>JANSLN010000010.1:1207500-1879465 GCA_029298715.1 Ophiostoma ulmi | reverse complement strand
TATTTAGTTGAACACCACAGATATAGACTATACACACTATACAATGATCGTGACTTGCTCACATGCATATCAAATTACTGTGTGAATTACCAAATTATCATTACCAAATTACCTAAAAAGCATTATAGATGCAATAGCAACATCAAGAGCCCAAGTAACTCCATCATACTCATCGTAGCACGTCATTATCATCTGCATCATCTCTCGTCTCCTGCCTCCCCTCGGTCACCTGCGCACGCTGACGGCACCATCGAGGAAAGGGAATGCATCGACCAGCTCGGGCCCGACTGACCAGTTGGCCGGGTCGCGTACATGCTGCACAAAGGCCGGCGAGATGACGAGTTCTTCACCATTCCTGCTGCCTCTCTGCAGGATGCCGTCGAGCGAATGCGCCAGTTGCTAAACGTGCGAGCAAACAGGGTAGAAACGTTGGGCATGAGTATAGTCGAGGTGCGTGATGACGCGATCCCGTGCCAATGGCCTGTGCTGTTAGTAGCTTGCTTTTTTTTTCTTTAAAAAGATCAAACAAGAGCACAACTCACCATGCAATGGTATCGACCCAAAAGGGATGGGGAATGACCAGCTGGGCTGCTGTCGGGCGCAGAAAGTCGGAATGGCATCGTAGTGGTCTTGCGACGGCGAGATGAGCCATCGCAGATAGATGCAGATGGTATACAAAAGCTGCAAGTCAGGTTAGCATCGTGTATACTTGTTGCTTTTCATTATGCTGGGCTATCGGCTCTACTCACAGCTGTGCGCTCGGGCGTGTTGAAGGCGGTGATGGTGCTCGCGACCTGGCGCGCAATAGTGGCCGACGACGGCGACGTCTCTGCATACTGTGCGGAGGGCGAGGTTTGCAGCGGCGGCAGGCCAGTCAGCGATCTCGGCGACTTGGGCGACAGCTGTCCCTGGCCAGCTTGCCCGCCGCCGCGGATCGGGTTGAGCAGCGAGTGCACGCTGGACAGATGCTGCGGGCCGTTGAGGTCGATGCCGCCCACGGTCTGTATGGCGGGCAGCCTGCTGGCATTCAAGCCGGCATTGGCAGCACTGCCTCTGAGGTTGAGCAGCTCGTCCATGCCCGACGTGGGCGGCACATAGGACGGCGTCACTGCCCACACCGGCGACGAGCCTACGGCATGTCGCAGTCGGTTTGCTTCGGTGCGTGCTGCCTGGTACACGGCTGCCTCAGCTGTAGCCTGTGTAGCCTGGACTGTGCGCGCGGTCTGCGCCGACTGCAAAGGCAGCGATGATGCCGACGACACTGACGACGCAATGCTGTTCCGGAACGTGTACGCCGATGCGCTGGACGAGGTCGACAGCGAGCGGAACTGTTTGCTGTCGGGCTCTTCAGAGATGGGCAGATGCCGCGTCAGCAAGTCAATGTCGATGGAGACTATATTGCTGGTTAGCAGTGCACTTGTACGCTCGTAACTGCGATTGCATCTTTCTGGAGAATTAAACTTACAGTCCGTATTGCGCGGCGTGGCGGTGTCACACACAGTGACTGATGCCCCGGCAAGGCCCCAGAGGTTGTCCGACAGCCCGGTCATACGCGGTCGGTGAACTCATACGGCGTGTGGCCGCCCTTGAGGGTGCCGTCATTGCTGGCCGGCGATGGCGAGATGGACTGGACTGTGGTGGAGATGGACGAGCGCGAGGTGGTGGGCGCTGCCGACGCTGTCCGGCGTAAAGATGGACGATGCCGATGCGACCGGCGACGAGCCGGGAGTTGTGCTCGCAATGGAGTTGGCTATAGAGCCGGAGGTGGCGTTGGAGTTGCTGTCGCCGCTCTCGGACGCTGTCGACAGTGCCGCTGCGGCGTCGCCGAGCTCGCCGAGCTCGCCCAGCGATACTGCAGCGACTGCAGGGAGGCGATGATGGCACCGAGCGAGGCGACGAGGACTGTGCGCGGGCAGCCGTCTGGGCGACCTGAGAGCGTGCAGCCTGTGCAGACTGTGCGGCCTGTGCGGCCTCTGGACAGAGTGTGCCGAGTGGCTGGCCTCGGCTTGCTCGAGACGGGCCGTGAGGGTGCGGACTTCGGACTCGAGCTCGGCGAGCCGCGCCTTGTTCTTTTGTCGCAGCACGCGCTGGTTTTCGCGGTCGATGCGCGCTTGCGGTAGAGGCGCTCGAGGCTGAGGTTGGCGGCGGCGCGCGAGGATGTTGCAGAAGCGGCGCTGGAGCGGCCGTCCTGTCTCACGGGGCGGATGTGCAGCGGATCGTCCATTTTGGGGTAGATGTAGTTGTGTAGTTTCTATTGTAGTATGTAGAGGTTGGGCAGTAAGTAGAGGTCTGAGCAGTATGTAGAGTGCTGCTTGGTGGGTGTACATGAGTACGTGTGTACGTGAGTACGTGATGTTGTTGATGGCTTGAATGTTGGTGACTATATCGCGATAGTCAACGGTCAAGATGTGGGCGAGGCAGTATAATGAGGCATGCCCACTGCGCTCTTCCACTCTCTGTCAGTTTTGTTATTGGGTGATTGATTAATTACACCTGCAGGCTCATGACTCTCTATGACTCGGTGCAGGCCTTGTCGTGCTTGCTGTCGTCTTTGTCGGAGTAGGAGAGATATCTTGTGTCATTTGGGTTGTTTTTTCGATTTCTCTTTTAGTTCTTTTTTTTTTCTTCTTTTTTTCTTTTATTATCTACTACTTGTTTTCTTGCGTCTATATTTGTCCATCAATATAAGTTTCCTATTCTGTTAAAAGGACTCGTTCTCCTTCCTCTTTGTCTTTTTTCTTACGTTTCGTTTTCTATATTTCCCGATTTTCTTTTGTCTCTTTTCTTTCTCTTTCTGTCCTTTCTATCCTTTCTATCCTTCACTATCCTCGACTCCTCGATCATCCAGCTGCCGTTGTGCTCACTATCTACCCACGGGGCTATCTGCAGCTATCCATGTACTATCTATTCGCTACTCTCTCTAGCCGCACTCGTCATATTCGACATTGTTACCCCCAATTCGCAACCGACTGCGCAAACCCCGTGCCAGCTTGCACGATGGCGTGAGCACGCAAGCTATGGCGCCAATTGCATCAAGCTAGACCCTGGCTGTCGTTGTCGTGTCTTTAGTATCTCGAGTAGTTCCCACTGTCTGTAGCTCTCACCGATAACCTTATTTTCTCGTTTCTTTCTCCGCTGGTATTTTTTTCTATTTCTTTATCTTCTCTATTCATTTCCATTGTTTGATATCTAGTGAGTACTTGCTTAAAATAAAATAAATATTCCAACCTCTCGACAGTCTTTGAAATCAACCCTCTTCATTCGTCTATTTTGTCTCTCGTCTTTCGTCTCTCGTCTCTCGTCCACTATCAATAACAAGCCCATGTCTTGACGTTTCTCACCTCTTGTCTTACGTCTTCCCCCGTCTTTCGTCTTCCTCCCCACGCCGTGATTCCCCATCATATCCCGAGCTCATCCGCCATCCCCCCATGTTTCAGTCGCAGCATAGGGCTTCCCTTGCTCATCGTAAAAAATCACCATAAATTCGTAGATGCCTGCCCTCTCTTTTGATGCATGTCTTTTATTCGTGATGCTATCTCGGCCGTATCCAATACTCTTGGCCTTCTCAGTTTTTTAATTTATCCTGGCTTTATTGAATCTGTCAATCATCATACAATATTTATCCTTGTCGTTTGTCCAGATTGAGTATTTCTCCTCCCTCTGTCTCTACTTCACCTCCACCTCTTCCCCCATTTTCTTACGTATCGTCAATTGCATGGCTCTCACCCACCGATCACACCACATGACGAAACTCTTCCACGGCATGACTCTATCACTGTCGCGCAGACGTTATTCCGTCAAACCCACCGCGGATGACGCACTAGCATGACTCGGCTGTCAGTCTTTTTCTACTCAGTACTATCTTATCGTGTCGGCACTGGCACCATTGATCATCATGATAATGTTCATCTCCAGCAGAATGCATCTGAAAAGCGTCTTTGGCATCTTATAATCATATCTTCTGATTCTTGCCGTGGGAAGTAAAAGCAAAGCAACCGCAGAGAAAAAGACACTCAATTCCAAGTCCAATTCCAATTCCAATTCAAACGGGCGTTAATAGTCAAACCACACCCATTTTTCCATTCGACATCATAGCTTAACCCAAAACGGGCCAATCCGCGGTTTTGTCGATTACGCCATCGCGAGCTCCATAGTTGATGTTCTCTTCTTTGTACCCCAGCTTTGAGTGTGGGCTCTCAAGCTATCCGAATCCTTTGTGAATCTCTAAATCCTTTGACTTTGTAAAGCAATTTCAGGCTACCTCGTCTCGAATCACCACTGCGGATATTCTGTGACACCCGTATATACCGTATATCGTATACCGTATACCGTTACCGTAATGAGATTCTCGGCCGCCGCGCTTGCGGCTCTCGCGGCCCCGGCCTTGGCAGCCTCGGCTACGGCTGCGGCTGCAGCTGCCCGGCCCAACATCATTGTCGTGCTCACCGACGATCAGGATGCCCAGATGAACTCTATTGACTACATGCCTCTACTGCAGAAGCATCTCGTCGACCAGGGCACCACCTTTACCAGACACTACTGCACAATCGCCATCTGCTGTCCAAGCCGCGTCAATCTCTGGACCGGCCAGCTCTCACACAACACAAACGTCACTGATGTCTCACCTCCCTATGGCGGCTACCCCAAATTTGTCGCCGAGGGCTACAGCAACCGCCACCTTGCCGTCTGGATGCAGGAGTCGGGCTACAACACCTACTATGTCGGCAAGCTCTTCAACCACCACTCGCTCGCCAACTACGACAAGCCACACGTGCAAGGCTTCACAGGCTCCGACTTCTTGCTCGACCCGACCACCTACCAGTACTGGAACTTTAGCACAACACACAACGGCGCGCCTCCCGTCAGACACGACGGCGTCTACTCGCCCGACTTTACCGCCGAGCGTGTCTACGAGTTTCTGGACGAGGCCGCCGAGGACAGCGAAAAGCCCTTCTTCCTCGTGGCCGCGCCCATTGCGCCCCACGGCAACTTCCAGCTCACGCCCAAGCTCGAGGCCGGCGCTCCCCAGGCAGCCCCGCGCCACCAGCATCTTTTCAATGACTACCAGATCCCGCGCACGCCCAACTTCAACCCCGAGGAGCCCTCGGGCGTCGACTGGATCGCCCGCTTGCCGCGCCTCGACGACACCGTGCTGGCCTACAATGACGAGTTCCAGCGCCAGCGGCTGCGCTCGCTGCAGGCCGTCGACGAGATGGTTGAGGGCATCGTGCAGCGCCTCGAGGCTTCCGGCCAGCTCGACAACACCTACATCTTCTACACGGCCGACAACGGCTACCACATCTCGCAGCACCGCCTGAACCCGGGCAAGGAATGCAGTTTCGAGACAGACATCAATGTGCCCTTGATCGTGCGCGGGCCTGGTGTGCCAGCGGGACTTGTCAAGGATAGCGTCGTGAGCTCGCACACGGATCTTGCGCCCACAGTCATGCACCTGGCGGGCAACCCGCTGCGCAGCGACTTTGACGGCCAGCCGATTGCCGTGCACGACGCTTCCAATACCGGTCCTGAGCACGTCGGCACCGAGTTCTGGGGCCATGCGTTCCCCGAGGGCAAGTACGGCAGCTATGCGGCTGCAAGCGGCTACATTGAAGCCTACTACGGCCTCACTCCCGACGACTACGACCAGGAAGCCAACACCCAGGCGGCCGGGCCTGCACCAGTCAACAACACCTACAAGGGCCTGCGCGTTGTCAGCGCCGAGTACAACCTGTACTATGCCGTGTGGTGCACCAACGACCGCCAGCTCTACGATATGAGCAAAGACCCCTACCAGATCGACAATCTGCTGGACCCCCAAAAGCCAGCCGCTCCCGAGGGCCCCGCATCGACTCTTCTCGGCCGCGACCTTGCTACGGTTGCTGACCGGCTAGATGCGCTGATGCTCGTCATGAAGTCGTGCAAGGGCAATGCATGTGTCGAGCCGTGGCGCCGCATCCACCCGCGCGGCGATGTGCACAGCCTGTCTGCAGCTCTGTCGCCCAAGTACGACGCATTCTATGCTCAGCAGCCCAAGGTGAGCTTCACGTCGTGCGAGGCGGGCTACATTCTGGGTGCGGAGGGGCCCCAGGCTGCACGCGTTTTCAGCGGCGGCGCACTGGACAATATGCGGGATCAGGTCCCGCTGGTTGATCCCAACTGGAGTCTCTGGGTATAAGTCATGAGAGCGCGTTGATGGACACTAGAAGTGTACGCCACTCAGGCACGCGCTGTTCGCTTATATTTTGTTTGTATCTGCCTGTATATAAAAAGCTGTCATTTTATCATTGTTTGAATACAGACCACCATGTTTCACTGTTTCCATCAGCTGTTTACAATTTGTGATATCAAATGCCATGATTGGTAAATTAGTATCCCAGAGCTGGCATCGGGACAAAGAACGTGCATCATGTTCAGCCTCAGCTTCAACTCTTTGTTGTGGGTGTTGACAATACTATTGTGAGTCTGTGCTGCTCGTTTTTCACATCTCGTAATTCATGTCACTGTTTGTGCTCTTCTTTGTTCAACTGCCAGTGCGTTGTTCATATATTAGACTATTCCAATGCTCATATATAAACATGAGCCCACTGAACAGGATGGCTCTTCTCTTCAATCCATCACGAATATGATAACTTCTTCATCAGGTGTTTTACTACTTGTGAAATCAATCGCCAGAGTAAGCCAGAATGTCTCCCACCTTTGTTCCCAAGGAATACCTCCCAAGTCCCGAGGAGAATGGCTCAGCTTCCTGGGTCAAACCAGCCGTTCATTGTACAGTCGATCTAAAGACTCTCAACTCTTTCACCCTCAGCTACTCGCCTGCCCCGGAAGGATACGATGACAGAGAAGCGGCTGGTGGTCGAACCTACTTCTTCCAGCCTCTTGCTCTCCGCCGCGTCGATAAACCGCATGTGCCTCGCTTCACGACGCTGTCTTGGATGGATGCGAGTCGCCGCCGCCGCCGCAAAAACCATCGAGCCCTATTTGTCTGCTCCCACTTGCGACCTCGTGCCTACGTCTTGTCCCGCGGCCTTCGCGGATCGCATGTGGAAAAGTACCTGGACAGGAGATTTGGTCTTCCGCCGGCGCATCACCAGATCCCTAGTCCTCTTGCTGGCGCTCCCATCGAGGCTCCTCCTCCTCCTGCGCCCATACCACTGCAGACGTTCTCGGAATACATGTCGCAAGCCTCGCCTGTTCCTCCTCTACAAGAAGACGACTCCGACTCTGAATTCGACTCTGAATCCGAGCCTGGATCCGAGCCGGAGCCCGAGCATGACTTGGACGGCGTTCCATATGACTGGGCACGTCAATACCGCAGAGAAAACCCTCGCTTGCATCGCCGCTGGTCGAGATATGCAGTGACGCCTGCGATCAACAAGCAGTCCTTTGTGTTCAGGGACAGGTCTCGCAAGCCAGAGGAGCGTGACTTTGAAGACTACCTGCGTATTGGCACGAGAACTGCTGCTGAAAAAGCAGCTGTTAAAACCTCGTCCAAGTATAATGCTTGCGAGCCTGTGATCACGGCCCGCAGCCTGGGCCTTGTCGAGAATCCGTTTGTTGTTCGCTTCACCGACGTCCAGCCCAAGCCAAATGGTCTCGACAACTGCTATCCCCGCGTTGAATTAATTGCTTGCGTGAAAGAATTGATGCTTTCTATTGGAGGATCAAGAGGGTTTGAGGCTGTCGAGGTCACCAACACGCCTGTTACTGTTCTTGGGGACAATAGGGTCAAGGATAACATTTGCAACGATGGTCATGACGGCAGCCATGGCAGGTACACGACCGTGTATGATTCATGTGGCATATTCCTCCATGTCTATCTCTCCCTGGTGTCACTATACACTGCCTTGGCCATTGTCCGGGTTGGTTTGGTTTCCACAGAAGCTTGCACGAATGGGTGCCGAGAGGTTCTCTATTCAGCACAAGGAGAAGTTGTGTCTTTTATGAGAATACTATTGAGCACATGTCTCATGGGCCTGGCAGAGCTTGTCCGGCTCATCTCTGCATTGATCCGTTTCTTTATAATACCGGCACAGTTCATCGTGGACATGATGTCGCCAAAGGTGCGATCGGTTGTATCTGTCACAGGATATTGCATAGCTGGCTGGCTCATTGGAGATCTTTACTGGTACATATGCCACCGGTTTTACTTTTGGAAATGTCATTCCGACTTGCTATGTTGTATCTTTGTCATTTTGATTCTCGTCGGGTTCAGAAAATAGCTATGTATCAAACTAATATCAAATAAACCACAGTACACAATCTAGCCAACGCGCTTCCAAGTTCTTGGCTTTCATGTCTTTCTCTTCTCATCTCCTTGACAAATATAGTACTCAGTTCTCAATCGCTGCCATAATTGTTACCCTGAATATAGAACATATCTCCGGTCCGTTCCCGAGTCCGTCTTCCGACAGGCACTTCGGTCCGATCGGCATCGACTCTTACATAGTGGTTAAGTACTCGGATAACACTAGATTTCACCTTGATGCTGACCAAGTAAGTATAATTGCATTGTCATTTGATATTTAGTGCTCAAGGTCACAATATACAAAGACTACCGTCTGTGATGTCGGAACTTCCATCGGAGGCTTACTTGCTGACATCGGAGATGTCGGACGCTTATCATAATCTATTATATATGTACATCGCGTGCATGCTTATGCGTAGACAATTAATGCTGTTTACCATGGAAATTACGAGTTATAATTACAGATGTCGTAGCCGTTTCGATAAAGTGCAATGTCGTCTGATTAAATTTTCTCCATTGATGTCGCTGCTAAATTTCTGGAAATACTTGCACGTCAAATTCCTTGCCATCATGGGTTTCATTGCACCAGATGATACGTATCTGTTGAGTCAGCTCAAGCTGCTGATCGATAACCCGGGCTCCCTTGGCCATGACGAGGCACGCCGTGCCGAGATCCAGCGGCTAGCCCGCCTGGCGTCGGTGGCCTTGGAGACGCCGCACGAGACGATGCAGCGCACCATGTTCACGAACCTGCCGTTGGTGACAGCGCGTCTCAGCCACGAGTTTGGCATTCTGGAGGCCTTGGCCAAGGCCAGTACAGCCGAGCCCATATCCGTGACGGAGCTTATAGCAGTAAGCGGTCTGCACAGAAGCCTTGTCAGCGCCATCATGGACTACCACTGCTACCAAGGCTCTGCCCTTGAGCCCCGTCAAGGCTTCTACGTGCCCACCAAGGTGACGCACAACCTTCTGGAGCCCAAGGTGGTGACGACGCTGACGTGCTGGCACGACATTGTTGGCCCTGCATATGGATCGCTACACAAGGTGCTCACCAACACCGATGCCGACGCCGACGCCGAGGGCGAGGGCGAGGGCGCTGGTGACATTAAGGCGGCGACGGCAGCAAGGACGGCATTCCAAACGGCACACAACACTACGAAGACGTTTTACGACTGGCTCGAGTCGCGGCCCAAGCAGCACGCCAGCTTCTATGGGTACATGGCGGTGGTCCACGCAGTGACAGCCAAGTGGGTCGATGTGGTGGATATTGACGAGGAGCTAGCTAGCGGCGCGAGCCGTGAGGACGTGGTATTTGTCGACATTGGCGGCGGCGACGGATCGCAGTCGATCGAGGTCAAAAAGGTGCACAAGGGCGACGGCCGCATCATTATGCAGGACCGGTCGGCAGTGGTGGACAAGGCTGACAAGGCGCGCGAGGCTGGCATCGAGACAATGGTGTACGACTTTTTCACCGAGCAGCCAGTCAAAAACGCACGAGCCTATTTTATCCAGTTTGTGTTGCTCAACTGGACCGATGACGACTGCGTGCGCATCTTGGCCTCGCAGGCCCCTGCCATGGGGCCCGACAGCGTGCTCATGATTGTCGACTACGTGCAGGGCCACCGGTGGGAGGCCAAGGGCAAAATCCCCGAGCCCGACCTGTGGACTCCGGCAGCAGCGCTGGCTGCCTACTCGTGCCACACAGCCAAAGGCCGGTTCAGCGACGATTACCGGCGTCTGCTGAAACTGGCGGGCCTCGAGATGACAGAGATCAGGGTGTTTACCGATGCTGGCCAAGCTGTTATCATGGCCAAGAAAGCGCGGGCTTAAGGCAAAGCTTGAGGAGGCTGCCAAGGGCGGGTATTTAGGAAGCCTAGCGAGGGCCCGCATACATAGCTATTGAATCTATTTCTGATGCAGGAAAATACAAGAATTGTATGCAACAACACTGCCTTAGCAAAAAACCTTGCTCTCTCCTTTTTAATAGTAGCCAATAAACTCGTTGCTGCTGAGATAAAGACGTCGACTTGCTTACACGTGGTGGAGACATTAGCCAATAAGAGCCACGGGGTTAGAAAAGCCTAAATCCGGCTTCTTCTTTCCTCTTTCGTCTTTCCTCTTTCATCTTTCCTATCTGTATCCAACCGACAGTATCCACCCGTAATCTTCATGTTAACGTGTGAGCGCGCGCTTTCCCTCTTTGCTATTATTGCTGCTTGCTCCTGCTCAGTTCAGCTCATATCGCTGGAACGCGGGATGCAACAGGGAAGGATGTGTTTCGTGCCCTGTCAGCGGGAAAGACCGGAGACGGTCGCACCTTCCCTAGTAAATTCTTACGCACAGTGGCCACCTCTTGCCGCAACAATACTGTACGGAATACGGGTAATACACTGTAAGCCTGCACATAAGCAAACACATTGAAGTTGGATTGATAGAGGGCAAGAGGAAAGGAACAGCAGTCAGGTGACCTTGGCCGTTGTTGTGTTTCATTCTGTGACTTGCTTTTTGCAGTGCTGCGGTCTGTCCATCCAATATATCCCGCTGTGCTGACTACTGGCAAAGTGAAAAGTGAACCTTCTCCTTGTTGTCACCTTACCGCACACATTCATCCTCACCAACCCCCCGTTCAACAACCGTCACAATGGCCGCTGTTGTCCCCGTCAAGAAGCCCGAGGGCATCGACCTCTACGCCCGCTTCGCCCTTGCTGGTGCACTGGGCTGCTCCGTCACCCATGGCGCCTTCACCCCCGTCGATGTGTATGTTCTTGTTCACCGTGACGATGGATTGATGGACTGGATGGATTGGCTGGCGCGATGATGGCATGGCGATGATGTGATGAGGATCTGTGGGAACGCCAACAATAGAGCATGAATCTACATCTGAACTCGACTAACCAAGTGTCCTTTTCCTTTTCTCTGGTATAGCGTCAAGACCAAGATCCAGCTCGACCCGGCCACCTACAACCGTGGCATGATTGGCAGCTTCCGCCAGGTCATCCAGAATGAGGGTGTCAGCGCCCTCGCCACCGGCTTTGGCCCTACCTTTACTGGCTACTTCATGCAGGGTGCCTTCAAGTTTGGTGGTTACGAGTTCTTCCAGCAAAAGGCCATCGACACCTTTGGTACCGAGACCGCCAAGAAGAACCGCACTGCCATCTACATGGCCTCTGCCGGTTGCGCCGAGTTCTTTGCCTCGGTCGCCCTCTGCCCTCTTGAGGCCACCCGTATCCGTCTTGTGTCGACCCCCGGCTTTGCCAACGGTCTGATTGGCGGCTTCAGCAAGATCCTCAGCACTGAGGGTGTCGGCGCCTTTTACTCTGGCTTCGGACCCATCCTCTTCAAGCAGTATGTCGCGAAACAAATGAATAAACAAGTATCAATAATGAAACAAGGAGCTAACACACATTCAGGATCCCTTACACCATCACCAAGTTCGTTGCTTACGAAAAGGTCCACGAGGCTATCCTCAGCCAGTTCGACCAGTCCAACATTTCCGCCGGCACCTCCACCGTCATCAACCTCGCTTCCGGTCTCATGGGTGGTTTTGCCGCCGCCATCGTCTCTCAGCCCGCCGATACCATGCTGTCCAAGATCAACAAGACCAAGGCCCTGCCTGGTGAGAGCACCACCTCCCGCCTGGTCAAGATCGCTGGTGAGCTTGGTCTCCGTGGCTCGTTCACTGGCCTGCCCACCCGTCTGTTCATGGTTGGTGGTCTCACTGCCGGCCAGTTCGCCATCTATGGTGACATCAAGAAGCTCCTTGGTAAGTTTTTTTGTCCTTATGAACGCCTACGTACCTCCACAAAGAAAACTAACAAAATGTCCAGGTGCCACCAAATAAGCGCAGTCCGCTACCGATACCAAGAGAGAGGAGGAAATTAACAATGGGATACCTTCATTTGCCTATTTGCCTAGCCCTCGCACCGTGTTCATCAAACATTAGATTTTACAACCAATATAGAGAGATAGATGGTGGGAAGGAATATCTGCCTGCGTCCTAGAATCTCATTCTTCCATTTATTGCATCACACAGTATTTGTTCAAGATGAAGTGAGCTCGCAATTTCTCATTGTGCTATTATGCCAAGGTCTCATGAATGTAAACTACCAAAGCGTATATGTACTTGGTCAATCAGCATCCCACTTGAGCGTGCTCAAAACTTCAAGACATCCTTGAGAAATTCCAGCTGAGGACCGAGAAGCTTGTCAAAGTCGACGTCCTTAACAAAGTTCATGTGGCCCCTGTTCTTAACAATCTCATACCTCTTCTGGGGCGACTGGAGGCTGTCAAAGATGGAGCGCTGGAAGGCCGGGTCGACGACCTCGTCATCCTCTGGCGTAATGATCATGACGGGCGTCGGGCTGACGAGCGAGAAGTTGGCCATGGGCTTCCACTTGCAGTGCCGGTAAAAGCTCTGAATGGTCATGCGGTTGACAAAGGACGGCGCAATTTTCTTGGCCCCGTGCACCCAGTTGGGCAGATGCTTCTTCTGCTCCGGCGTCATGTCGGCCAGGTACCTGAAATGCATCAGGTGCTCTCCCTTGTCGTCCACTAGCGGCACGTATTCAGGCTCGCCGCCGCGGATCTGGTTGGCCCGGTCGGCCACGGCCCGCGCCAGGATGTTGGCCTCCTCAGCCGGGTCCAAGCACCAGTCCGGCATCAGGCCCTGGGCGATGACGGCGGCAACGCGCTTGTCAAAGGCGGCAGCCTCCAGCGCCGTGGCCGAGCTGTAGAAGAAGCCCCAGATGGCGATGCGCTTGGGGTCAACCAAGCCAGAGTCTTGTAGGAACTGTACATGTTAAGTAGGTGGCCGCGCATAGGCAGAGGTCTAGTAGCGGCTTACCGTGACTGCATCGTGGTTGTCCTCCACCGTCTTTTGCGGGTCGGCGTCGTTGCGAGGCATGCCGTCGCTTTGGCCGAGCGTGCGTGCATCATACACCAGCGCTGTCACGCCGTTTTTGCCAAACCACTCGGCTATGCTGGCCGCAAAGATCTCCTTGGGGCTGTTGAACTGTTACAGCCAAACAGAAAAGAAGAAAACTTTTAGTTACCTAGCCATGAAAGAATAAGGAGGGTCAATTCGTCTTACTGCACCGTTGACAACCACAGCAGGACCGCCCTTGGGGCCCTGGAACAGCCACCCGCGCAGGGTCAGGCCATCAAAGGTCTTGAACTCGACGTCTTTGCGTTCGCCGCTCATGATGTGATGCAAGTTGATAGTAAAAATTATTTGATGTATTACGGCGTGGAGTAATGGAGTGCTGTTCAGCGTCAACGTTTACAACAGCGTGAGATATATCAGGGACCCAAAAGCAAGTTCAGTCTGGTGGATAATGCTGATAGGCCAACGCAAGTTTTCACCAGAGTTATTCGAAGGACTGGTCACTGCGCGTGTGGAACGTAAAGAACAGCCTCCCCTCTCGTAATTATTGATGCTCTATCCGCGTTGTCGGCGCCGACTCGGTCAAGTGCCCTAAGTCGGCAGCTGTGACGGTGGGAACTCGAACCCGAGTAAGTGAGATCTTGTAAGTCGGACCGGCGTCAGTCGGTGCCTCCGTCGCCGATGTGTACGAATACGGGGCTGCTTACAAACGTCGCACAGTAAATCACAGTCTCTGATGCAACGCATACTGCCGTAGAGATGTGACGTACGCAAAGCAACGTCGCTAGGCCATGAGATCAGCGACTACGTGGATTTTTAGATCAAGAAGCAGGAAAGCTTATCTAGACTACGGCGGCCAATACCTGTTATACGGAATATACAATCCAACCACATACATTGGCAGTGTATGCTGTTGTTCTCCGAGTTTCAAGTAACTGTGAGAAGCGTATCGGCTTCAAGAATCAAGTTATTATGCAACTGCATGCGTGCGGTATATTGTTACTTCTTTTTTATTCAAATCTAGAGTTCAAGGAATACGCTTGACCAGTCAATACACCGTAGCCCTTCTGATATACACCAATGTACTACCTCTACGCAAGAACAGCCTGAATGGCGCCGTGGTTGGTGCCCGGCGAGGTGTATATTCTCTCCAGTTTGAGACCCGAAGCAGCGAGCAGTTCCTGCCAGTCCTTGGCGCTGCGCTCAACGCCCGTAACGGTCATCAGAACGAGATCCATCCAGCCGGTCTCCGAGTCGCCTCCGGTAGAGGGCACAACGATCTCGGCAATGACAAGGCGCGACTTTCCTGGCTCCATGGCAGCAGCAATGTTCTTGAGGATATCAATACACAGGTGGTCAGGCCAGTCGTGCAGAACGCGGCGGATGTAGTAGATGTGGGCGCCTGTATTTGAGTCAGCATATCCTGCACACATCATAGCCAAGACAAAGAAGAAAAGAAAAGAAAGAGCACAAATTACGTACCCTTGATAGGCTGCGGCTGGTAAAAATCGTACTCGTACTTATCGAAGCGCGCAGGATCGAGGTCGTACGTGTCGTTGATGACCTCGGGGCGGTCCTGCAGGACCAGACGGCCCTCAATGCCGCCGATGCCGCTGTCGATGAGCTTGAGGCAGTGGCCCTTGCCGCCGCCGACGTCAACCACCAGAATGTCGTCCTTGCCCGTCTTCTTGGGCTCGAGCAAGGCCTTGAAGTCGACAATGTTGACGGACCACATGGTTGTCATTGTTTGGGCACCCATGCCGAGGTTGAGGGCCTTGACGCGCTCGGGGTAGTTCTTCAGATGCTCCCAGAAGGACTTGCCGCCCGTTTGGTGGGCATACGTGTAGGCATTGTCGCGTTCCTCGCCGTCCGTCTTCCAGCCGCGCGACCCCATGAACTCGTGCATCTTGATCCACGGAGGGTACATCTCGTCGAAGCTGGTGCCGTGTTACTCTCCACTGTGCTGCATCGTGGGTTCTTTACGGGGTGTGTAACTTACATCAGAGTGTACATGCCGCGGAGCTCAGGCTTGAGATAGGCCTTGGAGTAAGCTGTGTGGGCGTACTCGTCCTCCGCAACCTGCTTGAGGGGCCCGGTGACGCTGACAATTCTCAGAAAGCGAGCTAGTAGCATGCATAGTTAGTGCCAAGCTCCCGCAGTAGTAACTACAACATCTTGGTTGCTTACCTAGAAGCTTCTTGTCGGCGTTGAGCTCCGCAGCCAGCTTCTCGACTGTGATGCTGCCCTCGGTAGGAATCTTGTCAAAGGCGCCCGAGGCGATGAGGCAGCGGATGGCCGACGCTTGGGAGCCCTGTAAGTTTTGTGGTCAGTTGCCTGTCCGGCACACAATGTCCCCTGGTTCTTGAATGTTCAGGCTCTTACCATCTCAAAGAATGCATATATCGAGTCAACAGGCCCGCGGACCTGGTTGACGAGGTTGATGGACTCCTTGGTCACGGCGTTGTGTGCCACTGCGAGCTCGCCCTTGTGCAAGACATCATCGCTGCCATTATACTTCTTCAAAACCTGTTCGTAGGCATCGAGAGCAGCTGTGGCCTGTGAAATGTTGTCGCGGATCGCCGCAATCTGCTGCGCGTCGTACTTGATGGCGCTCATGATGACGCAAGTGAATAGTGATGGATAGACAGAGTGTCGGTAGGGTCTAGTTCCAGGGAAAATGACTTTTTTGCCGCAGCTGTTGGTCAAACATATAATAAAACACACTTCTCACTGCCGTGAATCAGACTGTTGGTCAATCTCCGGCGATCTGCTCAAAATGTCACCCCAGTCGACTTTGTATTGCTACTACCTGGGTATCGAGAGATTCTTACACTTTGACCAATCGACCATCGAGAGCCGCCGAAAATTACAGGCCCGGTGCAAGTCCGTGTCTGCGTTGCGTTCAAGTGCATCCGTTTCCGAGCACCCTCGGCAGTGCATCGGAGACCGACTGCAAACACCGGGGTGCGACCGGTGTAGGCCGGGGCTGACATCCGGAGCCGACTCGCACAGTATCATGTACTCTAACCCTGTGATCCAACATTCTTATCTCTTGTGGCCGGTCCTAGTGTAAGAGAGAGTACCGAGAGAAGACCCGCCAAGTAGGCTGGCTCATGCAGGCTATTCTGATAACCAGAATTTGGTATCTTCTCATAGATCACCCTCGATCCCATTTTGGCTATGCTTGGTAGAGAAATTCTTTTGAAAATACAGAGTTACAAACCCCTGACTGCATGATTGATACTAATGTCTACGGTAAATAGCCACAGTCACGTTGAGATGGACGTCTGTTAGAAATTCAATAAAGAAGTTGGTTCAGGGTGATCATTAGGCTTGGACTCTGTACACTACGGCGCAATTCAGACGCACTGAAAATAATATTGATTTGCTATCAGCCTATCACTAGTCCCAGTCTCCATCCAGGATGATCTCCTTTCCGCTTTCTTTGGCGTCAAGAATATCGTCAATGGTCCATGGTTTGCATACATGGCCCTTGGGGATGTTTGTGTTATGGAAATCACTCCCGTTGGTGAGGTGCGCGAGAGCCTTGTTGTAGTTCTCGCCTGCATAGACCTCCGGGTCATGCTGCCATATCCAAGCTCCCAAGATGCCGATGGGCTTTGTTTGTGAGGCATTCGGGTTGGAAGAGCGGTTACGCATCTCGTGGTTGAGGACGCCCAGCAACTGAAGGCAGGAAACCCGCTCAAACCTGCAGTTTTTGTCAGATGCACGTACTTGGCTAAATAACCAAATAAATACACAATTTCACCAACCTGAGTTTGTTGTGCACACGCGTGGCCCAGTGCACTTGGGCCTTTCCGGCAAGCTGTAGACAGGACGCCAGCGAGACAGCGTCTTCCAGCCCCTGCGTGGCGCCATTCCCAGACGACGGGAGAAAGCTATGGGCCGCGTCACCCAGCTGGACAACACGGCCGCCCTTGGACACCCAGCACGGCTGTGGATCGCGCCAGACCAGCTTGAAGTCGTGAATCTGCTCTTTGGTCGTGCGCTTGATCAGGGCGTCTGCGTAGTCGGGCCAGCCGTCGATCGTGGCTGTGATTTGAAGGACGGCCTCGGGATCAACTCTGTGAGACCATGACTCCTTACTGCTCCCTTTGTTCTGTTCCAGTGTCAGGTGTCAGATGTCAGGTGTCAGGTGTCTGGACATTACACATGCTTGTACACGCGCTTTGGCTGGCTGAACATACCAAGTACGTGAGGTACCAAATCATGTCCTCTCTGGTCCTTTGAAACAAAGCATACACTTGCTCCCTATACAGGTTCGAGTGAGTCAGATAGTTGTTGATAGAATTTATGACGTGTACTTCACGATGGTGAGGAGACAAACCCCATCCAGAGCTGGGTAGCGGATATGCCACCCTCAAGCAGAGGAAATTTCTCTTCGATCACGGGATCAATGAGAGCTTGTTCACTGGGGAGCAGTGCTCTGTAAATGGAAAATCCAGTAGGCCGGGCGGGCACGGGACATCCCAACGTGATGTCATAGGACTTGCTTCCGATGCCGTCGGCCGCGACAACCAGGTCGGCCTCGATGGTGCTTCCGTCCTGGAGACGAACGCGGGCCTTCGCAGTGGGAGATTCAGGATCCTCTTGGTACTCGACAACATATTTACCGTATTCGACCGTCATACCGGCTCGCGTGGCCTGTTCTGCAAGCATCTTGTGCAGCGACGGATGCCTGTGCCTGTAGATCTTGGGGACCGTCTCGTCGCCATCTTGTTTCTGGCTGGAGCCATTGCTTCCCTTGTTTCCCGGATTCGGGCGGAACGGCGCCGGGCCAGACAGCAGGTCTCCATTTATTCTGTGCCAGGAAATCCACATCTCGTAGGAGATGCGATCATTCTCAATGGCCATGTCCGGCCAGCGCCTGATGGCGCGGATAGCACTGGTGCCAATGGTGAGTACATCGCCTATGAAGAACACATTCAAACTTTAGTCAGCCATCAGTCAGGCACGGATGGTAAAAGGTAAGAACCAGCAAGTATCGAGTGTCGCCAGACGGACGTCTATGAACGGCATCATTCACCTGTTGTTACGCGTGCGGGACTCTTTTCAACAATCCGTACGTCATGGCCCTTGCGCCAGCACTCGAGGCCAGCCATTAAACCGGCCACTCCTGCACCGACCACCAGGACGGATATGCCTGTTGGGGGCGACCGCTCTGGCAGCGTGCCGCTAGACGACGACTGCGTATCAAACTCGGCTTCCATGATTAATAGATGGATAAGGTCTAGTATAGAGGCTCGTTATCGATAATCAGTAGTGTCCCTGTCAATGGATCATACACCCGAGATTTTTTTGGCTGCGGCTGAGCATTTCATTATACTATAAAGGCTCATATATGACTATTGTTCGAGAGCAATAAGAGCTCCCAAAGCTCTTGCTGCCGATTCACACAATCCTCACACTCCCATGGAGGAGGAACACGGAACATGCGAGTATCTCGCGTCGGATGATTGCATTGAGTCTAATGGTGAGCAGCGTATTGATTACGTCAGGAATCACCCCGGGAATTATCTCACGCGTGCACTTCCGCGTATGGAAGTCGCGACGTATGTTCCTTCCTCTCACCATCGGAGTCGGAGTCGGAGTCGGGACCGAAAGAATGTGGGCCAGTGTCGGTCCGATATGGGGCATTCTACAAAGTAGAGAAACAAGTCGGACAATTAAAAATGTAATAATGTGAATGAGGAAGTGCGTTCCAGTTTCCTTGTTTGAGGGCCGAGCGTACATCGAATCCATCGAATCAGGGCTTGGTGTTGAAATCGTGGGCGACTAGTGTAATTTACCCCTTTGCTGTTTCCTAATACGGTAATTTACCGTGGACTTAAAAGCACTAAGGCCGATGGCTCAAAGTGTGTTAGCACCTTGACCTATGACTAGCTGCGGCAGCTAAGGGGCGGTAGGAGACTACCATCTTTAAGGTTTAGCTGCATCTTCAGATACAAGGTCCTTCCGTACCTATGAATGTGACCCTTAGGCTGGTGTGCATCCCACCCTACTAGGCTTGTTGGTAGTCCCGGCTTTTAGGGTTGGTACGCACCTTCCACCGGACATTGCTCGGAGTAGTTCTTGCCTATTTCAGTAGTTCATATTAACACCGTTCTGTTGCATAAAGCCTGCATAGTCGGACATAAGCATTAATAGATGTACTGACGAATTTGTGCACTTTGTATCGTACTTGATCACCGTCACGATGCAAAACGCCACCATCTGGCGCGTCGACACTTTTGGATATATTTTCTTAATTGTTTATTCATATCTATTGAATTTTTATTTGCTTTCAGCAATTTAATAAAAATAAAAATATATAAGAAATTGAGGCAGATATCATAGTTTCAAATACATCAACCGAATCGTGCGAATAAACATGGCATGCTAAATTGTAGCCATATTTTGAGATTGAATATTCAATATATCAAATCGAGATCCTTTTAATTTCAGTATTCTCTTCAAAGTACAGAGTCACAGTAGAGACATCAAAGACACGGACTTATGACGTCCCTAGGAAATCTACGGCGATGACTAAAATTAGTGTCCCAAATAGGAAATAAGTGCTCCGGGCCAAACGCCGAGGCCAGCTTCGCAACAAAAAGTGCCGGTCGTTAGTTTTGTTATTTTACGTTTAATACGTTACTCTTTCCAGGTTGTATTTTTCTTCTCTTCTTAGTAGGAAAAAGTAGTGGCTGTTGAATCTGACGATCACCCCCTTCAGTCATCGACACAGACGACAAAGCCTCGCACAGCTGCAACGACGACACAGCTACAACATCAACATCGACGGCAACAATTACGACAACGACAACATGTCTCCTCTAGAAGACTCCTCCTCGCAGGAGGGCGTCAAACAAAATGTCGACGTGAACGAAAAGTCAACAGAGGCCATCTCGCCAGCCAAGGCGGAAAATGAGAGCAAGGAGCTGCAGTCTGCCGAGGGCGACGAGTCTGCCGGAACACCAGAGGAAGAGTATCCATCCAGCCTCAAGCTGGCCTTTGTCGTGGTTGCTCTGGTTCTCAGTATCTTCTTCTTTTCGCTTGATCAGGTAAGTCACAGACGCGACTCACAGACGCGACTCAACCAATAAATCTCACCACAATGCATTAGCGCCGCTGGGCGGCATTGGAGACTAACCATGAAAGACCATTGTGGCCACAGCCATCCCCAAGATCACGGACGAGTTCAAGAGCATAGACGACATCTCTTGGTACGGATCAGCCTTTTTCATGACCCTCGGCGGCTTCCAGTCGATGTGGGGCAAGATTTACAAGTACTTCCCGCTCAAGACGAGCTACCTCATGGCCATCTTCATCTTTGAGCTCGGCAGTCTGATCTGCGCCGTTGCCCCCAACTCGCCCGCCCTGATTATCGGACGCGCCATTTCCGGCATTGGCGCTGCTGGCATTGGCTCCGGCTCGTACACTATTATCGGCTTTGCCGCCCCTCCTAAGAACCGGCCTGCTTTGACTGGTGTTATTGGCGCTACGTATGGCCTCGCCGCAGTCATCGGCCCTCTTCTCGGCGGTGCCTTTACCGACAGCGTGTCTTGGAGATGGTAAGTTTACGCCTTTTGTTGCGCAAAATTATTGCTTCCATATACAGTACTGACGTGCCCCTAGGTGCTTCTACATCAACCTCCCTCTCGGTGGCTTGGCCGCCTTCATCATCCTCGTCACTTTCAAGACCCCGCCGGCCGCAAAGCCCGTAAAGGCAACCATGAAGGAGAAGCTCCTGCAGATGGACCCGCTGGGCGCGACCCTGGTCATGGGTGCCGTCATCTCGTTCCTCATGGCCCTGCACTACGCGGGCGCGTCTAAGCCGTGGAGCTCCAGCACTGTCATCGGCCTCCTCGTCGGCAGCGGCTTGATGGCGATTGCCTTTGCCGTGCTCGAGTATTTCCAGGGCGAGCGGTCCATGCTGACGCCGCGTCTTATGCGCCAGCGCACTGTTTGGGTCAACGGCCTGTACGGCGCCTTCTTTGCCGGCTCCTACTTTGTCCCGCTGTACTACCTGCCCATCTACTTTCAAAGTATTGACAACGCGTCACCCATTGGCTCCGGTGTGCGCAATCTGCCCCTCATTATTGCCTTTACCGTGGCTACCATTGTCTCCGGCGGCAGCATCTCCAAGACCGGCATTGCCGCCCCACTTCTGCCCATTGGCTCTGTTGTCACCACTGTGGCTGCCGGTCTGCTCTACACCCTCGACATTGGCACCGGCTCGGGCAAGTGGATCGGCTACCAGGTCCTCCTTGGTATTGGCTACGGCATTTCCTTCCAGGTCCCCATGATTCACAGCCAGGGTGAGTCTCAGCCTAGCGACCTGGCCTCTGTGACTGCCATCATTCTCTGTGAGTACACATATTTGTCCATTCCTTTTGTCTGTTGATCATTACCTTCTAACCATTATATCTAGTCTTCCAAACAATTGGTGGTGCTGTCCTCATAGGAGCCGCCCAGGCCGGCTTTGTCAACAAACTCCTCAACAGCCTCCCCAGCGCTGCCCCTGGCGTTAACCCTTACCAGGTTATTGCCGCTGGTGCTACCGAGCTGCGCGATGTATTCTCTGCCCAGCAGCTCGATGGCATCCTGGTGGCCTACATGTCGGGAATTAAAGTTGCTTTTGCTATCACTATTGCCGCCGCAGGCATCTCTCTGCCCGTCAGCCTGCTCAGCAAGTGGAAGAAGTCTGCGGCCCCCAAGGTGGAGGGTGAAGAATCTTCTGTTTCTGCTTCTGTTTCTGCTTCTGCCTAAGTTGTACCAGAGAGGATCCAATTCCGCTCTTCTAGTGTGGTTCCAGGTCAGCTGGTGTGCTCCCGAAAAATTGTATCATACACCATTGGCACTGATCACGTATGCCTTGGCACGACGATTCTGCGGATGATCGTGCGGAGTAGTTAAATCTTATTTTTGGTCATAAGATTCCGATGTGAGATTCAGCAGCCTGGAGAATTGAGCGCTGCTTTAGTTTTATTTGGGGGGGTTTAACATTCGATTTTTTTCCCTTTATTCATTCGTTCTTTTTCTTTCAGCTAATAGTACTTGTTTAATAGATACCTTGCATTTAGGTTAATGCTTAGTCTCACCTTTATTCTACCCTATGCATGAAGAGTCTAGGCCTGGCCAAATCAGCCGGTGCTGTTTACTCTGCTCTGCTCCTTAAACCACCCTGCTATTAATCTCAGACACGCATCAATTCAAATAAAAATAGAAACTGTTTCTTGCGTGATCTTAGGGTTCTGTGAATCCGGTTACCTTGAGCCTAGTGACGAAAGAGTCTTTGTGATTGTATATTATTAACAAAGGTCTTAAGGTATTGTGTTTTTGATTTTAGGTTTTTGATTTCTTTTGTATTGATATTCTATTACTATTTTTGAAATGTTAGTTTTGTTTATTATACTATCTAGTTTAACATACGGTATTCTACTATATTATACCATTTATACCCTTTTTCTTTAATATTAGTAGCCTCTTATCGGTTATAATAAACAATAATAATATCCAACAAATCATCGACCACGTCTTATAAAATTGATATTCTTAATTCAATACTTTAGATTCATCCTAACCGGCACACTACGAACATCATCAACTACTTCCCAGACCTTCTAGACACGTATTCGTGAAGATACAAATTAAGCCTCCCGGCCTCTGGCTAGGAGCGCCCAGCCCGACCTTCTGCATGCATGCCTAGTCTTAGTGCTAGGTTGGTGTGTTGGCAGTTGGCTAGGTAGATAGCAGGACAGCACGCACCCGTACTCGCTCTCAATATAACTACTTGCAAAGGTTCAAGCTTTTTATTAGGGTACCACGTGTCTTATTATATGACCACCCTAGACTATTATATGCTAGCTTTATTGGTTTGATCATGGTAGAACTATGGAGGATAAGCCAGCACCATCAAGCACCGAGCCGAAAGATCTCGGTGCTTACATTGCAGCTAATCTATACTAGCATTAGAGACGCTGTCACTGTCAATATGAGGAAGCACTTGCTCTGGATTGTGTATGTATCCCGAGTTCTTACTTGAGCAGAAGTCCCGATTATTAATCTTCAGCACTGCGGATGAGAGGCTCACGGCCACGTAGGATCACACAGGACCGTGGATTCAGACAAACAAGAAAACCAGGCTCGTATTAGCGTTACGCTGGAGTAAGCCAATGACCTCACTGCGACGACGAGTTCGCTACGACTTGTTACGTGACGGGCATCGGAAATGCCGCACTCTGGCCATATCTTCCATCCTGGCCATCCTTGCCACTCTGACTGTTCTGACTGTTCTAACCGTTCTGACCGTTCTGACCGTTCTGACACATCGGATGAGATAGAGCCATCGGTTGAGGTGCAACGTCTGTGGGGGCGATATCGTTGCTGTGCCGCAATTGGAAGCGTGTGTGAGTGGGTATATATTGATTCCACTTTTTGCCGTGCAGGGTAACTATGGAGATCGGGTGGCGTACGACCCACAGCGTTTGCGATAAGAAGATGCACTCTCACAACTCACACCCTCACCACAACTCACACCCTTACTCATACCTTCATTCACACCTCACCTATGCTGACTGCGTAAGCGTATATGCGAGAGAGTGATGGGACAATGGCCATGGACTTGTTTTGTTTTGCCGTGGTGGACGGGTAATCGTATGCTTACGGCCCAGTTTCTTGACGATCCCTGTAGCTGGGGGAAGGGGTAAAAGGGAAAGGGGAAAGGGGAAAGGGAAAAGGGAAGGTTTTTTCGTATCAATAACCGCCCAAGCCTGCTTAACACGACAGGACGCTTCCATATTCCATAAGCGTAAGCATAGATATGTAAGCGCAGCCAAATTCTTCGGACTACGTATGGGGAGGGGGAAGGAAAAGCTTGTAGCATATGTAGGAACGAGGAACCAAACGACCTGTGAACCGGGATTGAACCAGTCCAGTAGAATATAGACCAGCACTCTCCAGTATTACAATCTTTAGTACAATCCGCCTCTTCGCCCCCAACCCGGCCCTTTCTCCCGTGATATCTCGGCCGTGCACCCTCAAAGCCATTGATATTCCCGAATCGCCATGTTCTCCCACAGACATTCGTGCGACCGCTGCCGCCAGCAAAAGGTCCGATGTCTAAAAGCAAGGGACTCGCCGCCCACTGTCGCGGGTTCGGGGCTAGAGAGCCTCGGCACTTGTGAGCGATGTGCAAAGGCCGATGTGCCATGTGTATACAGCTGTATGTTTTGTGTATGCCTCCCACTCACACCAATCCTCCAGATTGCAAGTTGCAAATTACGAACTGCGAATTGCGAATTGATATCATCATATCATCACTGCGTTTCTGGCGATCGATGAGTTAACAGATTTTTTTTCTTGGCTACCACAGTGAAACAGAAGAACAGACGAGCAGCTCTAGATCTGGGAAGAGATGATGGCGACACGTCACCAATGCGAAGCAGACGCTTTAGCCAGGATCTTGCCGGCATGTTCCTGGGCAATGATGGGACGGCGTCCGGACTGGGTGACATGACAATGCGCATGCTCGACATGGGCGACACGACTGTACACGACTTCAACGACGGCTACCACTATGGCTGGAACCATCCACATAGCAGTCACAACAGTCACAACAGCCACAACAGTCACAACAGCCACAGCAGCCAAAGCAGCCACAGCCTCTCCTTGGTTCCGATTGCAGGGCAGACTGGGGACTGCAGTGACATCAGGACCAGCCAGGGAGGCTTGGACACCAGTCCACAAGTCTCTCGTGCTCAGACAAGAATTGGCAGCTTCGGCAGCGGCAATTCCGGTGGCACGATCGCGGGTGTTGCTGGCGCGTGTGGTGGTCAGGGTGACCTGACGGGGCAGGTCATGGCTCTCAGCACTCGGGCCACTCGGGCCGTGCGTCAGCTCGATAGCGCTGAGAGTGGTGCACCCCTGACAGTCAATTCGCCCGTGGTCAGCGAAGCGTTTGAAATTGCCAATGCCCTCATCCGCATCATCAACAACACCGACGTGGTCAACCCCAGCTCGTCCGTGTCCGTGTCATCTGTATCGCAACCGTCGCCGCACGGTTCGGACGAGTCTGTCCCCGTCGTCGACTACGGCCTCGTTTTCCAGGAGTTTGCCTGCCACCAACACATGCTGACCCTCTTTGGGTCGATCTGCAGCTCCATCAAGCGGTCCCTGGCGTCGTCGTCCACCGCGTCAAATGCAATCCATCCCCACCATAGCCAGCAGCCCTTGCACGGCGATGGAGCGTCGCCTGCCCAGTTTATCATGATCATGCAGCTCATTGTGCATCTAGCGAACCGCCTCAGTCGAAGCCTCCGATTGGAGAGCAAGGGCGCCCCTAGTGCTCGGCCAGACAGTCAGATGGACGACTCATCACTTTTCGATCCCAGCGTGCTCACGCCTACTCTCGACGCTAGCTCAGAAAGCAGCGGCAGCGGCAGCGGCAGCGGCAGTGGCAGCCCGTTGTGTCTTGTGGACCTTGCTCAGGATATGCTTGGACGGCTACCCGACGAACATGTCAAGCTGAAAAGAATCATCCAAGAGCTCCAGACACGTATGGAGGAAGGACTTTGACGATTTCTCGGACTGTTTTTAATCCACTTTTCTTTGTGCTACTTGGGTATGGGGTGAATCGGCTGTGATATATGCGAGAAAATACAAAAAAAAACCCAAAAATTCAAGAACATTTAATCAAAAATATATACATAATCTGTAGAATATCTTTTATTGTTGGTTTGCACGGGTTTATGCCGGCATTAACTGTCTCGGCGGGATGTGTAATTCCCAGTAGATAGGGGGTAGCCAAGCAGAGCTACGTAGGGTATACAGTACCCGCCTTAACCGCCTCAACCACGAGCACCTTGATATTTCAAACCTTAAAACTGTTAAACCTTCAGATGCGTCTTGAGGAACTCGAGCTGCCTGTTAAAGACACTGTCCATGTCGCCAAACATCCAGTCAAAGTGGTGCTTGCCCTTGACGACATGGTGCTCCTTGGGCTCGCCAAGCATGTCAAATGCACTCTTCTGCTTGGCCGCGGAGAAGACCTGGTCCAGCTCGGGCGTTACCATGATGACAGGGGTAGGACTGATCTTGGGCAGTAGGTGCAGTATGTTCCAGTTGAGTGCCCTCATGTAGCTCTGCACCGTGACACGGTTTTCGACGGGCAAGTTCATGTCCTCCATGGCGGAGAAGAAGCCGAGACCCGACACTTGGCCCAGGGGCATGACACCGTCCTCGTCCACCAGGGGAAGGTACATGGGCTCATCGCCCGCCATCTGCCCCGCGCGGTCTGCCAAGGCCATCTCTAGGATGGCTTCGCGTCTTTCAGGGTCGCCTGTCACATCGATCATGGGCGCCACAGCCACCACGGCTGCCACGCGCCGGTCTGTAGCCGCCGTTGCCAGCATGATGTTTCCGTCAAAGCAGAGGCCCCAGACGGCAATCTTGTCGGGCTCCACCAGCGGATGCAGGGAGAACCAAGACACTGAGTCGACAAAGTCCTCCACACGCCGGTGCATATCTGTCTGTTCCCCAGTTAGCTGGCACGGTCCACGGGGCTTGGATCTCAACTTGTATTTCCGTATAGATCTTGACCCAGCAAAAAAAAAAGACGCAATTGGGGCACCCACATCACACCTCGGCTGTCCATCGCTGGAACCGATGCCAAATGTATCGAAAACGAGCGCCGTGAAACCTCGCTCACGGTACCACTCTGCAATTGCTGGTAGCACTACATCCTTGGGCATGTTGAACTGTGGGAAAAGACATGATGCATTAATACTGGCTTTTATGTCATCGAGTCTAGACAGGTGTCAAGGCCCACGTACCCCTGCAGACAGAATAATTCCAGGCCCGCGCTTCTCAGCTGGATACACCCAGCCACGAAGGGTGATGCCGCCCAGTGTCTTGAACTCGATATCGTCCCTGGTAGTAGGTGCCATGGTTGTTGCTTTTCTGTTTATTGGCTTTCAGGTGATCGGAATGTCTTGTTGTTTCTTTTTTTTGTTGAAAAAATAAAAGGCACTGTCTCGTGCAGTACATTGACGTGGTCAATCCATCGAGTTCAAGAAAGATAAAAGAGCTGAACAGCCGCAGGAGAGGTCACATCTAGTCATTTGTTACGCCAGCACCGTACAAGTTTATACGAGTACATGCATACCCGTTAAGAGCATCATACCGCACATCATGGTCAGGCCTTTCAGCCGTCAAGCAAACAAGAAAGCTGTGTACGGAGTAAGCAGAGAGGTGCACGTCTTTGCTGATGTCGAGCAGGTGAGGTCCGCCGACTGACCGACCGGCTCCCGAGAGTCGGCGTTGGCTAGCGTTGGCTAGCGTTGGCATGAGTTGGGCTTACATGGGCTTACATCAGATGAGCCCGAGCGCATGCACTTGTCTTGTTCCGACCAGGGGCATACAGCGGTGGTTAGTCGGACTCACTAGAGTCACTAACATCGGCGATCGTGTATGTGCCGTTCTTTATCTTTATATGTACTATTACAGAACAGGCCTGCCCATTGCAACCACAGTCGGAAGATGGCAACCGCAGGAGGACTATCAGTTTAAGCATTTTTCAAGTGGCGTTGCAGACAGCAGGGGTGTCTATAAACGATATCAACTACCCTTTACCATTGCCACCCTGGCTGTCCTGTGTTGTTTTAGCGAGGTTGCAAGGACGGCGAAGCCGATGCGAGTGGTCGTCTGCTATCTGCCAACCCCGGAGTCCTGGTTTATCATTGGGGACCATCTCCCACCCAGGGTCTTTCATGACTGCCGAGATCTGCAGTAGTTTCATTCACCGGCTTACGCTGCCTCTCAATTGACAAGGACCGGGATTTCTCTGATAAGGTAGAAAGTAACGTGTATGCTCATACAAGGTCAATCGATGATTGTAATTCGCAGGGCCAGTTCCAGGTGTGGGGGCTTAATCGACGACATTCAAGAATACGCACAATCATATGTCTTGGCTAGCATAACAACTTATTCATTTAGCAAAAGCTTATCATTTCCCAAATCAAGGCGCAAAATACATCATCAACGGGTACTCCGTAATCTACAGACTAAGCTACCAGCGGGACCACCTGTCTCTTGGCTCGCACGTTGCCAACGCGTAGATCGTTGAGATATGTCGGAATGTTCTCCAGCCCTCCGGCACGGACATCAAGAGGGTGATTCTTGATCTTGCCTGCCTCGATCAGCTTGCCTGCGAGCTCAAACAGACGTGCCCCAAACTGGCGGTGCTCTGGTATGCTTGGCCGCCCGTATGACCCTGGGATCTCCACGGGGTTGCCCACGATAGAGGGTGCCATGAGCCAGGCTGAACGAACATCCCTCCGAGTGTACTTGACAATTGCAGAGAGTGGCTCGAGAGCAACGTAGTGACCTCCAGAAGATCCAATAGCACTGTAGCACATGCGCATGGTGGGTGCATCGGTGACACAGTCAAAAACAAAGGCAAGGCTGTTGCTCGTGTGGTCACGAATGTCGTCTCCGCACGTTGGCGACTTGTAGTCAAAGCAAGCCACAGCGCCGTACGACTTGCAGAGGGCATTGTTGGCAGGCGAGCAGGTCACAATGGGCGTGTATCCGGCACTGCAGAGAATATACTGTCAGTTGAAGAGCCCATGAGGAGAAAGAAAAGAACCCCAAAAAACTCACTTGGTCAGAAGCTGGATAGCCATGGTTCCCGTTCCTGTGGCGCCACCCGAGACAAGGACAAACGGACTGGCCTCCTCGGTATCAGGGAGACGCGACATTGACAGCTGAAGACCGGGTGCTTCAAAAAGTGCCAGGCCGGCGGTGGCGATGCCGAGTCCCATCGAGCTCGCCTGCTCCAGAGACAAGCCATCCGGCACATGACAGCTCAGGTCTGCAATGGCGATTGCGTACTCTGCAAAAGCACCCGCTGTCTTGTCCGTGGCGTTGAGGCCAAAGGTCACCGCGAGGATGCGGTCGCCTTCCTTGAACCGAGAGACTCCCTCCCCGACCGCAACGACAGTGCCGGCAAAGTCGCAGCCGCCCACTGCGCCAGGGGTGTTGGAGTAGTCGACAATTTTTGCATCGTAAGGGCTCAGGGCGACCGAATGAACCCGGCACACCATTGTGCCAGCCTTGGGGACGGGCCTTTTAAAGTTCTCTGCCAGGCGATAGCCGCCAGCATCGCTGCCGACCAGTGCTTTCATTGTTTCCATTCTTCGGTATCTTGGTGATGGTAGATTAAAGACTGTAACAAAGCGAATTGCATTAACACACTATGCATGAAGACAAAACAATAAAATACAAAGAAAGAGGCCAGCTCCAAACAATGGAGTAGTCTTTGGAGCTACTACATCCTTAGATACACCTGAAGATGAGCATAATCATATCTTGACGTGCAAACACGTGTACGACTACAGTCGGAGATGGTTAATTGCCTACACTAACGATGCGAAAAACATAACATCAAACTACTACATTTGAGGCTCACACGTAATCGGAGGATGTTGTGTCGGAGCCGGACCGGAGTATTCGGGGCTCCGGAGGATCGTCCATCTGACACTGCCGGCCAGAGGCTCCACCGACTCCGAAAACATGCTCATCGGATGCCAACGTAACTGACGGATGAAGTTCACTATCCAAGCCGTATTGATGGAAGCCTGGCTATCAGAGCTTGCGGTACTGCATCTCTATGAGATAAGCAGAGAGCAACTGATCTCGAAATGTGCCAAGGTATATTACCAGATATGCCAACATCCTTGTACGTGGGAGGAACCTTGGGGTCTATAATTCTAGAGTAGCTTTCTGCAGCTGACAATCTACCATTCAATATATTCTTTGCCTCCGCCTGCTGTCTCTCAAACCATGAAGCACTCTGAATCCATCATCCAAGACAAACAGTACTGAAAACAAACAACACTATACAATGGGTAGCCTTGTGACCGCCGCGCCCAAGGTGGCTCAGGAGCCTATTGCCATAGTCGGCAGCTCCTGTCGATTCCCAGGTGGTGCTACATCACCCTCCAAGCTCTGGGACCTCCTCAAAGAACCGCGGGATATTGTCCAGGAGATCCCGCCTACCAGATTCGATACCAAGGCCTTCTACCACCCTGACAGCCAGCACCACGGTGTAAGAAAAATGCATCTCCCATGTAGAAGGTGTTTAGACATCAAACTGACTGTCTGATACGCAGAGTGCCAACACGAAATACGCCTATCTCCTGCAAGATGACCCTCGTGCCTTTGACCGTGACTTTTTCAGCATCAGTCCGAAGGAGGCCGAAGCCATGGACCCCCAGCAGCGATGTCTCCTAGAGACGGTCTATGAGGGTGTCGAGTCTGCCGGCTACTCGATCCCCAAGCTGCGGGGATCGTCCACTGGTGTCTTTGTTGGTGCCATGAGCTTCGACTACCAGCTTGTCGCCATGCGTGGCATCGATAGCCTCCCGCAGTACCACGCAACTGGTGGCTCCATGGCTATTCTTGCCAATCGTATTTCCTACTTTTACGACTGGAAGGGTGCGTCGGTCACTTTCGACACCGCCTGCTCCTCTTCTCTTGTTGCTCTTCACCAGGCAGTTCTTGCTCTTCGCAGTGGCGAGGTCGATATGGCTGTCACTGCAGGGTCTAACCTGATCCTCGGGCCCGAGCCATTCATTGCCTATTCAAACGTGAGTGTTTCTGTCCATGTCTACGAGTCTACGTAATAAAATGATTCAGCTAACACAGCATCCCGACTAGCTCAACATGCTGTCGCCTAATGGCCGGTCCTATATGTGGGATTCGTCTGCCGATGGCTACACCCGTGGCGAAGGTTTTGCTTCCATCATTCTCAAAACCCTCAGCCAAGCCCTGGCCGATGGTGATCAGATTGAAGCCATCATCCGGGAAACCGGAGTCAACTCGGATGGCCGCACGCCAGGTATCACAATGCCGAGCTCTGAAGCCCAGACAAAACTCATCAGAGACACATACGCCAAGTGCGGCCTGGACATTACAAGCCCCAGAGACCGCCCTCAGTACTTTGAGGCTCACGGAACCGGCACTCCGGCAGGTGACCGTAAGTAGTGCAGCCCGCGATTCATTACTCAGAGAAGACAAAAATACTAATACTTACCTCGCACACAGCCATTGAGGCACAGGCTATCCATGATGCTTTCTTCCCTGGTGGTTTATCCCAGACGCACAACAAGCTAATCGTCGGCTCCATCAAGACTGTCCTCGGCCACACCGAGGGCACTGCTGGTCTCGCTGGTGTGCTCAAGGCCTCGCTGGCCGTCCAACACGGTCAGATTCCTGGAAACCTGCACTTTAGCGAGCTGAATGCCAAGATCCGCCCATTCTACGACAACCTCCAGGTCCCGACTGCCTTGACAGCATGGCCCGCACTGCCCGCTGGCCAGCCTCGTCGTGTCAGCGTCAACAGTTTTGGTTTTGGCGGCACCAATGCCCACGCCATCATCGAGAGCTGGGACAGGTCCACACGAGACATTGTGGTAGCGTCCACGCCCAAATCTCGCGAGGCTGGTCTTTTTGTCCTCTCTGCAAACTCGGCCCAAGCACTCGCTGCCAAGGCTGAAACCCTCGTCACCTACCTCCTCCAGAAACCCGATACTGATCTCGGCCGCCTTTCTCGCACACTTTTCCAAAAAACCGAGTTTCTATTCCGAGCTGCCTTTTCGGCCACATCCGTGACTCAGCTCATTGAGAAGCTTGAAGCTGCCGCGGATGGCCTCCCAAAGACCAGTCGCACTGCGACGATCCCCGAATGTCTACCGCTGCGCATCCTGGGCGTGTTCACTGGACAAGGTGCTCAGTGGGCTACCATGGGCTCAGATCTTTACCGTCAGTCTGCCGTGTTTCGCACAACCTTGGACCGGCTGCAGCACAGCCTTGATACCCTTCCCGAGGCTGACCGTCCCGACTGGACTCTGATCAACGAGCTGTCTGCTCCCAAGGAGACCTCGCGCGTCGGCACAGCCGTCATTTCCCAGCCCCTCTGCACCGCTCTCCAGGTTGCCCTGGTGGACACCCTGCGTGCCGTCGGTGTTGAGTTTGCAGCTGTTGTTGGTCACTCGTCGGGTGAAATTGCTGCTGCTTACGCTGCGGGATATCTGGATGACCGTGACGCCATCCGTGTTGCCTACTATCGGGGCCTGTTCTCCCATCTGGCCCAGGGGCCTGACGGCAAGCGCGGCAAGATGATGGCCGTCGGTCAGAGCTTGGAGCAGGCATACGGGTTTTGCAGCCAGTTTGGCAATGCAATCAAGGTGGCCGCCAACAACTCTCCTACGAGCTGCACACTCGCAGGTGACGCCGGCGCCATCGACAAGGCCAAGGAGATGCTGGACGAGACCAATACCTTTGCACGTGTGCTGGCGGTCGACACAGCCTACCACTCCCACCACATGCTCCTCTGCGCCGCTCCTTACCTAGAGGCACTGAGCAAGTGCGGCATCCAGCCTCTAAAAGGTGGAAATAAGTGCACCTGGTACTCCAGTGTCTGGGGCGCAAATGGCTACAGCCGTTCCTTGAATGACGACGCCGGCCTCAAGCTTCTGGCAGGACAATACTGGGTGGACAACCTCACCAACACGGTCCAGTTCTCTCAGGCACTGAGCAGAGCTGTCACCGATGAGCCCTGGATCATGGATGTGGCACTCGAGGTGGGACCACACCCGGCCCTTAAAGGTCCCAGCTCTGAGGCCATCAAGACCGTCACCGGCATTGCCGTTCCCTACTCGGGTGTCCTTAAGCGTGGTGAGGGTGCATTTGAGGCCTTTGCCAATGCTCTAGGCCTTCTCTGGACTTCGTTCCCGTCTTCACGCCCGCTCATCACGTTTGATAAATTGCACCGCGCCTTGTCTCAAGTGAGCCCCAAGCAGTACCCTTCCATTCTCAAGGACCTGCCGTCGTACCCGTGGGATCATGACTCTCTAATCTGGCGCGAGTCGAGGGCATCCCGCTCCTTTCGTACCCAGAGCCGTCCTCGCCATGAACTTCTCGGCTTCCCTGTCACGGTGGGTGAGCAGAGCAGGCGGGAGGTCCACTGGCGCCAGATTTTCAAGCTGAACGAGCTTCCATGGGTACGGGGTCACTCCATCCAGGGTGAGGTCCTGTTCCCGGCTACCGGATATCTCACCATGGCTTATGAAGCAGCCGTGCAGCTTGTGGAAGACCAGCAGATGCTGCAACTCGTTGAACTTCATGACATTGAGATGGTGCGCGCCATGAGCTTGCAGGAGGACTCGCCGGGCCTTGAGATTATCTTCACCGTGCGTGTCACCAGCCAGTCTGACAGCTTGATTACTGCCGAGGTAGCCTGCTACAGCGGCGATGTCAGCTTGGCCAAGCTGGACGGCCCCTTGTCTGGTCTGTCATCCCATTTTACCGGTGGCGTGCGACTGACGCTCGGCAAGCCTACAAAGGACGCCTTGCCAACCAGGGCAGAGCCTCTGCTTCCCATGAACACCCTGGACACGGACGGCTTCTACTCCTACCTGTCATCTGTGGGATATAACTACTCTGACCCATTCAGAGCAAGCACTGTGGACCGCCATCTCAACCAGGCCGTGGTTACTGTCCCCATTGCGCCGCAGCCCACTTCGATACGTCCTTCCCTCCACCCTACTGTTCTCGACACGGCCATCCAAGGTCTTCTGGCTGGTTTCTCCTACCCCGAGGATGGCAGACTCAAGGCCGTGTACCTCCCCACTGGCATTGATTGCGTTCGCATCAACATGGAGCCCGATGCGCCGGGTGTCCTCAAGGCAGACAGTTTCCTGACATCGGCAGACGCGAAGTCGCTCTCGGGAGACGTGGACCTCTTCAACCCGGACAATTCCACTGTCATTGCCCAGATGCGCGGAGTGCATTGGACGTCCCTGAACCAAGAAGGATCTCGCTGGCTGTATGCGGGCGAGACATGGCTGCGGGATGCCGCCTACGGAATCGAGCCAGGGCTCAAGACTACGCTCTCGGCCGAGGACGAGGAGCTGCGCACGCTTCTTATCCGAACTGCCTTCTTCTATTTACGCAGACTGCGAGATCAGATCAAGCCTTCTGAGCTGTTGATCATGGGCAAGCACCGCCGACACATGATGAAGTGGATCAGAGACCACCTGTTCCCCCAGATCGAGGCCGGCAAGCATCCCGACGTTCAAAAGGACTGGGTCAACGACACCCTCGAGGATGTGCAGAAATGGAGCGCCCGCTACCTCGATGCTGGAAACAACGACATGCAGCTCCTCCACGCTGTGGGCAGCAAGCTGCCGGCCATTGCTCGCGGCACTCTTCCTCCTCTTCAGGTCCTTCTCAAGGATGGCATGCTTGACCGTCTGTATGTGGAGGGCGTCGGCTTCTCTGACGGCAACATGGATCTCGAGGTTGTTGCTAAGCAGCTTGCGCACCAGCACCCGCGCATGAAAGTGATTGAGATTGGTGCCGGAACGGGCGGTACCACGCGGGCTGTGCTCTCGGCCATGGGCACACAGTACACATCGTACATGTACACGGATATCTCGGCCGGCTTCTTTGAGTCTGCAAAGACAAAATTCGAGCAGCATGTCGGCCAGATGACCTTTAAGATGCTCAACATTGAGAAGAGCCCGGCAGACCAGGGCTTCGAGGAGGGCTCCTTTGATATGCTCGTGGCCTCAAACTGCCTGCACGCCACTCGCAGTCTCCGCGACACTCTGCGCCACTGCCGTCGTCTGCTTCGCCCCGGAGGCCAGTTGCTCCTTTTGGAGATCACGCAAGACCACCTACCCATCCAGCTCATCATGGGCACTCTTCCAGGATGGTTCCTCGGCGCCGAAGAGGGTCGGATCTGGGCGCCCACCATCAGCCTCGCGGAGTGGGATGCTGTGCTGAAGGAGACTGGATTCACTGGAGTCAACACAAGCTCGACGCCTTCTTTCTGCTCGGTCATCTTGTCCCAGGCTACGGACGAGACATTCCAGGCAATCTACGAGCCATTGTCCGTCCCTGCACCGTCCACAGCACTACCGCGTGATGAGATTCTGGTGATTGGCAACTCTGAGCTGGCATCCAAGTCTGAGGCTGCCCTTGCTGCTGCGGGAGCCACTGTCATTCAAAGTAGTCTAGACAGCACTAAGATTCCTAGTGGAGCGGTCGTTTTGTGCCTCAGCGAGCTGGACCGTCCTGTTTTCGATGGTATGACCCAAGAAAGATTTGATGCTGTGCAGAATATGTTCCGTCAGGCCAGTGCAATTCTGTGGGTGACGTCGGGGGCACAGTCCGGCAAGCATCCCTTGGCCAACGTGACGGTGGGCTTGGGTCGGACTCTTCTGGCTGAGCGCATTGACTTGAGACTTCAGTTCCTCGATGTCGACTCGCCCGAGTCCCTTGAGCCCTCTTTGCTAGCAAAGCTCCTGCTCCAGCTCACTGTTGCACCTCCGTCAGAACTGGACGATGGGATCCTCTGGACCAACGAGCCTCACCTCTCACTGAGAGACGGCGCCATGTACATTCCCAGAATCAAGGCCCTTGACACGGTCAACTACCGGTCCTCTGCAAGAAACAAGAAGGTCACTCAGTCCACTAGCCTGGAGATTGGTGATTCCGCTGTTGAGATTGCAGAACGCAATGGGTCTTTGGAGTTTGTAAATGTCGACATCGGAGGCGCCAGAGAAGGGGAACTGCGTGCCAAGGTCACAGCTTCGTCTGTTTTCACCCTTCTTTGCGACGCGTCTCCAGAGCACCTGTGGATTGGCCATGATATCAAGTCTGGGGAGAGCATCATGGGCCTTTCGGATGCCAACAGATCAATTGTGGCAGCCTCGGACGACCATGTGCTGCATCGTTGGAACGCCCCTAATGATTCCAAGCAGATCTCTGACGCCGCACAACTCCATGGCTTCATGGCGCATGCCCTAGCAAAACATTTGCTCAACAATGTCGTGGATTCTGTCTGGATCCACGGTGCTCCCAATTATCTCAGCCAGCAGATTGCCTGGGTGGCCAAGGACGAGGGTCTCGTCGTGTTCCAGACAACATCTGACACGGCAAGCGCTGGTTCTGCCAACCAGACTTCCATCCACCCTTACAGCAGCGCCAGAGATCTCCAAAAGTTGGTTCCGAGAGGCGTGAAGTCATTGATCAACATAAACCCTTTGCGGAACAAGAGCCTGGCAGCGCTCCTCCGGGCTTCGGTTCCACGGTCGACTCCCGTCACTGAGTTGGAGGACACCGCCATCCGACTAACCAGAGAAGAACTGCGCAAGCTGGCCAAGAAGTACCTTTCGGGCACCATCACGACCTCAGACCAGCTAGAACAGATTCTCCCCGTCAATGATGTGTCGACTGAGACTGTCAAGGGGCTCGGTCCCGCTGCAGTCATCGATTGGTGTGCTTCCAAGGAGGTCACGACCGTCGTACGCCCGATAGAGTACAGCAGCCTTTTCCATGCTGACAAGACTTACCTCATTTTTGGTATGACTGGCGATGTTGGTATTTCTATTGCTGGGTGGATGGCGGAGAACGGTGCCGGGAACATTGTCCTTGCCAGCCGTGCCCCGAACGTCCCTGCCGGTGTTCTCGAGTTCATGGCACAAAAAGGAGCCAACGTGCGCATCATGGCGGTGGACATTGCAAACAAGCAGGCCCTGGTAGCTGCTTGCGACGACATTGCATCTTCTCTGCCCCCCGTCGCCGGCGTAATCAATGGTGCCATGGTGCTGCGGGATCGACTCTTTGTCGATATGTCCTGGTCTGACTTCGAGGCCGTCCTGGCACCCAAAGTCACTGGAACGCAGAACCTGGACGACTTGTTTGGTCAGGACAAGAACGTCGACTTCTTCATCGTCCTTTCCTCGGCGACATCCATGGTTGGCATCATGGGCCAGTCAGCCTATAGCGCCGCCAACCATTTCGGAGCCAGCCTCGTGAAGCAGCGCCGTGCACGCGGTCTGGCAGGCTCCGTTGTTGTAATTGGATTCCTGACGGGTCTGGGATACATCTTCCGCCGCTCTGATAAGGCGCATCTCGCAACCATTGAGAAGTCCCTTCTTCCCAGGCTAGCTAGGCAGTCTGAGACAGATCTGCATGAGATGCTTGCCGAGGCCATTGTGTGCGGGCAACCTGGCTCGGGTCTGCCGGCCGAGCTTATTACCGGTGTTAGGACGGCCTTCCAGGACACCTGGCACAATGACCCGCGGCTGTCTTGCTACCTCGTGCAGGAGAATGTGCAGGAGAGCACAGGCCAGGAGGAGGCCAACGGTAACGTCTCGGTTGAGGTTCAGCTGGCAGCCAGCGAGGATCCAAAGGAGAGCCTGGCAATTCTAAACAAGTGCTTCTCGCAGGCCCTGGGCAACATGCTTCAGTTGGATGCCTCCAAGATCTCCGTGGACGAGCCCGCCGTCTCTCTGGGAGTCGACTCGCTTGTATCGGTGCGGGTCCGTGAGTGGTTCCTCAAGGAGCTAGGCGTCGAGGTCCCCATCATGAAGATCATGTCGACCAACCACAGTCTGTCCCGTCTCTGCGAGGATGCACTGTCGGGTTGGCGCAAGCTCAAGGGTGCCCCCAATGCGGCTGCCCCGGCTGCCCCTACCACACGGGATCCCGAGATGGACTGGGCAAAGGAGTTAGCCGACGTTATCAATGGGATCCCGGCCATCATCCCATCGGGAGCCGATTTGGTCAAGGATGCACCGCGCACCACGGACCGTCGTGTCGTTGTCACCGGCTGTACCGGCTTCTTGGGAACGCACATGCTGCGCAGCCTGGTGGAAGATCCCAGCGTGGCCGAGGTGAACTGCCTCTGCATCCGCTCGCGCCACGTGCGTGTGCAGAGCCCCAAGATCCACGAGTACAAGGGTGACCTATTGAAGCCCCTGCTGGGGCTCTCGGCAGCTGACTTTGTGCACCTCAGCCAGACCGCTGATGTCATCATCCACCTGGGAGCCGAGGTCAACCATCTGAAGTCGTACGGAGGCATGCGGACTGCCAACGTCATCTCCACACAGATCCTGCTGGCCATGGCGACACCGCGCAGTGTGCCCGTGCACTTTGTGTCGTCGTCGTCGGTGGCCATGCTACAAAAGGACACGAGCGAGCTGCCGGAGATCCCGCCGTCGCAGATCAAGCCGCCGACCGACTCGGAGTCGCTGATGATGAACGCCATCGGATACGCGGCTAGTAAGTGGATGGGCGAGATGCTTTTGGAGCACGCCGCGCCGCCCGCCGTCGTTCATCGCTTCCCCAATATTATGGGGCCCGATGCACCCGCCGAAATCCCGCTGGTGGCGCTAGACCGATGGTGCAAGAAGATGCGTGCCGTGCCGGCACTGGATCCAAAGCAGTGGGTGGGCCAGCTCGACATTATCGAGGTCAGCGACGTGGTGCCCGAGTTTATTGCCAACGCCTTTGCCCACGACCCCAGCAAGTCGTTTGCGGTGATAAATTACTGCAGTGAGAACGAGTACTGGCTGTCTGACCTGGCAGGCATGTACGAGAAGACAATCGGCGGGCCTATCGAGGTGGTGCCGACTGAGCTGTGGATGAAGCGAGCCACAGCCACGGGTATGCCCAAGACTGTTGTGACGACCTTTACTGGGCACGACGAGGTGTTTGTCTCGCCAGTGCTGCGCAAGGGGCCAAGAAAGGCTTGAGGGTAGTTCTACTAGGAGATGTAGTATCTTCAGTGGTTTAGTGTTTGTTGTTTAGTTCTAGTTTGTTTGTGTACATGCAAGTTGCTTATCGCCCTCATTTTTTGTACTTGGTTTATTCAGCTTTGATTATCTTTTTATAACTATTCGCACTATAAGATCTGCAGTGTGAAATTTGCATGTGTTTTCAATCGCGACAACAGTCCATGATGGTCATATCCCATCTATGACGATCATATCCCATTCAGAGACAGAGGCTGTCAAATTTCTATGCTGGACTGTTTGTACGAAAGAAGAAGAGAAAATACCACATTGATAGGACAAAATCGTAATAAGTCATGAGCTCGTTGTATTTCGTAGCTGTTATAGTAGAGTGCGAACCTGCTTCGTATGCTGCTAACAGCGAAGTTCACCGCATTTTCGCCACATCGTGTACTTCCTTTGACAACTAATTCACGACGCTGGCCGTAGTAGACAAAACAGATGATACTTTTATTATAGTGGTGGTTTCTAAAGAGGCAAACTCGTTAATAGACTCGTAACAGACATATACAGAAACTTGCATACAGCCAGTATGTCTTCAATCTTTACTGCTGTCTGCATCTTGATTGTCTATACATTTCTGTTTCTTCTCTCTATTTATCTAATTCTATTTCTGCTATACATATCTTGACATTCCTATTGTTTCTGTCCAAATCCGACAACTTCATATAGATCCTGTCAAAATGTCCAGGCGAACGACCAGGAGCAAGACAAAGGCTCTTTGCCAAAGCACCTCAGCATCTGGCCCAGGACCAAAGACCACCGAGAGCCAGATATCCGAATTTATAATAGACAAGCCCGAGTCTGAGCGAGCTTTTACAACGACTACTGCCACCTATAGCGCCAAGCCGAAGCGCCCGAAAAAGGTGCACAAAAAGGTGACCGAGGAGGAGTACTACGAAAGCCGCATGACAATCACTAATGACTATCTGCACGAGCTACTGGCTGTCCTAGGTCACACAATTGTTGATGGCGAGGTATCACCGGCACACTCCGATGCAAGGGTGAATGAAGCCATACGACTATACCTTGATCATGCTATTACCTCGAGCCAGACTTCATCCATGGCCACCACACCATCTGCACCCTCGGAGTAGATGCTATCAAGGTTGCTTTGAGTGGTCTTAGTCTGTGTTCAAACGGGCTGTTTGCCTGTTATTTATCATGTCAGAAGAAAAAAGATATGCATGTTTGCTCGGAATCATAGCGGCTCTATGCAGAGATGTAGCGAGCGGTATCATTATACTAGGCGGTACTAGACAAAAAGACAAATTACAGGATCACTACATTTAGAGCCAAGATGAAATTTTCCATGAGATGCTTTGATTTTTATAAAAACGCTATCAAAAAACAAAAACAATTATACAAATGCAGTCCCATGGATTACCGCAGATCGTCGCTGCCGCTCAAGGACCCTGTGCGGGCGTGGCTCGCTGCGTCGCCTGTCTGCTGGTAGATTTCTCGCTGGATCATGATGCCGTGGTGGCTGCTGGCATCAGAATCGTCCAGCACTTCCCAAGTGCCGTTTACACGGCCACGGGCGCCGCTTCCGTTGGTGCTCTTGTTGTGAATATTTTGGGACGTAGACACGGCCACTGAAAACTGGTTGCGTTTTGAACTCGGGTACATCGGGTTGATGTTCTGGAGAGGCGTGTCGAGAACCGTTTTGGCGTTGGCGCTGCCGCCAATGGTCCGGCCGGCGGCGCCAGTGTTCTCGCTTGCGTATCCTGACCTGTTGGACGATCCGTAGTAGCTGCTGAACATCTTGCGCAAAGACGGCAGAGATGCCGCAAACATGCCGACGCCTTCCTCGAGCATCGACCACAAGGCAATATAGCCCTGGTAGTATAGAGCGTCCTCTGCGATCAGGTAGTGCTTGAAGTAGGGCACGCGCACAATAGTAAAGGCGCCGGCGCCGACACCGACGGACAGAATACCCACAAGTGACCACTTGCGGCGGGCATTCATGTTGAGGCCGCGGATCAAAAAGAAGGGCGTGAGGGCGCAGGTAAAGTCGGACACAATGGCAATGGCTGTAAACAAGTAAGAGAGGTAAAGAAGCGGCACATTGGAGCTGCAATGGCCCATGCCGGTCCAGCTGGCAGAGATGGGCTTGCAGTGCACCAGGGCCGCGACAAGACCAGCAAAGGCATTGAATGTCGATCCGACTATAACAAACCACAGCGGAATGCGGTAGTACAGCGACTGTGTCAGCCGCATGATCTGTACGGCAATGGCGCTCTTGATGAACGGGATGCTGATCACGTATGGGATCTGCCACCATAGCAGCAGCTGTGCACCGCGTACCATGTACAGCATATTTTGTCCCTCCGGCAGGTCAGCATCCCGAGTTCCCAGCCCGTAGTAGCACCCCTTGACGGCATAGACGGTGGCCACAAGATAGCAAATATAGCCAGCCACAGTCAGTATGTCGTCAATACCAAGGGCACCACGCACCAGGACCGAGCGCAAATACATGCGGAGGCAAACGCAGATTGTGTTGATAGCTATGAGCGCCAAAAGTGTGCCGATGATACTCCGGGCCAGTCCGTCGGGAGACAATGCCGGAATGGCAAAGACGAGCTCCATGAGCTGATCGTAGGTCATGTCGGCCGACATTGTGGTAGCAGCCAGCGGGCAGAAGTGAACATCGACAGATAGACGTCTATGTTGTCGAAACCAAAAAGAAAAAAGAAATTAAAAATAATAATAAAAAAGCAGTTGCGGTCGATAGCGAATCGTGAAAGTCAAAGTCGATCGTATAAGACGAGTGGTTACACAAGAGCACGTGAAAGAACGAAAACGAAAACGAAAATCAGCTTTAGGACGGCAAAGGGCTGCACTTATATCAACCAGATCAGATCCGATCATGGCTGCGTCTACGGTGTATTTGATATGTTTGCCAAGGCTATTCAGGCTGGCCAAGTTATCGGTTTCTAGACTTCTCGCCCCTGTGTTGAGTTGACGGCTCTCCTACTTGGCAGCTCGTAGTACGAAGTACGATGGCATATTAACTACGGAGTATTACTAAAAAGTATGCTTCAGCAAAAGGAATATGACAAAAAGAATAGGAGAGCGTTGCATACAAGAGAAAATAAATAATAAAAATGTATCAGGGTTGAAGATCCTATCGCCCAAGAGGCAGGCCATCATCAAACTACGAGTACATTCTATCACCTCGCTTATATTTTACGACAGCCGAGTACAGTGATAAGACTAGGATCTTCTGGGTCGAGTGCAGATTTGTGGTTACTATTAACATTTGATTATGAGCTCTTGAATATGGAAAGGGACATTGACAAAAGAGGTAAGAGGTATTCGTACAGATGTTGTTTATACGGGGCTCATTCGGGTGGCGCAGCTTTATTGAGTATATTTTCTTTTTCTTGATTTCTTGGCCTTCTACTTCAGTACTTCTCTTCCCTTGTGTCTCCCCTGCCCGTTCCTTCAGTCTCTGTCAATGGTATGCTAGACGGGTCATGCAAGCCAGGACGAGATGGGCGCTATTTGTTTTGTGAAACGGGGGCCGTCGACCACTCCACGGATCACCATCATTGAGTCCCAAAGAAGCAACCTATTCGTTCCGGATTGCGGCCCGGGTCCCTAGTGCAAGTATTATGGGGTGGCGTCTTGAGTAAAGCAACGGTACAAGGTACAAATAACCGCGGAACTCTTTCATGGCGATGCCTGGAAAAGAGTGTGTGTTGTGAGACTCGACAACACAGTCAGTCCGGTCCCAACAACTCGGCAGTCACCCGTGTCCAAGTGACGGTTACCTTTGGTTTTCCGATTTATTAATCCGATTGATATAATCAGGAATCGGACAGGTCATGTAAGATCAAGCGAAGGGGACATACCAGACAGTCTACGTGACAGTCAAGCGTTTCGAGGCTTGAGGAACAAGCCCCTGGGGTTTTCCATCTCTTACAGATCATTAATAAAACATCAGTCATATTATGCAATCTGCGCTTGGGTTGTTCTCGGCATAGTTCTCCAAGCAATACAACGTCGTACTGAATATACACGTATACACCGTGCGGGTCTGCCCGGCGAGATTCAAGGCGCTTACGAGGCGTCTGATGCAACAGTACAACTAGATGCTTTTTTATCCTTGCAACGGTACGGATAGCCGTTCTGCCGTCTAATACTAGTCTCCACCAGATCATTTGGTCTAGCCAGTCGAGGTTCTTGGAAAGTAACAAGCCTTGGAAAGTAGCAGGTACCTTGTGCAAAAGAGATTACAAGTAGCTGTCTTTGAAAGTTGACGGCGGTGACAACCTCGCATGTATCATACATGATGCAGAGAAATATCTGCTGCAGCATCTCCTTCGTCTTGCATGTGACTAGCTCGTTGTGGTGAACATGCTGGCAGACCCAAGCAGATTAGTTATTTTTAAATAAGAATCAAATAAGAAATAACAAGTTTTACTGTCGCCATATCGGACGTATCAGGCATTGCCAATTTGCCAGCTTGCCAGCTTGCCAGCTTGCCAATCCATGATCTTCTCCTTTTCCCATATCAGAGATCTGGTCAATGATAGAACGTATATATGCAACGGCCTCCATTGTACTCATGTATTGTACTCTATTGTACTCAGTATATCTGTGAGACACCCCATAACCCTTATATTTTCTTTCTTTTCTTCTCCCTGCAGACGGCACAGGGAGTAGAGCCATCTTTGCAGCCCTTTCAGTCACACACACTTTGATTCTATTCCAGGAAAAAGGCCTTGGTGACAGACATTCCCCCTCGACTTCACAATGAGCACCCTCCAATGTGCTGCCGTGGCGGCCGTGGGTGCCGTCGCGTCCATTCCCCTCCTCGGCGTGGCCCGCCTGTCGGTGTCGGCCGTGGGATTGGTCTATTTGGGTATCTTCAGCGTTTCCTGGCTGCTGGTTGCGGCCTACAACGTCTTTATCTACCCGCACTATGTCTCACCATATCGTCATCTCCCAGGCCCCAAGGTAAGTTCTCGGCGTTCTTTAATACATATATATATATATATATATATATGTACTTCTATACGCAATGCATCGATCCCGGTAAGCTGACATTCATCTAGGGCGGTCATTGGTTCCTGGGCCACTTCCCCGGCTTCTTCAAGCAAAAGTATCCATGGTCCATCTACGTCGACTGGGTGCGCGAGTTCCCTGGCGAGCCCGTCATCCGCTACCTAACTATTGCCAACCGTGAGGTCCTGGTGCCCCTGACAGCCGAAGGCATGAAGGAGTGCCTGATGACCCGCTGCTACGACTACAAGAAGACGGAGCAGTGGCTACGCATGGTGCTGGACTTTGCGGGCTGGGGTATTGTGACATTTTCTGGTGATGCACACCGCGCGTCACGCCGCATGCTCAGCAAGCCCTTCCAGCTAGCCAACATTCGCAAGCTGGAGCCCATCTTCACCCAAAAGGCACTGGAGCTGTGCTCAGTCATGGATGCGGCGTGCGCGTCAGGGGGCAAGACCGGTGTCATTGACTCCATCGAGCTCATGGCCAAGACAACGCTCGACATTATGGGCCTGGCGGCACTGGGCCGTGAGCTGTCGCACCTGCAGTCGGTGCACACTGACGAGACCAAGGACAAGAAGGACATGGCATCGGATGGCTACGACTTCCACGACGCATACCAGTGCATCGTGTCGCCCAGCATGGCCGGCAAGATCCTGTTGTTTGCCTCGGGCTCCGTCAACGTGCGCTGGCTGCCGCTGCAGGCAAACCGCGAGTTCAAGCGTGCCACTGCCTTCCTCAACGAAACTCTTCTTCAGCTCGTTCGCAAGCGCACTGCCGAGATCCACGGCGCCATGCGTGCCGGCACTCACACGGTGGAGGACTCGCGCGACATCCTGACGTTTATTGCCGAAGAGAGCCTGCCTGGTAGTGGTGGCGCAGCCGAGGGAATCACCGAGCAAGAGTTTGTTGGAAACCTGCTGCAGATCATGGTCGCAGGCCACGAGACCTCGGCCACCGTGCTCACCTGGTCGACCTACATCTTTGCTACCGACCACGCCATCCAGGACCGCGTGCGCGCCGAGATCAATGCTCTGCTCGCCATCAATCCCAAGCCAACGTATGCCGAGCTCGAGGCCCACCTGCACTATACTGACAACGTGCTCAAGGAAGTCAACCGTGTCTTCTCGCCCGCTGCCGTCACCTACCGCCAGGCCGCCAAGGACGTTGTCTTCCAGGGCGTACCCCTGAGCAAGGGCACGTGCCTCGACGTCATTCCCGCCGTCACGCACATGGACCCGCGCATCTGGGGCGAAACTGTCGACAAGTTTGACCCTACCCGCTGGGAGGCCGACCGCCTGACCCCTGCACAGGCCGACCCCTATGTTTTTGCCGGCTTCAGCAATGGACCGCGTATCTGCCTGGGCAAGTCTTTTGCCTGGCTGGAGATGAAGCTGGTGCTCCTTCACATGGTGCCGCGCTTCCGCTTCTTGGCTGTCGACCGGCCCTTTGAGATTGAGTCTCCCGGCCTGGCCACGCGGCCCTCAGACATGCAGATCCGCATCGAGAAGATTGAGTAGATATGCTTTCGGGTATATCTGCGGTGTGCAAGGGGTGTGCACGGGCGTTCAAGGGTGTATACGTATATACGTATATATCCTAGAAGTATAGCATCTATTTACTGTCTACATTATTTAACCTTTGTAATTACTGTTTTTTATTTCACAGTCGCTTATTATCAGAATGCAAGCAATTTCTTTTTAAACAATATGTCGTATTTTTACTATTTGAATAAATGATGAGTTTTTTTATTTATGATTTATATTTAAAATTCGGGAAATATGAATAGAAGAAAAATATGTTGAAATGATAAAATGAAAATGAAAACAGCATATAATAAAGCACACCAGCGAAGCAAGCATACTCCTGAATACTAAATATGTACAGGTTTTCCAGCGTTCTATTAAAATTATGAAGAAGAACAGACCTGTAGATTTGTGGCTATCAAAAAATAAACATAAACAGAGAAATAATCTACCAAAGTAGTACTGGTAACGATGCAAATATAAAGAAGAAAGCAGAACAAGTCAACACACTAGGTTGGTAATAGATAAAAAATAAAGAGTAGAGAGAACAAACAGTACTGTAAGCCGCTTTTTAACCAAAAAATACGTGATACGCAAGGCATAAATCAAATAATCAAGAAAGGTATGCATCAAGGAGCGTGGGAATCAGAGCAAGATCATCAGAGCGCATGAAGAAAAGGCCACTAGGGGCATGGTGACAACAGACGAAACAAAGCATAATAGGCAAAAAGACCAAGAGGAGGCCAACTTGGTCAGCACCAACACAGACATCAGCGCGGCTCAAACATGTTGGCACCGGCTGTGGCCTTGCCCTTGTCCGGGTGCACCTCCTTTGCAGAGTTGTTGGCACTGCCGTCCTCCTTGCTCGTTCCGTACAGGCCATTCTCCATAATGTAGTCAATGACTTGATTTGGCACAAAGTAGCGGATGCTCATGCGCTTATGCAAAAACAGCCGCACCTTGGTCGACGACAGGTCTATTGGTACACCCTGGGGGATAACCGAAATCTTGTCTGTCCATCGGCTCAATGCCTCCTTGGCCTCCTCCAGGTCCGTGCCGTGACGCTCAACGACGTACAGGCCACCATCACCGCCCAGGATGCGGTCGAGGTCATCAGGGCTCCACAGGCCGGGGGTGCTCATCGAGTGCATCAGGTCGGCACCGCACAACAGAGCGACACGGGCAGGCTTGCGGACGCCGGTATCAGCCGACACGATACCGCCAAGCTTCTCGTTGATCTCCTCGCGGAAGTGATCGAGCACCTGGGCGGTAGGAACGTAGCGAGGCTGAGTGGCCTCCCAGGGGTCGACCATGACACAATTTGTAGTATCCTCGACAGCCAGCTCGCACATGCGAATACGGTGGCGGGCAGCAGCCAGATTGGCCTTCTTATAGGCGTCGGAGACGGGCGACAAGTAAATGCCGACAACCTCGTAGTTGTCCTCGACCATGCGGACCCAGTCGGAAGTCATTTCACACATGCGAAGGTCTGTTGGTTAGCAAAAGCGAATAAAAAAGGATGAAATCTTGGGAGACATACGCATGATGGTGATGGGAGAAAAAGAGCCGCACACAATCAGAACAAGCGGCGTCTTGGACGAGTCCTGCTGTGTACGCAGGCGGTGCGTCGGGAACTGGTAAGGCTGCGGCTGGGCGTCAGCCTCGTCGGCAACGTCATCGGTACCGGAGACGGCATCGGCGGGTGATGATGTAATAGGTTGTGATGATGATGATGATGATGATGATGCTGAAGCTGAAGCTGCTGACAACGGCACAGCCGCGGATGAAGATGTTGACTGCATGGCGGCGCCGTAAGCTTGTTGTGAGGTCGAGACCGGTGCCTGGCTCTGTGTGGTCTGGTTGCTGTTCTGGCTGTCGTCATGCAGCTGCGTCTGCAGGCTGTTGGTCATTCTGAGGAAGGAGGGGCGCCGTTGAACGGCAGGCGGCAGGCGGGATGTTGGCAGGCGGCAAGCGGGGCAGGTGCGATTGGAGAAAGGAAGGAGCGAAGGACTTTGAACTTTGAGAAATCCAGACAATATATTTGGGAAAGAGTAATGGAGGGTAAATGTAGATGTAAATGAGAGAGTGTGTGTGAAAACCTAAAAACAAAAGAGGAATCCCGATAGTGGTCATAGGCAGTGAATACAGAGGAGTGAATGGAGAAAGGGAGGGGGGGGCCGCCCGTGAAGAGTCAGACAGTGCCTTTTGAGGGGATTTCCTGATTCGGGCGATCGGAGTGGGTGAGTGGCAGAGAAAAGAGGGGCCCAGTATGTTTTTACAAGACACTAAGCCTATTTTAGTAGGTATCCATCACGTGGGTCGGCTTTAAGTGAATCAGGTCCAGGCGTTCTTTGCTGCAGGCACTGTAGATACGGCCGATGAAGCAATATCTCGCAAGAACTACGTTATCACGCTGTCACTTTTGGCGATGATTAGTCATAGTCAATTGCGCGTCACTGTCGATTGGAAATGCTTGACAGGAATCTGAGACGTTTTGAAACATTTTGAACATTCGATAATAGCATTTGGTAATAAACTAGTCGATTATAAACAGCCCAGATCAAACTCGTAAAAAAACAAAACTTTATTTTTAATCATGCGTCGTTGAATGCCGAGTCTACTCCCGCTGGTATGCATTGTCCTTGTCCGAATGTCATACAATCTCCCACTGCCGTCCGTAATGGTAATGTATCCCGTATGCCCTGTCTGCCGTGCCTTCTATTCTACCTACAATTGCCTGCTCCATTTTACTGAGTGGCGCACTGCGGTGCTCCCTGCTCGTCGTCGTCGTCCTCATCCTCCCACGTGTTGCCGCCGCGTTGGCCAGAGCGAGCGCCCATCTGTAATGTTAGTTCGTATTCGTGATGAGTGAAATAAAATGTTTCGTGTCTGGAATTTGTCTTACCTCTTCGATATCAGCGTTGGCCTCGTACTCGACCTCGTCAACTTCATCAGCAGCAATGGCCGCGCTTGGTGGCGGCAGCAGCTTGTTCAGTGCATCGTATGACGCATCGTCCTCGGCCGGCAGCCAGCCAGCCTCGGGGAACTTGATCTTGACGTGCAGGTACAGGTCGCCCTTGTCGTCGCCACGTTTCCGCGGCATACCCTCGCCCACAACCTTGAGGAACTCGCCGGGCTGCAGCACCTTGCCACGCGGGTGGTCAATGTGAATGCCACGACCGTCGAGGTGTTTCAGCACAACGCGCGAGAAGCCCGTCAGCGCCTCGGACAGTGTGATTTCCATCTCGGCTGTCAGGTCGTCGCCTGCGCGGCTGAAGATCTCGTGGGGCTCCTCAATCAATGTGAACACAATGTCGCCGGGGATCTGGTCCGGCAGCTGGTCTGCCTCGCCCTCCAGAACAATGCGCTCGCCCTGCTGCGAGCCGCGGGGAATGTAGATCTCCAGCGCCTTGGTCTCCTCGGTTGTCCGCTTGCCCTTGCACTTCTTGCACCGGTCCTTCTCCTTGTAGTACATGCCGGAACCCTCGCAGTTGTCGCAGGGCACGACCTCTTGGCGGATCATGCCGGGGCCGACCTGGCGGAAAGCCTCGCGCATACCCGCGCCCTTGCAGCGATCGCACTGCTGGGGCTTAACCTTGTCCTTGCCACCGCTGCCCTTGCACTGGCTGCAGGTGACGCGCTTGTTGGCGGCAAACTTGACAGTCTTGCCCTTGTACAGCTCCTCCAGTGTCACCTTGTACTGCTGCTCTTCATCCCGACCTCTCCGGGGCCGTCTGGGGCCGCCCGGACCGCCGGGGCCGCCCATTCCGCCCATGTTCATACCAAACATCTGTGCCAGCATGTCGTTGAGGTCGACACCGCCGTCGCCGCCCATGCCGCCGCCACGCGATGGGTCAAAGGCGGCCATGCCGTACTGGTCGTACAGCGAGCGCTTCTCGTCATCGCGCAGAATCTCGTACGCCTGGGTTACTGACTTGAACTTGACTTCAGACTCGGCGCGTTGTGCCTCGGGCACCTTATCGGGGTGGTGTAGGAGTGCGGCCTGTTGGTGATAGTTAGTTGCTGTCTTTTCTTTTTTTTCCTTGTCGTCTGCCTTATCCGTCTTGTCGCTTCACTCACCTTGCGGTATGCCTTCTTGATCTCGGCCTGGGTTGCTGTCTTCTCAACTCCAAGGAGCTCTGTCGCTGTTAGCACGTCTTCTCTCCTACGTCCTCCTACTTCTACCCTCTGCATCGTCCGGCCTCATCATATACAACTCACCATAGAAGTCGACCTCCTCTTCCTCGCCGGCGTTTCTGGGGCTGTCCATCTCGCCGTGCTTCTCGTCCGTCTGCTGTGGTGTTTCGTGTTTTGGGTATTTAATGTGATTTGCTAAATTTGGTATTGTTGGATCTTTCTGTTCGTACTTTATGCTCAAACTCTAAATCCGAGTGTCCGTATGTGCTTTCGTTGAATTCGTTGCTCGTGGTTCCGTTGCCGTTCAATCTGCCAATATCTCTCCGCCGTAGATATTCCTCTATCAGGCACTATATATCAATCGTCACTTCCCTGACTTCCCTACTGTACCGGTTTGTTAGTGTCCGGCGCTAACAGTAAGATTCTATGCAGACTTTTTTTTGCCCCTCCTTTTCTGCTGACGGGCTGTTGCCACGGCTAGCTAGCAGCGGCTCGCCTTTAGCGCGTCTAGGCCCTGTATTACGCCCGTCTTACAGCACCAATACCTGACGTTCAGTTACAACACGAGGCCGCGAGACGTCAGGCGGTTGTTGTCTCTGAGTCCGTCTCCCAGTAGCCCGGTACGCTGTGGGCCCAGGGTCGTGCTTCATGCTATATTCAGTGTATTTTTTATATTTATTTTGATTAAATTTAATTATATTTCAAGTGCGAATTTTCTAGCATCTTCTTCACATCACCATCGACAAGGCTGAGCCACCACATCAGCACCTTGCCCCTGCGACCAAACACTCTGCCAGTGCCTTATTTGATCGCCCTGCTGCCGGTCTGCAATTTCTGGTCGTCTCCGGGCTAGCCAATCAGCCACTATACTCGCATCTACCCCGTCGGCCTCGACCTCGACGGCCTGGGCTACCAGCTGAGCTACCAGCCAAGCTCCAACAGCTTGCAGCTCAGCCTTGCGCTGTATATGTCCAAGCATGAACACTCTCACCATGTTTGGCCGCCCAGCCTGTCTCTCATGTAGAGCCCGTATCGTTTCCTTGGCGCGTGTGCGCTACTGCTCGTCCATTTCTACACCTCCATCTACACCCACATCAACGTCTGCATCTGCACGTAGTAGCTCTGCTGCCAGCTCGTCTACCTCCCGGCGGCTCGGCCGTGCTTCCCGCACCAAGCTGCCCGACAAGCCGGCCCGCACTCGCTTTGCACCCTCTCCTACCGGGTACTTGCACCTCGGATCTCTTCGTACCGCTCTTTTCAACTACCTCCTCGCCCGGGCTACCAATGGCCAGTTTATTCTGAGATTAGAAGACACGGACCAGGTAGGTCGCATCTGTAATATATATTATACACATATATGTATAGTGTGTTCTGTAGCTAACATTGCAGACTCGTATTGTATCTGATGCCGAGGAACGTCTGTATAAGGACCTCATGTGGTCTGGCCTGGCCTGGGATGAAGGCCCAGATCGTGGTGGTCCTCATGGACCATACAAGCAGGTTAGTTGTATTATACCTGCATGCATTCTCTGTCTATCATACTGACCTGTGCTAGTCTGAACGTCTTAATATCTACCGCAAATATGCCGACCGCCTCGTGCAAGAAGGCAAGGCCTTCCGCTGCTTCTGCTCACAGGAAGACCTTGCCGCACACCACCAAAAGACGCTGGACTCGGACGGCACCTTTGGAAGTTACCCCGGCATGTGTCTGACCGTTCCAGAAGAAGAGGCCGAAGATCGGGCGGCAAAGGGTGAGGCACATACCATCCGCTTCCGCAGCAGTCCTAACCCGGTCCCGGTCAACGACATTGTCTACGGCCTCTACAAGAAGCGTCTTCCCGAAGACCACTTTATCATAATGAAGAGCGATGGATTCCCAACCTATCATTTTGCCAATGTTGTCGACGACCACCTCATGGAAATTACCCATGTCGTCCGTGGTGCAGTATGTTCTAGCTTGGAAGCATGAATTCATCTCCATCTACAACCGCTAACTATTTAGGAATGGCTCATCTCAACTGCCAAGCACGTCAGTCTCTATGACGCCTTTGGCTGGGAGGCACCCCAGTTTGCCCATGTTGGCCTTCTTGTCGACACAAACCGCCAGAAGCTGAGCAAGCGGAACATGGACATTGGTATCGACTCGTACCAGCGAGACGCCATTCCTCCGCCGGCCCTGCTCAACTTTGCCGCACTTCTTGGCTGGAACCCAGGAAACGCACCCAACAAGGGTGTCATGACTCTCGAGGATATGGCCAACAAGGTATGTCCCTCTTTCTTTCTCTATTCTATCCAGCTGATCGTGTACTAATACTCGCAGTTTGACCTCAAGTTCACAAAGGGTGACATTATTGTCAACGCGGAGAAGCTGGCCTTCTTCCACAAGAAACACATCCGTCTTGCACTGGATGACCCTTTACCAAACAACAAGATTGTTGAGGAGTATCTGACCATCCCTGTCGCACAAGAAGCTGCTAAGATCGAGTCACTACGAGCAGCTGGTGCAGCAGAAGAGGACAGCAGTCCTACAAACTATATTGCATCACTAGGCGAGCCTATTTTACAGCCGTCGCCAACTAGCAGCAGTGCCGAGTCACACGAGCGCATCCGGACTATGCTCCAAATCTCCCGGAGCGAGTCTGTTGCCGCCACCGGCCTTGTCGAGGCCAATAAGTTTCTCATTTGGCAGCCTTCGGAGAGCCACATTCAGACATCATACCCACGACTCGTCGAGGCACTCCACAATGTGCACATTGATGACATGCCCAAGACTATTCCGGAAGTTCTCGACTTCTTTATTGGTCGCTTCGAACAGGTCGACGATGCGCAGTGGACCCCGGAAGCAGTACACCAAGCACTCGATAGCACAGTCAAGCGGGTAATCAACCAGGAAGAAGGAAAGAAGCCCACATCTGCCGGGTACAAATATCTTCGGTGGGCGCTGCTTGGTCTTGACAACGGACCTCAAATGCACGACCTCATCGAATACCTGGGCAAGGCCGAGACCATGAGACGCCTTCGGCTAGCACACTCTATCGCTAGCACCTCATAGCACAAGTCCGTGTGTCGAGATGCATCGAACAAGATGCAATGTATATATTTAGTTTAAGCCACTCCCATCTTCAGGCAACTGTGTAAATTAAGAAACACTCGAATTATGCAAATTAAGATGAGAAGTGAACGAGGTGTAAAGATTCATAATTTGTTATTGAACAAGAGACAAGTAAGAAAATAAAACAAAAACGCCCGCTTTCATCCAGAGCATCCTGCAGCTGCCATCGTTGGGTGCACTGCTCAGTGGCCCATATGCATAGAACCTGACCTGTGTTGTATGGTATAGTATAGTTGACTACTCCAGTGTCTCCTGGGGTGCATTGTTGCTGGGCGGTGCGTCTTGGCTTGCGTCAAACACGCTGGCCTTGATGCTACTAGCCATCAAGCCTGAGCGCTCTCGGGCAGCCAGCATCTTGCTATCCCGCTCAATTCTCTCGAGGGCCTGCTCTGTTGCCTTGCGAGCTCGCGGGGTACCACCAAATGAAGGGCCTCCCCCGCCACCGGCCTGGTTGCCATTGCGGCTATTGCGCTGAATTGTGGCCGTAACCTCCTTGATCTTTTGGCTGAGGTCCAAAATCTGCTTACCGTCGTAGTCCTTGTTGGTAAGCAGCGGGCTCTGCGATAGCGTCTGCACCCAATACTTGTTCCAGAGAAGGTCGAGCAGCTGCGCGTCCAGCGAGCTTTTGAAGTGCTCGACCTCCAGGCTGTAGTATTGGCTTGCGTGTACGCCAAAGTCTTCGGCCTTATGGAGCGGCACTGACTGGAATCCGTCTGATGTCGTTGCTCCACTGCCCTCTGTCGGCGGCTTGTAGTTGCTGGGGAATGTTCTGAAAGCGCCAATCTCAACCTTGCCTGCACTGATAGTGCGATCGGGGTCAATGACAATTGCAACAAAGGGGTCATTGAACGACTGCTGCAGACTTTGTGTGCCGACGTCGATGCCACTGAGCCAACACCCGTAGCCGGGATGCGAATGGTACCAGCCAATAGCGTTCTCCATGCGTCCTTGTTCGCGTGACAGCTTAAGATACTCGACAAGGTACTCGTTTGCTTCATCCTGTGCGTTCACCCGTGTCTCTGTTCCTTCTACCGGTAGCCGGAACGCATCTGTGATAACGAGTGCTGTGCCGTCGACGTAGCCCTGCATTAGGCCCATGACTTCGAGAGACCCTCCGGACCGAGCATGCATCACCATCTTGACCAGAGCAACGGCGCTGACACGGACGGACTTGAAGTAGTTGGGGTCTTTGGACCATGGCCGGTCAGCATTAACTGCTTTCTGTGCGTCTGCATCGTAGTTGAAGAGTGCATCTCGAATGGGATCGACCTTGACTTCCGGTTGGCCTGTGTAGTCAGTCAGCAGCTGCATACCAAAAGGGTAGCAAGATGTATGAGGTGTAGTAATAATTATGAGCATAACAGCAAGACATACCTTCGCCCCAGAAATCTAATGATGCCTCCATCTCGGTGTGGTTGAGCAAGCTTCGTTTGTAACGAGCTGCAGTATCGAAGCTGTGGTCAGTCTGTAGCCTGGCTGGACTAAGCTCGGCGCTGACTGTAGCTACTGACTGTGGGGTTGACGTTGTTGCCTGTATTTACTCTATTTACGTAGTGATCCACAGAGGGGATATTGCTCAGATAAGTGATGCTTATATAAGTAGTCAGATGTCACATCACGTGTACTAGAATGTACACGAAACGATGCTCCACGATTACGTCCTCACAATACATGTCATGATATCGTGCTAGAGAGTTCTTCGAGATTACATTCATAATTCGGCTTGTAATTCTTGAGACTCAACAATATTGACATATACTATAACAATTAACAAAACTACCATGCGTTACTATAGCAGCTATAGCGAGAAACAGTCGAACTTGACATTTAGAGACACTGGTACGTTTATGTCTGGTATCGTTTTGAATTATGTCAGCTTTGTCCTAGTCCTAGGATCACTAAACTCAATGCTCGAATGCAACTGCGTCGCAGGTCCATGTCCAAACTCAACATGCTCGATGACTAATCATGATGATTAATTTGGCCATCAACTGAGAGCATTCGCGAAATGGGCAAGTCAGTTGCAGAATGGAGCCAGGGCAGATGAAAAGTAAAATGCAAAAAGAAAAAGATACATTGAACAATGAAAATGTCTAGAATCAACCGGCACTTTGTCCACTTTGCTTTTCTCAACTCTGCGAATTTCGAGATTTGTTGCAGCCTGACCCAATTTACATAATCTGGACTCCTCAGTTCATCACGTGTAGCATCCCGCACCGCCACATCTGGGTCCACCCCCACCATACAAATGGCCAATTTTCTGGCAAAAAAAGGTGTGGCGTCGTAAACCCTAAGCCAAAAACCCTTACTTAGCGCGAAAATCCCATCCTTGCCAAACTGCGACATAGTAAAAATTCTTTCTTCAATTAGTTCTGGTTCGTCCCTCTTTCCTCCTACAGTCTCAATACACAGCATCGACAACAGGCCAACAAATTCGACAAGGTATGCAACGACGCCGACTGCCCTCACCCTCACGACGATAGAACAAGAAATTCTTCGCATTACAAAACACTCGACGACCAAAAGAACAGCCTATTAACATTCATTTCTCTCAAGATGGTTTCCGCCAAGAAGCACGTTCCTATCATCAAGAAGCGTATGTTTTGACCCTTCGACTCTCACGGCCTCACGATCGCCATGGCCAACGACTGCATCGACTTCGTTTGGCCAGAGCGCATCTCTATTTCTTTCCAGCATCCATTCTAACGTTATGTACAGGCACCAAGCACTTCAGCCGTCACCAGAGTGACCGGTTTATGCGCGTTGGTGCGAGCTGGAGAAAGCCCAAGGGTATTGACTCTCGCGTGCGGCGGCGGTTCCGGGGCCAGCAGGTCCTGCCTTCGGTATGTTACTCTCGATATTCAAATTTCCAGATTGCACGAGAAGGACGAGAAATCTAACAATCCAACAGATCGGCTTCGGCTCCAACAAGAAGACCCGTCACATGACCCCCTCCGGCCACAAGGCCTTCATTGTCAGCAATGTCAACGACGTCGAGCTGCTGCTGATGCACAACCGCACATACGCTGCTGAGTATGTTTTATTCCGCAATCCCAACCTTGCAAACCAGCACTGGGTTGAAAGATGGAAGAAGTTTCGACTGGAGCACGACACGACCAGATTACAAGAGAGCAACACATGAAACGGATCCGCGAACAGACGACAGCAACACGACTGCGAGAGCTATAAATGACCGAGAATCAAGGCATCGACTGCTGGAGAAAGTTCTGATGAGAGAAACATTCGGTGGTCTTGTCGTCAGGCTGTCATTTTTTTATTTTTTTTACCATTCCAGCTATCTCCCGACAAGGAGAAAAGTTTTCAGAAACTCAGTGACATCCCGACACACTCAACCGGACAATACACGCCAGCCTTCAATTCACCAGCACTGAACACCGCACTCCACGAACCGATTTAGCCAAACTTCTTCCATCCGACGACCAGCAGCTATGGCAACACAATAATGCACATGTACTAACATTTCCCTACAGGATCGCCCACAACGTCTCCTCCAGAAAGAGAGTCGACATCATCGCGAGAGCGAAGCAGCTGGGCGTCAAGGTGACCAACGCCAAGGCAAAGGTCACTACCGAGATCTAAATTGGTGTTTGTGTCGAAAGGGTTTTTTTTTCGCGGTGGTCTGCATTTCTATCCGGACTGGGTTCAATTGAGGGTTTTCTAAGAAAAAAAGAATAAAAGGCTGGCGGGCATTGGCCCAAGCCAAAAATACGATCTGCTTAAAGCGAAGAAATGCTCTGGATATTGGTGTCTCGTCGTCTGAAATCTGAATCGCCTTACCTTTGCAGTCTGCGGCAACCGACTGCCTCGCAGTCTGACAGTCATTCACGCCCATTCACGCCCACCAAAACAACCTCGGGCTACCCCCAGAGTACAATCGTTATGCATCATACAAGCATTCGTCTGTCCGCGGTGGAACAAAAGTCCACATAGATGACGAACAAGACCAAAAAAAAATTACAAAAAGTTCACTTATATTAAAATGCATTGCGTGGTCATTTGTGTTCAATTGCAATATACAAGATATTAAAATTAATCATTACACTCTTCAAAGCTTATCAGATACCTATGACGAAAATGGTATGTTTACCCCCAGGTAATGGCAGGGTCACATAGCCAGCCGTGGCTTGTGCTGCATGGGCCGTTGCACCATCAACAACAACGCTGCTCGACTGGTTGTTCGCAAAGGGAACTGTCACCGTTCCTTGACTGCCCGTCGGCGTGTCGATGATCAGCAGGAAGCCAGTGGACTGCTTCTCCCACTGGACATGGATGCCGCCGTTGGGTGTTGGCACGAGTCCGCTCGCCCAGGTCAGCTCGATTGTGTCAATGGCAGGGCTGATCTTCCACTGCTCAAAACCTGGCGTGGTCGGCGTGACGCCTAGCACATAGTTCATCATGAGAGGCACGATGCCGGTAGACCAACCGTGGGACATGGACGTAAAGCCGCCCGCGTATGGCGCGCCGCCTTCGCCAATGCCCTCCCACTGTGTTATGAAAGGCTCGTGCGTAGCCATCCAGCCATAGAGTCGGCCAATCTCTTCCAGAGCACCCTGTGACGACTTGTACGATGTCTGGAAGCGCGCCGCAATTTCAAAGTAGGAAATAAAAGCGTAGACGCGGTTGGAAAAGTCGCCCAGCGCGCCATTATCGAAAATGGCATTGCCATACGGCCGAGCCATGGCCTGGTTTATATAGGACAGAATCGACTCGGCGACGCTGGTGTTGGCGGATAGGCCGCTGGGCACGACGCCGGCGAGAATGGCGAGGCTGTTACCATCTTGCGCATGCGTCGCACAGATAGTGCTATCACCACACGGGCTGCCGTCGTAAAAGGCACCGGCGCTGTTGTCAAAGTTGCGCTTGATCAGGGCCGGGCCGACGACTGCAGCACGGGCATTCCAGCGTGAAGCATCGTCAGAACTGCCTTGAAGCTGAGCGACACGCGCGGCATATTTGAGTGCATAGACATAGAGGGCGTTGTAGTAGGTGACGGCACCGGTACGCGGCAGGAAAGCAAAGTCGCCGCCACCATCGGGCCGCTCAATGAGATTTGTTTCGTTGTTTGTCTGGGAGACATAGTACTTGTCTAGGACTTTGACCAAGGCCGGAAAGTAGGCAGTCCAGTATGATGTGTTGCCGGTGTACATGACATAGTCTGCGCTGCACACCACCCACCACAAGGGGTAGTCAAAAAGAGGAAGTGAATAGTTGATACTGGAGAGTTAGTTGAGCGACGAGTATAAAACGGTGAAATTAATATCATATAAACATACATGCTAGCAGGGGGGATCCAGCCATCGTCGCGCTGGTGGAGGACCAGATCCTCGAGGACGTTGCGGGCAGCCTCTGATGTGTCATGAGACAGGTATGCAGTGAGGGCAGACACAGCAAGGTCGCCTACGTATGGGTCGCGGTCTCTCTTTGGGCCATCGTGCAGCACCAGCTTGCCGAACAGAGACGGACTTGCCGCACCCCGAGGCTCGGTGTTGTTGGCTGAGAAGATGTCCGTACAGAGATCATTGGTATAGACGGCATCATACCACCACTGGGTGATGTTGGCGTCGGAGCATTCGAAATGGCCAGTGAATGTGTCAGGCGTGCCCAGGAATGCAGAGTACAAGAGGCTGACAGAGGCAATTGAGACAGAGCCAAGACCAGATGTGTATGGGGCATCGCCAGGCAAAGCGGCCAGGCTGATCTTGACATAGCGAAAGCCATGCAGACCATCTGCACAAACTTGGGTACCAAACTCGCAGCCAAGCTCATCTATCCAGGTGTATGGATCGGGCTTCACAGAAATCTAGGCTGTTAGATAAGAGTTAAATCCAAAGAAGGTGGCAGTCAACATACTTGGTCAGTTCCAGCAGTCAGTTTCGAGCTCTATATAATAAATTAGCAGGCTGCATAATATAGCGAAGAAAAAGAGAAAGAAAACAGGACGTACACCTCCTGCGTTGTCAGATCTGGTAAAGTCGCTTCGGTCCGAGAGGAACTGCAGAGTCTCGGAAAAGGCCAGAGTGATGCCGGGAAAGCCTTCGCTGGTGTTGGAGGAACCGGCAAACTCAATAGCCAGCTGGCCAGCCACGTTGATGCCAAAGTCAATGACGAAGACGGGTGCAGTGTCGTTGGTAGATGTCCGGGTCAAGACTGCCGGGCCGGTTCCGGAGCCAGCCAGACTGTCCACATTAGAGACATTGCCGGCAGTATACTGTGACAGGATGCTAGCCGGTGTGACTGTTTTGCTCGAGGGTCCCCGAACATATTTTGTCCACGAGGCATCATCTGCAGTGCTGGCCTCGTTTGCAGTGTCAAGCTGTCGAGGGAGAGTGGGTGAAGACCGAGCAACAAGAAATGCACTGGTGATGGCCAGAAGAACAAGCCAAGGACGGGTCATGATGGACTGTATTCTGGTCCAGAGGAAGATGGTGAAGCGGTCAAGAGTATTGTAGAGCCGGGTCTGGAGAGTGATGGGACCAGACCCAGCCTGCTCTTTGAGAGGAGGAGCACCCATGGTGATATATATATAAGAGGGACGATCTATGGGAGCGTATGATCAGTCAAGGTCGTATAAGGTATTAGGTTGAAAAGGATGACATATGATGGCCTATGATGTATGAGGGTGCAATTAGGGTGCGACTAGGGTGCTAGTAGGGTGCAATTGGGTAGCAGTGGTATATCTGCGCAAGTATACCCGTGTGATACCGTGCATCGGTATACTTCCGGGACCCGAGGTATATCAGAGGAGGTATCAAGATCACCGAGTAGTGTCTCCTGTAGAGTGTCTAGAGTGTCTAGAGTCTATACAAGCAACAAGTATATCCAAGAGATCAGCCAAGTAGTCGAGGACGCGAAGGCCGGAAAAGAGCTTAACGCTTTAGCAATCGGGGGTTTCAGTCCGGCAGTCAGAGATATTCCATATACACCCGATCGAGTCAATCCACCCTTCTAGACGTTGCGCACTTGCACAAGCGAAGGGAGGCGGGAGAAGGACTGCCGATGTATCAGCAGGCCAGGGCACACAAAGAGGCAGAGGTACTCGGCAGAGAGAGGTACAGAGCACGGATCGATCCACGAGTAAGGCACGACCACGCAGGCAATAAGAAACAGCAGGGCGAGTACTGAGTAGCGGCGGTAATAACAGGAAGTGCGGGTTTGTGTAAGCCAGGTGTCAGAGAGTAAATGAGAGGTATGATTGATATGCGAGATGGGCCGGGGTTAAATGGTAAGACTAGATGGATGTGCAGAAGATATAAGGGTCAGATAGATGCACAGGTAGAGAGAGGTAGTGCGGGTCGATGTGCAGATTATGTCAAAATGTACCGACTCGATCACTATCGATCGATCTGAAGTCAGTAATGTGCTGTGCTGGTCGAGGAGGTTGGCGATGAGAAGACCAATCGTCAGTGATGGTGCCGTGTTAGGGGTCGCTGGCAATATAAGCCGGGTGTAAATGGGAGATGTATTTTATCCTGGTATTTTAATAATATAGGTACATCTCCTTTAATTCCCTAATTGCCTCAGATGAGATGAGATGTCGAAGCGTTGGCCAGCAGATTGCTCCGTTGATGCCTGCATAGCGATGCCCAGACAGCCGTCGATGACGTAAGCAGCAAGCTCACCAGTCGTTGCGACACATAACAGTGCATATGAAACACTACTGCCAGGGACCAGCCACACCAGCCGGCCACTATGGGAGGCATGTATTAGTGATGTAACTGTAGTCACACTGAACTACAGCGTTGTAGCGGTGTAGCGATAGCGGTACCTATCAAAGCTCTAGTTCATCTCTACAAAATGACAGCCCAATAACATCCTTTTGTGCTAAATGCGGAAGGTGCCTGCTTATGTAATGGATCTACATCTCATGTGCCATCTTGCAGCTTGGGTCCTTTTTCTCTGATTTTTTCTCGGATAATCTCTTCAAAAAAGAGGGGATTGAGGGGACTGAGGGGAATGAGGGGACCAAAGAAACAAGACATCACAGGTTCACTTATATCAAAACTGAGATACCACTTTTCCTGTCGCGTGCCGTTGCATCGAGCAGTCAACAGGTCACACTGCCGAGCTTTGGCCGTGCACGACGGCAAGGTGCAGCCATAGAGCCATACGAAGTAGAGTCATCAAAACATTATCAAACACTCGCTAATTCGTATCAATGTATCCGATCTGCATCTGCGAAATTGCTGCAGGCAGCTTCCCCCTCCTATTTCGCCGCCTGTAATGCCGCAGCAAAAGCCTCGGCAAAGTCCACGCAGTCCTCGTACGAGTTGTACAGAGGCGTCGGCGCAACGCGCACCACTGCTGGCTTGCGATCGTCGACAATAACCGACCGCTCCAGCAGCGCATCCATCACACCCTCGAGGAGGCCATCTGCAAGCAACAGGCTCAACTGGGCGCCACGCTGGACCGGGTCGGAGGGGGTCAGGATGCTAAATTTTGCGCGTGCCTCGGCGGGCAACCCGTTCAGCAGTTCCTCGAGGAACCCAGTCAAGCTGAGCGACTTTTTGCGCAGTACATCGACGCCTCCAGCTTCCGCAAAGATTTCGAGTGACGCACACAGGCTAGTAATGTCCAGGATGCTCGGGTTGCTGACCTGGAAGCCCGCGGCGCCCGGCACAGGATGAAACTTGGTGGCCATGACAAACCGCGTGGCCTTGTCGTTACCCCACCAGCCAGCAAGACGGTTTGTAAAGCCTGCATCCGACTGCTCGTCTGTAATAGGCCGTGTTACGCTGCTGTTGTGCGCGTGTACAAACAGGCCACCGATGCCGCCCGGGCCGCTGTTGAGGTACTTGTAGCTGCACCACACGGCCGCATCGACGTTCCAGTCGTGCAGCCGCAGCGGCACATTTCCAACGGCGTGGGCCAGATCCCAGATGACAAAGATGCCATGACGGTGTGCGAGCTCTGTGATGGTGGGAATATCGAGCAGCTCGCCAGTGTAGTACTGGATGCCGGGCAGTAGCAAGACGGCAGTGTCCTTGGCGTGCTTCTCAATGACAGAGACAACATCTTGCGTGGTGAGTGCCGTGCTCTCGGACTGCGGTGTCTCGATCATCACCATGGACGACCCAGTGGCCAGTCCATGGTGCCGGATTTGTGTCTCGACAGCAAACTGTTTGTCAGCATGAGTGCGCTATGAGAAATAAGTGCCGAAAATGATCGCAACAAGAGCTCATACATGGTCGCTGGGAAATGCTTTCTTCTCGAGGATGATCTTGTGGCGGCCGTCGGCCTTGGGCTGGTAAAATGCCGACAGCAGGAGATGCAAGTTGGCCGTCAAGGTCTGCATGACAGCAACCTCGGACGTCTGCGCGCCGACAATGGGGGCAATCATCTCGGCAGCCTTGTCATCGGCGTCCAGCCATGTAGGCAGCGGACTATCCGAGAGCGGCGTGAAGTGGCCCTGGACACCCTGGGCGGCCCATATCGACAGATGCTGCTGGAGCCGTGTGGCTGTGCGCTTGGGCTGCAGGCCAAGAGAGTTGCCGCACAAGTATGTGCACGGCCGAGACTTGTCTGCACCGCCGTCTTTCAGTGCGAGTGTTCTGCTGTGGATCTGGGCTACAGACGGGATGGCAAACTCTTTCCGGAAGCGGGCGAGGTCATCCTGCTGGTCGAGAGACCGAGCACGGTCACGGTTCGACTGGGGCGAGCCCATGATAATAGCTCTACGGAGTAAGTCGGCGGGCCGGGGTGCGGCGTAGGGGCTCCAGACGTGCAGTGATACTCTCTGTGCAGCTTTCACCTATCTGCATCTGCTTGTGGAGGCTTCCGAGCTGGAGTTGAGATGCAGTGCTAGCCAGTAGGGAACCGTCCGGGGGATTAGTACGGAGCTACAGCTAAGGGTCTTTGCAGTGGAGGGGCACCGTTATGAGGCAGTCTTACATCAGCAGTCTGTATGAGTCTGGCTTTCTGACTGCCCCACTAGTGACCCATAAGCAGAGATAGGACTACTACGGAGTACAACGTACAAGACACAATTGTGTCGTGACAGCTTTATTATTATCCAAGACTTTTGAAGATTTTCTATAAAATTGGCGGGTGTGGTCAATTGACTAGACTCTGGCATTAAATCAGCAATAAAGTTAGTAATCTCTTCATTGGTCTTTAGCGGTCGTAAGCAAACATTGGTGGCTGTGGCTGGGTGATGGGCGTAGGGCTGAACATCTTTAGAATGAATTGAGAAGAGTCATAGTCCGCACTTGCAGGTAAGATATGGTTGTGGTTGCTGAGTTCTTGGAATCACGTAAATCGCAGAGAGTATGGTGCAAACAGTATCGTCAGTGTGCTGTCACGTTATGTATATTTTGATCCATGTGATGACTAATCGTGTCTGTATCGACATCGACGGCCTGGCTCAGCTCAGATCATATTGTCCAACCACTTTGATCCTACGCCGTTCCAATCTTTCAATCCGGGATTAGTCTCCTGCTTTGCAAATGTTCAACTGATATCGTGAAAATCTTTATTTCATTGGCGGCTCATTCCGGTACTGGTGCCGTGGCGTAGGACTTTGTGCCCGACATGCTACGGCACGGATGTGTCGGTGAGAGTATTCCTTCCCGGTGGTGCAATGTAAGATATATGCTGTTTTTTCTTGTATCTTATCTGCATCCTTGCACTCTAGTATCCTAGTACCTTGAGATCTAATCGAGTCTAGACGTGCATCAAACCACGATAAAAGTTTTGAATTTAGTCGTATCAGAGTCAAATTCATTGAAATCAACGGCAGTTGTATCAGATTCGAAGGATAGTTCAAATAAATACAAGTTGAATACAACAATATACAGGTATCAAATTGTAAACAAAAAGAGTAGATAGTCAAAACTGTGAGAACGCAAAAGTCCATTGATATCTCTGAGACTCCATAATATGGGCCAGTGGGAGCCGCTAACCTACCTGAATTGCTGTAGGCCTGGCCATTGAATCACTGGGCCCTGTCCACTGCCCCACTGTGCTATTTCTGTATGATCTCCGCACCTTATTTTCTTTGACATGTCGCCGCTTGTTCGCCCTTGTTACGGCTTCAATATCTTGATCAAGATGCATGGTTGAATCGAGTTTTCACGCCGTTGTTTGGGTGTTATATTTTTGATGTACTTTTGATGTATTTTATTTATATTTTATATTTTATATTTTTGCTGCATCGTATTATCTCTGGGTTTTGTTTTATTATTTTGGTTATTTTTGTGTTTTTCTTTTCGATTGATTCGATTTAAATTGTTTTCTTTGTTCCAAGTATTATTCTATGTTTTAATTTTTACAGCATAAATTTGCATGCCATTCATATATTCACTTAATGTAACCGCATAGACAAGTCTACTTTTTACATTTACAACACTGAATCAACAGAGTTTTCTTGCAATATTCCCCAACATTATCACCGTTCTACCCGTCACCACTCGCCCTCATTGTCATGGCCAGCAATGTTCATCCAGTATTTATAACCAACCGCGACGGGTTTTCACACATTCGTTATCTCTGGCCCAAAGTGCGTACTCCGTCGCTTTGTATGTACTTGTATATGACCAAATCGGCCCAACGTCTTCCGTAATCAATCGTCCTCCGTGATGCAACTCGGAACCCCGGCCCACCTGTCCCCATATGATTGACCCGTCCTCGTAGATTTGTAGACTGTAAGTAGGACCAGAGTATGCCGGTACATAGTGACTTGAAGCCCAAGAGGCAAGCATCTTTAATAGGTCGGGTCAAGTTGCGTATGTACCAGCAAAACTCACGTCAACATGCAAAACATGTCTGTCTGACACCGGGCTGTCTGGAATACTTTCATACCACGGGGTATGTAGTCTGGTACAATCTATTTGCTATATATTTGGTAATAATGCAAAACTTAGGTAAGTGTTATATAATAAGACGTAGAACAACAAGATCCGGGGTATTTTATTTATTTAATAAAACAATGAATTATCTCAAAGAACGGAAACAAAATATCAATGTAAAATAAGCAATTAATCACTAAATACATAATAAGCATCCTAATCAAGACACGAGATCGCAAATCTTAATAAACATCATCAAAATGTTATTACCCCGTGGCCCAACACCGGAAGCATGCCGTAAAAAAGGGGTAATAGAAATTCATAGACATTCCCGATTCGACGCCAAGCGCGGGGAGGCAAGGTCAGCCGGCCTGGGGAAACTGCGGGCGTTGCCAGCCAGGCCTCCCTGGACCACCTTGGTTTTTTTTAAGGAGATTTCAAGTCTCCCTTAGTCACTGTATTTTTTGGTTTCTCTTACGTTTTGGAATGGTCCAAGATGATTTGCAACGATTCGCAACGATTCGCAAGTCTTGTTCGGTTTGGCGTGCAGTTTGGCGGCTTGCTGGGTTGCTGTCGTTTTACGTATTCTTACGTACTCGATCGTCTGCTTTACGTACAACATCCGGGGCAGCCCCAGCCGTTCACATCACGAGTCCAGCAGAGGTCATCAAAGTCGAGCACGGGCACATTACAAGCACTCTTATTACTGTTGGCACTCACACCGGTATGCACTGTATTTTGTCTTTGGGTGTTTGACATGTATGGTGATTGGTGTATGGCTGATGGCTGACATTAAGTGCAATAATGACAGCTACTGCATACAGATTCCGGGCCCCCTTCCGCACATCATCGGGTCACTGTCCGTACAAATGTCGCCATTGCCAGGTGGCCAAGCCGTTGGCTGAGGTTTCCAGCGCCATGGGCGGTAAGACAGACACACCCGATGACAACCTATTTCACTACCAATGATCAGAGTAGCTACGAAGTAAAGTGCAGTCACAATGAAATCTTCTCTACCGAAACCTTTTCCGTCCATTTGCAGAGCCCCAGTGGCCACAGTCCGTTCCAGCCAGCATAGTCAGGCCCACAGAGCCTCGAATAGCCGACACCACTTTGCCTCTCTGTTCTAAACCCAACGACCATCCCGCGGATACGCTCGGAATTCTTCCAAAAAGAACTCTGCCACTGTATTGTTTGAGAGACATTGAAAAAAGAAAATTAAATTCAAAACAACAATCAATAAAGTGATTCAAGCTCACCGTCACTGGCATTGACTGTCTTGTTCTGGCTAGTCACTGGGGCGTCACTGTCAGGTACAGACACCGGCTGACCCAATCAGTGGAGCTACAGAGAGGGGGTGGCTCTGTGTAGCAAGACGTGATCGATGTTTGCATGCTTGTGGTACTAGAGGTCCAAGTCTAGACGTCAAATGTAAGGAGTAGAACCCATGCGGTAGGTGGTATCTTGACGATTTATCTCGATGATTTATCTCAATGATTTATCTCTATGATTGTTGGGACATACGGAGCAGTTGGCATAATGTATGATAAACTAATTATTGAATCGAAAAGAATCCAGTAACTAAAAGACACAAAGAATACTGCTGACGATATGTCATAAATAAGGGGCCGAAGGGAGAAGAACTCACGAGAATTCAATAATAAAAGAAATAACAAGTTTAAGTATAAAGAGCTTTAATTTATCAATAAAATTAACAGCATATTTAATTATTTAAATACATCCATTGCAGGTGATACTTCTGATGGGTACATTTAGACATTAAATATGGACTGCCGCGCATTATTGCGGGGTGTTTACACTATTGGTACATCAGGGTTGTAAGTTTATTGAGTGTTTTTCTAAACGACAGGGTCAGTATCATTGCAACCAGAGTTAACAGTAAAGATAAACAGTAGACACAAGCAGAGACAGCCCAGCGGTAAGACACCGCCTCACAGCACACGTGAACATCAAGCTTTGCAAGCTGTGACAAAAACGGAAGGAACCAGGCACAAGACCAAAGAACAAAATACCGTATTCGAGAAGCGGATAAGGAAGCTGAGAAGCAATTGGGAAGGAACGAACAAAGGTAGAAACGATAATTAAAATAATACCAACTTTAATTCAACAATTCAACAATTCAAAAATAGAAGAGGAAAAATACGAGAATACCAAGCTACACAGCTACAGCACGAGAACACTCAGACCAGGAGACCATAATATAGAATTAACAACAATGACTCAATCCTACACTCGACAAGTCTTTTTCGCCTCACCGTTCCAGAATGCCAGCTGTTACTTGCTAAGTGCTAGCAGCTTAATCGAGTGAATCCATTCCCGTAGAACAAATCGAAAAAACAAAAGGTGCAATCGTGTGTGCCTGCCGTTAATGTACTTCAATTGTACCCTTCAATGTACCTTGTGTACCTGAATACTCGTGAAGTGCTGTACTCGGTCGCTCCTTCTGTTCCTGACTTCAATGCCTTCACATCCAAGCTCGTAAAACTATAAGAGATACGTCACCGCAGCTTCCATCACGCACAATCTGCCTTCTTCTGCCTCACTCTTCTCACAACAAAGGAAAGAACAGACTAAACTGTTGGTCACTCTTGCCATCTTAACTTTATATTTCTTGCCTCCTTCTCTATCAAAGCATCCAAGCTCTCTTTCCTACCTTTCTCATAAATTGTATATTTTCCCTCCTTACTTCTCTCTCTCTCTCTCTCTCTCTCTCTCTCTCTCTCTCAAATCTCTATTCTATATCTCTACTATTGTTCACTCCATTTGCCTTATCTCGTGTAAGACAAGCCATCGCTTCCTTGCTGCATTGTGTAAGTACCGCTTCTTTAAACCCTTGCGTTTCCTCTTGATTGCTTTCGTTTGCTCTTGTCTACCCCGTTCACTCGCTCTCTCGCTCTCTCGCTCGTCCATTATCTCGTTCTTTCATCCCCCTATTATTTGCCCCCCCGTTATTATCCAACCGTCTGTACTACTCACTTGCTCCAAACCACCAACATCCCGTTGCACGGCCTATTCATCCCTGCCTGTACTCCCTCATATCCCTGATTTGCATTGCATCTCCCTGGATCGGTTGCTTTCTCGGTTCATCTCGAATCTCTTATCTCCCAGTCTCTCTATGAACGTATTCCACAAATAGAACCAGTCAAGTGACGCGGTCAGCATGAGATGGCTGTGTTGAGGCGACTGAAGAAATAGGCCCTGCCAAAGCTGGTTAGCCCATTGAACTATCAGCTTCAATGGCTGACTTGGCTGACCTCAGTCTGGCCCAGAACCACCATCTAGCCAATTCGTGTTTTTTTTTTGTTGCCCCGTCAAGGTGCAATCCCGGAGAAGTCTGCCTTTGTTTGCATTTTATATCCTTTGCTCTCTCAATTCGTGCTCCGCCTCCCATTTACATTATATCAACTGCATTTGCTGACTTCTTCTCATAATTAGGCTTGGATAGTCCTTTCTAGAACATAAAACCAAGACCAATTGCTCTCTAACAAGAGCAATCTTTGTCAGCCAGAGGATCGCCTCTAGATCAAGGGAATTCCTCATCCATCTCAGGTACGCTTTGCATTTGCCCTGTTGTATTTGTTTTTCCAACCACGTCATTTATTGGTTTCCCTGCCTAGATTAGCAATGGTGTCTCTGTTGCTTATCAGCAGCCACAGCCTGGAGCGGTGAGCTGTTCCCGTGCCTGGTGTGAAACAGATATCGTCGGCAAACTGGGATCGAATGTGGAAGACGATTGAGAAAAAGCAAAGAAGACAAGGGAAAAGAAAAACAGGGAAACCAAGAAAATGAGAAAAAAGAAGTAAAATGAAAATGAGTATATCGAAGCGGGAGTGACTCCCCAACACTCACCGAATTACGATAAGCTTGCCAGTGCCAGCTGATCTGCCATACATCATGCTCAACCCCCAACCTCTGCATGGACTTTCCACCCGCAAGCGCGACATCTTTCCAATCTATAATTGAGTCACACAGCTGTGATCCCGTCCATCTATCACATATCGCGACCGCCATTCTGCTGCACAATCTCGCCATTGCCGAAGACAGTCCAGATGGCAGCCACTAGCCAGGAAGCCACGGTACAGGATGGCTGACCCTATGATATTCTGGGAAAGACTACATACCGTGATACCAGGCTGCATATTCTATTTGACTGGTCTTCAATTTCCATATAACTTGGATCTACTCCTTGTCTTATCTTTTGTGTTGGCACATTCTCAGAATTGGTCACTTACACTACTCTTCTTGATCTCGATAAGAAACACACACTCTCCCTCTCACGTTTTCATATTTATACACCTTCTTCCCCCTCCTCCTTTTTTGACGCTCATCTATTTTTCTTTATAACACCTGCCTCTCTTCATCGTCAACATGACTGCCGCCACCGCAAAAATGTTGTCTCTGATCACCACTGACTTGCCTACGCGCTTTCCAGATTACGTTGATACCTTTGCACAAGACTCGATCGACATGTCTTCATCAGAATCACTTCCCCTTCCCACCAACAAATTGTTGGGCAAGGTCAGAGACGGTGCAGACCGTCACCCATCTCCTCAGCCCAGCCATATCTCCTCTTCTATGAGAAATGGCGGCAATGGCCACCGTATTCTTCGCTCGGCCACTGTTGGCTACGTTGCCCCGGAGTTCACGGGCAAGTCACAGCAGATGGAGGAAGGTAAGATAAATAGCATAGAGTCACATTTCGCATCTCTCTCAAAACCTATCCAGAAAACTGACCATGATAGTGAGAGATACAATTGTCAATGCTGGCTGGATTCCCGAGTCCAAGGTTGGCAAGCAAATTACCTGGTTCTACAACGAGCTTGGCATCGATGATGTGTACTTCCAGCTCGAGCGTGTGGACGTCATTGCCAACCACATCACCTCCCTCTATGCCGCTAGAGTCGCTGCAAACTCGCGGGAGGACAAGCGGGAAGAAATCCGTCTTGATATGGAGGCCCACGACCACGCCATTTACATTGACACCAGCGAGCCCGGCAAGAGCGCCCTTTCAGGCCCCCGCTACGAGTCTAGACTAGAGTCGAAGTATCTTGACGGCACTGAGACCTCCAAGTTCCGGGTCGAGACCTTCCGTTCTCCGGGTGTACTGGGTGGCGACGAGTCTTCGTCCACTCCCCGCGCATCCCTCCGCTGCTACTTCGTGTACCAGTGCCAGTTCGTCGACCCCAATGCCGACCCCACAGATTCACGCCTGGAAGTTATTAGCGACCGCATGTTCCTGGCAAAGGCTACCAAGAACACCAAGCAGATTTACCAAGAAATCATTGAGCTGGCCGTCAACAGAACTGGCCCAGTCATCGAGGTCTTTGACGTCGAGGACTCGCAAGAGAAGCGCCTGGTTGTGGCTTTCCGCTCCCGCTCTGCTCGCGGCATTTTCAGCGCTCTCAGTGATCTTTACCACTACTACGGCGTCACAAGCTCCCGCAAGTACGTCGAGCAGTTCTCCAATGGCATCACTGTCATGAGTATCTACCTTCGCCCTGCAACACACCTCCAGGGCCAGTTCCCCCCTCTGGAGCAGTCTATTCACCAGATCACCAAGGAAATTTCCCTGCTGTACTGTGTCCCCTACAACAAGCTGCACAGCCTTTTTGCTTCGGGTGAGCTGAGCCTCCAGGAGGCCATCTATGGCCACTGTGTTTGGGTCTTTGTCCAGCACTTCTTGAACCGTCTCGGCTCCGAGTACGCTTCTCTCTCAGAAGCCCTTGATTCGAGCAACAATGCTCACCAGCTCCTGCTTTCCAAGCTGAAGCGCCGTCTCCGCACCGAGACCTTTACTCCGGACTACATTCTCGAGATCATCTCATCTCACCCCAACCTTGTTCGCGCCCTCTATGCCTCGTTTGCCAATGTTCACCTTGCTGTTGGCCCCGAGTTTGAGCGCCAAACCATTGCCCCTACACCTGCCGTCGAGGTTCTCTCGGACACAGGGCTGAGAAACAAGATCACAAAGGAAGTGTCTAACGAGCACGAGGAGATGGTCATGACTGCCTTCCGTGTCTTCAACAACGCTGTCTTGAAGACCAACTATTTCACCCCCACCAAGGTTGCACTGAGCTTCCGTCTCGACCCTGCTTTCCTGCCCGAGTTCGAGTACCCCCGCCGCCTTTACGGCATGTTCTTAGTCATCAGCTCTGAGTCGCGCGGTTTCCATCTTCGCTTCCGCGACATTGCGCGTGGTGGTATCCGCATTGTCAAGTCCCGCAGCAAGGAAGCCTACGGCATCAATGCCCGCAACCTGTTCGACGAGAACTACGGTCTCGCTAGCACCCAACAGCGCAAGAACAAGGACATTCCCGAGGGTGGCTCCAAGGGTGTCATTCTACTTGACCCTAAGCAGCAGGATAAGGCCCGTGAAGCGTTTGAGAAATACATTGACAGTATTCTCGATCTTTTGCTGCCAGCCAAGACGCCCGGTATAAAGAACCCAATCGTCGATCTTTATGGCAAGGAGGAGATTATCTTCATGGGCCCCGATGAGAACACTGCTGACTTGGTCGATTGGGCCACCAAGCACGCTCAGGAGCGTGGCGCGCCCTTCTGGAAGTCTTTCTTCACTGGCAAGTCGCCGACTCTGGGTGGTATTCCTCACGATGCCTACGGTATGACGACTCTGTCTGTTCGCGAATATGTTCAGGGTGTCTACCGCAAGCTCAAGCTTGACCCTTCGACTGTGCGCAAAATGCAAACTGGTGGTCCCGATGGTGACCTGGGAAGCAACGAAATCTTGCTGAGCAACGAGAAGTACACGTCTGTCATCGATGGCTCCGGTGTCCTTGTTGACCCTAATGGCATCAACCACGAGGAGCTGGTTCGCCTTGCCCGCAAGCGTGTCATGATCGCTCAGTTCGACACCTCAAAGCTTTCCAAGGATGGATACCGCGTCCTGTGCGATGACTCCAACGTGACTCTTCCTACTGGTGAGGTCGTTGCCAACGGCACATCCTTCCGTAACACCTACCACCTTCGCGACACCGGAATGACTGAGATGTTTGTTCCCTGCGGTGGCCGTCCCGAGTCGATTGACCTGGTCTCTGTGAACAAGATCATCAAGGAGGGCAAGTCGATCGTTCCTTACATTGTGGAGGGTGCGAACCTGTTCATCACCCAGGATGCCAAGATGCGCCTTGAGGCTGCTGGATGTGTCCTTATTAAGGATGCTTCGGCCAACAAGGGTGGTGTGACCTCATCGTCTCTCGAGGTGCTTGCTTCGCTGTCATTTGACGATGAGAGCTTCCGCCAACACATGTGCCACAATGACAAGGGCGAGGCTCCTGAATTCTACAAGGCCTACGTCAAGGAGGTGCAAAACAAGATTCAGGAGAACGCACGCCTTGAGTTTGAGGCCATCTGGAGAGAGCATGAGGAGACTGGTACTGCTCGTTCGGTTCTGTCTGACAAGCTCTCTGTTGCTATTACCGACCTGGATGAGGAGCTCCAGAAGTCGGATCTCTGGGAGGATGAGAGAATCCGACGCCATGTTCTGGGCGATGCTCTCCCCAAGCTGCTTCTTGATAAGATTGGTCTGGACACTATCATCCAGCGTGTTCCCGATGCCTACCTGAGAGCTATCTTTGGCAGCTTCCTGGCAAGTCGCTTCGTGTACGAGTTTGGCTCGTCGCCGAGTCAGTTTGCATTCTTTGACTTTATGTCGAAGAGAGTCGCCCAGATTGCGCAGTAGTCTGGGCCGCATCTTTTTGTTTTCTGCATCTGTTTACGCCTGATGCTTTGATCTGTTTAAGTTTTTGTTTCTTGTTATGACAATTTGTTTTGTTTGTCTGTTTTTTGTGTATGTTTTCTGTTTTCTGTTGATTTGCAACCAGTATAAATGAGGGTGGCTAGAAAGTCTAAAGCCATATAAAGAACATAAGTGGATAAAAAAAAAGATATATGGGACGTGGGACATGATTGGAACTAGATAAAAAGCATTCTAGAAAAGACGCACTTAATTTATTTGAAGGCAGCTGGCTCGAATATGCCCTGCACGGTTATGACAAATGGTACGATGCAATGATGTGAAGTTTGATTAATATGCCGCCGCAAAAATGTTTCTATGAACCCATTACTAAACCTTATTACCAATTTAAACCGACAATTACCCATTAGCAAAACACTGAACAAATCGCAGCAAAGGTATATAGATAATTGCAAAAGGGAGAATGCTAGGTGAGTCTGTGTGCCTGTCTAGTGACTGCACTGAAGGGGAGAGAAACCATCGGACCATCTAAGGCCGCCCATAACAGCAACCATTGCAGCGAGGCCGACGAGGACGCTGGCGGTTCCATAGATATAGGCATTGCGGCGTCGGAGACTGGACAATTCAGCTACCCACGTGGAGACTGTGGTCAGACATCCACAGAAACCGTCCTCGATCCCCTGCAGGACTTGGCAGCCGACAACACCGCCCAGGGGGGCGTGTGCAAGGTCCCAGGACATGCCGAGGACAAGCGTACCAGAGATATTGACGATAAAAGTGCCGACAGGAAAAGAGGGAACGCGGCCGTTGAGCCAGAGAGAGAAATAGAAGCGGGCTAGACAGCCGAGCGGCGCAAAGACAAGGGCAAAAAGTGCCTCACCACGCCACTTGTCGTTGGGAGGGACGGCACTCATTATGATGGCGCCAATCCAGCAGCCCCAGCCCAGAACAACGACTACACGATCAAGGACCTTGCGGGTGAATGGGTATGGAATAGACGGTGTCAGGGGCTCCAATGCAATGGCGAGGTGGGCGCCGACGAACAGGCCGCCTAGCGACATGGAGAGGGTGATGATTATGACGCCGACGAGAGCCATGAACGAATAGCCGCCGTTGCGCGGCTCGTTGGTCGTGGCCATGGTGTTGGAGAGGGCAAGGAAGACATCACGGATGAAGGCCGAGAAGGATGTGAAGCAGCCGCAGAAGCCGGTGGTCAGGCCGATGTAGAGCGGGATGGTCTTCTTTGCGGCCAGATGAGCTTTCTTTGCGGCAGCAAGGTCAATATGAAGAGGGACCCCGTCAGTGCCATTCTGCTGGCGGTAGTTTCGGGCTTCTTGGACGAGGTTCTCGTAGGTCGGTGTGCCCCATTCGTCGCGGAACAGCATGCGGTCCTCGGCGAGGAAGCCCATGATAAGACTGCCGCCAAAATTGGGCCATATGGAGGTAAAGGACACGGGTGTGCCGGGATAGTTGGTCAGGGCCTGTAGACCAATGCGCGCAAGGGTGCCAAAGACGGCAAAGAAGACGAGGTACGACAGCGTGTAGATCTGTGTCGCCAGACGCGAGACATGTGCGGATTTATCGGCGGCTGCGCTGTCATCACTAACGTCGGCCTCGGCCTTTTCGGCATCGACTTCTGCGGGAGGCTGGACATGCTGGCCCGAGCCAGACGGTTCTGCTTGAACGTAGTCGTGCTCCTGGCTGCGTGTTTCCTCGAGGCTGCGGTGCCGGTAGAGGCGATTATCGTCTGGGTTCTCGACAGGCGACACGGCCAATTCGTCGAGGTTGGCAAAATTGTCGGGAACATCGTAGTTATCTGTGTGTGACACTGATCGGCGACGGGTCATGCGTGCCTCGCGTTGATGTTGACCATTTGATGCAGGTGCAGTTGCGGCTGTAGAGGAGTCGTCCTCTAGTGTAAAGGCTTGGCGGACGGGGCCATTCTTGGCGTTATGGACGGGCGGACGAGCAAACGCATTGTCGAGGTTTTGATAGTTGTCGGGCGCGTCATAGTCACTTGTCGCCTTCGACTGTTCTTGGGCCGGAGCGTCCTCTGTGGCATTGGGTGTGGCCATTGTGCACCATTGTGCTGGCCATCTATCTAATATGTGTACACAGGGTCACCAAACATCAAAGGTTGGACGTATCTGTGGATCGCACGTTGATACCAGTCAAAACAGCTGAATCATCTGCCATCGGGCGCGTTGCGGAGCATGCCGTGGCACAGCGCGGCCGGCTTGGCGGGCGTCGGCCACGCAGGACAGCGCCCTGCTGTTTCCTGCCTATGTGGGTAGGTGCTTGCGGGTCCCAGCGATAAAAGAGACCCACTGAAACAACAGCTAGTGGGCTCCACCTCCACTATCCCTACATATTGTATGGTGCAGCGCGTGTGCCAGGCCACGCTAGCGCCCTATGTAAGCTAGATATCGGGCGGGCTGGCTATGTCATCCCCCGGAGAATGCCAACGGGCTGCGACACCAAGACAGAAGAACGAATGATGAATAGACTGAATAACAGTTATTATTTTCAGATTTATTTCAATACCTAGTCGTATCTTATCGGGATTGTGTGCTCTATCCAGCGATCCGGCCCTCCTTTGCTGGTGGTGGCTGCGGCGGTCGGATGACCTGTAATACATCACATACCCAATTTGGGTGCAGTAAAAAGGTACAAGTTCAAGATACATGCAAGTAAAATACAAGAGTGCCTGCATGCACATATCGTGTGCTGTCATTTCCAATTCGTTGTCGTCTCGCCGTAGGCCAGCCCTGTAGCCACAAAGTGTCATCTGCCTCGCTCTTTCCTTCTTTGTCACCTTGGCTTCGCTCTTGCCTTTCCCCTCTTCTGCCGAGCCCGATTGCTCTTTCCTCAACTTTACTCTTATCTCGGCGGCCCCTCCTGCCTCGTGCACCATCCGCGCCTTCCCATTCACTCCGTCCATAACCTTATCCCCCCTTCCTATTTATACCATTCTGTCCCTCTCTCTTTCCTTCTTCCTTCCTCTTTCTTTCTCTTTCTCTCTTATCAAGCGTATCTTGACTTTTTTCGTGCTTCACTCCCACCTACTTTCAATCACACCGCCGCCGCCGCCGCCGCCACCAACACAATGGCTTCAGTTCCCTCCAACGTTCATGTCTCGGCACACCCGTGTCTGCTGGCTAAGCTGAGCAAACTGCGCTCAAAATCAACTGCCGCAAAGGAAGTCAAGTCTCTTGTCCACGAGATCTCCCTCTTCGTCGCCAGCGAGGCCCTTGCCGCCACCTTGACAACAGCCCCCGGCCCCAAGGTAAGCTCATCTCGAGCAGCTAGCTGTGATCTGTGTTGTCTTTTCAATACTCACACTCTCTAGGACGTCACATCTATCGGCTTTGAGTATACCACCACCCAGATCACGCCCGAGAACATCTGCCTCGTCCCCATCCTGCGCTCTGGTCTTGGCATGGTCGATGCCGTCCAGACCCTGCTTCCCGAGCCCGTTGCCGTCCACCACCTCGGTCTGTACCGTGAGCCCACAACACTCGAGCCCGTCGAGTACTACAACAACCTGCCAAACCACATCGGCGCCGACGCTGGCAAGAACGCCGGCAAGCTCGCCATCATCCTAGATCCTATCATCGCCACCGGCGGTACCTGTGCGGCTGCCATCCAGACCCTGCGTGAGTGGGGTGTTGATCGGATCCTGGTAATCTCGGTTGTTGGTGCAGTGCCTGGTGTACAAAAGGCCGCAGGCGAGTGGCCCGAGGGTGTTGAGATCTGGTGCGCTGGTGTCGACAGCGAGCTCACACCCGAAGGCATGCTCCAGCCGGGTCTGGGCGATATTGGCGACCGTCTGTTTCTGACAATTGGAAAATAAAGGAATAAAATGTTAAATGATAGAGCCTTTGAATTTATTTTTGATTATATTTTATTCTTGTGTCATCCTTGCTACTTTTGAGCTGCTTTGCTAGGGTCAGCGTCATCAAGGTTGATCTGATTGTTACATTTTGTTTGCATTGCCTTGAAATTGTCTTATTTGTTGATGTCTATTGTTCATTATCATATCTGTACTCATAATCATAGCGCGTACACTTCATAGGATTTTCAAGAGGCTTAGTCAGCCGAGTTTGTCTGCCTTTACTCATTCAAATGGCATAGCGCTCCTCATCGATCAGAGCGCCCTCTTTCCAGGATTCCTTGACCCATTCTGGACGCACAACCCGTGGCTGTTTACTGGAAGTACTCAGCTCTTTACGCACTTCTATAGCAAGATCTCTGGCGGTGCCATCGCCCTCGACAATCACTACATGTGTGGTAGTGTCGCTGCTTAGGTCGGCATCCACACTGCCACTACCAAAGCGGACCCAGTTTTGCAGCGTTAGCAGGGTAATGTCCGCCGCTGTGCCGACGGCGGCAAAATGCACGTGGCACCTCTGGAACAGGGTGCTCTTGAGCTGTCCCAGGTCACGGCCGTGCTCTTCCAGCTGGGTTAGAAACTCGTGCTTCTCAAACGGTTCATCCCCGCTGCTGGTGTGCGTGTCCATCTGGGCAAAGATGTCCTTGAGCTCAGCGACAGTCACGTCCCGCGCAAAGCTGTCGCCGTACTCGTCCGTGTTATGCTCTGCTCTTGCTTCCGTGCTTGGTGTGGCATGCAGCAAGTGCCGCGTCTCAAAGGGCAAAATGTACTCGCCGCCTGTTTGGCTAATACAATCCAAAAGCCATATTGGACGGACGACATCGACACCCCCGGTCTTGATTAGGGATGCCACTTTGACGACCTTCTTGTCGGCAATGATTGTCGTATCTTTGGTAGCATCGGGCCTCTGGTAAATTCTACCACCGTATTCTTTGATCAGGTTCTCAATGTCGACCTTGGTCTTTTTCAACGGCTTCACAGCCTCGGAGAGCACACAAAAGTCCTTGCCCTCAAACACCTTTTCTGCTGGTGTGAATGGCGTCGAGGTGCCTGCTGCCGCTGCCGGTTTGCTCTTTTGGTCACTTCGACTCTGGCCAGCAATGACCAAGTCCAGCTTGGCCTTTTTTGTTGCTCGGCGATTGCGCCTGGTCTCTATTTGCATCTCCTTGCGCTCCTTGGCTACGTCATTGATACGGTCACGGAGGGCTTGGAAGTCGTCGGTATCCATGGCGGTGTTCCATGCTCGGTCAAGGCGTAGTGAGCGAAAGCGGGGAAAGCGCAGTGTCTCTTTCGCGGCGAAAGAGTCAGACGGCGAGATGCTGGCCGCTTTCACGGACACGACAACGGAGTCTTTGGGCCGAATCCAGACGTCGGGCTTCTCAAACTGGGCTCTCTCTCCTCCCGCGAGCTCAATGTATTCTGATGGCGGGTTGGCACTGTCCCAGTCCATCCATTTGCCATCTGTCAAGTGACGGATCTCTGCATAGTCCTCAGTCTTAAATCCGCCACCAACCTTGAAGAAGCTGAGACACTTTTCCGGGTTGGCGCCGGCATCCTTGTGGTTCTGTCCTACACGGAGACCGCATAGAAAACTCGACAGCGTGCCACCCCGATGACCAGAACCAAAATAGCCACCGACAATAACACAATCCATAGACTCGCCAAACTCGGTCATGTACTCTGGCTTCACCTTGATCCAGTCGTCGTTGCGGCTATTAAGGCGATACATAGAACGCGGGTTTTTCAACACGAGACCCTCTGAGGAATCAGCCACAATCTGGCGGAGCATGGGCTCAATGACATCGGGCGATGTAGCCTTTTCGTGGGGATGGACTTCAAGTCGCCGAGGGATGCCAATAACTGCTCTTTCGAGAGCCATATGGCGGTCGCGGAGGGTATACCGCGCAAGGGGCTGGTCGTTTAAGTAGAGGATATCAAAGACGCGGAACACTGGCCGTGGCGCTTCGCTATCGTGCGGGTTTGTCTGGGCGCTGAGTGCTGCGGTCTTGAGAGTACCGAAAGCAACGATCTTGTCGATTTTGGGGTCCCATGTAATCATCTCGCCATCAAGGATGAGATTGCGCACACCCTGTGCAAATGCGCCGTTGAGGAACTGGGTCAAGGCCGTCTTCTTGTTCTCGAGTCCGTCGCCATACAGATCTGTATAGTCCTTCGCCTTGCGCGACCAGAAGCGAAAGCGCCTCCCACCCGGCACAGCGTCATCCTCGATCATGTGCATCTGCATGCGCTCGCCGTCGAGCTTCTCCTCGATCCAGAATTCCTTGTCGTCTTCAGTCGGCCCGAGCTTGTCGACCATGGTGCTAAACGAGGTAGATATCTGGAACTGGGCGAGTTGGGGCTGGAAGCATTGCATCAGGGCGACGCCTGTGTCGTCCTGTTCCAGGCGGAGAGCAGGGTCATAGAGCTCCCAGCACACACGCCGCAAGCTGGAGGACACGTTGAAGAGCGCCTCGCCATCCGGGTGCCACAAATTCAGAACCGTCCTCTCGCTGGCGCCAATTTTCATCTGCTTGAGGACGATGCGGATAAGCCAGGTCAGCTCCTCCGGGTTCATGTGCTCGTAAAAAGTCTGGAAGATGGGCAGCTGTTCCGACTCGCCGTTTGCCTCGGACAGCTTGTCCAGCAGAGCGTTGACCTGGCCAATGCGCAGATCGCCTACGCCTGTGCGTAGAGGCCGCCTGGCCAGCACCTCGTAGCAGCGACCGGCAAAATCACCAGCCATTCGACTTTGCATGGACTGGCCGGGAAGCTTCCAATGGAGCAGATTGTAGCCGTCCTCGGAGTTTCTGTCGATTTTCATGAGCTTTACGAGCAGCTTGCCGATGGTGTTTTCCTTGAGGCCATAAACGCTGCGGTCACGGTCCTTTTCGGGCAGGATGAGGCGCAGAGCCGGGTAGATATCGTTGCCGACTTCGTTCCGCCAGCGCGATATGAAGCGCTGAATGACAGCTCGGCGCTGTTCGTGCGGTGACTGGCGGCTAGACCCAGGGCCAAAGCCCATCTTGGCGCGTGCCGGTCCGCGAGCCATGGGCTGTGCCTTGATCTCGCTGAGGGGGTTGAAGAAGCTGCGGAAGAGTTCGGAGAAGAGTAGGGTAACCGAGTGGTTGTGCGGCCGGTTGGGGTATCTAGCGTATAAGCATTGATTCCGTCAAGAGAAATTATGTCCAGCAGCGCGTATGGCATGTCGCTGTCGTCGGACAGCTTACCTTTCATCGGCTTCGGCAGCTCCCGCCTGCAGGTTCGGGCCGTATTGAAGGGCATCTTCGGTCTGGGCGTCATTGCCAGGTGATGATTCGCGTTTGATCCGTGGCTGGCTCATGATCTGTGCGGCATGGTGGGTTGTTGTGGAGGTCTCGATGCAGAAGTCGTGATAGTTGTCTATGCCTGTGATTTCAGCTGTGCCTGTCGTGCAGCCAGTAGGCCGGCCAGCAGCTGCCAGTAGCTGCCAGCTGCCTAGAGCTAGCCCGTCGCGCGACCTACTCCGTAGCTTGGCCTAGGCAGACGCGTGGTGGGGCTTACAATGTATGGTCCTAGCTTACAGGCTTTATATATGGGGCTTTGAGACTGACGTGCAATTCAAAAGATCTGGATCTCGAGTTGTGTTGGAAGTAGTTGTTCCCAACTTCCCAGTATTTCTTAATAATCGTAAAAATCCGGACAAAACATGTACATGGTTGTTGAAACAAGAACTGGTAATGATACTGGCATGTGCGATTAGTAAGTGTACCACACCAGATGATGTACATCGGTGTCGTTAGTGGTCTATACTGCGGGAGCAGGTGCTTTCTAGTTATTTGTACCGTCAACTTTGGAGCTGCCGCTTGTACCTATGTACATCTCACATGAAGTTCATTGTGTCCAACAACGCGCCAATATAGTCGCAACCTCCTAGTTACGTCAAAAGTACCAGTATTGTAAATCTCTTCAGATAGCGCCGTGGATGCGACAAGGATGACATGATAAGTGGTGAAACGGGCAATGCAGGGGCAGATAATTAATCTATGATCAAAGAAAGGATTCAATAAAAGGAAAAGTAATAGAATAAAATGAAAAATGAAAGTTGAAAATAGAACATAGATGACGAGGCCGAACATATTATGCCAACTAATGACGAAAGAAGGAAAACAAGCAATTGAACCGAATCAGGTGATGCCGCAAAATAAACAGGCAAACGGTCCGAAGATATTATCATAGGGCATCGGTTGACAACGCATTGCGGGAAGCCCGACTACAAGTTACAACAAGCGGGTGCGAGCGAATGAACGGGAGGCAGCGTTATGAACGGGTGACAACAAAGACAAGAAGGGTTGCCCGATGTCTCTACCAGCTCGAAGATGGAAAAATACAAGATAAATGCGATGGTCATCAAATGATCGATGATGAGAATAAAGTAAAAAGTGCGGTTGGAAAGAAGAAAAAGAAATCATGCAATTCAAAAAGTACAGTTCATCTCGCGTGCTACAAAACAAGAAAGAAAAGCACAGAAAAAAACGAGGACTTCATCCCTGTTAGTTGTTAGTGGCCGGCCGATCGACAATGACATCACACCAAAAAGTCCATTGGTGCTGAAGTGGTAGAAATGAGAAAGCCAGAGTAGTGTTCCTCCCACGGCAGTCTAAATATATGACTATATTTATAGCAAGTACATCCATGAAAGCAAACAAGGTACGAACCCGCCGGGGTAAAGAAGCTACTATTTAATGCTTTTATCACTTTCTTATCAGCTCAGAAAGCACGCCAGAGTCAATCGGGCATGACGCTCGTGAAGGAGCTAAGACTTTCTGCAGCTCGGAGTTATTCAACATGTATAGATGTACTCTGTAAATTGTTATTGTACTCGGGTGTAGTGATATGTAGCTGGATGTACTTCAACGTTGGCTTGGATCGACAAAAAGCAGAGCAGAGGTAGAAGCAACAGAACGCAGATAATAGATACAGGCACAGGCACAGAAGCAGACACAAAACACTAGGAGGAGCATGCGAGCAAATCCGGAGCTGATGAGGATATCCTCCGAACGCTCGTCAGGGATGTAGTTCTCAGATTCATGTGCGACCAGCGCTTGTATCATTATTCCTCCTTACAGCTTCCCAAGACAAGGATCGAATGCTCCGTACGTTGTCATCCACCTTGCAGAACCCGGTCAATATTACTGTTCTCCTGTCATCATGAAAGCATCTCTCGCGCGCTCTCTTCGCCCTCCCCACATCCGTCGCATTGACAACGCCTTGAGACAAAACGGCACAATTCTCGACTCTGATAATATGTCTCAACCATAGGCACTGATGATCAGAGCAGTCATCACCCACGCGACCGTTCTGTCAAGCCAATTTCAAGAAGGACACGAGACATAGAAGGGACAGGTATGACAGACTCACAGACTCAGACTCAAACGAAAACAGATGCACACAGTCAAGCACGCCTACCACCGTCCGCTTTCGCCACCTGGAATGCAATGGTCCTGCTCGACAACCACCCGGTCCCGGTGAAATGTTCAAATGTTCTGGCCAGTCGTCATCGGGTGGAATGTACCTTTGTCGATCATGCCCTCTACAGGAAATCTCTTCGTACCTTTCTCCATGAAATGTCTTTTCAAGTTTCTCCATGTAATATATGCTTACACTTTGTAAATACTTGCTATGCCTGTTGCTCTTCATTTGCGCTACAACTGCCCTCCCCCCCGACAAAGTACCTCTGCCACTGCCGCCACCTCTACATCCACCTCTAAATATACAGTCAAGTGTACAAACATGCCGAGACTGCGGGTCTCTAACATCAATGTAGACGTTAGCAGTGCTAGTCCGCTACTTTTGCCTTCAGCCCGACAGATCGTGTCTTAGACTTGCGCTGCCGGGCTGCTTTCGGCTCCAGAATGACGTATACGGCCAAACTGTTAAGACACTAGATGGCATAGCAACCTCTCGTCTTTCTCAATCTCATGCACAAGAGTGCTGAATGGGTTTGTGAGAGGGCTTGAGATTCAAACATAAAAGACCCCGTCCTCGTCCGTCCTCCCTCGAGCCAAGGAGCGGTGTTCTCTGCTTCGCTCTGCCTCTTCTCTATATCCGCATCTCTCGGTTTACTTGATACCCCCCGAGTTACTTGCTTTAATATAATATACCCTATTCTCGTATACCCCTTCTACACAACTTATATCTTTTTTCCCTTTCTTTAAACACCCATACCTCTTAAAATTAAAAATGGCTGGCGTCAACCGTGCCACCAATGTCAGCGCTCGCGATGCTGACATTGACAAGAAACTGCAGCTCTTTGGCATTGCCACAGCCTTTGGCAACGGCAAGATGCCCGCCAATGACCAGATCGATGCTACCTTGAACAGCTTCATTGCCTCCAAGGCTCTTTCCAAGCCCTCCACCAAGCTCTCTTCCGAGGGCCGCGCCCTGGTCGGCGATGTCCGCGAGGTCGTCGAGCAGGCCAAGCAACTCATTTTGTCCAAGAACGAGGGCAACCTGCTGCAGGAGTTCATCTACAAGACCAGCAAGACCGACTACAAGAGCATCAACACCCCCGGCAGTGCCGTCACAAAGGACTCTGCCAATCAGGACGGCCAGAATGCTCTGGAAGGCATCAAGACCCTAGGCAAGCTGCTCGTCACAAACGGCCAGTTCCGCAAGCTTCGTAAGTTCTTATTCCTTCTTATTCGTACTCAAGTGCAACTACTAACAAAAATCAGTCAAGGATGCTTCCATTATTCTCCGTGATATCGGTGCTGACTCAGCAACCAAGATCGCTTCCAAGGCCCGTCCTTCCGAGGAGGAGCTGTCCCAGATCGATGAGCCTGCCGCCGACCACACCTGGCACGACCTTCCCTCCAAGGACGAGCTCAAGAAGCGCTCTGATGACCTGAAGAAGCGCGGTCAGTCCGTCTACCAGAAGAAAAAGGAGCAGGCCGCTGATGGCGCTGATGCTGACGAGCTGGCCGAGCCTGCCGACCCAGCTATTGAGTCAGCCCAGAACAAGACTGCCGAGTACCGTGATCGCTCCAAGAACTACCTGCAGACCAAGGTTCCCAAGGAGCGCCAGGACCAGGCCATTATTCGCCTGAAGAAGATGGTCATTGAGTGCCAGCAGAACCCCGACTACCAGAAGGCTATCAGCACTCTGTTGGGCCTTGCTGAGCAGTACCACGGTCACGCCAAGACCACCACTGCCAACTCGTCTGGTGTTTTCAAGGAGGGCCGCTCGCGCCTGGCTTCAGCCGAGGCCGATCTGAAGCTTCTGATTGAGCGCTTTGCCAACGGCACATCAACTGACAACCTGTGGAGCTCCATCAACAGCATCTACGCGGCTGCTGACAACGATGCCGAGCTAAGTGGCTGGTTCAAGAAGGTCGACGTCTACATCCGTCGTTGTCTCCAGGAGGACGGCTATATTCTGCAGGACTCGTCCACCACTGAGTGGAACAATCTCAGAGAGCAGGGCAAGTACTTCATCAAGGACAAGTACAAGTCCCAGTTTGACGGTGTGTCCAACGAGGTCAAATTCCTCGGCGAGCAGTTTGACAAGGACCCTCAGAACAAGGCCTTTGGCAACTCGGTCCAGAAGCTGTTTAAGAACCTGGGCAGTGATACCAACGGCAAGGTCACTTTCAAGCCTCACCTGCTCAAGGATATTACCAATGTCATCCTTCCCTCGGCCCTCGAGAGCCTGCACTACATCCCCATCCCCCGCATCGAGTACTCGGACAAGCAGGTCGATGCTGTCATTGAAAACCTCGTCATTGAGAGTGACAACTTGACCCCCAACGTCTTTGAGGTGTACAACAACAACTACGTTTCGTGGGGCCGCAAGCTGGGCCGCGTCGGCAAGAACAAGCACAGCATCGAGGTCAACGTGTCGGGCATCCAGATGGATCTGCGCAATGTCAGCTACTACGTGCGCAGAAAGCAGGGCTTCCCGTCCATCACCGATCTTGGTATCATCAGCATTCTGCTAGGCGGCCGGGGCTTCGGCTTCAAGCTGGGCCTCAGCACTGCCGACGCCACCAGCCGCAACCACTTCTTCAAGGTCGACAAGGTTGACGTCGACATTGACCACCTGAAGCTGACGCTGCACAAGTCCAGCCACAAGTTTTTGTTTGCGCTGGTCAAGCCCCTGCTGCTGCGTTCGCTGCGCCCGATCCTGAAGAAGGTTCTGGAGAAGGCCATCCGTGACAACTTCAACGAGTGGGATGCCACCCTGTACAGCATCAAGCAGGATGCCGATCGCTCGGCTACTGTCTCCAAGGGCGATGACGCCGATGCAGCTGTGCCTAACTCGTACAGCCGCTTCTTTGATGCTGCCAAGACTCGCTACAACGCGAACAAGGAGAAGAAGCAGAAGGAGGCCGAGGCCAAGAAGGCCAAGGCCGACGATAAGAAGCTGAACATTGCCTACATTAAGGACGATAGTATCTTCCCCAACATTGTTCTCCCCGGTGGTTTCACCACCAGGGCCAGCGAGTACAAGGCTCTCGGCCAGCAGGGTGAGGGCTGGAAGAGCCCCGTCTTCACGATTGGCAAGGCCGGTCCCAGCCGCAACCTGGCCAAGGCTCCGCTTGTCGAAAAGAAGCTTGCCAGCGCTAACGGTGCCGCTGCCAACGGCGTTAATGGTGCTAACGGCAACGGCGTTGCTGGCACTAACTACATTAACGGCAACGGTGTTGCCGGCACTAACCACCTCAACGGTAACGGCGTCGCTAGCACCAACGTTCTCAATGGAAACGGCGTTCCTGTCACCAACATTGGTACTAACGGCACTCAGACAGCCAACAGTGCCAACTATGTCTAAGCTTTTAGATATGTCGACGTGTCGAACCGTATACAGTAATGCTTCGCTGTTGTAATAATGGACTGGCCTGGGGATGATTTTGGAGTTGCTTTTTCTGTCTACCTTCTTTTTATCTTTCCTTTGTTTTGATTCCCGGTAATTGCCACACACTATTTGCTACTACTTTATTTGCTACAATACTTTATTTGCTACAATACTTAATAAAATGCTTAATTAAATATACTACAGATTCAAGCTATACTACTCTTGCCTGGTGATAATAAATTAACAATCCCCAATTGCGAGAGGCTTGTTGTCGACGATAATCTTAATCAATGATAATTATAATATTCCTTCTGATAGGCTTATATTCAAAAACACAACATTCTCATAAATGTCTGTAATAACTACAAGAGATAGTGTGCGTGTTGTGTGTGTGCTTTTTTTTAATATTCAACTGTATTTCTTGACGAGATCATCATTCCAACAACCTATTATCGACTCCGTCATGACTACTCTTTCAACAACAGTTTGTTACCTCTTCAAGGCAATAAAAACCAATAGTAGATTTCCTGCTCGACCTGCTAGATTAATCAATTGACTCCTCGTGGCCCTGTGTTTGTTCCCGTATATTCACGAATTTTCGGATACAGGTGGATCTGCCATGGCAGTCTATGACATGACGAGCATTGCACCAGGGCAGACTAGAGCACAATGGGATAGAAGGGCAACAGTGACCAATGAATGGCAACAAAGATGCGGTTGACAACGGCTGGCAACGGCCTGGATGGCAGATGACCGGGCGTAGCCCCGAGACCGGGATCGAACTGCACAACATCAAGTACCGAGTCACCCAAATGCAGTGGTAAGAGACACAAAGAGACTAACAAAGTACACCGGTACCTACAGGTTGATGGCACACAGTAAACCCGTAGGACTTGAGCCATAAGTGCAATGACAAAGGGAAACCACAAATAATCAGAGCGAACTTGGAAAAAAACCCCTCTCGATGACTCGATACAACGAGGGGTTCGTGTAGAGGTATAAAGAGGCGAGCCGCCCAGATTTGAGGACATTTTTAAATTTCCCCTTTAATATCACAACACTCCCAGCACTCGCTCACTCAACCTCAAACACCACAGCACACCTCCAACAGTATACACACCTTGTCCTCCAAACTCAAACTACAGCTTACATACTAATCAAGTCCACGCGTCAGACAAAGGTTCTTGTCCGCGTAGGGAAAACACCAGTACCCCATCCTGCCCCCGGAGCAGCTATCATGACCACGGCTGGCTTGGCCACTGTCCATATCAAGATGATCTTTAATCAACGGGTACCTGTATGAATAAAGCATTATGCATGAGCCGGTGCCTGTTGTTGTTGTCTCACCTCCCCCGTACACCATACGAAGAGAAGATGGCAGCAGCATGGCTGAGATTACACGGCTGTAACTTGATCTGGATAATACCAGCGAAAGGATCATGACTGCTACTCCCCTTCCACATCCTTCTATCTTGTGTCGTCCTATAAAAGGACTGAGAGTTTCTAACATTGTTTGACAGACCCGTAACACCCGCAACAATGGCTCCCAGCGCAGTATCACTTGAAGAGTCTGGCCTGTCGTCCAGAACTCACCCCTTTACTGCGTCCGCCGTGCAAAAGACCCTTGCCAAAGATGCCGTGCGCAACAACAGCAAGGATAGCATCGACAGTATCGATGTCACCAGCAAGCCTCTCAGCAGCGAGGTCACCGCGCTGATGGGTCGCTGGGAGAGCGACTTCTCCTTTGCCCCCATCCGTGAGAGCCAGGTTTCGCGTGCCATGACCCGCCGCTACTTTGCCGACCTTGACTCCTATGCCGAGTCGGACATTGTCATTGTCGGCGCTGGCTCATGTGGCTTGAGTGCAGCCTACACTCTGGGAAAGCTTCGCCCAGACCTGCGCATCGCCATTGTCGAGGCCGGTGTGGCCCCCGGTGGCGGTGCTTGGCTCGGTGGCCAGCTGTTCTCTGCCATGGTCATGCGCAAGCCTGCCGACATATTCCTGCGCGAGGTTGGTGTGCCCTACGACGACGAGGGTGACTTTGTCGTCGTGAAGCATGCCAGTCTGTTCACGTCGACGGTGCTTGCCCAGGTACTGCGCTTCCCCAACATCAAGCTGTTCAACGCCACTGCCGTGGAGGATCTTATCACTCGCCCCAGCGTCGAGGGCGAGAGCGAGGGCATCCGCATTGCCGGCGTGGTCACCAACTGGACCCTCGTATCGCTGCACCACGATGACCAATCGTGCATGGACCCCAACACTATCAATGCGCCTGTGGTCATTTCGACAACTGGTCACGATGGCCCTATGGGTGCCTTCTCCGTGAAGCGCCTTGTCAGTATGCAGCGTCTGGAGAAGCTGGGTGGTATGCGTGGCCTAGACATGCAGTTAGCCGAGGACGCCATCGTCAAGAACACGCGTGAGATCGTTCCGGGCCTAATTGTCGGCGGCATGGAGCTGTCCGAGGTCGACGGCGCCAACCGTATGGGCCCGACTTTTGGTGCGATGGCCTTGAGCGGCGTGAAGGCTGCCGAGGAGGCTCTCCGCGTGTTTGACCTGCGCAAGAAGCAGAACACCTACTAGAATTTCTTATTGAGAAACTAATCAGTTTGCTACCTTTCACGTCTTCAACAGACTGCCTTGCAAGCAATGCGAGGGCTACTCAACTTAGCACTCGAGCTAGCTGGCATTTATCCATCAACCAATCTCAAATAACCCATCACTCACTGCAGCCCTTTTCCCCTAACCGTGACATTACCCATATTGTAGTTAAACCCGACAGTAAATACATATGCTGCTTCAGATATAGTAGTTATAGTTCGGAGCCTGGTTCCGAGAGTATCAGGGTACATGATTGCAATTCAATGCGTCCCAAAATGCGATGCATTCAACCGGACCATGAAACCTCAGATCCGTGAAAGTAAAAGCTCGTATTATGGACATAGCTGTACCCAATTAACCATCCTGCTAATATAATTCATATAAAGTGTCGGTGTTATTCCCATTAACCCTACCTCATTATTTGGTATGTTACAACCCCGGCCACCAACCTTTACTCAAACTCACATCACGATGCTCTCTTGGAAGCATGCCGTTGCCGTCGTGGCATTATGTACGACCTGTCCATCTGCAATCCCCCGCCAGAAATCAAAGTTAATGTCAAAACTAATAATACAGATACTGGCCATGTCCTATCCCAGAACTATGAGCTTGCCCCGTCCAGCTACACCGACGCTGTGTCAGGGATTAAACTCGAGACCTGGTCAACCTTGGGTGTCAATGGTATCGGGGCCTTCAGTTTTGGATTTGCGTTGCCTGCTAATGCAGCAGCACAGGATGCGACTGAATACATCGGCCGTCTAGTATGTTTAACAAGCGGAAAGCGTTGGTACAACTTGAATAATAAGAAGAAGCGTGAGGGTCTAAGAAACCAAACAGGGCTAACACTGGCATAGGAGTGCCAAACGATCAATTCTTCCTTAACCGGCTGGTGTGGGATTGCTCATGGCGGCCATATGACGTCTGATCTGCTGCTCATGGCCTGGCCATATCAGAACCACGTCTACACCTCGTTCCGCTGGGCTTCTGACTACTTTAAGCCTATTCAATTCGGGGGCGAAAACGGCACCAACGGCACCACGGCGGCTTTTCCAGCTCCCCGGTTGTCTATTATCAGCACGAAAACAAACCAGTCCTCATATGAAATTATCTATCGTTGCCAGAATTGCTTGTCATGGCAGCAGGGCACCTATAACGAGACTATTCATACAGCCGGCGAGGACAATAGTGTGCTCGTGCTCGGCTATGCTCAGGCAGCCAAGGGCCCGACCAATCCGTACTGCACTGGGACCAGACTAGATTTTGGATTTCATGACAATGGCTATGCACAATGGGGTGCTCCTGTACAGAATGCAACAAGTTCATATTACGGGAATTGGACCAAGCTGGCCACCCAGACGCCCAATGCAGGCGCGAACAACACTGCAGGCACTTGTAAACGGTACGCAGGTGAACAATAAACTGTGTATGGTGCGGCTGCACAGTCCTGCTCTTTGTCTGCTATTACTTCTTGTTGCTCTTTGTCTATTGTCTATTGTGTTTCTGTTTGGCTGCCTGGCACAACAGCAATGTAGACAATGAACGGTATTAGATGCGACGAAAGAGGAACTTTCTGCGAGCTTGACAAGACTAGAAACGAATCAGTTCTTATTTATATTATCAAAAATTATACGCAGTAGCAGCCACGAGAACAGCAAGGTAGTAGAAAGAAATTGATTAGACAATGGCAAAGCTTCAGAACGACAATTTAATCATTTATCCAGACGAGGCAGCCAGTCAATGAGAAGAGGGATAACGTAAAAGAAGAAGAAAATTGAAAACAGTTGCAATAGAAGCAAGGCTATTGACCTCGGCAACAGGACTAGACACAAACCCACATCAGAAGGAGAGGAAGATGGTAAGAGAGAAGAAAAAGGTAAGGCCTTTGAAGAACCATCTTAGGCAAAGGACCGCAAAAAAAAAAAAAGAAAAGAAAAGAGTCAGTTGTCCGTAAGCCTCTCAAACAAAGGGCCCCCAAGACGTCAAGATTCTGGTAGTAGAACCAAAGCCATTGTCAAGACCCTGAACATATCTCCCGAACAAAGGATCGCCAGAACATTGAGAGCTAGTTTGTTCATTTTCATAATACCAGGCTAGTAAACACCTTGTTCAAGAATATATGAAATTGTCTTGATCTCTTGATCACGTATAACAACATAATCCGTGTTCATCCGCGGCCGTATGAACAACAAGATGCTCTTTTCTACTACTAGAAATAGTCGGCCATCGACCGTTGTGAATGATGTTTCTGTTTCTTTTCTCTTCACCGAACCCGAATACCTATCTCGGTCACCCTAGATATCACTCTCCAGAACCACTCTTCTGCCTTCCAATACCTACAGTAAGTGCTACTGGCTACAAGTATATATCTTCCCACCCAACTGGAGTCGTGATGGCTCGTCAAGAGCTATTCGACGTCCCGGGAGCGCCAGACAATAGGCTAAATGTCTTATTTATCATTCTTCTATGCTGGCGGTACGTCCGCCAGATTGTTCATCTGTGTGCCTTTTGGGCATACTCTCCCAGCGAACCCATAGAAGATCCCAGTTTGACAGGCAGTGATGTCACTGTCCTGGTGCCGACAATCGACCCAACCAACGCCCACTTCCGGTCGACCTTGCTCACGGCACTGGCGAATAAGCCTAGCAAGGTGGTAATCATCACGATTGCCTCCATGCTAAGTACCGTCGAGAAGCTGATTGCGGCAATCCGCCTTGACCGGCCATCGGAGTAGAACTTCGAGGTCACAGAGGTGGTTGCTACCGCAACAGCAAAGGCTGGAAAGCGGCTTCAACTGGTTGCCGGTGCCAAATTGGTATCGACAGAGATAATTGCACTCATGGACGACCACGTCCTCTGGGGAACTCAGTTCCTCGAGTACGCTCTGCCCGCCTTTTACAGGGACTCCCGGGTGGCCCTCGTGGCTACCAATAAACGCGTCATCCGCGATGCCGGCCAAACTCTCATCTCTAACATTACCAATATGATACAGTGTCTCTACCTAGAGAGGCATAATTTCGAGATTCGCAGCAGCAATGCTGTGGATGGAGCAGTGTTTGTAGTGTCGGGACGTACTTCGCTCGTTCGATCTCACATCTTTAAAGATGCAAATTTTCAAGCGAACTACCTCAACGAGATGTTTCTAGGTCGCATCGGCCCCCTCGGCGTTGATGACGACAACTTTCTGACCCGCTGGGTCTTCTCCCATGGCTGGACCGTCAAGGTTCAGTACCGTAAGGAGACATTGATTCTTACAGACTTGGGTAGTGTCCAAAAGTTCCGAGGCGGACTCATCCGCTGGGCCCGAACAACATGGCGCTCCAACGCTGTGTCGTTGGCTACGCTGTCGACATGGACCACACAAACGTGGGCCGTCTACGGGACCTACATGGCCATGTTGACCAACTTTGCACTAATCAACGATGTTGCATTAGTCTACCTATTCTTAAAGTCTGATTACTCCGGTGACCTTGACGGTGCCGGTGTATTGGGTACTTGTAAGGCACTAATTCCCTTAATCATTTGGATCACTGCATTCAAAGCAGTGAAGCCCTTTGCGTTCTTTTGGAGACACCCAGAGACCATCATCTTGGTCCCAGCATACTGGCTCTTTACGTATGCTCACACTTTCACCAAGATCCACGCCATGCTGACGTTTTATGATGCAGCTTGGACAGGTCGTAATCTGGCTGCTCTTGGAACGCAAGAGGACGGTGCGAAAGAAGGCTCGAATGCGAAGCCGGATAAGCGCCAACGGAGACGCGGTGGCAGACATCGGCACAACCGGGCAAAACCCCGGAACTAGTGAAATACACAACTATGCCCCCAGCTTTGTTTCACATTCCTCTGCCGGCGAAGCGATGGCTATCACTCTCTTCCGCTCATCCATTTTCAAGGATTAATTAACCTACAGTATCCGTGAGTCACTCCCAGCAGATCATCCGAGTGCTAGTCACTCACCCAACCTCAAAGAACAGCCTTTGCAAAAGAACAGCTTGCACATGCCCCTTCTGTCCGTGACTCGTCCAGACAGCTGTAGAGCATCGTGCTTGACTGCATTGTACAGTGCCCCTATATGTTTGTAGAGCATCGTTCTGTCTCCGACCCTGATTGAGTGCTGCTTCACCACCACACCAACACCAACACCAAAAGTTGTGAGAGCACCAATAGGCTAGGATCATGGCAAAGCCTGCCCCAAACATCATATATAGTAGAGCACATGCCAATGATATGGTTTTTATTGACACTGCCCCTTTTATAGTAGAGCAGCCGTGGTAGAGACTGTATTTCTTATGGCTTTCTTCTAAACCGGCTCACACACGAGTCTTTGGTTTTTTTGTTTTGTTTTTGATTTTTCACCATTCTTGCTTTTCTTTTTTTTTTTTTCCAAAACAATAAAATCCCGCCTAACCTCAACCTTACCTTAACGAGGGAACGGCACCAAAAACAATGTATACCTGAAGCGTGACGAATGTGATTTCCAAGTGAGCTGATAATTTTTGCTACCAACATTACTGTTATGTTGACTCGACTGACTTATACCGATTGAGCGATTTGCATGTGCAGATACAGTCATATAACGCGGATGCCAATAGAAAATGATGTTTCATGGTGTCTACGATGGAATGTGAAAGCCACAAGGTTTATGACAACGTTTTGCACTGTTACTGAAAACCCGATGACTAAGTGCAGCCTGCGTAACCGACGGAAAGAGCAACACGGCTGTTTACATATTAAACCACGACGTGGAAAGAGCAGGCCGCTCTTTACTTCTTGGACGCTTGCTGCTGGTTGCGGCGAGACTCGTCGTCAAGCACTCGAAGGCCGGTGGCCAGTGTTTGCCACTACCTACAACTCACGACCACTCATAATTTATAACTCACAACCGCCCACCATTGCCCACTGGCGTTCGAGGCTCTATCGCAGTCATCCAAGAGACACAATTATAATCATAATTACCCCATCAACCAGTCAATGTCCAGCAGCCGGAGCATGGCACGTCAACTGTTCGTCGCCCTCGTCATCTTGGGCTTCTGCTGCAGGCCCGCCGAAGCGTTCCCTGGCTTCCGGCCTGAGATCTAGGACATCCACCAGGAAGCCAACGCCGTCAATAGACAGGCCAGCTCTGGCATCCTCCTTGGCGACCTTGAAAAGCGCGGGGCAGTCACATTGACCGGCGAGACCATCCGCAGCCTCCTAGAGGGAACTGCATCGGCCGTGACAAGCCCTGACATCAACTATGACCGCCCGCTAGGTGGCGATGACGTACATTCTCCAGAGTGCCGTCACGACACCTGCTGTATCTGGAGCCATATAGTGCCCGAAATGGCCAGGGTATTCTCGGCCGACAACGGCACTCGCTGCTCGTCGCTTGCACGCAACGCCATCCGCATGGGATTTCATGATGCAGCCGCCTGGAACACATCAATGGCTGTGCCACAGTTTGCTGTTACACGCAACATTGGCAGTGGCGGCGCTGATGGTTCGATCCTACTGTCCGAGGGTGAGATTGATCGACTTGAGAACAGCGGGCTCAAGAACTACGGAGATCTAGTACTAAGCTGGCACAGCAGCTTCAACGATTATGCAAAAAAGTACGGCCAAAATTCTAGCGATATCGTGTCCGTTGCCGACCTAATCCAGACGGCTGCTGTCGTGGCCACGGTGACGTGCCCTGGAGGACCTCGCATCCGCGCATTCGTGGGCCGCCCCGATGTCACGAAAGATATTCCGCCGCCGCCGCCAGGCATGATTCCGGCCCCAACATATAATGCGTCAACGATCATTGACATGTTTGCTGCCAAGACGCTCAGTGCCGCAGACCTCGTAGCCCTGCTTGGTGCGCACACAGTTTCGCAGCAGTTCTTTGCAGACAAAAAATATGCGGGCCAGTCGCAGGACACGACATACGGTATATTTGACACGCGATACTATACGGAGACAAGCGCGGAGAAGGCGCCTGTGGGGGTGTACCGGTTTGAGTCAGACCTGTCGGTGGCAGCACATCCCGCGACACAACCGCTATGGGAACAGTACGCGGGAGCGGGTGTTGATGGCGACGCAAGCACCCATCAGCAGTGGACGAACGCGTATGCGCGAGCATATCTCCGGTTGAGCCTGCTAGGGGTGCACAACCTCAATGGATTGGCTGACTGCAGCGGTGTGATTCCGCAGACTAGGGCGATTTTTGAATAAAGCCCAAAGCGTGGCCAGGGAGGGGAAGTGGTGTGATTCCACTGGGAAGTTCCCGCCTTTTGAAGTTTCTTGGTGTTTCTTTCAGTCCATGTCCATGTTTTTTTTTTCTTTTTCTTTTCTTTCCATGCGTTCAGTAATTTTGTTATCACTTCTATTGAATTTAATCCTCCCAGTCTATAATTATCCGTTACTATACTTTTCAAGCAACACCTTAAATATCTTGTAAATAACGTGAAGATATTCACCAATTGCTTATTTTGGTATTTATTATTATTTCATCGTTTGTCCTTATTTTTAATTCTTTATTTTTCTTCCCATATTCACATTGAAACACGGCGAATCACTGCCCATGCATTGTAATTAACTGACACAAGTACTCCCGCCCACTGCTGCCCTTCTCAATATGCAGGTTACAGACATTCTGCAACAGTGGGATGCTGTATGGCCTGACCGGGCGGAATAGTCTGATCATGCGTCCACATCACGGAGGCATATTATGGAGTCGCATGTTGCATCCCCCGACCAGTGCAATGAATAAGTTACAACATAGCGCATGCCCATCAGACGAGTGTGCCGTTACTCTATTTCGGACAACACGGCCATGAATCGGGCTATTTTCTGGGGAAACTAGGATCTGTTACTCAGCTGAGCATTAGACGAGACAGTCGAGGCCATGGATATGAGACGATGTTGGAGGGCGGGAAAAGTTCTATGATAGACGAAAATAAGAAGGATCGAAGGACGATTTTTAAAAAAAATAATAATACAGCAAAATAGAGTTGGTAAAGTCACACCACCGGCGACATCACGTCGCTCTTCGTGACTGCAGTTGACAGTGCATAGCAAAAACCAGTCAATAAAAGCAAGGCGGCCCCTAGTTTTATGTTTCGTATGATTCTCATCAAACAGGAATCGATCAACATCGCCGACTTAAACACCATATTATATAAGCACCATCACCACTTGCACATCGCCAGCCATCGCGAGCCATCACCACATCTCCGACTCCCAGATCAAACGATACAGTACACAATGAACCCAGCGCCACACACGCATGCACCAATGACCGGCCGCAAGATTGATATGCGGCACATTGACCGTAAAGATATATACACTAGCCTCGAGGCACGTGTCCAGTATCTACACAGCTTCCTGGACTTCAGCAGCAGTACGCCCCAAAACATTGCCAACCATAGACCATATCCAGATAGATTGCTGACAAACAGATGACATTGAACACCTCACAAGCGGCGCCAAGTATATCAAGGTCCTCATTCCCGCCGTCACCAATATTGTGTACCGCAAGCTGCTCCAGTATGATATCACCGCCCGCGCATTCCAGACCCGGTCGACGTCCTTTGAGGGTCCCATGGACGAGATCCCCGATGAAAACTCGCCCCAAATTCTGCATCGCAAGATGTTTCTGCGCGCATACCTCACAAAGCTCTGTAGCGACCCTTCGCAGATGGCATTTTGGGAGTACCTAGACAAAGTTGGCATGATGCACGTCGGGCTCGGCCGCGCACACCCCTTGCACGTCGAGTATATCCACATTGGCATGACGTTATCACTGATCCAGGATGTATTGACAGAGGCTATTCTGAGCCACCCGCGCCTGGCCATGAACCGCAAGATGGGCATGGTCAAGGCGCTGGGTAAGGTGATCTGGATCCAGAACGACCTCTTTGCCAAGTGGTATGTACGCGACGGCGAGGAGTACACAGACGGGGTGGATTACAGTGCTCTTGTCGACAAGGAGGGCTACTTGCATGGCAAGAAGATTCTGAGTGAAGACGGGCCGGAAGCTAGCGACAATGCGACGGCAGATGTACCAACTGAAAGCGCATGTCCATTCACCGGAGCCACGGTAGCCATGGCAGGACTAACAGTATCAAATCCGCATGCTGTCGCCATGACTAAGGAGTGAGGAGTATAGAGTGTGAAACATAGGGTGTCGAGTTATTCGGCAGTCTTTGGTTGCCATCATGGCCGGCGTTATTTTCTAGATTGGACATTGTTTTGGATGTTAGCTCATCTTCGGAATATTATATCAATCCCCAAAGTTGATTTTCTTCGCATGCAGTGTATTCCAGTATTCCAAACTATGTAAGCGCACCCCTAGCCATGATGCCTTTCTATTTTACTTTTTCCTATTTAGCCCTTGCTAGTTCTTGCCCAGCTCGGTTGCACGCTTCGTGGCAGCATCGACGGCCTTGGCCACAATTGCCTCGAAACCACTGCCCTCAAAGCTAACGAGCGCGGCATGTGTGGTGCCGTTGGGGCTCGTCACGTTCTTGCGAAGCTGGCCGGCATCCTCGCTCGACTCAACCAGCATCTTGCCAGCGCCTAAGCAAGTCTGCTTTGCTAGCCTTGCAGCCTGCTCGACGGGCAGACCTAGCGCCGTAGCGCTTGTGATCAAGTGCTCTACCATGGCAAAGAAGTAGGCCGGGCCCGAGCCGGACAGGCCAGTGACAACATCCAGAAGGTCTTCGCGGTCAACCCACTCCGTAGCCTTGCTGACGCTCTCAAGCATCTGCGTTGCCAGGGCGCGCTCTTCCTCCGTGATGTCAGCGCCGGCATACAGGCCCGAGGCACCCTCGCCCACCAATGCGGGGGTGTTGGGCATGACGCGCACAACGTGGGGCACACGGCCATCGGTGGTGGTCGACCATGCGCGCAGGCTGTCAATAGTAATGCCGGCAGCAATCGACACAACGAGCGGCAGCTTCACGCTCTTCTCCTCTGCGGCAGACCAAGCAGCAGCAAGGTCCTGGCACGCGGTCTGGGCAACCTGAGGCTTGACAGAGATCACAACCAGGTCGGCAGCAGCCAGATCGCCGTTGACAGTGGTGGTGTGCACACCGAGAGCGGCCATCTTGTTACGGTTGACCTCCCAGGGCTCAGAGACGGAAATGTTGGAGGCTGCGACGCCGCGGGCCAGAAGACCGCCGATAATGGCGCCTGCCATGTTGCCACCGCCGATAAAGGCAAGCTTGGCAGTGCTGAGGGGTGCAGGAGGAGACATTTTGTGGTTGGGAGACGTGTGTAGTCGGGGCTGCTGACTGCAAGATTGAGGAGCGAGGTTGTTGGGAGTTGAGGTAGGTGGGAAGACAAAAAAGCTATTTGTGCCAATAATCAGCCGCCAATTGCCTCCTCTGCAATGATCAAATTCGACAGCTTCGCTGGTCCTGCATCGCACTTTCCTCGAGCTAGCGACTGAAAGCCGCGGGAAACCGCCTTCACAATAGTGCATCGCCGTTTTCGGGCCCACTACTTAGGTAATACAAATAGAAGATTGACATACAGTGTATAGTTTGATAATTACACTTATATTGTACTATATACACTGTATATATTTTTATGTCTCTACTTACATTGCATCTATAATCCCCATCCCTTAAAGGTCCTCAGTTCCAGTAAACTTGTATTGACTTTTGACTTGTTCTACGCCAATACGAGGCGCGAAGCATATTTAACATATTTATGCAGCAACCAGATCGAGAAGCTGCTGCAGCGCGCCAAGGTCGCCATCATACTCGACATCGGGCTTCTCGCCTTGGAGCAATGCCCGCAGTTGTTCCCTCGTTGTTTTCAGTGACAAGCTGGTCTTTTCAACTGATGTCTGCAACGAGGACCACTTGCGGCATGTAAGAACCCCGTTGTTGACAATCAGCCTCCATTTTTTATCTTCGTCCTTGAACTCGTCCTCGACCTGCACGTCAATAACCAATGCGGCTTGACGGGAAACGGCCCGGTCCGAGTTGAGCTGGATAGATAAAATATTGAACCACTGCTGAACAGGCAGATTGGGTTCCAGTTCAGAACGGCTGGGCACGCGTGACTTGAAATCCAGACCAGTGCGCAGCTCGAGTGCGCCTGTCAAAAAGAAGTTGCGCCAGGTAGCGTTCTCCGCGCCAAATCCGAGATTCTCATAGGCTGTAATCAGAAGCTGCTTTGTCCGCAAAATGTCCTTGTCCTCATATAGCTCCTCCACAGCCTTTGTTTCAATCGAGTCATCGCTGGCCGCAATCACATGCGCTAGCAGTGTCACGGCAAAGCGACTGTCTCCTCGAGCAATGTACGCCTCGGCCTTGTCATTGACAGCCACCACGCCCCCAATGCAGTCGACGTATCGCCGACCTTCCTCGCTTGCTGGGAGCTTCCACAGGTGTGCCGGGTCGCCATCAAACCATGTGAGATACCGTTGGTAGATGCCCTTGACGTTATGGTTCATAGAGCCGTAAAAACCACGACAGTACCAAGCACGGGAAATAGCCGGCGGCACGCGCGCCTCGAGCACTTCTGCAGCCTCTGTGCCAGTCAGACCCTCATTCATAAGGCGCACCGTCTGGTCGTGCAGGAAACCGTAGAGATCACGCTGGACACCAAGCCGCTCAGCTACGCGCTCGCGACCCCACATAGGCCAGTTGTGGCTACCGATCAGCACGTCGGTGCGAGCGCTGTAGAGACTGATAGCCTCGTCGAGGTAGAGGGACCAGGCCTTGGCATCGCGGACCTTTGCACCGCGTAGTGTGACTATGTTGTGCATGCAATTAGTAGCTGTCTCGGAGATGAGCAGTACGCGGGTGGCAGGGAAGAAAAAGTTCATCTCAGCCGGAGCCTCGGTGTCAGGCACCATCTGGAACTCAATCTGCACGCCGTCAACAGTATGCTCTTCGCCCGTCTTCTGAATCAGCAGCGTGGGCACGAGTATTGACTTTGTTCCGAAACTGGCTCCAAGACCAAGACCAGCACCTACGGTGCCTCGTGGGTTGGTCGGCAGCGCCATACCGTACATGAACAGGCTACGCTTCAGCATCGCCGGGCCAGCAAGCACATGCTCGGACACTGCGGCCTCCAGAAATCCTTCGGGTGCTAGGATGCGAATACCATTGCCAATGTTGATGTTGGATAGATCGGAGGCGGAGAATGGGGTATGCTCATTGGATGCCTGGAGAGCACCCTCTGCACCGAGGTAGTGGTCCGCGTGTGAGTGCGAGAAGACAAGGGCTGTGACCGGTCGCCAGCCGCGGTGTGCATAGTACAATTCAACACATGCTTTAGCACACTCGATGGATACGAGCGGATCAATAACGACAATACCGCGCGTGCCCTCCAGAATTGTCATGTTGGAGATGTCAAGCGCGCGCACCTGGTAGATACCCTCAGCCACATGGTATAGGCCCTGCTTGATGCTGAGCTGGCCCTGACGGACGAGGTGTGGGTGCACAGTAGGAAGTGATTCAGGTTCCTGCTTGAGAAAGGCGTATTTGTCGACATCCCAAACGACCTTACCATCAGCTGAACGGATCACGCCGGGTTCGAGGGCAGCAATAAATCCGCGGTCAGCATCGACATAGTCGTCACGGTCTTCAAAAGACGGATCGTTTGTAGACGACGGAGGATTGAGCTGTGCCACATGAAGAGAAGAGCGTTTTGCGCCGGCCGCCAGACCCGACGGGGCATCAGAAGCACTGGCTGGCTTTGCAAGTCGCTTTTGGAAAGCAACGTAGCCCTGATAAATAAACCACAGTAGGTACGGCACAAGCAGAAGAGGCGACATGGCGATAGTGTCAATCACAGAGCATACGTTTGGATCCAACCCGATTGAGAAGCTGTTGACATGAAACAGTTCTTCTCGGCAAGCTCCGATGCTCGAAGTAGCATCATCTAGCTGCAGTAGGAAGACATCGTGTATTAGTGTACTAGCAAAGGATATTTGCCTGTAATATGATGCTTCATGGATTGTCGGTATATAGTGATACATTCCAAAATCGGTGTGTAACAATCAATGGGCCTGTGGTTTAGTGGTATAATATTTCCTTAGCATGGAAGGGGTCCTGGGTTCGATTCCCAGCAGGTCCACCACTTTTTTTTGTCCCTCGTCTCATTTATTTACTTTAAGATTCAGCAGGGTTGGAAAAAAGAGTAAAGAAAAATTAATTTCATACTAATGGTAATTTTTGCCCATACTAAATTCATTTTAGTTCCAACCCTAGCGACACCCAAATTAATTAATTAGTATTAATTTAGTATAGCCTCTCAAAAATTAATTTAGTATGAGATTTCAAAAATTAATTTAGTATACTAATTTAATTTTTCTTTAGTATTAATTTAATTTTAGTATGGACCCACCCAAATTAATTAGTATTAATAGTATAGGATTTCAAAAATTAATTTAGTATGTTATAATAATAAAAAAGCAATTATAAAATCTAAACTATAAAATAAAATACAACAAATATTAAAGTATATAAAAACATAAAGCTATATATAAAACTATAAAACCATACAAAAAAAGACGTAAAATTATACAAAAAAACAAAAATCAATCGCTATTATCGTCGTCGTCCCGATGTAATACACTATCTAGTATACTAATATCAGAAGACCTCTTAAGAAAAAAAAGTAAAATTAAATAATTATTAATTAATTTTTTGCGACTCGAAAATTAGTTAATTAATTAATCGGGAGGCATATTAAAATTAATTAATTAATAATTAATTATTTACGGCGCGAATATTAGTTAACTAATAAATTACAAGATTTTCTCTATAAATATTTTATATATTTATTACATACTAAAGTAATTTACATATTCGATCAATAACTTTTATTAAGTAAAGTATACCTTAATTTCGTAGTTTAATAATTACTTTCAAGTTGTTTTATTTATAGTTTATAGTATATATTTAATTAATAAACTATTTTTAAAAACCAAAATAAAATATATTAACTTAAAAATTAAAAGCCTTATTTACTAGACTCTTCCTCCCTTAATAAAATATCTAATGATCGAGCATTTAGAACCCCCCAGTACTAATAATTATTAAAATAATTAAAAATAATTAAAACATACCGAAATTAAACCGTTTTCGTCGATAAAAAGGTTTTCAAGTTTTATAATAACGTCTTTTAATTTATCAAACGTTTAGTAAACGTATAATAAACCCAATAACAGGGTTGGGAAAAAAAAGTAAAGAAAAATTAATTTCATACTAATGGTAATTTTTGCCCATACTAAATTAAATTAAAATTAATTAATGCCAAGACCTCAGCGAAAAATTAAATTAAAATTAATTAAAATTAATTTAGTATATACTAAATTAATTTTTCGAAGGCCATACTAAATTAATACTAATTAATGCCAAGACTTTGAGAAAAAATTAAATTAATACTAATTAAAATTAGTTTAGTATATACTAAATTAATTTTAATTAATTTTAATTTAATTTTTCGCTGAGGTCTTGCCATTAATTAATTTTAATGTAATTTAGTATGGGCAAAAATTACCATTAGTATGAAATTAATTTTTTATTAGTTTTTTTCCCAACCCTGTAACAAACTAATAACTAATACGCTACCGTAGCAAATATTATAAAAACTAATAATTAGTACGCCACCGTAGCAAATTATCGGTCAACTTACCCTCGACAGTAGTAATTCGTACGCCACCGTGGTAATTTGGAAGAAAATTAAAATTAATTACTTTTTTTCCCAACCCTGGTACTAGGTAAAGCCTATTTCTAGTCTTAGACACCACATTGCTACCAACCAGGGTTGGGAAAAAAAGTAATACTAAATTAAATTAATACTAATTAATCCATACTAATGAAAATTAATGCCCCGCTTTTAGTATTTTTTTAGTATTTTAGCAGGCCACCCAATTAATTTAATTTTAATTTAGTATGGGATTTCAAAAATTAATTTAGTATACTAAATTAATTTTTCTTTAGTATTAATTTAATTTTAGTATGGCTCCACTCAAATTAATTTAATTTTAATTTAGTATGAGATTTGAAAAATTAATTTAGTATACTAAATTAATTTTTCATTAATTTTAATTTAATTTTAGTATGGACCCACACAAATTAATTAATTTTAATTTAGTATGGGATTCGAAAAATTAATTTAGTATACTAAATTAATTTTTCTTTAGTATTAATTTAATTTTAGTATGGCTCTTCCAAATTAATTTAATTTTAATTTAGTATGAGATCTCAAAAATTAATTTAGTATATACTAAATTAATTTTTTTAGAAACATAATATTCATTTTTATAAATCAATACCAAAGCCAATCGTCTCATTACGGTGAATATTATATATATTACAAGTAGTACTATACGCTTGACTTATTACTTAAGTCTAAATAAATATTAAGAAAAGTTGAAGTAACGTATTAGAAAGTAAAAATTAATTTAATTTATACTAATTAATCCATACTAATGAAAATTAATGCCCCACTTTTTAGTATTTTTTTAGTATTTTAGCAGGCCACCCAATTAATTTAATTTTAATTTAGTATGGGATTTCAAAAATTAATTTAGTATACTAAATTAATTTTTCTTTAGTATTAATTTAATTTTAGTATGGATCCACCCAAATTAATTAGTATTAATTTAGTATGGACTTCGAAAAATTAATTTAGTATATACTAAATTAATTTTAATTAGTATTAATTTAATTTTTTCTCAAAGTCTTGGCATTAATTAGTATTAATTTAGTATGGGCTTCGAAAAATTAATTTAGTATATACTAAATTAATTTTAATTAATTTTAATTTAATTTTTCGTTGAGGTCTTGGCATTAATTAATTTTAATTTAATTTAGTATGGGCAAAAATTACCATTAGTATGAAATTAATTTTTCTTTACTTTTTTTCCCAACCCTGCTACCAACCGAAAAAACACGCTCTACAGCAACAGACGTCGCAGGGATACTTAAATACCGTCTAGCCAGCACTGCTAATAACGGATATTTATCCTAGTTCTTCTTCCAGTACTATAAAGGATCCGTCTTTAAAAATTAGTAAAAGTATTCATAAATATTAAATAATTATAAAAACTTACCGATCGTAATTCACAACGCTCTCGAAAATAAGCGGTAAATTCGTCCGTCTAATCGGCTGAATTTACGAAAAAGTCGTTATTACTATCACTAGCGGTAAGAACGTATGGTGTATCCGAATTAGGATAATCCCTTAATTCGTCTACCGACGTCGACTGCTGGCTTTTACCGCCAGTGTCGTTTCGAAGTTTATAATAATTAATATTAGTACGATAATTAATTAATTGTAAAAAAGTAAAAAAAAACTTACTGTAAATAATCGTCTCGTAATAAAGACTTAACGTCGTCAACAATACCGGTATAAGAGCATAAAAGGTTATTAACCTGAAAGTGACGGGCCTTAAATCTAAGATCTAATAAAACCCCTATTAAAAGGGGCTTTAAAAGATGCAAGTCATTATAGCTAAGACGTTCTAGGTATATAGTAGTGTACACGAAAGAGTAGTGTATACCTGGCTTTATAATTTAATGGAGGCTTTCACGAAAACCTCGAAAATTACTTGTAAGTACTCGATAATTCGCTACTCGTCAGGCTTAATAAAAAGCTTTTTAAATTCGTCCGTCGTCGTTAAACGATTAACGTAAATAAGCGGCTTTTTAAAGTTTAAAAAGGACGAAATCATCGCGTGCGTCGAGTTTTAGCGCGTCGTATTGTTTAAATATTATTTTATTAGTATTAACTTAATATTGTTAAACTAATTTTAAAAAATATACTTAACGGGATAATACGTTGTTAAAAAGAGATAAGTAGGGTATTATTACTTTTATAGTAGCTTACGTTTAATAGTAAAAGATCCTTCACTTCCCGCGTATATCGTATTAAATTAATAAAACGACGTATACGCGGGATTAAATTTTTTTAAAAAAAGCTGTTAATAATTAATTAATTAATTAAGTAATATTTAAATAAAATAAAATAATAACTTACTAACACCCGACGTCGTAGAGTCGTCTATCGATTCACCGTTAGTTAAAGACGTATAACGCGTCAAAATTGCCCGTACTACTAAATTAATAACATAGGCGACGCATTTAACGTCGTTATCGAAAATCGTCGCCGTATCGTTTTCGAAAGCACTCATAAAAAGACTCATAAATATATTATTAAACGACGCGTTATCCTTAGTAAAGCTATAATATAATTAATTAACGAAAGTAAAAATAATAAGCTTTTAAATAATTAACTTACTTAAAAATCGTCGATACGGTAATAGCGGTATAGTTTTATAAAATATATAAAATTAACTTTATAATATTACTACCGGTATATACGGCTAAGAGGTCGTGAAAACCTATAAATAAAATATTAAAAAAAAGTAAATTACGTACTAATTAATTGATAAATTAAGTCGAAATTAACGTTAATATAAGTAATAATTAACCTAAGGTATACGGTCTGTATATTTACTGTCTAAATGTCGAAAGAGAGTAAAAATCGGCCGTAGTTAGCCACGTATTGATTAAAGCCTTTATTGATCCGTCGAATTGAATTATCGAAATTGTCGTTAAGTGTTTTGCGTAGTTTTTTTCGGTTAATAACCGGTCTATTACTAAAAAATTAATTATTAATAAAATTGTTAATACTTTAAAGCTTATAAAAAAGTAAGTTGAATATAAAATATTTTAAGCTTAAAATAAATTATTATAAGTCTAAAAATAATTATATTAACGTTAAAAAAAAGCAACTTATAGGTTATAAAACTATAGTAAAGTTTAAAAGTTAAGGGAGTCGAGGTAGTAAAAGACAAATTATTTACAATAATTAAGTTTAAGACTTTATTATATACGGCCTCTTCGTCAATAATACCCAGGGTTAGGAAAAAAAAGTAAAACTAAATTAAATTAATACTAATTAATCTATACTAATAAAAATTAATGCCCCGCTTTTAGTATTTTTTTAGTATTTTAGCAGGCCACCCAATTAATTTAATTTTAATTTAGTATGGGATTTCAAAAATTAATTTAGTATACTAAATTAATTTTTCTTTAGTATTAATTTAATTTTTTCTCAAAGTCTTGGCATTAATTAGTATTAATTTAGTATGGCCTTCGAAAAATTAATTTAGTATATACTAAATTAATTTTAATTAATTTTAATTTAATTTAGTATGGGCAAAAAATTACCATTAGTATAAAATTAATTTTTCTTTACTTTTTTTCCCAACCCTAGTAGTAGTAAAAAGACTAAAATAATATAGCCTTCGACGACTTTAATATATATTACTTTTTATAAAATATTTATAACCGTACTTTATCTTACATCGACTTTTTTATCTATTATATTACTTTACTTTAGTTTTTATTAAAAATATTACGAAGCTTACCCGATAAAAGCAAAACTACCGAGATTTAACTATCGACCTTTACTAATACTTTTGTATACACGTAAAGTTCGTTAATATTAAAGATTAATTAAGATTAAATTATAATTTAATAAACTTTTAACTATACCTTTATTAATTATACTTAACCCCTCCGCCGGGATAAAATTAAAAGAAACTCGATATATATATACTTATAGACTTAAACGCGGACACGCCTCGACTACGTAGTAATGTCGTTTTTATTTAAGATATTTTCGATACTTACGTCGACGAGTTTACGTTATTTTTAATATATATCGTAAACTAGTTAACCCCCCGGAAAAAAACACTATACGGCGGTGCCGCCGTATAATAAGTAAGCGAAGTCGTAGAGGCAACGCGACGATTCCGTAAAGTATATTACGATAAAAAATTATACGTATAATATACGACTAAAAAGAATATATATATATTAAAGGTAAAGGAAAAAGACTATTATAAAAGTTAAGATAGAGTTATAACGTAATATAATCGTAAAAACGTCGGTTAACGATATATTATTATAAAAAATCGAGAAATAAATACGCGTAAAAATTATAAACTTTTCGACGACGTTCGGTATTACTATTGTGTTATGATAACGAAAGTTAAATAATAACGAAATACGAAAATAATGTTATCGTTTTATTTTAACGTTATTTTAACGAGACTATTTAAAATACTCGACGAGCCTATATTAAACGTACTTTATAATATAACTTAAGTAAACTTTACTTTTATATATTACCCGTTACAGTTTTACTAAATACTCGTCGTCGTTTTCGTTAAGTTAAACAAATCTTTATAATAAAAATAAAAAATAAACGTATACCGGCTTATCTCTCTTTTAAAGACAGTTAATAAAATAGTCAAGATATTAATTAATAAACGTATTACCGCGATAATAAAACGACTCTATATAATACCCGATGGTTAAATAAATAACCGAGTTTATTAGTTTATAAAACTTACAAGTATAACGTTTAAAAATATCGTTAAAGCCGCGTCTTCGTATAAAATAAAAACGACACTACTCTAGCTAGATATTAAGGAGTATCGACATAGTCAACTATATAAAGCTTTTTTATACCTTTTACTTATTAAACTTCCTTTTTTAAATAATCCGATAAGTTCGTAGTTTTTTTATAAATCGGTCCGCGTATTTACGCTTTAACAAGAGAAAATTAAATTTTATTTTTATTATGAACGAAGTACTATATAAATCCGCCCTCTCCTTTATTCTTTTCGTTTTTTATATAACTACTTTATACCGCGAACTCGTTATTTAAACGAACGTTATAATAATCGGCTTTATAAACAATACTAACCTCGTTATAATTAACGATAATATTACTAAAAATTATAAAAACTTTACTAAGGTATAAACGACTTATAAGTAATAAACGCAGAAATACGGTATACATTTCGCATTTAAAAAGAGCGAGTTTATATATTTTACTCGTAGCTACGCCGTAAAGACTACGCCGATTTCTTTTAACGGTAATATCGTTAAATTAATAAAGTTAATTAAATTTTTAAGATTTTAAATTAATAAAAAGATAACGTGGTAATATTATATAAAATAAGTTAAAAGTAAAATAAATATATAAATATTTACTTTTACTCGTTTCGTAACGTTTATTTAAAGATACCGTATATATATCGTAAAACGTTTTTACTTAGTATATATTAAATCGGTAATAAAATACGGCGTATTAATATAAAACGAGCTTTTTAAACTTATATCGTTATATATCGTTTAAATACTCGTTAAAATTTAAAAATAAAAGTTAAAAGCCGTAATAAACGGTTATAAATTTACGTCGTTACCTTTTTTTAAATTTAAAATAAGGGTATTACCGGTCGATATTTTTATCCGCCGTTATATAATAAAGTTTTATAAATTTAATAAAAATATTAATTATGCTTTAAACAACTTTAACGCGATATAATCGACTATATATAATAACTCCGTTATTTTACCCGGCCCCGGCGTAAGCTTAACGAAGTCGTAATTACTACGAAGTTTATATAAACTAACAATTAATATAAAAAAAAACTAAAGAAGTAAAAGTAGTAAAATAAATAAATATCTTTAATATAAATATAATACGATACTATAACTTTTACGTTACTCTCGTTAACTTAAACTATTATACCTTTTTTTTAAAATATAAAAGACTAGTTAAATATAAAAGTAGTATCTTAATATAAACCCGTACCGGCTATATAAACTTACGAGGTTACTTTTTTAACCGCCGCGTTTTCGACGCGATCTTGTTTTAATGCGAGTACGGTATATAAAAAAACGTTTTTATATTATAATTTAATACCCGTATAATAAAATAAATAGACACTAACTATACTTATAACTACGCCGCTTTTTATAAAGTCGCCGCGACTTTATAAATACTTTATAATACTTACGAGACGTTAAACGGTTAATAAGATAAATCTTTAGAAAACGATAACTTTTATATTATAAGTTTATATAAAAGTTATAATATAAAGTAAATTTAATAAATTAAATACCGTTACTTATATTATTAAATAACTTTATAATTACGCCGTTTTAACTACGTAGTAATTTAATATTAATTAATGTTATTATTACTACTTTTATTTTTATCTTTTTTATTCTCTTTATATTTTTTATTCTCGTTATCGTTAAGCTTTATATTATTATTATCGTTTTTATAACCCGACGTATTAATAACCGCGGCTTTTTTATAACGGGTAATTAAAACGTTAATAATACGGCCGAAATATAAATTAAAAGTAAAAACGTACCGATTTAAACGGTCGATAAACGTTACTAAAGTACGGTTAATAATAACTTGCTTTTTTTATAACCGGACTACTTCTTCAACTAACGCGTTTTCGGTAAAATAGTAGGTCTAGCGTTACGACGTTATAAAGTAAGAGCAAATATTATATTAATCGTTAAACTTTAAAAGTAAAGAATTTAAAAACGGAAAGTATTAACTTTTTAAGTAAGATTAATAGTTTAACGGCGATAGTTAGTTATAAAAGTAATAACTTTAATATAAGTTATACGATTTAACAATTCGTCGTTAATATCAGGGTTGGGAAAAAAAGTAATACTAAATTAAATTAATACTAATTAATCCATACTAATGAAAATTAATGCCCCGCTTTTAGTATTTTTTTAGTATTTTAGCAGGCCACCCAATTAATTTAATTTTAATTTAGTATGGGATTCGAAAAATTAATTTAGTATACTAAATTAATTTAATTTTAATTTAGTATGAGATTTGAAAAATTAATTTAGTATACTAAATTAATTTAATTTTAATTTAGTATGAGATTTGAAAAATTAATTTAGTATACTAAATTAATTTTTCATTAATTTTAATTTAATTTTAGTATGGACCCACCCAAATTAATTAATTTTAATTTAGTATGGGATTCGAAAAATTAATTTAGTATACTAAATTAATTTTTCTTTAGTATTAATTTAATTTTAGTATGGCTCTTCCAAATTAATTTAATTTTAATTTAGTATGAGATTTCAAAAATTAATTTAGTATATACTAAATTAATTTTTCTTAAAAACTTATTATTCATTTTTATAAATCAATATTAAAGCCAATCGTCTCATTACGGTGAATGTTATATATATTACAAGTAGTACTATACGGTTAACTTATTACTTAAGTCTGAATAAATATTAGGAAAAGTTGAAGTAACGTATTAGAAAGTAAAAATCAATTTAATTTATACTAATTAATTCATACTAATGAAAATTAATGCCCCACTTTTTAGTATTTTTTTAGTATTTTAGCAGGCCACCCAATTAATTTAATTTTAATTTAGTATGGGATTTCAAAAATTAATTTAGTATACTAAATTAATTTTTCTTTAGTATTAATTTAATTTTAGTATGGACCCACCCAAATTAATTAGTATTAATTTAGTATGAGATTTCAAAAATTAATTTAGTATATACTAAATTAATTTTAATTATTATTAATTTAATTTTTTCTCAAAGTCTTGGCATTAATTAGTATTAATTTAGTATGCCCTTCGAAAAATTAATTTAGTATATACTAAATTAATTTTAATTAATTTTAATTTAATTTTTGGCTGAGGTCTTGGCATTAATTAATTTTAATTTAATTTAGTATGGGCAAAAATTACCATTAGTATGAAATTAATTTTTCTTTACTTTTTTTCCCAACCCTGGTTAATATATAACGAAGTAATTATAAAAAAGTTATTTATATTATTATAATTATATTCTAAAACGGTATGTTTTAAATATTTACTACTTTTACTACTTTAAATATAATAATTAAAAATAACGATACCGTCGCGGTTTAAGTATTAATTAAAAACGAGAGCGACGGACTTAAAATATTTACTAATAACGCGTAGATATTTAAAATATATTAACGATATATTATAACGCTCGCCGCGTACTACCCGTAAAAACGCGACGAGTAAAAAAAAAAAGTAAAAGAAGTAAATTAAGCCGAGGGCGTAAAATTAATTATATTAACGTAGCAACAACGTACGACGATATAAACAAAAAAAATAAAAAATAAACAATTAATACGGCGCGGCGAAAAAGTAACGCAGTAAAAAAAAAAAAAAAAAACGTACCGATCAAGACGGGCTTAAACGAGAAAACTTTAAAAAATAAAAAATAAAAGACAAGAAAAAACTAAACTAAAAAACGGGGGGACGCCGAATTTTATAAACGTTTTATCGACCGGTCGTACCTTCCGCTTTTAACACAATAATACTTTATTTAAGTCCGTTTCCGGTAACTACTAACTTAGTTAAACACCGCTATAATAACGCGGCGAACTAACAACGCTAACTAACGCCGCCTTACTACTATAAAATAATTATATAACTACTACTACTATCCTTAAATACATCTACTACTACAAATATCGGGTATACTACACAGGGTTGGGAAAAAAAAGTAAAATTAAATAATTAATTAATTAATTGAGAGGCCTGATAAAAATAATTAATTTTAATTAATTATTTTCAGATTCAAAACTTAATTAATTAATTAATCAGGAAGCCTGCTAAAATTAATTAATTTTAATTAATTATTTGTTAGAGGACAATTAATTAATTAATTAATCGGTAGGCTTGTTAAAATTAATCAATTTTAATTAATTGTTTCTTGGCATTAATTAACTTTAGTATGGCCATTAATTAATTATTTATTTATTTTCCCAACCCTGATACTATATACCGCTACGTAAGAGTAGCGCGGTCGTTTTCAACTACCTTAAACGGCGGGCTACTATTATTATAGCCTACGCTCGTTTACACTAATATACTTACCGATACCGTAGCGAACGCCCGACGAGGCCGCAGATAACAGAGTTTTTCCCCTCTAAGTTAGAGTTTTTTACTGCTTATTAATTATCATAGAAGTACTTGATATTGCTTTTAACGGTTTATAAAAGTATAAGTAAATAAATAAATTTTCTTTAGTATTAATCAGGGTTGGGAAAAAAAGTAAAGAAAAATTAATTTCATACTAATGGTAATTTTTGCCCATACTAAATTAAATTAAAATTAATTAATGCCAAGACCTCAGTGAAAAATTAAATTAAAATTAATTAACATTAATTTAGTATATACTAAATTAATTTTTCGAAGGCCATACTAAATTAATACTAATTAATGCCAAGACTTTGAGAAAAAATTAAATTAATACTAATTAAAATTAATTTAGTATATACTAAATTAATTTTTCGAAGTCCATACTAAAATTAAATTAATACTAAAGAAAAATTAATTTAGTATACTAAATTAATTTTTGAAATCCCATACTAAATTAAAATTAAATTAATTGGGTGGCCTGCTAAAATATTAAAAAAACATTAAAAAGTGGGGCATTAATTTTCATTAGTATGGATTAATTAGTATTAATTTAATTTAGTATTACTTTTTTTCCCAATCCTGGTATTAATTTAATTTTAGTATAGACTTATATAAATTAATTAATATTAATTTAGTTTAGCCTTCGAAAAATTAATTTTAATTTAATTTTTACTTAAGGTTTTAACATTGATTAATTTTAATTTAATTTCGTATGAGAAAAAGTTACGATTAGTATAAAATTAATTTTTTATTAATTTTTTTTAACCTTGTAGATAAGGGACGTTTTCTTTTTATTTATTGTATGTTGTATTTAATGTAAGTATAAATTTATTGTCTTTAAAGCTTAATTATATTATTTTGTATATTTTATATTTTTTAACGTACCGCGTCCTTTATTTAAATAAATCTTTCGACTAGTCTTATATACGAATTTTAATTAAGTGCTGTCAATATGAGAGACTCGGGTAGTACCGGTAACGAAAATATGTTTTTATTGTAAATAATCGAATAATTTAAGCGTCGAAAAAATATTGTCTATAAAGCAGTAATAAGAGTATTAAATAAAAGAAGAAAGAAAGAGACGATTTAAAAGTATCGCGACGATGCCTTAAGTAGTTGCGAGATTTGGATAATTTAAAGCTATATAACTGATAAGGCCTTTAGCTTTTAAATAAAAATACCAATTAATAAAATAACTAGTATTAGTAACTACTTAGACTTTATATTTAATAAGTATTAGTTTTAAAGGTAAATTAACGGTATTATAGCTTCTGCCTTTAAATCGTACTATAGCCTCGTTAATACTAACTTCGGAAGAGGGCTTCATTAAATTTAACGATGTTTTTTAAATATAAATACTTTAATTATCGACTTTTTCGAGTACGGTTTAGCTAGTAGATTATACGGTAGTATTTTAAGTATAAAAACGATAGTAGAATTAATTAAATCGATTTCGGGATATAAATCGTATAAAGACGTGGTGAGAAGCAGTAGATTTGCGGTGTTAGTATATATCGATGTACGGAAGCTAGCAGTAATCCATATATATTAAAATGCCGAAAAATAAATAGATTTCATTACTAAATGTCGGCTTCTATATATTATATATTAAATGCTCATTTCTACATCCTTCGATATGTCCTGAGAGCTGCATGTATCGCATATTAATGAAATTTACTTATTCGTCTATTAGATTTATCGGTATAAATTTTTGTAATATATCGAAAGGATTTAAAGGCAAATCTAGTAATAATTGACGTATAAAAGGTAGCCTTTATACTTTTTAAAAAGTAGGAGGATTTAAAAGTCGTCGAATTTTAGGCGAGGGCAGCATTTTCAAAAGTAAAGAAGGAGGGTAAGAAGGAAGTGATTTTTTCGCTATATGTAGTGTTTTTACTAGTCTTTTTGCTGGTTTTTTTGCTGGTCTTTTTGACGTCGAGGGCAGTATATTTGCTTTATTTTCGACGTCTACCGACGTTTCGTCATTTGTAGATTTTTTTCTTTTTTTCCCAGCCATTTTGTGGTATTTTGGCTTAGATGTAAAATTTGGTGACATATTTTACGACACTTACACATCGATACGCCAGCATAATCTCCATATAATTACTATAGGAGACGCGCTTCGAATAAGACGCGCCCCGCTGTCTTGGCAAGTACCCTAATGTAAACATAGACCCATAAATAAAAGTAATATTTTAGCAGTCTAAAGGATAAAACTTTAACGATTTTCTTTCCGCTCGTCCGTCGTTAAGGGTCAACATCATAAATCAAAGTTCTTAAAGAGTACGGTAGGAAAAGCTCAGCAGAAATGTCCAATTTGCCAAAAAAGGTACTTGCCGTACCACGTAAACTACACCTTTTTTCTGGTACCGGGCCGGTCACTTCGGGAATCCTTTTAACAGGGATTATCTTTGTATATTTTATTAAATGACTTTTAAATCGCGTTTTTGGTGTATTCTAGTGTATTCTGGCGTATTTAAAGACGATAATAGATAAATGTCTATTATAAAGACAAATAAAGAGAGAAATCGTATTTGTCGAAGTTGAAAAGTCGATATATAAAGAAATCGGCTTAATAAAAGAAGTAAAGGAAATTTAAAAAAGAGAGTTTTCTCTTTCAGTGTCTTCTATAATAGTTGTTATAAAATAATATCGTAATATTTTTATTTAATAAATATATATAAAAAACGAGACTCTACCATCTTTTTATATCAATTAAAAAGCTTCTTCTTACACACGTCTCCTCACACTATTTACTACTAATGTCATCGTCTTCCTGTAATCGTTTTCATCAATCTTCTTCTTTCGTCTCTCTACGCGTCGTCGATATAATCAGAATTCAAACGACGATTAAGAAAAGCACGAGAAGTCACTGTTAAAAAGATACTTCTGACGGCTATGCATCGCTATACAAAAGTAGGTTCCCGCCAGCCACGAATGTTCTATGTATTTCTGAAAAAGTGGATAATTTTCTGCTGAGTTTTTGCTACCGTACTCTTACTTTGATTTATGATGTTGACCTTAAAGCTTATACTTTTAACTTTTAAGTAATTTTTAAAAAGATTTTAAATAAAACAATCTTTAAAGCTTTTATTTTTTATTAAAAATCGCTATTATATTCTATTTTATTAATATTCTTTTTATAATTTAACCGTTTTAACGACCCGTTTATAAAGTTAAAACATTTAAATCGGTACTTAATTATAAAGTCGAAAAAATTAAAATATATATACTATCGAGCTTATTAATAATTTAACTTAATTTATATTATAAAACTTCGAAGGTTAACGTAGTTAATTAAAACCTTTATTAAGTACGCGACACTTTTGAAGTAATACCTCTATTCTTTAAATAATAAAACAATAACTAAATACTTAAAAAATACCATCGCAGCTACACAGCCGCGACATCGCAATATCATCAAAGCGACATCGAAATCAAAATCGTCAACATCAACACCATAGCCAATAGCCGTAGCGGCCAAGCGCAGTCACAGCGCGGTCGTAGAGGCAGCTTTACAGTCGGCGACGGCCTGTCCCAGCCCTTAAGCAGCGACCTCGTAACTTTTAATCAACTATTAATAGCAGTCAGGGTTGGGAAAAAAATTAATAAAAAATTAATTTTATATTAATAGTAATTTTTGCTTATACTAAATTATTTTTTCGAAGTTTATATTAAATTAATGTTAAATAATTTAGGTGTGTCTATACTAAAATTAAATTAATACTAAAGAAAAATTAAATTAATCAAGTAGCTTATTAAAATACTAAAAAAAAATACTAAAAGCGGAGCATTAATTTTCATTAGTATAAATTAATTAATATTAATTTAATTTAATATTACTTTTTTTTCCCTACCTTAATAGCAGTTAACAAAGGTTTTACGAGTATTAAAAACCTTATTAAAGGAATCCTCCCGCTATTAAAAGTAAAAAACGATTATATACGCTTAGCGCGTAACTTCGCGGATGTGTGGCGCATCCGTATCGTCGGAGTAGTTTAAAAGTATATTACGGTTAACGAAATTATCGAAATAACTTAACAAATCATTCCCCCGACCCCCCCTTTTACTCTTTTTACCCCGATAATTTAAATATACGTTTAAGTAGCCGTTAAAATAGTACTCGATAAAGAGAAAGACAACTACGAAGTCACGGTAAGCTGCCGCGACGTACTTGTAAAGATTAAATAGCGAGGCTATTAGGAGATAGTTTAAGCGTTTTAATCAACGATAAGAATAAATAAAGACGACTTCGTAAAACTACGTAAGTTATTTAACGGCGACGTCGTGATATTATTTACGAAATTAATTATAATCTTTCGATAATCGATAATTAAATAGACAAAACTAGCTTTTATAAAATAAGTAAAAGTATAATTTAAGTCGTATATTATTATCGTATTATACGTTTTAACTATATCTTTAGCCTTTTTATAAAAAGAATATTAAACTTTATTAATAAAGTCGTACCGTCTATAATTAATACTTACGTCATTAAAATACGTAGTATTAATATTAAATAATTAACTATTAAATTTAATAGCGTTATTAAAACGAATACGTTATTTGTTTATTTATTTATACTTCTATAAACCGCTCAGAGCAGTATCAAGTACTTCTATAATAATTAATAAACAGTAAAAAACTTTGACTTGAAGGGGAAAAACTCTGCTATCTACGGTCTCGTCGAATACGTTATATTATTGCGGCTTTTTTATAAATAAAATAAAATTCGACTACGAGTTTTATTATATAGTATTACGCGTTATTAAATACTTAAAATATTATAAAGCGGCTTTACGTTACAGTATATATAAAAGCTACGTATTTAAGTAATAAACGTACTTAATACCCGATAAAAACAAAAACTTAAAAATATAAGTACGCTAACTACTATAATAATTATAAAACGTAAAATAAGTTATACTTAATCGCGCGGCGCCACCGCGAAAACGTAGCGGCCGTCTACCGCAACCGTTTATAATACTTTAAAACCTTTTGTTACTTTTTAAACCTTTCATTTATACTATACATTTTTTTAATATTATATAGTTTAATTTAATTAATAAAAAACCCCGCGTCGACGAAACCGTAACGAAGCCGCGAGGCTTTCTTAAAAACTCGTTATTATATTTAATAACTAGGGTTGGGAAAAAAACAGTAATACTAAATTAAATTAATACTAATTAGTCCATACTAATGAAAATTAATGCCCCGCTTTTAGTATTTTTTTAGTATTTTAGCAGGCCATCCAATTAATTTAATTTTTGGCTGAGGTGTTGGCATTAATTAATTTTAATTTAATTTAGTATGAGCAAAAATTACCATTAGTATGAAATTAAATTTTCTTTACTTTTTTCCTAACCCTGCGTATACGAAACGTATAATATTTTATCGTTAATATACTTTATAAAATCGTGGCGCTGCTTTTACGACTTCGTTTATTTATTATACGACGACGCCGTCGTATAGTACTTTTTTCCGCGGGGTTAACTAATTTGCGACATATATTAAAAATAACGTAAACTCGTCGACGTAAGTATTGAAAATGTTTTAAGTAAGAGCGACATTACTACGTAGTCGGGGCGTATCCGCGCTTAAGTTTTTAAGTATATATATATCGCGTTTCTTTTAATTTTGTCCCGGTAGAGGGGTTAGGTATAATCGGTAGAAGTATAGTTAAAAGTTTATTAAGTTATAGTTTAGTTTTAATTAATCTTTAACGTTAATAAATTTTACGCGTATACGTTAAAAGTATTAATAAAAGTCGATAGTTAAATTTTAGTATTTTTACTTTTATCGGGTTATTAAACCTCGTAATATTATTAATAAAAACTAAAATAAAGTACTATAATAAATAAAAGAGTGGACGTAAAGTAACATACGGTTATGAATATTTTATAAAAAGTAATATATATCAAAGTCGTTAAAAGTTATATTATTTTAATTTTTTTATTATTACGTTACGACTTTAATAAAAAAGTTAATTTATAATATAGTTATTAAGTCGAGGGAGTAAATAAACTAAACCGTAATAATTTGATTATTAATTTATAAAAAGATATTATATTAGTTATAATCGCCGGTATACCACTATAATACGATGTTTTAACGTTTATATATATAAAGAACGGCGTTACCGGTATAAAAAATACTATAATATTTTAAAACTCTCGGGTTTTACGATTAGTTAAATTAATCGCGGCTTAATTTTTTAAATAATATTAACGTCGGGCTCGGTATTATAAAAAAACGTTATTATTACGTTATTTTTACTTTTTTATATGTTTAATTATACGATTTTTAATATTTATTAAGTTATATTAAAGTAGTTTTAAAGTATATAATACTTATAATAAATTATATTAAAGAGGTAGTAAACTCGGTAATCGTTTAACTATTAAGTATAGTACGAGTTTTTTTTTAAAACGGCTTCGTGGCTTTATTATAGTTTCGTTAATGCGGTGCTTTTTATTAATTAAATTAGTTTATATAATATTAAAGTATTTTTTATAGTATAAATAAAAAGTTTAAAAGGTAAGAAAAGGTTTTAAAATATTATAAACGGCTATAATAAACGGCCGTTACGTATTTACGATAACGTTATACGACTAAATATAACTTATTTTACGTTTTATAATTACCGTAATAATTAACATGTAATTTTTACGTATATATTATAACGTAAAGCCGTTTTATAAAATGTAATAACGTAGTCGAATATATAATATTTAAAATATTTAATAACGCGTAATGTTATATAATAAAACTTATAATCGAATTTTATTTTATTTATAAAAAAGCCGCGATAGTATAATATATTTACATCGATAACGTTATTAAGTTTAGTAATTAATTTTTTAATATTAATATTACGTATTTTAATAATATAAATATTAATTACGAATAATATAACTTCGTTAATAAAACTTAATCTTTTTTTAATAAAAAAGTTAAAAGTATAAGTAAAAACGTATAATACGATAATAATATACGACTTAAATTATACTTTTATTATTTTATAAAACCTAATTTTATTTATTTTATTATCGATTATTAAAAAGTTATAATTAATTTTATAAACGATATAACAACGTCGTCGTTAAATAACTTACGTAGTCTTATAAAGTCGTCTTTACTTATTCTTATCGCCGATTAAAACGCTTAAACTATCTCTTAATAGCTTCGTTACTTAATCTCTACTAATACGTCGCAGCAGCTTACCGTAATTTCGTAAATGTCTTTATTTTTATCGGGTACTATTTTAACGACTGCTTAAACGTATATTTAAATTATTAAAGTAAAAAGAGTAAAAGGGGGGTTAAATAAATGATTTATTAAGCTATTTCGATAATCTCGTTAACCGTAATATGCTTTCGAGCTGCTCCGACGATATAGATACGCTACGCCTCCGCGAGGTTGCGCGCGAGGCGTACATAGTCGTTTTCTACTTCTAGCAGCGGGATGATTTCTTTAATAAAGTTTTCAATGCTCGTAAAGTCCTTAATAGCTGCTATTAATGGTTGACTGGGAGTTGCGAGGTCGCTGCTCAGGGGCTGGGACAGGCCATCGCCGCCTGTGAAGCTGCTTCTGCGACCGCGCTGTGACTGCGCCTGGCCGCTACGGCCATTGGCTATAGTATTGGTAATGGTAATTCAGTTTTCGATGTCGATTTGATAGTATTTCGATGTCGCGGCTCGGGAGCTGCGATTTTTATTTATTTATATACTTAGTATATTAAATTCATTTTTAAAATCTTGTACTAAATTAAAATTAAATTAATTAAATACTTTATTAAAATATTTAAAAAATATTAAAAAGTAGAGCATTAATTTTTATTAAAATAAATTAATTAATATAAATTAAATTAATTTTTAAACCGTGTTTAAAAATAATCGTAGTTTTCGAGCCGCGATATCGCGATATTATTAAATCGATATTAAAATTAAAATTATTATTATTAATATTATAATTAAGGTAAAGAAAAAAAAGTAATATTAAATTAATATTAATATTAATTAATTTATATTAATAAAAATTAATACCCCGTTTTTAATATTTTTTTAGTCTTTTAATAAGCTACTCGATTGATTTAATTTTAATTTAGTATAAGATTTTAAAAATTAATTTAATTTTAGTATAGTTTTATTTAAATTAAATTAGTTTTTTTAGTATTAATTTAATTTTAATATAGACTTACTTAAATTAATTAATATTAATTTAGTATATACTAAATTAATGTTTTTTTAAAAACTTAATATTCGTTTTTTTAAATCAATACAAAAAACAATCGTCCTATTACAATAAATATTATATATAATACAAGTAATACTATACGCTGAACTTATTACTTAAATCTAAATAAATATTAAGAAAAGTTGAAGTAAACTATTAAAAAGTAAAATTTAATTTAATTTATACTAACTATTCCATACTAATAAAATTAATATCCCACTTTTTAATATTTTTTTTTTAGTATTTTAGCAGGCCACCCAATTAATTTAATTTTAATTTAGTATAAGATTCGAAAAATTAATTTAGTATGGTCTTTCAGTGCCATTTCCAAAGCTAGCTCCTCCTCCTACAAGTCGATTCACTACCGCCAGTGTCCCAATCCGGGACGCCAAAGGGCTGCAAGGACTGCCATCCTTGGGTTGACGATGGGGGATGGGGGTGGCACGGGCGCGGAGGTGGTAATAGCACGGCTGTAATGTTTACAGTGTTTTATTTGTAGCTAGAATTTTGCCCAGCACACAATAGCAAAGTCCTATTTGATGTTGGTGCTTGGATTGCAAAATCATTTACTGATTATCCCTTAGACCGCTAAAATGTTATCTTACTTTTTTTTGTGGGCATTTGTTTACTTGGAGATACAAGACAGGACTAGAAAGAATCATGTGTGCTTATGTAACTTATTGTAACTTGTTGATTTTCACAGGGGTTTAAACCAATCAAATCATCGTCCACAAAAAAAGTAACAATTTGACGGTTAAAGGGATAGCCTGTGCATAACGGAGGTGGAGGTGACAGATCCGGGGGCGGCGGTAGCAGTGGTGGCTCGCTCACAAGAAGGAGGTGGTAGACAGAAGGATGCGGAGACGGAATTCTATGAATGGTCACCCGTCAGAGACACATATTGAAACTGTAGTGATGAGCATAGATATTGTAAGCTACAAGAATGTCATGAGGAAAAGCTAATCACTGATTTGGCACATACAGAGCAGAAAAAGATGTGCGCCAATACAAACAGCAGGCGATGTGGGACGTTGTGGCCGTTGTGAGTAGCTACTCGACAGACAGGTACCTTCTTGTACCCTCCACAGGCGCGTGCAACTCTAGATTCACTTGTCCCAGAGAATATGCACTAAAGAGACGTGCCCTATGCTTATAAGCAATATACGGGGCCTAATTTTCCGCCACCGCCGGATAGGGACACGCCCCTCCGTATGTAGACTAGCTCGGGACTGACCCGATCTTCTGTGGTACCCCTCGAGCTAGAATAAATAATAAAACAAAATTAATAGAAAATATGATTAAAATAAAGCAACGAAAAAAAGTTGTTAGAGAAGGAAGGAGTCATCGAGAACTGGCAGGGCTGTGACTGCGTCGCTGCGACTTCCCCTCTGTCAACAATCACCAAATCCCCGCCGCTCCGCATCCCCCGAGTGCCTCAACGACCCCCGAGCAGCGCCCCGAAGCCGAATTGCCGAACTGCAAGCTGCAAGTATGGCGGCCGCGGCATCCTCAGACGGCCATGGGCCTACGCGCATTTCTATCCTGGGAAATGACAGTATTGTCGTCGATCACGGCATCTGGCTTGACTTTGTGCCTCAGGATCTGCTCCACAACATCCCATCGTCGACCTACGTGCTGATTACCGACACCAACCTGCAGCCGCTCTATGTCGATGCTTTCTGTGCTGCCTTTGAAGCCGCCCGCAAGACTGCTCCTAAGACCGCCGATGCTCGCCTGCTGACCTATGCCATCCCGCCCGGCGAGTCCTCCAAGGGCCGGGAGACTAAGGCCGAGATTGAGGACTGGATGCTGTCGCACAAGTGCACGCGCGACACTGTCGTCATTGCCCTTGGAGGCGGTGTGATTGGCGACATGATTGGCTATGTTGCTGCTACCTTTATGCGCGGTGTGCGCTTTGTTCAGGTGCCTACCACCCTGCTCGCCATGGTTGACTCGTCCATCGGTGGCAAGACTGCCATTGATACCCCCCTCGGCAAGAACCTGATTGGCGCCTTCTGGCAACCCCAGCGTGTCTACATTGATCTCAACTTCCTGGGCTCTCTGCCCACCCGTGAGTTCATCAACGGAATGGCCGAGGTCGTCAAGACCGCCGCCATTTGGAACGAGGAAGAGTTTACCATACTCGAGGAGAATGCTCCTCTTGTTGTCCAAACCGTCCGCTCCCGTCCCGCCCGTGCCACCTCCAAAGATCTGGCTCCCATTCGTGACATCCTCAAGCGCATTGTGCTTGCTTCGGCTCGCGTCAAGGCCGAGGTTGTTTCTGCCGATGAGAAAGAGGGCGGCCTACGCAACCTTCTCAACTTTGGTCACTCTATTGGCCACGCCTACGAGGCTATCCTCACCCCCCAGGTTCTTCACGGTGAAGCTGTTGCCATTGGCATGGTCAAAGAGGCTGAGCTTGCCCGCTACCTGGGTATTTTGCGCCCCAGCGCCCTGGCGCGCTTGGTCAAGTGCATTGCCAGCTACGATCTCCCCACCTCGCTGTCCGACAAACGTATCATTTCCCTGACCGCTGGCAAGCAGTGCCCTGTTGACGTCGTGCTTGACAAGATGGCTGTGGACAAAAAAAATGATGGCGCCAAGAAGAAGATTGTTCTTCTGTCGGCCATTGGTGCTACCCACGAGCCCAAGGCCACCGTTGTCGACGATCGCGACATTCGCTTCGTCGTTTCCTCTGCTGTACGTGTCACGCCTGGCGTCCCCAAGGACCTCAACGTGACTGTCGCTCCGCCAGGATCCAAGAGTGTCTCTAACCGCGCCCTCGTCCTGGCTGCCCTATCCAACGGCACATGCCGTATCCGCAACCTTCTCCGCTCTGATGACACCGAGTTCATGCTGTCTGCCATCTCCCAGCTTCAGGGCGCCACCTACTCGTGGGAAGAGGCTGGTGAGGTTCTCTCAGTCAAGGGTAATGGTGGAAACTTCAAGGCCAGCCCTAAACCCCTCTATCTTGGCAACGCTGGCACAGCGTCGCGCTTCCTGACGTCTGTTGTCGCACTTTGCACTCCCTCTTCAGTATCGTCCACCGTCCTCACCGGCAACGACCGCATGAAGGTCCGCCCCATCGGTCCTCTTGTTGATGCTCTGCGCACCAACGGTGTTAAAGTTGCATACCTCGGCAAGGAGAAAAGCTTGCCTGTGCAGGTCGACGCTGCTGGCGGCCTCGAAGGTGGCCTTATTGAGCTTGCTGCCACTGTCTCGTCCCAATACGTGTCCTCTATCCTCATGGCCGCTCCTTACGCAAAGAAGCCGGTCGTTCTCCGCCTTGTTGGTGGTAAGCCTATCTCGCAGCCCTACATCGACATGACAATCTCCATGATGAAGGCATTTGGCGTCCATGCAGAAGCTTCTGCCACCGAGGCCAACACGTACCACATTCCCACCGGCATTTACACCAGCCCTGCCGAGTACGTCGTCGAGAGCGATGCCAGTTCAGCCACCTACCCACTGTCTGTTGCCGCCATCACTGGTACCACCTGCACCATCCCCAACATTGGCTTTGCCTCGCTCCAGGGAGACGCTGCCTTTGCCGTTGATGTCCTTCGCCCTATGGGCTGCTCTGTCATTCAGACTGCCACATCGACCACAGTCACAGGACCGCCCATCGGCTCGCTCAAGTCCATTTCGCACGTTGACATGGAACCCATGACTGACGCCTTCTTGACTGCATCTGTCCTTGCCGCCGTGGCGAGTGGAACTACTCGCATTACCGGCATTGCCAACCAGAGAGTCAAAGAGTGCAACCGCATCTTGGCCATGTACGACCAGCTTGCCAAGTTTGGAGTGCAATGCAAGGAGCTCGACGACGGCATCGAGGTCACTGGCCGCCCCATTGAGACTTTGTCAAACCCGGACGCGGCAGGCGGAATCTACTGCTACGATGATCACCGCGTGGCCATGAGCTTCAGTGTCTTATCAACCGCAGTCCAAGACTCTGTGCTCATTCAGGAGCGTGAGTGTGTCGGCAAGACCTGGCCTGGCTGGTGGGACATTCTCTCCCAGTATTTCAAGGTCAAACTGAACGGCGAGGAGCCTCCTGCCTCTGAGCACGAGGAGCACTCGCCTCTGAGCACACCTACAACCTCAGAGAAGTCCATCTTTATCATTGGCATGCGGGGCGCCGGCAAGACCACGGCTGGACATTGGGCAGCTGCCAGTCTGGGACGGTCGTTTATCGATCTCGATGCTGAACTCGAGCGCAAGCTCGGCTGCACCATCCCTGAAATGATTCGCGGTGAATACGGCTGGGAGGGCTTTCGGAAGGCGGAGCTAGAGCTCCTTGCCGAGATGATCAAGACCAAGCCTACTGGCCATATCTTTTCATGTGGTGGCGGTATCGTCGAGACACCCGAAGCACGCACACTGCTGATTTCCTTCCGCAAATCAGGCGGTTGTGTTCTTCTTGTTCACCGCGATACCGAGAAAGTGATTGACTACCTTATGCAGGACAAGAGCCGCCCCGCCTATTCAGAGGACATCCGCGGCGTCTACCTGCGCCGCAAAGGTTGGTTCGAGGAGTGCAGCAACTACTACTACCACAGTCCTCACGCAAATCAGTCGGATATCTCCAGCGCGCCGCCGTACGACTTCTCGCAGATGCTGTCTCTCATTACGGGCCGCTGCGACCACTTGGAAAAGGTCAAGGAGAAGAAGCAGTCGTTCTTTGTGTCTCTGACAGTGCCGAACGTTGCTTCTGCCGCCAAGATCATTCCCCGTGTTGTTGTTGGTTCAGATGCCGTGGAGCTGCGTATCGATCTGCTGGAGGAGCATTCAGTTGACTTTGTGTGCAACCAAGTTTCGCTGCTTCGCTCCCTGGCCAAGTCTGTCCCCGTCATTTTCACTGTTCGCACAGTGAGCCAAGGCGGTCGCTTCCCAGATGCTGATTTTGATCATGCTCTTTCTCTTTACCGACTGGCTATTCGCATGGGCGTTGAGTACATTGATCTCGAAATGACCATGCCTGATGAGGTCGTGCAGGCTGTCATCAAAGAGAAGGGCAACTCGTCCATCATTGCGTCTCATCACGATCCTCTGGGCAAACTGTCATGGAAGAATGGTGGTTGGATTCCTTACTTTAATAAGGCGTTGCAACACGGAGATGTTATCAAGCTCATTGGTGTCGCTCGCAGCGTGGAGGACAACTTTGGTGTTGCCGCATTCAAGTCAAGGATGCTCGCTGCTCATTCTAAGCCGATCATTGCTCTAAACATGGGCAGCCATGGTAAGCTGAGCCGTATCCTCAACGGGTTCTTCACACCGGTGGCTCACCCGGAGCTTCCCTTTGCAGCAGCTCCAGGCCAGCTGTCGGCACGGGAAATCCGCCAGGCGCTCGCTCTGATTGGCGACCTAGAGCCCCGCCGCTTTGTGCTTTTTGGTGAGCCGATCTCCAAGTCCCGGTCGCCTGCCCTCCACAATGCCCTCTTTGACAAGGCCGGTCTTCCCCATCAGTACTCTCTTGCCGAGACAAGCAATGTTGAAGATGTCCGGAAGGTTGTTCGTGCACCTGACTTTGGTGGAGCATCGGTGACCATCCCGCTCAAGCTTGATGTTATGAAGGTCATTGACGAGGTCTCAGATGCAGCAAAGATTATTGGTGCCGTTAACACCATAATTCCCAGCTCCTCTGGTAGAGACGAAAACGGCGGTGCACGCTTGATTGGCGACAACACAGATTGGATGGGTATGATCCATGCTCTGCGCGCGGCAGGTGTCGAGGAGGCATCGTCGGCCAAGCCGCTGTCTGGCATGGTTGTCGGCTCTGGCGGCACAACTCGTGCCGCTATCTACGCACTTCACGCACTGGGTTATGGGCCTATCTACGTGGCGGCACGGAATTCAGAGAATGGTAAGCAGCTTGCATCGTCTTTCCCGGCCAGCTACAATATCCAACTTCTGGGAGCGAAGCCTGACGGTGTCGAGGCCAGCGCTGCCGACATACCGTCGGTCATCATCACAACTGTGCCGGCAGACAAACCCCTGGATTCTATTGTTCTCGGCTATGTGACGACTATTTTGGAGCGCTCCAAGACTTTCACTGGCAGTCGTGTACTGCTGGAGTTGGCTTACCAGCCTCGCCACACGCCTGCCATGCAGCTGGCCGAGAAGTTTGGCTGGACTACTATCCCCGGTCTGGAGGTTCTGGCCGCCCAGGGTTGGCATCAGGTATGTGTTCATCTTTGCGTTGTTTCCACAACCTATATATGATTATGCTGACGTGTTTTTTTATTTAGTTTCGACTATGGACTGGCATCACTCCGCTATACGAGGATGCTCGCGCTGCGGTTATGGGCGAATAGCCAAGGGATGAGTTGGATGTGTCTGGTATCTTGCACACCTGGGGCGCTGTTTGCAGCTTCTGTTTGCAAATTTCTTGCTACCTAGCTTGACTTATCTGTTCCATTTACTATATGAGGTAGTTCGCAATATACTACCATTTCTGTCATTAGTGCTACTTCTGCCATTGGTTAACATTGACTGCTACTTTGCTTGCTTGACTGCCCGCTTTGCTAGCGACTACTTGCTTCCAGTCCACTATACATCTGGATCCTCTGAACGCAGTGGCTTGCCGATCCACGCGAGATGGAATGCCTATCGAGTCATCTTGGTGGAATGTCTATTCAAGCTCGTGTTGAGGGGTAAACTGTCGTGCATGACAACATTGGCGGATGTCGTAGCCATTGAGTCATGCTGGCGTCACAGGCCTCCCGATCGAGGATCACATTCTTCGGCCTAAAGTCTGCAATCGTGCTGTGGTGTAGTTCATCCAAGCATGTCTCATGGGGCCTTCACACGTCTGATATGCATGTATAATCTCTATATTTCCTATTTTCTATTGTATCTGTCCACAATTACTAGGCTAGCCGTTCGATTTTCCAAGCTGCTTCTCATAATTACGTCATTCATCTACACCTAGCACTTGATACAAATGATGTGTACTAGTCGAGCTGTCTCCTATAGGATTCTAATTATGAAATGAATCGGTTTTTTTGTTTTTGTCTATGTCCATTGGGCAATTTCCACATCTCTAATTAAACAATGATAGTACAATGACATGTGTGATTGGGCACTCCAACAATGCAAGTAAACTCCACGCAGTAGTCCAGAAACAAACAAACAAACATAAAAAAAAAGAAACAAAGAGTCCGGTCTAGCCAAGACCTTATCCGTCTATACCCAAGCTCCGTCGAATGCGATAGTACCCAAATTGACACCTGTCCAGGCGATTAACAACTCGAAGCCAGACCCAAAACATAATAAAAAACATTAATAAGAAAAGGATATAAAAAAAGGACGCCCAAGACACCGTTCGTTGTAACATGTGTGAATATGCGAGCAATAGTAGGGAAGGAGGGATATTGAAAAAGAATACCAAAAAGAAGTATAGGAGAAAACAGTACAACAAAGAACAATGACCGATGACGCTCTGCTAAAAATAACATGCAAGTCTGAACCGGATCTAAGGGGAACGCAAAACAATAATGAATAACAAGGTAGAGAGGAAGGGAGTAGAGAAAAGGGAGAACGAAGAGAGAGGGGGTTGTGCTGTAATGCGGCTGCATCATGACGTCATATACGTCACAGGCCCATAATTATGGGGTGGCACCGCCGTATGATATGATGGATCCGGGGTAGGCACAGAAGCTTCCAGGACCCTGCAGAATCAAATCAGATCCTAATTGACGCGCGAACCACCACCACCACCACGCTTACGATGCTTTCCTTGGAAGTCCACTTCGGGATGACAGACACGGAAGTGGCGGGTAAGAGCATCGGCGCGGCTGAAAGTCTTCTCTTCCACGCACAGCTTACAGCGGACCTTCTGCTTGCGTGCGTTGTGGATGGTATCCTCATGACGAGTCAAATCGTATGGGCGGGAGAAGATGGTATTGCAGGGTTTGCCAGTGCTAGGGTTGATGCGCTCGCACTTGTGAGGGCCAGCCTGGGTGTTCATAGGGCCAGTCGTAGAAGCGTCGGGGCGACGCGCTGTTGTCAGCGCATGCATCTGGCGATGACCCTCGCGCTTGTGCTTCTGCAGTGCCGAGGGGGTCTCAAAGCGCTGGGTGCAACCGTGGTAAGTGCAGGTGTAGGTGCCACCATCAGTAGTGACGATTCCAGGCCGTTGAGAGCCGGGGACAGGCTGAGAGAGCATGTCCAGGCTCGCAACTGTGCGTGGAATAGGCACGACTGGACGAGTGGTGTTCATGGAAGAAGCTTGGGCAGGGACGGGCTGCGGCAAGGCCTGCTGCTGTGCAACGAATGGGTAGTTCTGTAGCTGCTGCTGCTGCATGTTAGGGGCCATTTGTGGTCCCAGGTAGTTGTTGTAGACCACTGGTGATGAAGTCACGACGGCTCCAGACATGGCAGAGAAGGGCTGATTCATCTGGTTGGCAGCAGCGAACTGAGCTTGCTGGGTACGCTGGGCAAACAACGAGTAATTGGTACCGTTGGCCTCACCATCCTGTTCTCTGTACTCCAGTACAGCGTCTTTGGGCGATATGGTCTGGGGTGTTGAAGAGCCTGGCTGTCTTGCGCCGCGCTCATGGTGGAGTGGCACGGAGCCGAAGCGCAGATTGTTGTTTCTGGGAGATGAAGTGTAATCTTGAGAGGGGCCTGGGTGGGCCGGTGAGTTGTGGACAGAGCCACCAAACTGCTGGCTGGTAGGCTGGCTCATGTGCTGACCCATGGGAGCAGACGTGGGCAAAGTAAAGCCTGCTGGCTTGTACATCTCGTCGCCAAAGAAATCGGGAACCGGACGTTCGGCTGCCTTGTTGGGGGCGCCTGGAAACACTGTGTTGGAGATTTGTAAGCTGTCATCGTTCGCTTCCGAGCTGCCCGCCCCCTCAAGATCTTGCATAAACAGACTCTCAAACACTTCGTCAAAATTGTCGAACAGGGGAGGGTCGGGTTGGGTCATACCATTGCGGCGTCTGGAGTCATCTTCTGCAGAGTCAAGCAGAGGGGTGGCGGGCGAGTTGCTGGCAATGGAGCTCGTTGTAGAGACTGGTTGGCTGCGGCTGGACCCATTCTGGGACATCACCATCAAGCTTCCATACGCGTTCGTGTTGGTTGGAATGGGGAGGCCGTCCGACGGCGTATGAAAGGGAACAGTCTGGCTGTAGAAGCTATCGTTTGTGCTAGAACTGGCCTGCTTGGCCATGGGATATGGCTGATCCTCGTAGTAAGAAGACATGGCGTTGAGAGTGTCGTTGCCGAGCGGTTCGTTCAGCACGATTTGTGGGTTGGTTGTGGTGTGGGAGAAGGGTGATGCTGGGCCAACAGAACCGAGAGACGAGATGGACGAGTCGCGGTTGTGAGCAAAGGCAGAAGAATGGCCGATTGGGCGAGCCGAATTGAAGTTGGATGACTGAGATGACCACTGGTCTGGCTGGTGCATCATAAGGTTGTTACCAGGTAACATGGAGAGGTCGACGTCCTCTGTGTTGAACTCGAAGTCGAATGTCGAGCCGGTGAAATCGTAGAACGACGACGACAGAGCAGAGGCGGGAGACGATGCGGGACTGGTGTTGGTGTGTGAAGGAACCTCGATTTGGGAGAAGCGTGGAGAGATGGTAGCGTCAAAGCGCTGCTGTTGACTATGGCGAATAAACCTGTCGGGAGAGTTCTGAGTCTGATCGGTTGCGCGGATGGAACTATCTGTTGGCAGGACGCGATGTTCGCCAAACATTATCGAGTGGATGGTAGATGGTGAGGTTGTTGAGTTGCAAGAGCGAGGTCGATATGTGAATGCTAGGTAGGTAGATGATGTGGTTGAGATGTTTGATGAAAGTTGGATGTTTAATGAAAGGTTGATGATATTAAAGGTTCAAGTCAAAATGTCAAAGATTGTGTGGGGAGAGAATGAAAATCAGAATATATCGATGACAGTGGCAAAAGTTGAGGAGGTCGATGATATATATACCAGAATCAGAAGACAAAGGTGGGAAGCGGACTAACAAAACAAATAATGTATGCGATAAAATAAGAGAAAAAAAATAAACGTGGGAGAAGAGGAAGGGGGGTGTTACTTCAGTACTAGCAAACTACGGAGGACTGCGGCTTTCTATGGGGGGGGTGTCTCTTATCCTTCTCTACTTACATCTGATGCTTAGTACCTTACACACCTTAGTGCTCGTAGTGGCCGGACATGTACTGGTACACCTCGGTTGGTCTAGGGCTGTAGAAAAAGAGGGAGGGAGGGCGCCAGCCAGCAGACTAGTGAGGTACCGCTACTCTGTGAACAGGATCCACTTTTTGTGGAAAGACCCAGAACAAACTGGGACTGACTAAGTGGTCATAGTGCTCGCAACGTCAGTATGTAAGCTTGTTAGTCTTTCTCGCGACTTTTTACAATGGTCTTTCACTAAATTTGTTCAGAAGGACACTGACATTTTGGCCAACACCGGCACATGACTATTCCGTAGCCCGTCATCGATCTCCAATGCTAGTCTGGTGCCTCTGATCGCGCTCGCTTTTTTACTTTCGCGACAAGACCCATTACGTCAGCTGTGGCTGCTCGTCGCTCCTTTTGCTCTTCTTTTACTTTTTCTCTGCTCCTGCTATATTTGTATTCATTCCTGTACTAATCTGAATACGGTCGTTCGTGGCTCGTTCGCTCTTTCCTTGTTTGCCGGCTGCCTGGCCACCAGGTGTTGTCCGTATCAACCTTTGGGCCTTTGTCCGTTGACTCATCAATTAGGCATCGTTGGCACCTGCTACAGGTACGTAGTCTACTATTCCTCCGTTTCTGTATGCTTTTCAGTTTCCCATATTGGCCTGGTGAATGTTCATGATGGCATTCGCTCTTTCCTGCTTCAAATATTCATGTTTTGCGAGACTACCGGCTGGTTATGGCAGTAAGTATGACGTCGACTAGATTGATTTTTGGGCTGCAACGTTGTTCATTGGCTTTGGGGGGGGCGTGTATTTAGTAATCCAAACTTAGTAATTGATTTCAGTCGACCTATCCTGTTTGACTAGTTTCGTTTCTTTTTCTTTCCGGTTCGTTTTTCCTTCCTACTTTCTTTTTTGGCTTTTCTTTTTGGCTCTTCTTTTTGGGCTCCTGCTCTTTCCTGGTTATTTCTTCAATGTTTTTTTACTGTCGTTTGTACTACATTGTTAATACTCATCTTCTGTATTTGTTTATTTGTTATTTTATTTATTGCTTCTTCCCTTTTTTCTCATATATTTTTGTTTTAAATGTAACTTCCTATCTATTTATCACATCCATGTTTATCATTACTACTTTTATATATCCTTGTGTTTATCCCGTCTTCTTTACTTCATAACGGATCTATTAATCATCACTATCGTCATGCATGCTACGTTCATTATCCAAATGCCACAGACACAGCCACTCTATTGCTGCTGTATAATTCTGCATACAGGCGGTATAGACGACCCTATTCACATGATAGCCCAACGCATGCAGGTACCTGCCACTAGTTCACCTACACTGGCGGCCGTCCATTACACCGGTGCCTTGCGATTGAGGACTAAACGCCGCCAACCGATTCCAAATCGGAATTCGAGTACTCGAGTACTTTTGCATTATTTTTGCTCTAGTTGACTGATCGACCACTAACACTGACTGATAGCTAGTATATCATTATCCCACCGAGCCACCACAACTCCTGGGAGTACTAACGTGCGCAAGTGCGCTGGTGTAGTGACGTATCTTACTATAGATATTTACAATGCCCGCGTTTACTACACCAGGACACACGGTATTTTTTAAAATATTGTTACCTATTCGTATTGGCGTATGAGTTGCCATTAGTGACAGCAAACACACCGTCCCAACATATACGAAGAGCCAGCCAAGAGCTGGCTGCGATACGGAAAGACGGATGCGTAATCATGAGAGACGAGATCCGGTATTCTAGAGAATTCGCTACATTTGTCTAGCTTCTGCGTACATCCCGACTCAAATACGACAGTCATACACCACCCTTAAGCATATTGATTTACAAATACGACCTCGGGTCCAACAAAAGCTAGCCAGCCGACAACGGCAGAATCGGTAGATAGACAAGAGAAATGGGCATTTGAAATTCCGAACTCTACAAGTATACATGTTTATCCTGCTAGCGATGTCTGGTGCAATATGATTCCCTAGAATGGCTACGCAGTTGGGATGCGACCACTGCAGCTGCGTCTCGCACAATCGAGAACCTTGCAGACGGACCAAAATAACACCAGTCGTAGCCTAGACCTCTTAACTCCCATAGGGCCATAATAACGAACAAACTATGCACACCCCTGCCCTCAGAGTTCAGCGGGGCCGCCGACATGGCCCAGGCTAGAACAGGCCAGGCCATCGGTTATTGGTGGGCTCGATTTGCAGACATGGATGTTAGGGAGCAGGGACCGAATTGAAAGACCGACATCAAGAAAAGTTTTCTGTTTCTCCTATGCCATACTGTACTGTGCCGTGCCGTGCTGTGCTGTGAGCCCTGCTATTAAGTTCGCTTGACAGCTGGACTAGCTAGAAAGAAACCCCCCACCACCCGCCAGCCCCGACTGAGGCCAAGTACTTTCAGAAAATATATTTCAAATAAATCCAATGAAGAATACGTCGAAAGATACGTTGTCACGGCTGTGTAAGGTAGCATAGACAAATATTATGGAATGCCTCCTGTTTCGCATAATTTGAACGTCGCATGCAGGGCCAGGCTGCTGTGAGAATATGCATGTTGCGTTCTTCACATTATTTACGGGATTTACGGCGCATTTGGTAACCTGCGATCGCTATAGTACGGCGGTCTCCGGCATTATTTTGGGATTTTCCATCCTCGCCAGCGTCGTGTGCATCTCTCTCTCCCTCGGCTAGACGAAGCATACCCTGCACACCCTCTATCCTGCTTGTATCATTCGTTAGGTATATTGTGGCTGCAGTTTATATTCACAAGTCTGCATGCCTGCCTTGCTCGACTTTGTTCGACCCGACATCGCCGCGAAAAAAAAACCCCAGATAAAAACTCTTCACCACGCTGCATAATGCATCACACCCTCTTGCTATTCTCGCTACCCTCGCTACTTTACAGCTAGGCCAGGCCAGGTAAGAGATGAGCCCGTCATCCTACCCAAGAGACGTGGTAGATATTTGAATTTCTACTGCAATAATATTGAAATAGTATTCGGAACACACCGGGCAGGCTGAGTTTGCAAATTCTTCTATACGGGATTACGAGATGCCAATCGCATTTCGTCCGAAGCCCTACCATTTTCCTGCATCTGCATGCGACTCTCGCTGTTTTGCCTTTTCCGGTATCTATTTCCATCTCCAAACGCTACGTCGCGAAAGGCTGCACCACTGCACCAATGCAGGGGGGGCTGTAAGCGTTCCATCAACAGAAAACTCTTCTAGAATTATTCTATGCCATCTCACCCGCAGCCTCTCCTAAATCCGTGCATTGGACCGGACTTCACCTTTGAACTCTCGCAGCCCTGTGAAAGTTCTGCTTCTGTATGCGATATTGAGATATTTCTTGGATTTTCTTCATGCCCTGTCATGCTTCTTACTTAACCGCGCATTCACCGCTTTGTCCTTCTTTTTTGGTCGTCGGTTCGGCTTCCTGACTGGCTGCTGATTGGAACTGGTAACCCAAAAATATACCGCACTACATTTCCGTTGTTTTCTTTCCCAATACAGATTGTAGATGCGAATGCCACTGTGGTTTTGGTCTTGGTCTACTTTAATGCTTCCTAGCATGGCAAATTTCCTGGTTAACGCATCTATATAGTTTACTTTAGTTATCGCCTTTTAATACGTGTTTAGTGGTTATACTACTGGGCCCTTGATGTCCTACTACGATGTCTTTGTGGTAACAACTTGGTTGCTTGGTTGGTTGGCCAGCTTGATGCTTCTTCATCTCCTTTTTAAACAATACTCCTTTACCCCCCTTCAGCTCAATATCGTCCTTGTTAGCAACCACTGTTACCTTTAATAATCTCTTCCATGACTCATTTTCAATTTGAAGTCATCGTAGCTGCAAGACTTTGGCTAAAAATACACTCATATGTCACATGCAATTGAGTCCAACAATTACTACATATAATTATGTACTCTTCGATTTCTACTCTCTCCAACAAAGCGACCGTATTTCCATATGCATTATGCCAGTTTGAGTCGCACACAATATATCCAACACATAAGATACAATATTCGCGACGGTCAGCTTGGTGAGGATGATGCAGTAATTCCGTGTATTTTAGCACATATGAATCACGAGACCCCGGCCGCGTGACCATAATAATTTATCACACTATGGTTTCGCTTATACAAGGTCTAGATGTGGCTTGAGCCTTGACCCCATCGTTTGATCAGTCACGCGAGATCCGGTCACCAGGCCAGACCTTACTGGCGCTCTCACCAAGACCACACAGCACTTTGTAAATTATACGCCCCGAGGCTCAAGAAACGCGCCACTATTTACGATTTGCTGTCGACAGAACTCTATATCTCACTTTCGACAGTGGGCTCAGGACAGATGATTTACTTTAATTAACTTTAAGTATAATACTTTGTTCAAACTTCCCCGCCTATGGCCTGGAAAGCATGTCGAATTCCCATACTTTCAATATAAAACACCCCGGAAAATAATACTAGTCAACTGATCATGATTGCATTTCCTACATACCGAATGACTGAATAATGCTTGCGAAAGCGAAAGCGTAATAGACTGATAAGCTGGCTTCTCACTCTTGAATTCAACCTGTCTCTGTGTGTCATCGGCCGTAGGTAGCCTTTCTCCTCTTCCCCGTCCCAGTAAGACGAGTTGTCCTTTATTTGTAATACCCTGCAATGGCGCATATACACGTAATATTGGAGTATTGCCTATTTTCTTACTCTGTCTTATATATTGATTTTTCAGATTTTCAATAGTGCTGACTGACAGGTGACTTATTGAAGCGATGGAGGTTCCTAGCCCATGCCCAGATCGTACGCTCCTAACACCGCTGCCTGTCTGTGACTGTCAACTGTTAAGCCGCAGTCATCAACTGGATCAATATGATCAGTGCTTGCCAGTGCATCCGTATACGTATAGCCGTATAATCCCAGCGATTCCGATTATCTATCACGGCTGCTACGGCTGTGTAGGCAGCACGGCCTCACGGTCTTGACTGAGTCCGAGGTAACCTTAATAATCTTCAAGAGTCAAGTACATTTGCAAGAGGCGCAAGGCTGAGCTCTGTCCTTCAAGCACTGTACTTTAGGCCGTAATATGCCATTTCCCACAACACTACAGAATCGCCTTCGCTAGCCGTGGCAGCTACAACAAGCGTCCCAGACAGTCGGGCCAATGTCGCCTCTTCCTCGGGCTTTACGAAGCTGCCTCGCGTACTTGTCTCGTTATTTTTGCTTCTTTGTCATCGTCTCTAATTAGTTCCCATCAAATAGATTTGTCCCCATCAAACATATTTGCATTTGACCTCTTAATTTGTGGCCCTATACTGAACACGTCGTATCTTACTATTCTGAGGCCTCGCTTAGTGCCCCGCCTCCTACATTCCTGAGGCTCTTGCTGGGTACTGCGACAAAATAGACAAATCTCAAGCATATATCGTGCAGTCGTACAGCATCAAATGATATATATGTATATGCCTTGTAGCTTGTTGCAGATGTCTTGCACACTCCGCTTCTAGCCGGTCGTCACCGACTGCACTGCGTCGCAATTGCGGTTCACAGCTCAGAAATCCATTATTTAGTATTTTAAGCTGGATGGGCGAAATGATTTGTAACTATTTAAAATCATTTCTAGTTTCCAATCGAAGTTTGCGCCGCATTTTACAACTTGTCTCCCAGCCGTTTCTTTCAACTGAGGCGCAGCTATGACCCAGCTCACCGATCTGCGATACGAAATATCAACAGTCGTATCTTGTCGCATAACTGCCGCGCCGCTGTCTGTACAAATTGTAGCTGACTCGTATCTCACAGAGCGACAGGAACGGTTTGCGCAGCCCGACACGACGCTGCATCTCGGACATCAGATTCAATTGGGATGGATTGCAACGTGGTGGAATAGGGTGCTGACCGATCGATCTACCAATAAGAGAAGCGATAGAAACACCGGAAATGCATAATCGTTTTCAGCTTCTCCTATCCATCGGTTTTGTCTGGTCCTCGTTCGCTCCGTGGACTTGCGCCGGCCTTTGCAACAATACAGCAATGCTCCGAGGGCTCTGCCACACTCGGTCGCTCTTGGCTGCAAAGTTTGCTTCGTTCTTGCTAGATTCGCTAGAGGGAGGGATGTACCCAAGTACCCAAGTATACTTACACTGTAACTGAGTGCATGTCTACCTTCGGCATGCCCGCTACTGCCAGCTTGTGTCACCTACGCTGCTACGGTAGGGTCCGCTAACTAAAATTATTATGCAGTCGCACAGAGTGCTCCGGGTTTTGTAGGGATCCACGAGACCCACACCCGATCTTCCCCATACAATTCTTTGTTTCCGCAGCATTTTGGCATTTTGCTTCTTTGTCATGTCTCTGTTCGTATTATTACACATGATGTTATATTTAGTCATGCATCGATATTCACAGTGACTATTCGAATTCTGTATGTTTCCCGTGTTTTTACACCCCAATTCTCTTATGACTCATCATTACTAATCAACCCTGTACACGTATTTGTCAACAGGCTGCTACATGCCCATAGACTGTTCTTGATTTTACCTGATTACCTGTGCTATGAATTCAATCGTTATATTTCCTACAAAATTCACATTACTTGACACCAATAGTCAATCACCAACGCTTTTGTTTGTGTGCACGTGCTCGTGTCGTTTGCCCTTCGTGCCTTCCCTTCTTGCCAGACTGACTCCTGTCAGCCTCTATTGCGCCTGCACCTTCCCAATGTGGGTACACGACGGGGAGGGTGCACAGCTTCAGCTTGTAAGTGCCGGCTGCTCCACTAGTCAACGGCCAGCTGGATCTACAACGTTAACCCCGAGCCTCGTGGAGGCCGCCAGAAATAGCTGTTCTTCCATTGTATTTCTCTCCTAGGTGAATAAAACCAGAATCGATCTCCCCGGCCGGACCACACTCTCTACAGCTCGGCATGAAGCCAGAAAGATGCTATGGACTGTAGTACATAACGTATATTGTCAAATCGCTTGCTTTTATTTACTCTATCCTAAATAAGAATGCAGACATGTGAGAAGGTGACAGGGGGAAACTATGAAAAAAAAAAACACCAAAAAACCCACAAATTGGGTAAGGAGAAGAAAAGTAAGTGACAGACAAATAATAACGTGAAACCTCCGACTGGCGTCCAGCCTATTAAGCGGCAGAGCCTCGTCGCCGTAGCTTCTTTTCCGCAAGGCCCCCATTTTCACTCTTCACTCCATCCACCGTCGCATCGCCACCGCCACCCCCGGACCATTGCACCGGCACGTAGATCGTAAGCCGTTCAAAAGAAGCCTAAAAAGCAAAAATAAAAAAACATAGGAGCACAGGAGATAGGAGATAGGCTCTAGGCTGACATGGACATTAGGCACAGGCCCAACTCTATCGATGAAGAGATAATATATGTAGTGAAGTCGTTGGGTCGAGTGGCGAATGAATCAATGCTTATGTGTAATACAGGGGTTGCTGGCACCAGAACGCGCGTCTGCACTACTGGGTCGCAGGGTTGTCGACAATTCAACTGCCAACCCAGAGCAAGATACGTCAACGAGAAAATACGAGAATTTGTGTCTCGTGCCTGTGGCTTTGTGGCTTTGTGGCTTAGTTGATGATGAGCTGCGTATGCGTTAGTAAACGAAACCAAGACCATCCACGCCTTTCACTCTCCCAAATATTTGCCAACTTACGCCTATAAGCTGGTCTGTCCAGAAGTTACAGTGCTTGTAGTCCTTGTCCTTGTGCGGGTCGTCCATATCGTCCTCGTCGTGTAGGCTCTCGTGTGGTGCGTCATGTGAGGCGGTCAATGTGCATGATCGCCACAGCCCGTCGAACCCGAGGTCGTTTAGAGTCTTCTTGAGCCGCTCTGCTGACGCTGGTGCCTGCGAAAATTTGGGGTTCGAGCTCAGAGTCTGGACTAGCTCGTGCGCCGCATCCAAAGTCGAAGAGTTTTGGCAGTCCGACAACACTTCGTCAAGAATAGGCTCCAATTCCGAGCACCTGTGAAACATGTTGTTAGTCATACGGAAACATAGATCGTTAGGTCTGCGACGGGTTGCCAAAGGGTTGTTACTTACAGATGAAGAATCACGTTGGGCTTCTCCTTGGCCAAAACATTCAGCCACCGCAGTGTCCGATTCTGCAATGCATCCTCGAGGAACTGGAAATCAACCAGCTCCATAGCCGTGTTCAGCAGCAAGTCCTTCTCCTTCATCTGCTTCAAGTCCTGGATCGAATGCACCTGGAGCAGATTGGGGATCTGTGCAGGGTTTGTTCCAACATGCCACAGGCTGTCCTTGAGCTCTTCGATGCTTCCCACGCGAGCAAGAATCATTGCCATGTATGGGGATCCAGACATGTCGATAGCCTTGGTATCCTTGTCGGAAGGCGTCCAGCTCGTGAGCTCCAGGAACGTCGACAAAACCCGTAGAGCCGTAGATCTCGTTACTGTGTCCGTCAAGCCCCGTACCAAGCACGAGCATGCTGCAAAGTGGAAATTTTCGCGAGTAAAGTGAATGCCATACGCCTCGTCCAGCTGCAGTGCTGCCTCTTCTAGTGGCGCGCGTCCCTGTAGTAGGAATGGAACCATGCGGTCACCGCGCATTTCGTCTAGAGTGCTGATATTCGTAAGCACCGATTCTAGGAACTGCGCAGTGCAGTTGAACAGATTAGGCGGCACGAGTCGCAAAAGAGACACCGATAGCCAGAAGAGTTGGTACCCGTACCGCGATGCCGACTGTAGTTTGGCCATCATTTTAGACAGTGATGTCACAATGGCAACCAGCATGTCGCTGTTGCTGTCCTTGTCGTTGAACTGAATGATGCTTGTTCTCAGCGCAACAAGCACCTGGTACAGCAAGTCGTCATCTACTTCTTCTCTAGCCAGGCAGCCCATCACCGTAAACGCCCGCGGTTGGATCGCTGGGTTGAGCTGGAAGGCCGTGCTGGCCACAAGACCCATCCACCGCGCGCGCCACGTGTTTGCAACATCCACCGATGGTGCTGCCACAGAGCAGAGCTCAAACAAAAGCCCAGCCAGTGACTCGATAGCAGCCAGAGATACCCCGACATCCTGATTCGTAGTGATTGACGCACCATCTCGACTAAATGCTGCCGAAATATGACCCGATGATAGATCGCCTGTTCCGTCCGAAAGCGACTCCAGAGCACCTCGAAGCTTGCTCAACCGCATCTCGTCTAGATCAAACGAGGTGCAAACTGCATGCAGTGTGTTGGCAAGCAGCCGGTGTACCAGAATGCGCACATCAGGCTTGCCCGTGTTTGCAAGCATTGTCACAATATGGAAGATTTCTGGCAAGTACAGCTGCGCCTGCACACCGCTGTCAAACGACAACGACACACAGAACTGCAGCAGCACGCAGATTTCTGCCCAAACCTTGTTGTCCTGGAGGTGTGCCGTCGGGCTCAACGATGACCGGTTGAGTGCCTTGCGAATCCGAGAAATAATCTTGCCCCGGATTGTGACCGTGCCGATGCCAGTGATGATCGAGCTGAGGATCTCGACTTGCCTGCCGTGGATTCCCTGTATGCCAATTGCCAAGCCTCTCTTCACTAGCTCTTCCACGAAAATGTCCAGGAGAGTCTCGTCTTGGTAGATGGCCGGCCACACAGTCTGCTCTAGCACATACCCTATCGGTACATCGCCAAGGGCAACACCAATCAGTTCCCTAAAGATGGCAGAGATCTTGTCCCTTGCCTTGTCGCTTTCGGTATCTGTCGCCAGAAGCGATGTCCGCAGGCCAGGAATCCAGGGCGCCATGTAAGCCAGGCTCAGCGGCTTTTGTTCCTCAGACAGACGGCGCCAGTGCTTGAAGAAGTCGTTTAAAAAATCAGACGTGAGCTGCGGCTCTGTCTGAGCAAGCACCCTGCTGATGTTGACGATAAACTTGCTGGGGTCCAGTGGGACTGATATGTCTGCGGCGTGTTAGGATACAAGGTCAAATTCAAAAAGTCCAGCGACACGCCTTGCGACACATACCCTTGATGCACAGCAGATTAGAAGCCATGGAGAACTTGAATGTGTGACAGAGGGCTCCAAGTAAATTATAGGCCGAGAACCGCAGGGTGTGGTCCGAGCTGCTTAAACTGGAGAGTGACAGGTTGAGCAGTGTACCGGGGACATCTTGTGGCCGCACCAGTCCTTCCAACGACTTGCGCTTTTGCACATTTCTTGAGGCTTTCGCCTTGGCCGATGTAATTGCTTGGATGATGTCTTGCTTCTGCGGGCTGGTGAAGTGCATTAGCACTCTGCCGTTGTCAGTACGTAGGCCGAATGTCATTTCGTCTTCCGGTGTCGCCTGAACTATGGCCGTTTCAATCTCGCTGATCCGGAATATATCGTTGAAGTGAGCACTGAGCCCGAATCCTTGGTGAATTTCTTGCTTCTCTAGAGTGGTGAGCTGCACGAATTGGTTTCCGACTTTGATCACCACATCGAATTCACCACGGGACTTTGAGATGCGCGTGGTCTGCTGGAACACGTATTTGGCATCTCCCACAAGGCTGATGGTGTCCCGGGGCAGATGTAGGTGGCTGAGATCGAAATCGGCCTGCATCTCCTGTAGATCCGTATGGAAGCGGTACTCCACGTTGTCGGGGTGGAACACACCCCCCTCGTTTTTCGTTGTGGTCCGGAGTATCCGCCGGAAGCATTTCCTATCAACAAATAAGTATTTTTGTCAAGACAATAAAAAATTAACGTCACTTACCGGAAGGCGCTGTTCATGTTGTAGACGTAAATACATGTGAATTGGCGGGAGAGCTCAGTTGGGGTCAGGGCCTCCAGCTTGTGGAATAACTCGTCTGGTGGCTCGTTCTGGCCTGCGTAGCATGTTGCATCGATGAGGAGACCGAATGGCTTGTGCCACAACCGACTCGCAATCTGAGATCCAGTCAGCAAGAGTTAACTGTCGTGCGAATTTTGCACATAACAAACCTTAAGGTAGCAGTAGATCAGGGTATCATAGTCGATGGTGTCCGTATCAATATGGCGCAAGACAATGCAGATCAATGACACGCCGTCCTAGATAAACACTATTAGCAAGTAGTTTTAAACCTAAAGTAAACAAACACCAAGATAAAATCCTTACCCTGTTTTCACCACCGTCAAAGATGGCACGTGCTGTGATGAAGGACTCGCCACTTCTAAAGGCATTCCTCAGCATAAATGTCTGGAACTGGGAGTAGGCCGGAGGAGCATTCAGGGTGATCTGGGGTCGGTTCCATGTAATGGCCATTGGTGGTGGTCCGAGGTTGGTGACAAGATTCCTGAGTGGCTCCAGAACAGGTGACCGAGTTCGGGGGCCGTCACCTGGTGAGCGAACAAAGTCGCGGCGTTCCTGAGATGCGAGTCGTTGCCGGATCTGGTCCCAGTGGTCGCAGAGGAAGCGATGGACCGATACCGCAGCACCAAAGTTGGAAATCTCGCCCTTGGCTGCGCCCTCAACCGACTCTGGCGCCACTGAGATCTTGCGTAGGAACGTTGTCACATCATAGATGTTTTGCGACAAGAACTCGTTTAGCGGGTACATGTAAGGTTCTTTTGCTCCAAACAGAACATTGTTTGCAAGGTTCTGGATGATCTTGGCAATAAGCAAGAGGCCTCTTCGCATTTCCTTGGAGGGGGGGGAAGGCACCAGACCCTCGACCTCCGGAGACACAATAGCTGGACAGAAGAAACGTAGGAAAATGAAGGCTCCAACACCAGTGTACTTTGCCTCTGGGTATTTCATGGTGACGGCTGACAGGATGATGCTGCAGATTTTCCGAAAAGCTGGAGGGATTTTTGTTGAGGAGGCGCAGATGTCATCGATGAACACCTTTGCTACAATGCGAAGTTGCATAGCGTTGGAATGAAGCTCGTCCGGGGACCGGACACGCGCGGGATCGAGCTCAAAGTCGAGCTCGCTGGACGTCAGCATAAGACGTTCCAGGACCTTGCGAAGTGTAGCCTTGAGGTACGCAGAGCCCTTCCACTTGGCATAGATGGAGAGCATTTTGGTTGCAACACAAGATCTGCGCAAGAGCTCGGACTCGCTCTCTGTTTCTTCAACTTCCAGCTTGACGACCGCCTCGAGCAACTCAAAGCCTAGGCCGCGGCTCTCAAAGATGTTAAGAAGCGAAATCGTCAGCTCGTCGACCTCGGAACTGGGACACATGGCTGCCATTGCAGTAGCGAGTGACGTATCATTTGTGATAATGTCAATCAGCTCATCGTACTTGTCGCTGACAGCCGCGTCAGACAGGTTGATGAGCTCGGTGCCCTGTGTCAGGATGTTGGAAAGCACACGAATAAAAGCTGTACGGATTTCGACATCCTCATGGTAGCCGATGATCAGCGAGCGCTCCAAGCCGACATCCAAGTTGGCGCTAAGAAGATTGGACAGGATCGTAATAGCAAGCTCTGACGAGCAAGTTTCGTCACGTGCTGCACCAGAGACATAGTCAACCTGTTCAATGTTGAGCAGCGAGAGAAATCGGTTGAAGTAGGCCTCAAACAACTGGGTCTTGAGCTCAGTCGTACCTACGTCAGTTTGCGAGTCTCCGGGCTGCAGGGGTAGGCGATATGTGAGTTCTGCAAGGCACTTGAGACAAGCTTTGTCGAGATCTTTCTGCACCCGGATGATCTCCTCCTGGCGGCTGCCGGTAGCACCGCCATAGGCGTAGTCGGAAGAGCCAGTCCGCGCGATCCAACTGAATATAATCTCGAGGAGCTGGTTCCTGATAGCCACATCGTCACGGAAGTTAAGATGTTCCTTCTTCTTTGTTACCGCTTCACAGAGCTGGCAGGTCTTGATCTTGACTCTGAGGCTTTTGGGCGTGTCGGGAGTGGAGAGGAGAAGTTTGGCAAAGTTTAGAGTGAGAGCACCTAGATGGATAGACGAAGCTGCACCAAGATCAGAGGGTGAGTCGAGGCGCTCGACCAAGACACGGAGTAGAGAAACGGACTGCTCGACAAAGGCTACCTCGCTATCGCGACTAGAGTTTTGCTGCTCCAAAGCGCTGGCAAACAGGGCATCGAGTTCTGCGTCCAGGGTCTTAAAGAGAGGCTGAAAGAGTGACGGAGAGATTTCTGATGACAGTGCCTCGCGCATCGTTTCCCGCACACGGACATTGGGCGATGACAAGAGCCGAATCCCTATTCTCAAGAACCGGTCAAGATAGGCATCTTCCGAGTTCTCGGACGTCACCCTGTCTATCCACCGTAAAACGCTGACGGTAGGCTCATCGATCATCGAGGCCTGATCGGATGTGCAGATACCACCTAGGGATGCCAGGAAACCAGAGTAGTTTCGCCACTCAACGAGGATCTTCTCGGAGAGTGCCTCTGATGATAGAGTCGAAACATCTTTGGACAGGTGAAGCCACTTCTCGTAGGCGATTTCCCACGCAAAGAGGATTGAGCTGCTAGGATACTGAATCTTTCTTAGCAAGCCGTTGATACGGCGCTGGAAGGCGACAAGACCCGTGAACCTAAACTCTTTGGAGCTGATCTCGGCGAAAACATCTGCATTACGGAGGAACGCTGAGTGTGACTTGGCTCCCTTGGAGGTGGCATCTATAATCTGACACTCCTCGAGGAAGAGAGATATGCATGACGTGACGATCTGGCAGGTCTCAATGTCAGAGGAGCACAGAGACACGAGGAACAGAGTCTCCAGTTTTGTAGAGCAGGCAGTACGCTCGGTGATCTCCTCAGACAGCTCGGATATTTCACGAACCGATCTGACAAGAAGAAGGCGCGACGCTAGGTAACCGTGCATGGACTTGAGACCAGCTTCCAGTCGATAGGGGCTGATTTTGTCACACATGGAAGAAAGCACAAGAGACGACAGCTTCCAGAGGTTGGTCTTGAACTTTTGCGAGCCTGAGTGCGAGGTTTTCTTATACCTTGCGACAATCTCGTCGGTAAAGAGGCGCGGCGCGACACCGATAGCGAGCTGTCTCACAGACTCGTCGGAGACAACCATGCACGCCATGAATGCCTCAATGTTGCTCTGGAAGAAGTTGTCGCCATCTTCTGGGTCCTCTGGCTCGCCCTGGAAGAGTGTATCCGGGGATGCAGTCAGAAATTCGAGGATGCTGCAGATCATGGGAACAGGGACGCCGTAGTCGGCAGAGCGCTGGGTAATGGCAGACGCGGATGCATAGGTGCTGGTCAGGTGCGTTGACATGACGCGCATCTGCGACTGGATGAAAGCAGACGTGGATCTGTAGAGTGGCTCGTACATCTTTGAGTTTTCCAGTCTTGCAAAGTGTGAGCATGCCTGGATGACGGCGATTTTTAAGGGCTGGGGAGCAGTAGGCGAGATGCAGCTCATGCAGAGAGAGTCCATACACATTTCAAAGTTGAGGTGTGTAAGGCTGACAAAGGATGCAGTGATGAGGTCTTGATCGTAAAAGGCAGGCTCAGGACTGCCTGGAGCTTTGTAGAAGATGGCGTCGCGGACCTCGTCCTGAAAGTCCATGGCATAACTGACAATAGCGGCGTCTCCGTCAATATCAAAGTGCCGTGCAACACGGAGAAGGGTCACCAGACAATATGCGGCCTGGTCGTTCTTGTTCCGCAGCATTTTCCGCAAACCTTCGAGGAAAGCCACCTTCTTGGCCATACCGCCACCCCTTGCTTCGCGGAGGTTGGTAGCGACCTCGAAGACGTCTGGGGTGAGGAAGAGGAGACTCGTCTGCATGGGGAAGAGCAGGGTTTTGCGGCGGATGTTGTCACCGATGGTCTGTGCCATGTCAAAGAGTGTCTCGGCGGTGTTGTCGACACGAAGGCGCATGAGATGAAGCTCGACAAACTCATGGGGGAAGCGCTCGATCCAACGGATGATGAGCAGGGGGGTGGCGATGGCAACAGCATTCTGGAACTGTTTGCGGAAATGAAGGAAGCTCGAGCAGACCTCCTGGAGTATCTGGCCCAGCTTTTGGCGGCTGACGGAGAAATAGGCCATCAGACGAAGAACAACGAGACATGACTGCTCCTCCTCGTTATTGACAGCGTTTTGGGGAGGTGGCACCTGGGTGGACAGGACGGTGCGAATCCTGTATACGACGCCCTTGAAGTAGTCCATGGACGACTTCCAACTAGAGGCCGTAACGTACTCGACAATGACCTTGACATGGGTCTCGATCTCGGAGATGCGCGAGTCGAGCATTTGTGAGGCATCAACGACATCTTCGGACCTGGCCGAGACAGGGGTCTTGGGGGTGTCGCTGGCGGATGAGCTGGGGATAGAGAGGCTCTCGGATGCATAGTCGTCGAGAATGGTCTTGGCGGATAGAACTTGACCGTCGGGAGTAGGGTTGAGGAAGACCTTGACGACATCAAATACACGGCGTACGAGCGTGCCATCGAGGACGACAGGTGGGGGGTATCTGGCCTTTCGCCGGCCAGTCGAGTCGTCGAATTGGGTGGCGCCGTGGGACGGGGTAGATGTTGAGGAAGAGGTAGAGCTTGCAAATTCGGCGGTGGCGGCGGCAGCGGTGGCGGACGAGGCATCCCAATGGCTGGAGCAGCAGTCGGCGAGCAAGGCTAGCAGGTAGAGCTCGGAGAGCAGGACGTGTGGTGGGTGAGTGGCAACATTCTTGGTGTAGGGGTGGCTAAGCTCCTCGAGGCGCTTGAGGATAGTGTCGATGACAATGGCAATGGATGAGATACTGATCTTGACGAGGGTGGTGTGTGTGATGAGGACGACCTCGTCGTTCAGTAGGCTGTCGCCAGGAGCGCCGGTCCGGTGGGGAAGACGATTGGCTAGGCGCTCGACAAGGCAGTTGACGTAACCGGGGTCGACGTTCATTTTGATATAGTGAGCCGGAGGGAGGTGTCGGTGGCACGGGGCATGGTTCGGCGGTGTGCGGCGGGGGTCATTGGCATGCGACGAGGACCATGGCGGAGGTAGCAGGTCACGAGAAGGGAGGCGTAAGAGCGTAGGATACGGAGTCGAGAGTCTGAGAGCTCAAGACTTTGAAATTCCAAAAGTATCAAAGTGTTGGAGTAAGGTGAGGAAAGGTCAACACCGGCTCGGGATGGAATCTGTGCGCAGAGTGGTGGGGTCAGCTGGCAGTCTTCTAGTCTGTGCAAAGGAAGTGAAAAGCCGACGACTGGGACAGCTGCAGCCGTGTAGTTTGCAATTGGCCAGGGTTGCGCCTACAGCGGCATTTGTTGTATTAAATGGGTAAGGTATTGTATGGTATTGACTCACTATCAATAGATCGAGAGGATGAGATTAGAAGGGAGAGGGAGGAGTAGCAGAAAGGGGAGGGAGCCGGGGGTAAAAGACAAGAAAGGAGATGGAGGAGGAGAAGAGCGGAGCTTGCCCAAGCTTGTGTGTTCCTACAGCTGTCTAAGTAGGGCGTAAAGTATCCAGAGGTTGAATCACAAAAGGGTGCGATGCACCGAGATCTAGCGGTAGTCAACAAAACTTTATAAGGTACCAAGATATCGAGATATCGAGATATCAGATATTAGGGGAATAGGTGGGATTTGATAGAGGTGGTGCCTGCTGACTGATGAGGAAGGAATGAGGAAGGAAGCTGTTCCTGACCCTGGGCCCTGAGCAATACCGGTTATAGCGATATAGTAATATAATATTGAAAATATAGTGTGCAACTTTGTGTATCAAAGCAATCCAGGGCGGCGCGGGGCGCTTGGACCCCCGCAGTCCACCAAAAGGGAAACTGCAAGACCGTTGGGCAACCGATGCCTAGCGCCGTCAGTACCTATTAAGTACGTGACAGGTATCCGACCAGCACTGATGTGGATAAGCCAAACCACAAAAAATGAAAGCAGTTTAGAAATAAAGACTTGGAAAATCCCCCAATACTCCAGGACAAAAAAAAAAAAACATAAGGCCGCATTGAGCTTATTGTTGCAGCAGTTGCGACTGTACTTTTGGCACGGCCTGTTAGCTGAGCATCAAGCCGCTTCTGGACTAAACCTTTACAGCCTAGCGGTCGTTTCTAGGCGACGTGGTAGTGGCCAGGAGACGGCCATATGGGTCATGTAGGGGGCAGGCTAGGATGTTGACGTTCATCCCATGCTAATTGTGCAATGCGGTAGATGGCGTACTTGGGTGGTGGATTCCAGGTGGAGTGCGGTGGCTGGGAGTTATGAATGTAAGATACTCGTATCTTGAGTATGAAAAGATATGTAAATGCAGCGTCTCACGATGGCATTGAGGCGGACGACGACACCGACGTGTAGATGGGATGGCTTACAGACTAGAGGCTGGCTTCGCTGCAGGTGCCTACTCCATACTCGAAGGAGCGTGCATGTAGATGTCGATAGTCCATGCATCGAATAGGAGTAGAAGTGCATCGGACCCTGCCCAACACATGGGGCATGCTTGTTGAATGCTACATTCACCGAGCTGTACCCCTGGACGGTGAGAAGACTTGCTATAAAAAGTTGGGTAGAGAAGCCAAGTAGTTGAAACTACTTTGGATAAAAAACCAAAGCGGCGCCGCTAATCCAAACTTGTATAAATTCGATAGATATCAACAGAGAATAACAGAATACTCGATAATGAGAAAGATAATTACATGGCGATGCTTGTAAAAGAAGGGCCAAAGGGACAGAAGCAGCACGAAAGACAATAAAGACAATAGATACAAGCGAGAAAAAGAAGAAAATAAAAGAAAACATTAATAAAACACTCATGTAGCCGATAAATACTGGCCGTGCAGCAAAATATCAGTAGCCACGGCTACTCCCACCCATAGATGAGGACGACGACCTGGCTTTCTTCGCCTGGCCCTGAGACGAGTCGCCTGGTGCCTGCCGGGACTTGGCCTCCTCCGATGTCCGCTTTCTGGCTGCCTCAATGATAATGTCCAACGACCGCTGAATGTCCTTGAGACGCTCGTTTTTGCCCCAGTCCACGATGTTGCGCACCGTCTTTCGGAACTCGATATAGTCGCTGGCTCTCTCAAGCAGATAGCTTTCCACATTCCTTGTATAGTAGTTGAGCTCGTCGTGCTTCCACGAGACGTACAGCTTAGCAAGGGAGCCGTTCATGGCAATGCTAAAGGCCGCGCTGTCAACGGGTTGCACCTCCTCACTCTGGTACTCCCGCAGCTGCCGATTGAGGCCCTCGGCAATGTTGATGCACGTTGCTGCACCTCCGAGACACTGGTTTGCTGCTACCCACATGTTCCCACCCACGCCTTTGAACTCGACGACGAAAAACGGAAAAACCAAAGCGTCGTACTCGTTTGTCGCTCTTACTTCGCTGTCCGTATTCACAAGATGGCATTGCTGGCTAGAGTCTGGGAACGCATTACCACAATGGTACCCGTAAAGAAGGTCGGGTGCTGGAGTGCTTATCGCAGGCACAGAACTGTCATTGGAGAAGGGAACAACGCTTCTGCTCATCTGCATGCGCCGGCTGTACTGGATTGCACCAGACTGGCCGGGAAAAACTTGTCTCATATAATAATCCTCGACCATGGACTCGGCAGCACCGTCTTTTATACTTTCGAAAACAGTGTCCCCATTAATCTCCTCGACCGATGGGCCTGGGGAGTCGCGGTCCCTGCGCATTCTCCCGACCAAAGTCCCAACATGATCTGGAAGAGAGTCTTGTGTAGGACGCAAATGGATATTGCTTCTCATCAATATACGGCGGTAGTTTGGGTCCTCCACGCTGATTCTAGCACTGGCACTGCTGCCTGCATTTGACGGCCTGGCCGATCCTCTCGCCGACCCTGCCACACGAGAGCGTGCATTACTGGAGCCCGGAGTAGGAGGCACTGCAAAGCCGTCGGCATCCCTTCTGTAGTCCATCTCTGGAGCGGACCTCGCCCACTTTCTTGGGATGGGATCGTCACGCAAATGGTCGAGATGACTATCTGACCGGCTGAGCCTCTCTCGGTCTGTACCTAGAGACTGTAGCCACTTAAACACAAAAGTGTCAAGGGGATCAAGACTGGGAACTGGGCCAAGAAGACCTTGAAGATCTTTGCGAGGACCAGACAGCCGTTTTGGTTGTGGCTGGTACAGAATTGGCTGCGATGTTTCAGTCTCTAGACTCTTCAGCGTCTCTGGATCTGGTAACCGGAGTTTCTTCAGAGGAGCAGTGTCGTCTTCCGGTCCGGCATCGAGTGCGCTCTTGGCGGGTATAATTGCTGCCTGGTCTATTGCACCACAGGTGTTAGCTAGTGCTGGCATACTCGACGTAAATTAAAGAAGCACTGAGATAGTTTGCCTACCTGTAGTATTGGCCTCTAATATTTCGGGCAGTTCCTCCTGAGTTCTGCTGATACTTGGGGATCTCGAGTATGGATGGCTTATTTGAGCCTCTGTGACTTTGTCGATTGTCATTGTGAAATCCAGACAGAAAGCAGAGGTATGCCCTGCTCTTTAACTGCTTTCAATGTGCAAAAACAGGCAGCTTGAGGTCGACACAACGGGCCGCTTCTGCCTCGACAAGCGCCGACTTCTTGGCCGCGTCGTTTTGGCCACGTCAGGCTATCCTACTTGGGCGGCAGAGCGGTCGTTTCTGTGTCTTCCCAAAATTAATTGGCTGTCGACTGCTAGATGCGCGAGACAGCTTCGCCTCGTTTCATGGCATGTCGTTGTGTCTAGTTCATTCGCAATCGGCGACTGATAATATATATGGCATGCGGGATATTATCAAGGGTTATCAGGGGACCGAAAACTGTACGAGACCTCGCCGTAGACCTGGTGTTTTGGCGATTGTGTTGAGCTGACACATATTGTGTGGTGGTAGCCTGATAGGGGATGTGCTGAGTGTTTGTAGATAATACGCGCCGACCTATCTATCCAGTATTACGCGCCAGGGTCTGCCCAGAGTAGCATGGCACAGTATTACTGATTTTAAGTTTCTAAGTAGCTTACCCGTCACGTGATCATGTTTCAATCTCGACTTTGCTTTACATTTGAAATACTTCAGAAATGATGACACATGGAAGACTAATAAACAATAGATATTCAATTCTCCTATAAACTAAACTATGGGAACGAGAAATAATAGAAAATAAGAGAGAAATGTGTGAAAGCTGTGAGTCGCCGAGGGTACGTCTGTCGAGGGTGGGCAAGTATCAACAGTGGGTATTTGGAAGAGCAGGTTATTCACACTCTCACGTATTTAAGACTTTTGTCCTCGAATTCTGCACGTGTTGATCAATTTTGGGATGCTTACAAGTAATACATGAACTACCAGCAGTCATCTTTGCATTAGATTCCAGATAACTCAAAGACCTCAAGGTCACGCATAAAAGACATTTCAGAGCCGAGGAGATGTAACGCTTAGAGAAAGCCAGAATGAAGTGCCAAGCTAAACTGATTTTCTATGCTCGTAATCAGTGTGTTTGACCGCCTCCGATGTTGTCGTCGTCACAGTACCGAGAAAGGAAAATACGTAACGGAAGAAAGCCGGGTGGGCACGACTCCGTAGATTAGCCGGAAATAGCGTGTGACAGTGGATATAGGCCGGGTAAATCTTACACGTGATGGTACACGTGTAATGGCCGTGGCCGGCAGCCCGTCCCGGCGGAAGAACTTCGGTAGGCCAAACTAATGAGTGGCGAGCAATCAATCACGCCTCTAGTGCTTTGAAGTAAATTGAATTGCTTTACGAGCATGTCACTGACCCAAGTAAGGCTGGCCCAAGTAAGCAGTTCAAAATCATCACACCGGTCGCAGGATTGGTAATGCTGATTCTGCCCCGAGTAACAAAGTCATCACAAAGCTATCCATCCACTTACCTTCTCGCTTTGGATACTTTGGGGATTTTTTTTTATATATTTTTATATATTTTATTTCGGAACTTTTATTTCTTTTGACCGCCCGAACTTTATCCCGTCGTATCGGTCAATTAGTCGTTATTTCCTATCCCGGCACCGCTGCAATTAAACATGTGGGTGCCATCAAGTCCCCATGCCGTAAATTAGACTCCCGAGTCCGGCCCTATAGAATCAATATATTTAACTCCCAACTTCCCCAGTTCTTGTGTTCTTGTAGAATCTGGGGTTTAGTTGGTAACAAGACCGATGACCTGGGTCTTGGTCTTCCATTGACTATATATCCAAGCAGTTTGGCCGAGGACGACGACAAGAACATCAACACAACATCAGCAATAAAGACGACGATAATAAAACAATGTCGGATCCAAAAACAACAGCCGAGTATCAGGCACCGGTGCACCAAAGCGAAGACATCTACGAAAAGGGTATCGCACTCACCGCCTCAGGCACACCTTCAGCCCTGTGCGGCGATGAAGAAGCCCCGGCCCTGGCCTCCCCATCCTCACCGCCGCCAGAGAAGCGGCAACGATGGAACGAGTCCAAGACAACCATATACCGTGTCTTTGCCGCAGCCTACTCATTTGCTATTCTCGGCATGAACGATGGCGCCGTCGGTGTATGTCTTGCCATATCCATCATTTTATTATTTACTTTTACTAGTGCTAACTTGTATTTCCAGGCCCTGCTACCATATGTATGCTACTTGATCTGATATTATCCCATTCAGCCCATCTCCATCTTTAACATACTGACTTGCAGATTGAAAAATACTATGACATTTCTTACACTGTCCTCTCGTGCATGTTCCTGGCTTCATTTGCCGGCTACCTTTCCGCCGCCCTGGCCAACAACCAGATTCATCACCGTTTCGGCCAGTTTGGTGTCGCCGTCATGGGTGGCACCGGCCGACTTATCGGCTACATTCCCATGATGTTCCACCCGCCATTTGCAGTGATGCCTGTCTTGATGATCTTCCCTGGTCTCGGTGGTGGTGTCGAAGACAGCGGCTGGAACGCCTGGATCGGCAACATGGAAAACGCCAACGAGCTGCTCGGTGTCTTGCACGGTGCCTACGGTCTCGGCGCCACTGTCGGTCCCCTAGTTGCAACCGCCATGGTGACCAAAGGCGGTCTTCAGTGGTACGAATTCTACTACTTTATGGTCTCCATGACGGGTCTCGGCCTCATCTTTGGTGCTACTGCGTTTTGGAGCGCTTCCGGCCGTGTCCATCGTGAAAAGTACCAGTCTACCACGGGCGAGGGACGCACTACAACGCGTCGGGTGATGCGTGAGCCTATTCCGTGGCTCATGGCTCTGTTTCTGCTCGGCTATGTCGGTGTCGAAGTCAGTTTGGGAGGCTGGATCACGACTTTCATGCTCAATGTCCGCCATGCCGAGAGCTTTGATGCTGGTATGTCCGTCACCGGATTCTGGCTTGGCATCACCATCGGCAGATTGGCTCTTGGCTTTGTCACTGGCCGTCTGGGCGAGAAGCTCGCAATCACAGTCTATTTGGGAACTTCTATTGCATTGCAGCTACTTTACTGGCTGGTGCCTTCATTCATTGCTTCGGCCGTCTTTGTCGCCCTCCTTGGTTTCTTCCTGGGCCCTCTCTTTCCCGCTGCAGTCGTCGCTGCCACAAAGCTTTTGCCAAGCGACTACCACGTTTCTGCTATTGGTTTCGCATCTGCATTTGGCAGCGGCGGTGGTGCCATCTTCCCATTCGCAGTCGGTACTATTGCACAAAGCAAGGGCGTGCAAGTACTGCAGCCAATCGCTCTTTCTATTATGATCTTCATCCTTATCATTTGGTGTTTCCTTCCAGGTGGTTATAAATCTGGAGGCCTGGAGCGTGCCAGGAACAACCACGAGGGCATTGGCAACGATGTCCGTGTTGCTGCGCGTTGGGTCATGCAAAAGGGCAAAAAGAAGCAAGCCGAAGAGGCACCCACTTCAGTTTTTACCTGAAGGAGGCATCATTGAAAATATCAGCTCTGAACCGACCTTATTCGACTTCAAACTGCAGCAGCTCATCGGCGATACGCTTGAGATAAAACTCGCGCGTATCCCGGGGCAGATTCTTAAACGAGTTTGAGATTTTGGAAACGTCCTGCCGGGCTTTCTCGTACGCCGCAAGGTCTCTATTTCCATACACGTCTCTGCCCGCCGAGTACCCTGTACCAAGATCTCGGAAGAACACATTCACAGCTACACTGCTGGTCGAAACCGGTGTTGCTGTGTGCAGCCACAGCTGGGGCAGAAACAAGACATCACCTGGGCCGAGAAGTGCCTCGTATGGGTGGCAATGTGACAGAGAAGACGAGCTCATGGACGAGAACACATCTATACTCGAGCTCGAGGCCCCGGGTGCAAAGCCAAGTCGTGTAACATCAGAAGGTGGAAAAAGGTAGAATCTCTTAGTTCCACGGATCTGGCAGTAGACGTTTGCAAGGACCTATTAAAAGTTAGATTTTTCTGGTAATAGTGGTATGATTTGGAGGATATGGAGTTGGCGTTGGTTTGATTTTACTGCTTTATCTAGAACCCGGACTGTTTGAAATTTTATAGACTTACATCATAATGCAACCACATGTTCACTGGACCCGAGATGCGTAGGACCGAGCTGAACAGCTTGTCGTTGACGAACCCAAGTTCCGCTGGCAGAACAAAGTCAGGCGCGATCGTGGGAAAGTCGGCTTCAAGGTTAGCGGGTGTGTCAGATGGCTTGTCCGCAGATAGTGTCCGTAGGTACAGCCTTTTGCCATCCCGGACATTGCCAATAAACTCTTGGAACGTCTGTGTGCTGTATTTGAAATTTTTGGATAAAAAGTCCATGGCTTGGCTGGAAGATTCGTGCACGACAACCTTTCGCTCCGCGCCCGCCTGGACGGCAAGGTAGTCTAGTGTCCATTTCTCGAGACAGCCGCCGAGGTCCAATCCTTTGAAGACGACAGGCTTGCCACTTTGAAGGATAGACTCAAAGTGATCCGCAGAGTCGAGAGTGACATATGCGATCTGGGTAATAAAAGGAAGCCCGACTTGACTGACCTCTGCGACCTTGTCAGGGCCAGGGTATTCGTTTGTGACGGTCAATGTCTTTAGTAGTCGCCACGATGACAGCTCTTCATTCGACCCGGATATTTTACTGTTCATGTCGAGGGTGTAGATCCCTTTGGACCACACTGTGCCCATAGAAAATGTGGCCATGCCGCCGCCGATGATCGAGATCATCCCTCTTCTCGTACTGATCATTGAAGCGCCAACAAAGACAGGACGGGGCGTCTCTGGTTTGAGTGCATATACGTATTGTAGACACTCGACCACTTCGTCATCCTGTCCGTAGTTCCTGAATCGCACAATCTCACGGTCTTGGAGTATGCTGCCAGTATCAGTAACACCTCCGGCAATGACGGTCCAGCCGCCTGTCTGAGTGCTACAGGCACCAAATCTGGAAAGCATTGATGTCTCCCAGCTGCTTAGTGACTGTATGAACCGAATCGTGGGCTTGGCAATACTTGACAAATCTAATTCCCATTTATAGACAGTCTTTGAGACAAGCCCGTCCACTGTCACACCACCCGAAAGGAGTCCGTGAAACAGATGTGGGCCCATATTTTTTGTACTGCTGGTTTCCAAAAACAAGAGGAGTGAGCCAAAAGTGTCGACGGGTTGTACGTTACCCTCAATGTGACACCTTTTCCACCCGATGGTAGGGTGGTAGAAAAGGTAGTGTGGGTGGATGGTGGAGGAGGCCGACTTTCCACCTGCAAGAAGCACAAGCTGTGATGTTCCAAGTCGGGCTACTGAGTGTCTAAAAAGGGGTTGTGGAAGGTCATGTGTCTTGGTCCACTGGTTGGTGTCCTTCTTAAAGATCCAACAGTCCTTGTATGGTGTCGCCGGTGATGCACGTCCGCCGACAAGTAGATGCCCAGCATCGCCAATGTCAGTCAACGTGAAGCACGACCTTGCTGCTGGCCCCCCTTGGTGGAGGTTGATCGCGGGAGGAGGACCTTTTTCATCGGCGCTGGCGCTATAGCCATAAAGATCGCAAGAGCGCATGCGGCCGGCTGCACCGAAGCCAAAGAAGTTAGCCACGTAGGGCTGACCAAGAACATCTTTTAAGACTAAAGGAGCTCCAAATCGACGGGGTGGCGAGGTCTTGGATGCATTGATGGGACAAAATGTGAATGAGACTGGAGCCTTGTTGTCTGGTGCTGGTGCGTGCTCGGCCTGCTCGACCTGCTCGGCCTGGAGGCTGTTGTCGCCAGCCTGCATGCCATTTCTCGCATAAAGAAGAAAGTAGTGGCTGGCGTGATTTACAAACTCTTCCCACTCGTCAAATACTTCGACGTCGTCGAGAGCCTCGCGGTCAGCAGCCGACATAAACATAGGATCTGACCATGCCTCCCAGAGTGACCAAACCCGAGTGTCTGGCCAGCCCTGGTCTCGGAAGCGCTTGGCTTGGTCGGAAGTTGTAGGGTATTTTGTCAAGGCATGGATAGGTGTGTCCATGCTCTGGAAGTGGTCGGACATGGTAAGTGCGAATGGATGTGATATGCCGTCGGGTGCCAGTTGCTCGAGGAGACAAAACTCGACATCGCCGAGGGTACCTGCCCAGCGAATGAGGGCATCGGAAGACGCAACGTCCATGTAGGCAATTGACACCTCGGCGACAAAGAAAATTTCGCAGCTTTCTGGATTAGCAACTAGTCGCAGGGTTTCGTTGATTTCCTGCAGACGGCGCAGGTCACAAGCAATCTGTGTGTACTCGTCACTCGTGAGGATGATGAGGGGGTCCTTTGTGAATTCGAGGTTGGTCAAGGGCTTCCGCAGCTCAGGAGTCTTTTCAACGACCTTGCACTTGGAGGCCATGGACCCTGGAAAATCAATGTCCACAAACTTGACGCCCTTGCAGAGGTCGGGGTGTCGGGCCATGGATCGCCATGGGAGGGGGTCACTGGTCATCAGTATGTGTTGATGCGGAATGTAGAACAGATGTAGATTTATATCTTACCTTCCACACCCAAGATTGACGACGACTTTGGTCTTACTTGATGGGCGGCCTAGGAACCGGCTGACCATGGTATCGACCAAACGCATGCGTAGAAAGTAGCCGCGGTTGACCAAAGGTGTCCGTCGCTGGTATTTCTTGACGAAGAAGCGTAGATACTGGGGATCGTTGGGGTGGTAGATGCGCTCGACACTACGCTTTGACACGATGCTTCCATCATTTGTCTTGGTTGTTAGAAGTGTTTGTAGATCTTGCAAGAGTATAGGCTAGGGGTAAGAGGAAGATTATGAAGAGCACCAAATACAAAATAAAATAATGTACTCGGAATTCTATTGAACAACATGAATAAGGAAAGCGCAATGAAAGCGAGCGTAACAAAAAACCAACTATACAAATAAGCAAATAAAGATGTCAAAAAGGTACAAAAGAATATAAATCACCAATAAATACAAGGAGGTAGAAGGAAGAAAGTCAATGTGAGGCATCAAAGAAAGGAAAAAAGAAGAATAAAACAAAACCAAAAACTCACCATCATGACGAGTTCATCCCGTCTCTGAGACAGCTTAGAAGACATCTTGACATGGACCTTGACATATGTGCAAAAATCTCTAGAATACTGTGAACCGGATTTCCACTGGTGGCACTCAAATGCCGTCTGAAAGTGGTGATGCTTTTCGCAAAGTCTTAAAAGGCCTCTTTTCTGTCGTGAGTGTTTTTAGTGGGGCAGCCTTAGGGAGCTCCCCGTTGACAAAGAGTGGGTCTTTCACGTGCTGTAAAATACCATACACAGCAGCCTGGAGCACTGCTAAAATGAATACTTGCGATTACTGACTGGACAGACACCTAACTGTCGATGAGTGTCTATCCCTACAAGTCAGACCCGTAGGCCACCTGGAAGCGGCCCCGCAGCCAGCCTTTCCAATTCCCAGCATTACGTCGCCAGGTCGCTCCTGCCTTTAGGAATATTCCGCACATCTCACATGTTCTTCAGCTATCGTCACCTGCCCCAGCCGCACAACATCGCAAAGCTCACATCGTCGCCCACACGCCACATAGCCGCTACTGCATCTTGCTAGATAGTTATTCTACCTCCTAGAACCTAGAACCTGCTCTCAAACAGCATTAGCTATTCCAGCACCACTTCAACACCCCCAGCTCAGCCGCCGTCCTCGATCTGGACGCCATCACATCGACCGTCCTCCGTCTAGCTGTCGGGGACCCTGTTCGGCTCGCTCCACCACTGCCCGGATCCGGTGGCGCCTTTGCCGTCGCCGCAAGTTGCCATATCGACCTTGGCCACTTTGTAACAAGCAAAGATACCCCGGCCACCTCGTTGCCATCTGGCAAAATGACGAGTCCCGCGCTCAACTTTGTTACCTTCAACCAGGACCAGAGCTGCCTGGCTGTCGGCACCTCCAAGGGCTTCCGCATCTACCATACCGATCCCTTTCACAAGATCTTCAGTAGCGATAATGGTAGCGTATCCATCATAGAAATGCTTTTCTCGACGTCACTGGTGGCTATCGTGTTGTCACCGCGGCACTTGGTCATCCAGAACACAAAGGTACATTTCTTCTGGTTCGATATGGATATGTGAAGGCTTGAGTCTTTTTCTTTTCTCTTTTCCATATACTGACTTCTAGCGTGCTTCTGTTATTTGCGAGCTTACCTTCCCTTCCGCCGTGCTTGCAGTCCGCCTCAATCGCAAACGCCTCGCTGTTGTCCTCGAAGACGAAATCTACCTCTACGACATTGCCAACATGAGCTTGCTCTACACCATTGCAACGTCGCCCAACGCAAACGCCATCTGCAGCCTCTCACCATCCTCCGAGAATTGCTACATTGCGTACCCCCTGCCGAAACCGCGCGAGGACCGCGACGATAAGCGCCCCTCTCATGCGCCGCCGCTGTCATCATACGTCACACCAACCTCGGGCGAGGTCCTTATCTTCGACACTATCACTCTCAAGGCCGTCAATGTTATTGAGGCCCATCGCTCGCCCCTCTCGTGCATCGCCATTAACAGCGACGGCACACTGCTTGCGACCGCATCTGAAACCGGCACCATCATCCGTGTCTTTAGCGTGCCCAAGGGTCAGAAGCTGTACCAGTTTCGACGCGGCACCTACCCATCCACAATATACAGCATGTCTTTTAACCCAGACTCGTCGCTTCTGTGTGTGTCGTCGACCTCAGACACTGTCCACATCTTCCGGCTGGGCGGTCCACAAGGTCCACCTGGCAGTGAAGGACCATCGAGCTCGTCTGGAGCAGGTGCTGGCGGACAAAGTAGTGGAAATGCCGACCACGGAAGCTCGCCACGACAGAACCGCTGGTCACGGTCGCGGAGTCACGATAGTCTCAACGATTCGCCAGGGAGCGGATCGCCACAGAGCGACCCTGCCGACTTTACAGGAGGCAGCGTTATCGGCGCAGGCGGCCGTGAAGGAACTACCGGACAGAGACGGCAAAGCGGCACGTTTGGAAGCATGCTGCGGCGCTCATCACAGATTATGGGCCGCAGCGTTGCAGGTGTTGTCGGCTCGTACCTGCCCCAGACTGTTACTGAAATTTGGGAGCCGTTGCGCGACTTTGCTTACATCAAGATTCCCCGCGTTGGTGCTGCCGCTACGCCGAACAAGCCCGGTGCTGCTGCAGCTCCTGCTAATGTGCCTGCCAGCGGCGCCTACACTGGCGGCCCACTGAGAAGTGTGGTCGCTATGAGCAGCAATAGCCCGCAGGTCATCGTCGTGACCAGCGACGGCGGATACAACGTTTTTAACATTAACATGGAGACTGGAGGCGAAGGTTTCCTGGCCGATCATTTTTCGTAAGTTTTTCATAAAGTCCACCATATTGACCACAGCTAACACCACAGAATTCTCGACGGCGACGACAAGCTGGAAGCAGCATCCTACGGCTCTTGATATGTGACACTCTTTTTGCTTTCTGCGCAATACTAATGATTTGGATTTTGTAATATGATGTTCTTTTCTGTTCTTTTCTGTTCTTTTCTGTTCTTTTCTGGTTGCTCTTATATCTCTTCTCTGTTTTTATTTTTTGTACTCTCGCATTCCTCTCAATCATGCTTGGTGCTTCGATGAAGGAGGACCACAGGACATTTCCTATCTTTGCCCATTGCATTCGTTTGGCGTTTACCCCTTGGAGTTTGCTGACTATATTGTTATATTACGTCTGGTGCTGGTGGCCTAGCTATTAGTTTGTTCATGTATTTGCTTATCTATTAATTTCATCAATATTGTATACATTTTGTATACTGCATGTGTTTTTAACAGTCTGAGCAGCTGTTACAATCATGCTATATAACTATGGTCAAGCAACATCGAGAGAAATAGTCAATTGAATACGCAAAATAGTCATACATCGTAAAAGGTGAAGAAAAGACCTACAAAGCCCGGAACAGTAAAAGCCCATACTTGAACAACAACATAAAAAACCGAAAACAACAACAAACCGGCGGAGTATATTGAGCGAAGCAAAGCAAAAAAAAAAAAAAAAAACGATAACTCCGTCCCAAGAAACGCATTATAAAAAAGCAGGTCGAAAGAAATAACCAAAGAAAGAAGAAAGAAAGGCAAAAAAAGAAAACAAGAAAATACTAAGAGAAACAAGTGTCATCAAAACACATAATATGCTGCATCTCTAAGAAAATAATGGTGACTGTTCACCGTACGTAGGGCTGGTTCATCAGAGCCACCTCACGGGCAATCTCGCCCCATTCAAGCTCCCTCTTGACGCCAGCACCATTGCTGTCTGCGTTCTGCTGCTTGATTAGCTCTTCCCATTTGAGGAGCTCGTAAGCAAACCGGAGATGCGGCTGAATGATAACGTTGAGCCGTCTGGCACGAACAAAGCAGTAGGCCTGGGGCAGGGAAAGCTTCATCGAGCGCATCACCTCGGCAATACAAATTGTAGCACTCCGGGACACGCCGACACGGCAATGCACAAGTGTTGCAGTGCCATTCTTGCGACCTCTCTCTATTCATAGTCAGTATAAGTCAATAAAATATTTGGTTTCTGACTGATTCGTCTTACCAATGAATTCGAGACAGCGCGCAAACTCGTGCGTAAGAGGATCAATTCCATTATCTTGGACTCCTTGCACGACACACAGATTATCCTCACCCCATTCCTCGAGAGACTGCTCTCTCCATGTTGCCATTTCACCAACGCTGAGGATCTGCGTAATTCCGAGTGCCTTGAGCAGCTCAGGGTTGTTGGCGTGAGTGAGGTTTCCAAGATACATATAGTCAAGCACGCGGCTTGGGAGCGAACCATCCAGCAGTGAAAACCATCTGGGTTGGCTGTGCACTTCCATCGCAATCGTGTCCGCGTCCTTGTCGGCATTCACAGGCGACTCAGACATGAGCCGTGGTGCCAGTGCTGTGAGCAATGCTACGTCTGTCTGGTATGCGAAAAAGTTGCGCTGCTTCGTCGTGTGCATGGAGAGCCATGCATCGTGGATCGGGATGCCGTGGCTGTAGCTGTAGTAAGCCAGTCCCAGCATGGTTGACTCAGTGTAGCCGTCAGCGCAGTGGATAAGTACTCGTCTGGGGGGTGGGCTGAACGAGGTGGCCGGCTTGTTAGAAAATGTAAAGTCGCCCATGCTGCCGTCACCACCGCTCAATTCGTCTATCAGGGAGCCTGATGCATTTGGCGGTCCATTGGCAATCCGGTATATCCACTTGCAAGTCTCCAAGATTGCGTCAGCCTCAGCCTGGGACCAAGTCGGTGGCAAGATGGTTCCTGAAGAGGGAAAGTCGAGGTAGATCTTGCGACCGGAAGTGTCTGCTTCTGCGATACCCCAGTACACGCGAGAGTTCAGAGAGCCCATATCGCTGCACTCGATTAGGATATCGTATGCATCCTCATCGCCAGAGTCGGGGTCGGGGGTAGGACCCAACCACACATTGTGAGATATTTCGGACGCCCTGGTCATGGTGTACATCTCTTTGCGCTCTTGGTGAAAGAAGTTGATCACGTTTCCAGTGACTCGACCCTCACTGTCGAGAGAAACAATTTCTGGGTGATTAATCTCGAAATCGTCAAACGGGGAAACACAAATAAATGTGTTGTATTCGGGGAGAGGGCTACCCGGCTCAGAGTACTTGGTGCGCCAGGCCTGCTGTGCAGCCGCGACCTCCCAGGCCAATTCCTGCACGATATGCTTGCACTCGCCATAGATAATGATGTCCGAGGTGGCGGCGGTCTTAGCTGTCTGGATGTGAAAGTTGCGCACCGAAAATCCCTCCTTGGGATCGGCATCGATAAACTTGGGCTCGACACCAGATTCCATGAATTCTTCGGGAGCAATGGCACCCTTGAGGCGGTTATGGCCGAGCTGTCCATCAGCCTTGACAATAGTCAAACCGCGGATACAGCGAGGGGTTTTGCGCATGACCCGCCGGCGCTGGGAGAAGAAGGCCTGTTGCATGACATTGGAGGGATGTATGCCATGGAGCCAGGGGAAAACGAGGGCTGGATCTGGGAGTGGTTGGCTGGCAATATAGTCGAGCGCAGCAGCGACGCCAGCAGGGTCGATGGAGTAGAGTGATAAATCACCGCTCTTGATGCGCGTGTAATCATCGGGTGGAAATAGCAGAGACTGTTGCGCGCGATCAGGTTCGCTAGGGGGCGGAGAGGGCGATGGAGTTGTGGAAGCCACTGGTGGCCCAGGCGGGCACACGGGAATGTGCTTGTTCGGAATGGGAATAGGATTAGGAGTCTGAGGGAGCGACTGGGCCGGTTGCCTGTCGATTTCGTCAATGTCGACATCGAGCATAATGCCCGAGCCTACGGATGCCATCCCGGTAGAGGCACGATGCGGCGGTAACGGCCGGTTCATGGCGACGGCAGCCATGACGGGCGATATTATGAAAGTAAAGTTTCGCTAGGGAGAAGAAGAAAGAAGCAGAATCCTGAAGATACAAGGAGATAAGCAAATTATAGGCTCTGGGATGGAGATGACGCTTGACGACGACACACGAGAGATAAGTCGGTTGGGCCGATGGGAGTAGGCGTGATGGGCCGGCCAAACAGGCCGGTGAGGGATGCTAAAATATATGCTTAGTTGCTACTAAGGGAAGTGGCACCCGGCGTCGTTTTATTTATTTGTTGTTCTTGCTGAATTGCAAATTTACTGGATTTATTAAGTAAGTAATGATTCGTGATGGAAACAGGAAGGAGCATAATCTGTGATGTAGTGTCTAATGGATGAGAGTCGTGATGCCAATTGATCAAGAAAGTAGGCGGGTGGATGCAGGCCAAGCCAAGGTATTAATCAAACTGATCCAGGGAACTGGTCCAAGCAATGCGATGTGAACTGAGGGGAATGTAGCCGTGTGAACATACATTTTTGGAGTATGGGCAGATAATGCTGGTTAGAACCAGGAATACAAAGTACGGGGAACAAGGACCATGAAAGTACCGCGATGACAGCAATAAGGAAAGACGAGGTAAGATTGACATGAACTGTTGAGAGATCGGCATAGTAGAGACGGCGGATGCAGATTATGCAGATGATGTGAGGATGCGAAGTGATGCAGATGGAGAACAGAGGATGCAATTGCGACGATAGATGAGAGAGACTGGGATGCACGCCATATCAGACGAGGAAATACAAAACTTACGCAGCCTTGTTTCGGTGTAGGACATGAAAGACTTATTGCACATGCCTATCGAGGGCGTCGATGAAGAGTTGACGATTGAGGGAGAATCGAACTGTTCTGATGGTGGTGGTGCGAGTGCAAGCGACAAGGTGAGAGGTGTGCGAGGTAGTGGGACGAATTGGGCCGCTACGTGATTGGCGATACGTCGTGCCGCCGGCTGTTGAAGGGGTACTGAGACCAAGTCTGAGACAAGTGACGAAGGGAGAGGATGCAAGAGACAAGACTCAAAAGTCAAGAGGAAGAATCCGGAATATAAAAGACAAGATAATGCAAAAGGCGTGCAAGGTGTAGAAGATCAGAGATGTGCAGAGAAATTGCTCAATCAAGAAACCAAAATGAGATGATCAGCCTCTGGGAGGGTAGATAGTTATTGGTGATAGGATTGACACAAGCCTGGTTGTTGTGTCACGAGTGGGAAGATGTGGAGCGGAGATGAGGAGTAATGAGAGAGGAGAGAAGATGGCAATAGATGATATAGAAGATATAATGTGAGAAAAGCGAAAAGATAAAATAGAGAGAAACAGGAGATGGAGATGATAGATACAAAGAAATAGAGAGAGATCCAGGTGTGGAGGAGGTGCCGGACACTGGGTTGATGCAGTGTAACAGATGAATGGCGGCGACGGACTACTGCAAGGATGGGAGAGCTATAAAGGCGAATAGGAGGGATGCCCGCATACTTTGGTGTGTGTGGAAATAAAGAGATGAGGAGATAACGAGGTAGTGATTGATTCACAAGGGAGACAAAAGTATGTGTGAGAGAGAAAGCAAGACAAAGATAACTGACGACAACCGAAAGATTGAGACACAAAGAGTCCCATAACGCGATTGAGAAAGATGGCGCGAATCTGCGTTGAAACAGGTGGAATGTAGGAGACTAGAAGTGTGGCATGCAGATGAGGCGAGGAGAGGAGGAGAGGAGAAGCAGTCGATAGTGAAAGGTGGGTGGCGAAAAGCAGCTACAGATATGGTGATAGAGAATGGGCAATGATGATACGGCGATAGCAGGTGATGTGATATGGGGTGCGTTTAATGATAAGGCTGAGGTAGGGTAACTAGTCAAAAAGACTCATTGACTCGAGGGGAAACTGCAGTCGGGAAGGACTTGTGTCTGATTGTCGGGGAGGAGGATGAAGACGGGAGGACAGCAAGGGGCTATGGTAGCCAAGCTGATGAAGATTGAAAGAGGAGAAAGAAAGTCTTGTGTCGTTGCTGAAGCTTTGGATGGGGAGACAGAGAGACCACAGGGAGGTTGGTAACCCTACGAGTGAATGGAATGGATACTACAGCGATCATATTGCATTGAGACGACCAAACACATTGAAACAGATGAAGAGAATATTTGTCTGGACATTGGGGGTCTTGGACAGAGATAACAAACGATTAAGACGCAGTCTACAAGTACTTGTGCGTAGGCAGCCGAGGCCGGAGAGAAGAGACTTGCTGGGCAGAGCAAGAGATGCTAATAATCAAGTCGGGGGCTAGTCCGATGGCAATGCGAGGGTTTGCATTGGCCATCTTTTATATCAGCACGTAAGAGTGTCGGTATATTACTAGAAACCGTATTATTATATCAAGGTATATATTCACAGGATGAAACAAGAAGCCATGATGCGCCTATAGAGGGTATTCGGAGACATCAAGAAGAATATAACAGGAATAGAACAGCCGCAACCGTGTAGGTTCCAGGCGATGACAATAGTGGGTGGATAGGATATGCTTGTATAGAGTGCGCCTATGATTGTAGATAGGAATAATATAGGCACTCTGAAAGTCGGAGAAGCATAAGTATCAAGGTGTGATCATGAGTAAGGCTTCTAAATTTACAACAGCGATGGCATCAACAGACCGATAATGTTCACAAAGAAATCAATCAGTTGTCGTACTTGGCCTTGCTGGCTCTTGTCTGTTCCGTCTTTGTCAAGTTCGTTCTGTTGTCTACTTCCCTGCAAGTGACAGAGACTCCTGGCCAGACCACCATTCCAACAGCGACCCGATAAGAGGACCAGGCTGTGCCAGCCAATCACACCCCGCCCGCCTATGCCTTGAATGGCTGTTGGCTGCGCCAAAACGCAGTAGAGCGGGCCTTTTGCATGCCAGACTGCCCAATGAAACTCAGTTTCAGGGCTCCATTCTGTCGGCCCCGCTTTCCACGGCGGGTATTTTGGACGGCGTAGTGGACTGGGCGTGGACATATTCGTGCAAGTAGTAAATGGTGAGTGACTTGGGTTGTAGTTGTTATATAATCAAAATTTTCCTATACGTATATAAATTCAAACAAGTTTAAACGACAAGTGCATTTAAAAATAGATAAAACGTGGGTATTGTATTGAGGCAGGAGGGTATTTGTTCACGGTTGAGGAAGGAGCGATGGGGACATCTTAATTATATAATTATATGTATCGTCCTTGTCCGCCATATCTCATCTCAAATGAGACACCTGCAGTAATTAACACTGAGAGACTGCATACAGCAGCAAGTGGACTCCATCTTTGATAAGCCCCGAACCGCTGTGCTGGATCGCCCACAGCGTGCACTACGGGGACTTCATGCCCGCCCGCATGCACCAGTGCCCCAGCGCTCATCCCGTGCTCTCATGGCCCACCTTCCCTAATAGGCGCTAGAATACGGCTTAGCTCATCAAGCTTCGCATGCTGGAGAATACTTAAGATACAAGCTCCCGCAGATATCAGCCCCATTATCGTGCCATCCACCAATTACAGCGCTCCAATCGCTGTCACCTCATTGGCAGCCCCACTGTTTGTCAGCAGGAAGACAAGCTTATGACGAGCCGGCGCCGGGCTGCCATCTTCCGACCTCGTCTCTTATCCGCCGCACAGCGTGCATCCGTTTGCTGACGCTTCACGACATCATCTTATACGCATTTATATACATAGTGAAAGATAATTATATCTATTTGCCTGGCAATGTCAGCTATGAGGTCGTCTACGGAATTGCTTGGCGCGTCGCCAGCTGCCATCCAGGGCCAGCACCTCACTGTCCGCGGCCTCGCAGCCGGCCTCGGCGTCGGCCTCATCATCTGCTGCTCCAACATGTACTTTGGCCTGCAGACCGGATTTGTCAGCACCATGTCTCTGCCCTCCAGTCTGCTTGGATTCGGCATCTTTCGTGCCCTCGCACGCCACCTCTCTTTCCCCTTCTCGCCCGTCGAGAACGTCCTCGTCCAGAGCGTTGCCGGAAGCATGGCCATTGCCCCCCTGGGCTCCGGTTTTGTCGGCGTTCTTCCTGCCATGAACTATCTCATGAAAGAGGAAGAGCTAGGTCCTATCAACTTGTCTCTCTTCAAGATGATTGTGTGGTCACTCGGTCTCTGCTACTTTGGCGTTCTCTTCGCCGTTCCTCTGTAAGATATCCTGTCATCTCTATTTTGGAACCTCTGATAACTAACAAATTAGACGCAAGCAAGTAATTATTCGTGAGAAGCTCAAGTTTCCCAGCGGCTTCGGTGCGGCTGTCTTGATCGGTATCCTCCATGGCCGCAAGCCAAAGGCGGGAAGCGGCAAGATTCCTTCCAGCTTTGCCAGTCTTGCAGGTGAAGAGGTTGTTTCTCCCCCTTCTGCTGGAACGTCTGGCACTGGTGCAGACGTCGCCGAGGACTCCTCCTCTGAGCATGAGATCCGTCGCCGTGAAGAGTGGCGCGCCAACTTGCGCCTGCTCCTCGTATGCTTCCTGATCTCGGGTCTTTTTACGCTGGCCACCTACTTCTTCCCCATCATCCGCAACGTCCCCTTGTTTGGCTCGGCAGCTGCAAGTACATGGCTGTGGACATTCAACCCGAGTCTTGCCTACATTGGACAGGGTGTCATCATGGGCCCGGCAACCACTATGCACATGCTTCTCGGCGCTGTCGTCGGTTGGGCCGTTCTGTCGCCCCTGGCTAAGAACCGCGGCTGGGCACCAGGAAATATCAATGACTGGGAGACGGGGAGCAAAGGCTGGATTGTGTGGATTTCTATTGCAATCATGCTTGCCGACGGAATTGTCAGTCTCACGCACATTGCCGTCCGTTCTGGTCTTCAGTACTGGCCCCAAGCACAGGTTGCCATTGCCCGCAACCTGCCCCCCACACTTGCTGCTCTCTTTGAGAAGAGAGACATGACAGGCTACACCGCAGTTGATGGCTCTGACGAGTCAGCTGATGGCGCACCAGTTTCTCCCAGCCCATTTTTCAACTTGAGAGCTCCTGAGACTGGCATCGAAGGCGAAGAGGACGGCTTCCACCCAAGCGGGAACCATGACGAATCGCTCGACGGCGACTCTGAAAAGGATGCTCCGGCGGAGCAGCAAATTGGCGGCAAGCTTGTCTCTATCGGACTTGTGCTGTCAATCCTGTTCTGCATTGTCTGCATTCGCATCACATTTGGCCCACTGGTTCCCCTTTATGCCACTATCATCTCCATTGCAATGGCGCTTGTCCTGAGTATCATGGGTGTCAGAGCCCTTGGCGAGGTAAGATGCCTGCAAACATGGTACCTCATGCTTGATTACGACTAACACGACTAGACTGATCTTAACCCTGTCTCGGGTATCTCCAAGCTCACTCAGCTCTTCTTTGCCTTGATCTTCCCAGCCGGACACAAGAGCAGTGTTCTTGTCAACCTCGTTGCCGGTGCTGTCTCTGAATCTGTGGGTTATTTCCCTTCTTATCTATTGTTAACAATACTAATCCAATTACTAGGGCGCACTCCAAGCCGGCGAGCTTATGCAAGACCTCAAGACTGGCCACTTGCTTGGCGCGGCCCCAAGTGCCCAGTTCTGGGGCCAGGTCATTGGTACCAGTGTTGGAGCCGTTGTCAGCGCCTTTTTGTACCGTCTTTACCAGTCGTAAGTCTAGGCCAATCTCTTTAAATTCTCAGAAAGACTGCTAACGATGCGCAGTGCCTATGAAATTCCTTCAGACCTATTCCAGATCCCTACTGGTTACGTGTGGATATTCACTGCGCGACTTGTCACTGGCAAGGGCCTGCCTACCATGGCTGCTGAGTGGGCAATTGGCTCTGCAGTCCTCTTTGCGGCCATCACTCTGCTGAGAATTCACACAGCAGAGAAGTCATGGCACGCCTATATCCCGGGTGGTATTGCTGTCGCAGTCGGCATGTACAATGTGCCCTCGTTCACCCTCGCTCGCAGCGTTGGTGGTCTGATTGCCCTCTACTGGAAATTCTCTGGTAGGGACGATACCAAGGCCATTGTGCTGGCATCTGGTTTCATTTTGGGAGAAGGCTTCCTCAGTGTTGTCAACCTATTCCTGCAGACTGCCGGCGTTCCTCATTACTAGGTACAGTCTCATGGACACCCATGTGCACAGACACACTAACATACCAGCATCATAGACTAGCGACTGTTTTGTTAACTTGTTGATTTATTTTATCACTTTTCGAGTTATATACCGGGAGTCAGGGGTTGTGAGTAAGAGATATTACTTTTTGGTAGATTCATTATGCATACTTTGCATCGGACGGCATCAATTTACGTTAATATTTGTTCAAATCATTCAACTTTTATTGCTCTTAAGATGTATCAATGTCCAGTTCCCTGTCCTTTCCCTTTCCCATCCCATTTCCGTTTTTATTTAGACTGCCGTGACTAGCGCAGGTTCCATGTCTGCTGCTTCTGCTCCTTGCCCTCTTGCGTCCACTTGACACGCAGCGACAGAGCACGCGGGTTATCCTCGGCAGTGATGAAGGACAGCTCGCCCTCAATGTTGCGGCTGTCCGCCTCGGTGAGCTGCTTCGAGTGGTCCTTGGCCAGCAGCAAGCACTGCATCCAGTGTGTGGCCTTGGCAAACGGTCCCGTGGTAAACGCGACGCGGTCCTTACCCAGGTCGATCCACTCCTTGGAGCTCGCTGTCACGGGCTCGATCTGCGACGTGCGCGACTCGGCAAAGTAACAGTCGAACCACACTAGGAAACCGTCCAGAGACTCGGCATCCTTGGACAACACAGACTTCCAGTTCACAGAGAACACAAGATCTTCAACCTTGACGGTGTGCAGGTCAAGGTACTTGACCATACAGGGGGTGCCAGCAACAGTCTTCTCGGGCATGACCAGCATGCGGGCATCGTCGTAGATGCCAGCCTGCATGGCCTTCATGTCGAAGCCGTAGACGTCGCGCCAGAAAGCAATGCTGTCGGTGATGTACTCGGAGTCGGACACGGGGGCCATGAAGATGGACGAGTGGCTGGGCACCAGCAGGCCGTTGGGCGCCAGGTACTTGTCACGCGCGTAGAGCACGCTGGGCAGCATGGCCTCGTAGAGCAGGGCGTAGCCCATCCACTCGCTGACAATAATGTCGACCTGGTCGACGGGCAGCTTGACCTCCTCGATGAGGCCCTTGCAGCAGGTGATCTTGTCGGCAAGGCCGTTGTGGAAAATGTTCTCACGGGCCTTGTTGATAATCTCGGAGTTGTCGACAGCAATGACCTGCTTGGCGCCGGCCTTGGCACAGAACATACTCAGAATACCGGTACCGCAGCCAATGTCAAGGACAGTCTTGCCAGCAAACAGGTGCTTGTTGGTGTAGATAAAGTCCCGGTAGGCGTCTGTGCGGATGGCGTCCTTGAGCATAGTCTCGTGAATGTCTGTAGAGTTAGTCGAGAACACTTGCACATATTATGCGATGAGTGTCAACATACCACTGTGTGAGTAGGACTCAAAGTAGTAGTCAGTGCCACCGGTTGTCTCCTCCTTGTCGCCAGCGGATGCAGGTGCAGCAGCGGCCTTGGTGGACGACTTGGCATCCTTTTGTGCCTGCTCCTCGTCGACACCCCAGCGCTGGTCCAGGGTCTTTTGGACGGCCAGGCGGTAGTTCTCAAACTGGCGGGTCAGGATCTCGAGCTCTGACTTGAGCTCCTCGTTTTTTTTCTCCAGATCAGCACCAGCGGCACCGGCAGCGCTCTTGCTCTCGACGGCCTGGGGTTCGGGAAGGCTGTCCAGGCCCACGATAACGGCATCGTCGTCCAGGACGGGCTTCAGGAACTCGTCGCCTGCAATATCGGCAGCAGTGATCTCATCAGGCAGGGCGGCACCATCCTGAACACGCTTGCGGACTGTATTGTTAGAGACTGATTTCGAAACCCATTCAATATCATATGCCTTTATCTTCGTACTTACTAAAGTTGACGAGCTTTACAGAGCCGTAAAAGTCCAGACCTAGACGGTCTCTGACGGCAACAAAGTCAAAGCTGTGCTTTTCCTTGCAGTATGCAACCATGGAGGGTACATCGGGAAACACCTTGTCGTCCAGGAGCGAGATGACGGTCTGAGGCTCCTCGTCGTCCTGGGGGTTAGAATCGATCCAGCCCTCCTCGTCCGAGGACTCGGAGCTGCTGCTGTTGAAATCTCGCTCAGACATTGTGTATTGTGCAGATGGGTATAAGATGGAGTGAGAACAATGCAATCGATGTGATTGCCCTGTGACTTTGTTATCTTTCCCTCCTTGAGATTTTGGGATGCAAGGCTGGCGTATAAACGGGATTGAGTAGCGCGCAGTGTGCTTAGTGTGAGCTAGGTATATATGCTCGTTAAATTCGGTTAATCTATACTTTTCTGCTATATACACAATGGGTCTGAATTTTCATCGGACTTTGCATGCCCGCCAAATAAGCTGCGGCGGCCCGCTACTAGCGCCACTATGCCAAATTTCATCGACATTCCCCTCTATCAGGGTCTCAAGAGTCGCAGCCTCAATCGACGTCGCTGTCGTTTTCGTCATCGTCATCACCGTCCTCGTCGTCATCCTCGTCGTCCGAGATCTGCTCGCCATGCTTCTTCAGCCGTGACTTGTAATCAGCCACCTTCTCCTCGAGGTCGGCAAAGACCATCAGCAGGTCGTCCAGCTCGGTCTGTGTAGCCTTCTTTTCTTCTTGTGCCTCCTTGAGTGACTTTTCGGTCTGTCAATTGTTAGCATTATTCTCGTAGTGTTCTGAAGACATGGCTCTGTGAGTATCTTACCTCTTTGGCGCTCTTCTCGGCGGCCTGCACCTTGTCACGCAGCTGGCGAGCATCTTCCTCGGCTGCCTCGAGGGTCTCCCGAAGCTCGGCGGCGCCAATGTCAGCAGCGACCAGTCTGCCCTCGAGGGCCTGGACAGTCTTCTTTGTGTCAGCCGTGACAGCCTCGGCCGCGGCCAGCTCCTTCTTGTGTCTGTCCTGAGCAACCTGCAGCTCTTGGGCCTTGCTCTTGTTGGCCTTCATCAGGTCGACTTCGAGCCGGCTGATCGTGGCCTTGAGGTCGGCCATTTGTGCATCGGCCCGGCGCTGTGCCCGGACTGCATCTGCCTCTGCCGTCTTCTGAGCCTCTTCTGACTTGCGCTGGAGCTCGCTCTTGATCTTTTGCTGTTCGATACGTGCTTGCCTGTGAATGTTAGCCCCGTACAAACTCTACTTTTGATACTTTTGATACATATTTAGCTGTGTATTTGCCCACAATTGCTCTGACTTACCGTAGAGCCTCTTCGTGTGTCTGGGAAAGAGCCCGTAGAGCTGCATCGTGTTTCTGGGAAAGAGTTCGTAGAGCCGCATCGTTCTTAAGTGTGAGAGCTCGTGATGTCTCCTCGTTCTTTAACGTGAGAGACCGCACCACCTCATCGTGCTTTTGTACCAGCGAGGCTTGTGCTGCCTTGGCCTTTGCTAGGTCAGACGTGAGCGTCTCCTTGGACTTTCTGTGCTCTGCCCGCTCCTGGCCCAGCGCGTTCTCAAGTGTCGATATTCTTTCTTGTGCCTCGCGCAGCGTGCGGTCCTTCTCGCCGAGTTCCGCCCGCAATGAGTCGACCAGCTCCCGTGAGATGCCCTGCTGGACGCCGTTGGTCACGACTGAAATTTCCATGCCGGGATCTCTGTCAATGGCCCGCAGCAGACGACTGTAGTTGTCCTTGAAGAAGTCGACAAAGGAGCTGTCAAAGAATACACTTGGCAGCTTCTCATCGGCTAGGGGATCTCGCTTTTGCGGTATGACTTCAAAGTCCCGTAATGGCGTGAATGCGCGGAGGGTGTTGATCTTGTTGATGTAGCGGTCGCGGCCCATCCGGTTCATCAGGATCTCGTGCAGCTTATTCCGCGGGATGGGCGAGTCCTTGGTCGAAAACTCGTACAGGACACCCAATAGCAGAGCTGCCAATCCTTGGATGTGGACTTCACTGCTCGCATTCTTGACCACAAGCTGAATCAAGCCCTGAAGGTTGCTGCCCTCGCCCAAAAAGTCGTTGACACCTTCCAGATCCTCAAACAGCCAGCACAGCAGCAGCATAAGGTAGCCGATTATAATGCGCTCGTCGTCGCCACGATGAACACTGCTCATAAGATGTGCCGCAATTGTCTGGATGCTTGTGACGACCTCCTCGCCGCTCTCTTCGTCGCCCTCTGTTACTGCCATGACAAGTGCTTTGGCTTTTGGGTTTTCATTGACGAGGTGGAACATGATGACAGACGCAAACCAGTTGCGGTAGGGGTCGTTTGCTGGAGACGTAGTCGGTGACCGCAGAAGGGTCGTCAGGACATTGGCTGTCTCGTCGGCACCGGAGTTGTGACCGTCGATTGCGCGCTGCAGGAAATGTAACCGGACCATCTCGTGGTTGAAAAAGTATGCCTTGAGACAGTCGCAGGCCGCCATGCGCACATCAAAGAACTGTGGTGCGTGTATGCTCAGTGTGAGATCCAACAGGCCATCAATCACATACACCTCGGGGTGAGCGCCGTTGCCGTTGCCGTTGGCCCTGTTCTCGTCTGTGCTGGTGGCAGGGCGTGAGTCGTCCTCGTTTGGTGAGGGTACACGCAGCTGCGCAAAGTTCTCCTGGAGTGTTGCATTGCCTCTGATGATAGCTGCACATGTGGATAGTGCCTAGAGTCAAGTCAGTATTCGGCCATTAAGGTCTACAGTTGCCAATCGAGTAAACGTACTTCTGCGCGAATCTCTTTCTCAAACGAGTTGTTAAAAGCCAGCTGCAGCGCATGGAACAAAACGCCATGACGCCAGAACTCGGCCTGGTTTTGTGCAGTGCCAGACGCGCCAGGGACGAGGAACAGCCGGATGACAGCTAGCAGAGCATAGATGTTGCGATTGCGCTGCGCCAGCGCCCACACAGCCATATCCCTGTCCTGCTTCTCTGGATCGCCGACATCCTTGAGCAGGCGAGCCAGCTGGGATGTGCATAGAGACTCCCGGAAGAGTGTTTGGTTCTGTGCGTTTAATCGCAGCAAGTTTGCCAAGAAGATGAGGCAGTCCTCGATCACTCTGCCGCCCTCTGCTACTGAGCCCTCCTCCTCGATTATCTTAAAGAGCCGCTCGAAAGCGCTCTCAAAGGCCACCAGCTTCTGTATCTCGGTTGAGGATGGTGTGAGGTAGGTGAGGAGTGTAATTGCTTCGTTTCGCACAGCTTCGCGTGAGTCGTCGAGGATGGCTACAAGCCGCGAGATGCCCAGAGGAGCGGTGAAAATGCACTCTTCTGTCCGGTCTGTGCGGGCTGCCAGGATGGCGGAAAGGAGCTGCAAAGAGTATAGACGCGAGTAGAAGTCGCCAGTTTCGAGAAAGTCGAGTAGGAGAGTGATATTCTCCAGTCTCTGTGTAAACTCATCGGCGAGCCAGAGTGCAATCTCCTCTGACGCCTCGGGACTGTCCTCGTTGGGGTTGAACAGCATGATGAGGGTCTCGAGGACCACCTTGACCGTGTCGACATCCTCGCCGTCATTGGAAAGACTGCCGATCAAGCTGCGCAGAGCTCCAGAGGCGACTGTGGCCGGGTATTCCTTGGCAAAGCTTCGCAGGCCGAGGATAGCAGCGCGGCGGTCCTCGAGCAGGGTGGACGAGCTGAGGCGGTTGCTCAGGACCGAGATGGTCTCGCCCACCGACTGCTTTGCCGGAGCTGTGGCGATGGAGAACATGGTATCTGCGGATCTATTGTCGGACTAGGGAGCTCCCATATGGCTTAGTAGAGGCTGTTTGAGCTCTGGGTATATGTCGTCAGGATCGTCAAAGCTGCTGTCGTCGAGGTCGGGGCCGTCGTCTGCTTTCTTCCTGTTTCAAAAAGTCGTTGTATTTGTAATGTCGTCAGCTCCAAATCCATAACATGGCAAGCTTCTGCGTCGATTTTTCAGGTGGTCGCGGCCACAGACATTGAGGTCGTTGGTATCGTGGCCTTTACGGAGTGCCTCGAACGGCTGGAGGTCCCCTTTTTGGCGCCAGTTCAATGCATCTCGAGTGTCTAGGCCCATTTACACGTGTGTTTCGGGCTGTAGCTGCTGGACCCTACCTGTAAGCAGTCTCGAAGCTACCATGTACCTAGGTACCTGGGTACCTGGGTACTTGGGTACTTGGGTACATAGCTATATGGGAACTGAGTTACATACTTTTATATGGGGCTCCTTGTATATGATTCGTTCAATCACTAATGCGAGCCACACTGTGGCAACAGACTACCGCATTCGACTTTGTACATCGCGTCTAGTCGCAGCGTGCCAGGCTGAAGCCAGAAACTTCACGGGCCCCCAAAAAGAAAAAAGAAGAAGAGAAAAGGAAAAAGTAGTTTGAGCCAGAGTATTCTTGAAGCGCATTCACTGTGGTCGAATTCAAGCAGGCTACCCTGTACAACAACAGCAGCAACCCTCCCTCCTGCCTCGACTATACACACCCCGAAGCGTTTTGGACTCGCTCTTTGACTTCCTGAGAACAGCCTCGAAAGACGACTACACGACTTGACGACGACGAGTTGCCAGAACGTCGCAACATTGCAAACACTGTCAGAGCATCCTGCAGCCCCATACTGAGCTCCGACAACGACATTCAAATTCAACAACTCCCTCCTGCGACGAGCAGCTGTCTCCCTTTGGGCAAAGCTGCAAAACGACCTCGCCAATGGGCTACACTTGTGAACTCTCCTACACCGTCCTGATCCCGCTTCCTATACCGCACTATCAAAACTATACTTGAAGCGTACGACAGTCACCAAATACAACCAAATAAACCCAACTCGAATCCCACTATCCCACAGCCCCCCGACTACTCGCGACAATGGGTATCCCGGCTGCGTTCCGATGGCTCTCGAGCAAGTACCCCAAGATCATCTCCCCGGTGATCGAGGAAAAACCACAGAAGATGGATGACGGTAGTGTCATTCCCGTCGACGCGACAAGACCGAACCCCAACAATGAAGAGTTTGACAACCTGTACCTCGACATGAACGGCATTGTGCATCCTTGTTCGCACCCCGAGGACCGCCCTGCTCCTAGAGACGAGGAGGAGATGATGCTGGAGATCTTCCGCTACACTGACCGTGTTGTCAACATGGTCCGGCCGCGCAAGCTCCTTATGATCGCTGTTGGTATGTAACATCAGTGACCTACTTGAATATAATTCCCAACTAACGTAACAGATGGTGTTGCCCCCCGTGCCAAGATGAACCAGCAGCGTTCGCGTCGTTTCCGGTCTGCCCAGGAGGCCAAGGAGAAGGAGGAGGACAAGGAGGAGCTTCTGAAGCTGCTGAAGAAGCAAAACGGCGGCACTCTGTCCAGCGAGTCCCTCGAGGCCGTCACCAAGAAGGCCTTTGATTCCAACTCCATCACCCCCGGTACGCCATTCATGGACATTCTGGCCGCGAGCCTGCGGTACTGGTGTGCCTACAAGCTCAACACCGACCCTGCTTGGGCCAAGATGAAGATTATCATCTCGGATGCCAGTGTTCCTGGTGAGGGTGAGCACAAGATTATGGACTATGTCCGTGCCCAGCGCGCATCGCCCGACCACGACCCCAATACCCGTCACGTTATCTACGGTCTTGATGCCGATCTGATTATGCTGAGTCTTGCCACACACGAGCCGCACTTCCGTGTGCTGCGTGAGGATGTCTTTTTCCAGGACAGCAAGGCGCGCATGTGCAAGCTCTGTGGTCAAAAGGGCCACGAAGCCGCAGTGTGCAAGGGCGAGGCAAAGAAGAAGGACGGCGAGTTTGACGAGAAGGATACCGAGAACGCTCTGAAACCATTCATTTGGCTTCATGTCTCTGTTTTGCGCGAGTATCTGGCTGTTGAGCTGGATGTGCCCGGCCTGCCCTTCCGCTGGGACCTGGAGCGGGCTATCGACGACTGGATTTTCCTGTGTTGTTTCGTCGGTAATGATTTCTTGCCGCATCTGCCTGCCTTGGAGATTCGTGAGAACGGTATCAACACTCTCACGGCGCTGTGGAAGGAGAACCTGCCGATCATGAATGGATATGTCACAAAAGACGGCCATGTCGATCTGGACCGTGCCCAACTGATCATGACGGGCCTTGCCAAGCAGGAGGACATCATTTTCAAGCGCCGCAAGCAGCAGGAGGACCGAAGAGAGGAGAACAACAAGCGCCGCAAGCTTCAGCAAGACCAGCAGAACAAGAACCGCAGCGAGCGGCCTGCGCGCAACACTGGCGGCGACAATGTGTTTGCCGACAACGCAGCCAACCTAATCCTGCGCCCGATTGCAGCGTTCCCGTCTGACACAACCATTACCCACGACATGGTCGTCAACCGCGGTGCTTCTGAGAGCGCTAATAATGCCAACAAGAGCGCTGCGAGTGTGCTAAAGAGCCGGATGCTGAACCGTGCTGCACAAGCCACCGAGAGTGCCCCTGTCGCTGCCGAGGGTGACGCAGCACCGACAGCCACCCCTACAGAGGGCGAGGGCGAGGCAGCTCCTGCGGCTGCCGAGACTGAAGAATCAGTTCTGGGCAAGAGAAAGGCCGACCTTATCGAGGACGAAGCCAAGACCCAGGATACAAGTGCGTCAAACTCACCCAAGCCCAAGGTGGAAGTGGAGATGCCTGCCGATACGGTGCGCATGTGGGAGGAGGGCTACGCCGATCGCTACTATGAGCAAAAGTTTCATGTCGAGGCGACCGACATTGAGTTCCGCCACGGTGTTGCTCGTGCATACGTCGAGGGCCTGTCGTGGGTGCTGCTATACTATTTCCAGGGCTGCCCGTCGTGGGAGTGGTACTACCCATACCACTACGCGCCGTTTGCGGCCGACTTTGTGGACCTAGGCAAGCTATCGCTCAAGTTTGAAAAGGGCCGGACGTCCAAGCCGTTCGAGCAGCTGATGAGTGTGCTGCCGGCCGCATCGCGTCACGCCATTCCCGAGGTGTTCCACGACCTCATGCTCGACGAGGATAGCCCGATTATCGACTTCTATCCCGTGGACTTTGACCTTGACCTCAACGGAAAGAAGTTTGCATGGCAGGGCGTGGCCCTGTTGCCGTTTATTGACATGAAGCGGCTGCTGTCGGCCGTCGAGGGGCGGTATCCCATGCTGAGCGAGGCGGATCGGCTGCGCAACGGCATGGGCAAGATTGTGATGCTCCTGTCTGAAGCCAACACGGAGTTTTACGACCAGATCATCACCAAGTTTTACTCGAAGCGGCAAGACGAGACCAAGTACAAGCTTGACCCTCGTGTCAGCGGAGGCATCTCGGGCATCATCGAGAAGATGGCTGACTACATTCCGCACGGGTCCCTGTCGTACCCTCTGGAGCGCAAGGCTTTCCCCGATATTGAATACGACCGTTCTTTGACGTAAGTTTCTTATTTTATTTGCCGATGAAATAGGTTTTTTTTTTCTTCTTTTTTTAAAACAATACTAACATTCCAGTGTCAACTATGAGCTGTGCGAAACTGGACAGTCCCACAAGTCGATGCTCCTGCGCGGCGTGAAGCTGCCGTCGCCTGTCCTTGATCGGAATGACAAGGACATCCTTCTCGGAAAGGCACAGCGGCCCGGACGCGGCGGCTTTGGCGGATACAACAGCCGTGGTGGCGGAAGAGGCAACTATAACGGTGGTGGTGGTGGTGGCAGAGGAAACTATGGTGGCGGCCGTGGCGGCTATGGCGGCAATGGCGGCAATGACCGGTCGTCATACCACCAGAACGGCCAACAGGACCGCAACTCCTACCAGGGTGCCCCATCGCAGTCTTGGATCCCGCCTGCTCCTGGCCAGCCCGGGTTCGGTGCCGGCCAGCCTCCACCTCCTCCTCCCCCCGGCTACCAGAACGGAGCTGGACGGTACCAGGGCGGCGGCGGCGGCGGCGGCGGCTACCAAGGTGGTGGTGGTGGTGGCTATGGCGGAGGCCACAACGGCGGCTACAACGGTGGAGGTGGTGGATACGGCGGCGGTGGCCGTCAGGGCGGCTACAATGACGGCGGTCGCGGTGGCCAGGGCCGCTACGATCTGCCTCCTCCTCCTGGGGCTTACAACCAAGGGTCTTACGGCCAACAGCCGTACCGCCCGCCCCCGGGCCAGGGTGGCCAAGGCGGTGGCTATGGCGGCCGGGGTGGTCAGGGATACCGGGGTGACAACCGGTCGAGCGGGCACTATAACAACTCGCGGGACTACCGCAGATGAGTCCTGAATCCTGGGTATTGAGTCTGGGCGGCCGGTGTAAAAGCTAGTGTACACTATTTGGTTGATTAGATTGATTTTGTTGTTAATTACTCGGGCTAGGTCTTTGATTGTGCACACTTTGATTGATTCACCGTATTTGTATTTTCGTTTTGCACTCGATTTGAGATAACACTGCTAGGCTCTTCTGTTCGTGCTGACATAATCTTGGACAAGTCGCTCCTGTGACCCGCGATGCGCTGTGTCGCCAGTCTTTCGTTTCACGACATCCTCGGCTGTCTTAATATTACTATATCTTTAAGCTCCATGTCTCATCTTATCTCTGCCTGTGTTTAGACTGTCTTGTCGATACTAGAATGAGGCTCTACAGATGGTGCCCGGATTGCCTAGGAGAACGCCCTGAGCCCTCTTCACCCTCCGCATCCTCTGCACCCTCCTCGTCTCACCTGGCTGACCAATGAACCCAAACTTGAAAGACTTGGTAGAGGGTGCAAGGCTGCCTCTGAATGTGTAGTTTTAGAGCACATTGCTGCATGCCTTTGTGCATTTTGCCAGCCCTATTTCATAGACATTCACAGACACAGGTCTAGATTGTCTACGCGCATCTTGCCGTCGCTTTTTGATTCGCTTTGATGTGCGCTGATCTATCTTTTAGGGTCACTGCCCGGTTAGCTCTATTCAGTGTTACTGGCTCACTGCAGAGTGATCATAGCCATATCCCAGCCGGCCGCATGCAGGCCCTGCACAGCCCCTCAGTATGCAGCTAAGCAATGCCTCCAGCGACGTGCAGGGATCTATTGTGACATCACCAATGTACTCGTATATTTTGTCTTGTCTTTTGTCTTTATCAATTTCTTCTATTCAACTCGGTCTCGCACTGCATTTGGTCTGGTGCTGACACCTTTGCTGCAATCTGTCTGCTGACCCAGTCGACTTGCTCCATCGTGTATTCTGTGCAGTGGATTATAGTGTGGGTAGGCAAGCCCCATTATATTTAAACTATCTACACCTTATTTCAAAATGGTCGAACCCTCCGGCTATGCCGTCACCATTCCCGCTCTGCGCTTCGTTTCGGTCTCGCTTGCTTCTACCAGGCTTCTAGATTAACTCTGCTTTTTCTACAGAGTACTGTCTCAACGTATTCTACCTTTTCGGTCCCGTCCGAACCCTGTAGATCTAAAGTCCCCGCACCCGCCTTGACTCATTCTCTGCCCCCCCCCCCCCCCCCCTCCTCCCCTGCAACTCCCTACCATACCAGAAACAACCTGACTGGCTCACAACGTCATTCACAGCCCTCATGCACCCGGAAAGGTCACTTGTCACTGTTTCGTGCTGCGCGAACTTCTCCGAACTCCCTTTTGCTCTTTGCTCTGTCCCCATCTCACCCACAGGTCTAGCCTGATATTGCGCCACGAGGCACAGCCAGACCACCTCGTTGACGTGCAGCTGTTGGGATACTACCGGAGCATTATCAACAAGTATTACTATTGCTATTGCTCGCTCAAACTGGCTGGATGCCGAAGAGCCGCCTTAGCTCCTTGACTTGTATACCTGTATACCTGATTTCTGTCTGGCCTGTGCCCATGTCACCTCGTCCTCGTATAGAACAGCGCTTTCGTATATAAATCAGACATCAGCCTCGTGTTCCCATTTGTCTTGATCTGTCATCTCATTCTCTCTATTTACATATTCAAGACACTGCAAAAAGCAACCTCGATACTTTCATCGTGCATAAACCTTATATCATACCTCTATCCTACACATTTCCCCTGCTGCGCAATGTCACATTACCGTGATGAAGACGACTACCGTCGCAGCTCCTCTCGTAACAATGACCGCTACCGCCGCGAATCCGACGACGGGCACTACAATGACAGTGCAGGCCTGCCGCCGCCCTACATGACCACGGCCGACGGTGCTCGTCTGTCCTACGACCAAAACGCTCCCGTCTTCGTGCCACCATCCAACGCATCCACCTCGGACTTTGGCCGCACCGACCGCAACGACTCGCTCCAGGTCCCTGTCAAGCGCGCACAGCGCTCGTCCTCGTCCGGCCGGTCTGACTATTCCCGCCGTGGCAGCGACAGAGACTTGACCGAGAGAGAGCGCAGCCGTGATTACGATCGTGACAGCCGCTACGACCGCGATGAGCGCTATGATGGCGATGGATCCCGCAGTCCGCTCGAGAAAAGCAAGAACACCATCGACAAGGCGTTTAGCACCTCTACTGCCGGCCTCGCAACGGGCGTTATCGGCGCCATCGTGGGCGGCTTTGCCGTGCGCGAGGCTGCCGAGGCCGCCACGCGTGCACGCGACAAGCGCGACGGCAAGCACCACAAGAAGCACGACCCTGCCAACGACCGCACAGCTCTGATCTCGACGCTTGTGGGCGCGGCTGTGGGTGGTCTGAGTGCCAATGCCATTGGCAAGCGGATCGAGCACCGCCGCCAGGAGAAGGAGGGCGAGGGCCGCGGCCGCAGCAAGAGCCGCGAGAAGACGCGGGATCTGGTGCGCAACAGCAGCCGCAGCAGTCACAGCAGCAAGGGCAGCCGTGCAAGCAAGCACCGCCGGGGCCGCCGCGACGACAGCGACAGCGACAGCGACGATAGCTGGAACAGTGGTAGCAGTGGCCGCGGCCGCCGGAATGCGCGCGAGCGCAACCTGGTCATCAGCCGGAGCCCGAGTGCGAGCTTGAGCCGCAGCCGCAGCCGTGACCACGTCCGCAAGCATGTGCCTCGGACTCAGAGCAACAGTGCGGCCGACGCTTACTACAACTCGGGTCAGTAGTCTTGTGTGATGACGACTTTACGATCATTGATGATTTGCGATGAGAATTATATCTTTTCTGCCTTGTTTCTAATTTATTTATCAATCTTCTTGCCTTTCTTTTTCTCTTTACCTTTCTTATTGCAACTATTACTGCTGCTTCTATTTGAACTTGATCTTCTACTGTCGATTTTCTTTACTTCTACTTCACATATGACGATGATCAAACGAATGTACGACAACAGATTAATATATTATATTGATGCAAGCATCGTGTATTACCATCCTTAGCTGTGAACTGGCTTGAACTTGAGCTCGTACTTGAAATCCTCCGCCAGATTTTTCCACCCGTACATTACACAACCGTAGATTCAGGGAAGCCGTCTTACTGGCAGAGTTATATCTCAACGCATTAGATCGTCGGCCAATGTGGTAGCCTAACTGCCCGACTTTGTGACAGGAATGCAAAAGAAAAAGAAATAAGAAAACTGAGAGTAGGTACAAAAAGCAAGAAAAGAAACTAAGAGAGAGAAGAGAACATCAAAGCAGTAAACAATGCAAGACACCAAAGCAGATATCAAAACAGTTGCAAACCAAGAAACAAGAGGATATGCAGTCACAAACTAGCGACAATCAACGCCCACGATGGGCTGCATTCTCCTGCGTGGTCTTTCCCTGTGCCAGAGATTTGGACGTCGGCGACTGCTGGAGGCTACTGAATGCCTCATCCGTGTCGCGCACCGACTGTTCTCTCTCCAGCACAATCTTGAAAAACTGCACAATCTCGGCAAGTTGGATCTGCCGCTGCTCTGCGCTGCCAATAAGGTTGAGCAGGCCCTGCGAGTCGAGCAGCTGCTTAGCAATCACCGAGTCGGGCTGGCAGAATGTGCGGATACGGATAGACCGTGCATTCGTCCGCATCATCTCCAGGATCCCAGAAATGGCTGTTGGCATGCCTGCCCGGTCGCCATAGAAGCGGAACTCTTGGACGTGCAAGAAAACAAGGTCCAGCTGCGTCTCAAGGTCGTATCTAAAACCAACTACCTTGGGCCGGCCCTTTTGCTGCCATGCATCAACCACCTTTTTATACTTGTCTGCATCCAATCGTCCTGCATTGAACTGGCTGTTGATGTAGCCATCCAGCGCTGATGTTAGCAGAAACTCAAGCTCGCAGTACAGCAAGCTCTGCTCACGCGGGCTAAGCGAGATCCGGATACGCGCAGATGTGCGGCGACGTCCTCGGTCGGCATCCTTGGCCCGCCGAGACGACTTCATTTCCGTTGCCTCAGCCTGTTTGTTAGCAGCCATTCATCAAATACCTTGTCGTAAATAACACAACACTTACTACTTCCTTTGCCATGCGCTTGACAGCATCAAAAAATCCCGTCTTTTTGGGGGGCGACGGCTTTCTGCCAGGCTTCTCTGGCCGGTCGAGCCAGCCGTTGTGCCCAACCATGACCTTGTGGCTTGTTCTTGCCCCAGACATGAGAGGCTCGTTGTCAAAACCCAGTAAAGGTGAGTACTCTTCTGGTTTTTGCTTTTGACATGCAGCATCATGAGAGGAAGAAAATGTGTTGTGGTTGTCATCATTTTCATGACCATGGCTTCCAGTATGAGAACTCTCACCCTGGCTTGTTTTCATGCGTGCACCCACAGTGACAGTCACATACTCGCTGTCAGACTTGGCTTCTGTCTCCTGAGTAGCGTGCCGCTTCGCGTCATTTGGCTGAGTGCCTTTCTGGTGTGAAAAGTACCCATTGTCTCCCTTTCCGTCGTTTCTACCGTTTCCGCCATTGTCGCCATTGTCACCATTCATACGAAAGGGCTCAGATGCGGACATGGGAGACACAGCTGCCTAGGCTGCATACTCCTGCAGTGCGCTTGGTGGGTGCTCTGGCGAGTGTCCCGGTGTGCGACTTGGCGATCCCATCTCAGCAATCCGCTTCACATACAGCGGGTGTATGTGCGGCATGGCCCGGATAAGTTCGTCCATTGAATAGACTGAGGATGACGCGTCAGTCATCTCTGGGTCTTCAAAGATCTGGCGGTAGCTCTTGGCTGGCGAGTGGGCTGTGCTACTATTGCCATTGCCGGTGTTGCCGGCTGTGGCGGTTGTGCCAATCGTGCCTCGCGTTGCAGGCCGAGACTCGGCACTAGGTCCGCTCATGCTGGTGGTAGCAACACTCGTTGGAGCCGTAAAACCAGACATCACATCCTTGCCTGTACGGGAGAACTTTCCTGGAGACATGGAAAGTGTGTTGTTGGAATAGGTATGGGCAGGAGACGAGAGTGGTTCTGTATGAGTGTATCCCACAGAGTCTTGCCGGTTCTCGATACGTCCACGCGCACTTTGGGCAAACAAGCTATTGGGAAGGTGTTTGTCCGAATGCATGGCACCTGTGTGGGTAGTCTTGTTGAAAGGAGGAGGAGGGCGAGGAGGGGGGGAAGGAGGGGGAGGACGGTGCATGCCAGAGGGAGACTGGTGCATCGCGATGCCAGAGCTGCTGTCGTCCACTGTGCCAGACCGTCTATGAGCCCGTGGCTGGGGCTTGTCGTCCTTGCTAATGCTAGATTAAGTGTCAGCTAGACTCAACTCTTGGGCTCAAATAAAGGGAAGTTTTACGCACGTTGATGTCAGCTTGTCCATCTGGGAGTCGGTCAGGCTCAGATGGAGATGGACTCCTGGTTCCTGGCGGCGACGGCGTGGCGAGCGAGACCGCAGCCGGCGAGGACTGTGTGCTCGCCGAGGCGGAACCAGAAACAGACCCTCTGAGCTCTGTAGCGGAATAAAGTTGCCATGGATGGCAGAATAATCCTTGGCCGAGTCGTCGGTGTCAAAAGACTCGTGGACAGGCTGGACAGCCCGGATGCCAGACATTGGCCGGGCTGATTCTGTGTCTGTGGATGCCATTGTTAGTTTGATGCAAGCGGACGTAGATCTGACGTTTATGTCGTTGGCAATGCCCCCTTTTGAGTGTCAGATGAGTTGAGAGCTTGTATTCGATCTGAAAAAAATAAGCTGCGAGAAGTCGAGTCGAACCAAGGACAAAGATATGTCAGGCAAGGAAGCTTGAGTGGATATTCAGTTTCATTGAGGAAACAGACAATACACTCAATGTAAAGGTGGCAAATCAGCAAGGAAGCGCAGTAATTTATAATATGAGGTTGCGGTAATGAGAAGAAGCCTGGGATGGAGTCTGGATGAAGAGACTTTCCAAGGGATTCCATAATTTCAACAGAAGCAACAACTAATTTAAGAGCTCACATCTGAAAAAGGAAAGCACGATGGCTTTGTGTCTATTTACGTGCAGCAAAACAGGCAGTTGCCGTGACAGTTGCTCAGCTTGACTAAAAGGGTAGGAAATGCATCAACACAATAGTCTCAAGTCGGGAAAGGACCCAGAGCATCAGGGTCGCTCCTGCCTTTGCTGCAAGGCATGACGTTTATGGTTAGTCATCCACATGAGCACGATGCGGCATATCCATCTGATGATGATTTTTCTGTTTGAAATATTCAGTCCAACTTTTCTTAGTAGAAGAAATTAAAGTGTATGCCTACCGTCTTGATGCCACACAAACATAGAAACTGGTTTGTAGCAATACACAAACTCCATGCATGTCTTATGTGTCGCTAATGCCCAAGAGTTGCAGCTCTACTAGATTAGTCTGACTATAATCAGCGCCTGTATTGCCGACTTCTGACTACACATACTTGCCTGCTTGAGCTTGTCTGCCGATACTCGTAGCCGAGAGCATCACGTCCCCACGGCGTGCCACCACCAGCACTATCTCCACTTACTCTGGGAGCCCCTGTCCATCACATCTCGGGTAGAACAGCGGGAAGTCGCAGTGGCCAAGATGTTTTTGTGCGCGCTATGTGAATATCTCGAAGATATCTATAAAATATCTGCCATGACAGAAGAATAAAAACTGTCGATTCTTTCTCTCTCGGAATTTCATCACCATTTAGATAGATACTTGCATTTGTGTGGCTCTTGTGTCTGAATACAAGTACCTCGACCAGCCAGCACAAAAGGAAGGCAGTCCTCGTTCTAAGCAAGCTCCACTTTGCCCACCGACTTACACGCCGTCGAATCAACGTTGGTCTCCACTCTCTTCTAGCTGCTCCCCTCACTCCAACCTCGTCATCCACACTACAAGATTATGGACTGGACTACACATTTACCGTTCACATCTCCCGATACCCACCACCTCCCCTGCTTCTCTCCACATCGGGGAAACTACGGGTAATGTCTTGTCTGAGAACCTCGTGCGAGCTGACCTCTTGCAATCATCAATTTCTCATCAGCTGCCTCTGCAACAATTCATTCTTCATTCATGCTATATACTGGCCATGTATTACCACATCCTCGCTCTGCATATGCTGCGTACCGTCTACTCGCATCGGTAGTCGTCAGGCACATTCTCGTACCAGGAGCTACTTAAAGATATGGCATTCTTGAAAACAGAAAACTATGTACTGCACTGTAGATCTCAACCTCACCACGTAGCCATATGCACGGCCAGGCAGTAGCATATGCTCATCACATGTCCGATATCTATCCAATGCCTGCCGTATAACCTTGTTAGATTGCTAGACGTACTTTTACACCCTCTTAGCCGTATCATTTCCCGCTGTGCTCCCCGGGCTGACACCTAACCCGACATGGGTTGCTATGAGCCGAGAAAGCTGCCGGTTTGAAGGATTTGGGGAATAGAGATGGAGAAGGGGGGCATAAATAGAAGATGGGGAATCCTTGTAGTATTGAGATGCTACTCTGGTACACAGAGGCTGCGTGTTAGCAAAGTAAGATATAATGCCATCCCTCCTCGTCTTGAATCAATATCGAATAAACAGACAAGTAAGACTCTGGAAACAGCAGAGATCTTTTGATTAGACATTGTATTTTTCTAGTACTACAATGACATCGTCCATCGAAAAATATGACATTGGTATAGTTACCCCAATAACAGCACATTATGTCACGGCTTCAGGATGCTAACACTATAGTGATCGTGGGCGCCGGCCCAGTCGGCCTAATGCTGTCGACCCTCCTCGCTCGCTGGGGCTACAAAATTAGACACATTGACAACCGCCCCGAACCGACAATCACTGGCCGTGCCGACGGCATTCAGCCCCGATCGCTTGATCTGCTCCGCAACATGGGCCTCAAGTCGGCTATCATGTCCAAGAAACCGGCACGGGTGTACGAGGTGGCTTTTTGGGATCCGCCCAAGGATGGTAGTAGTACTGGCATTAAGCGCACAGGAACTTGGGGCAGTTGCCCGAGCATTATCGACGCTCGGTATCCGTTCACAACTCTCTTGCATCAAGGCTACATTGAGAACATATTTATCGAGGATTTGGCCGAGCACGGCGTGTCCGTCGTGCGGCCATGGACCATAACCGACTTTGAGTCGGACCAGATCAAGAACCCCGAGTATCCTGTCAAGGTGCATTTGGAGCATGTTGATGGCGCATCTCATGGCCAGGAAATAATTCAGGCAAAATATCTGTTTGGCGGCGAGGGCGCACGGTCGTTTGTCCGCCAAAAGCTCGGAATTGCGATACACCACAAAGATCCTATTGCGCATGTCTGGGGTGTCATGGACGGCGTTGTCAAGACGGACTTTCCGGACATCAAGATGAAGTGCACCATCCACTCACAGCAGGGCTCCATCATGGTGATCCCGCGCGAGGACAACATGGTACGGCTCTATATTCAGATTGCGTCGTCGACGGATGCCGACTGGAACCCGCGCAAGACGGCCACGGCCGAGCAGGTACAGGAGTCTGCCAAGAAGATTCTACAGCCATACTCGATTGAGTGGGAACGCGTTGAGTGGTACTCGGTTTATCCCATCGGCCAGGGCATCTCGGAGCATTACACGCTTGATCACCGCGTCTTTCTCGGTGGTGATGCTTGTCATACTCATAGTGTAGGTTCTCTAGCTTTGGTTTCGTGACGTTACTTGCAGCGACTAACAAAACAGCCAAAAGCTGGACAGGGCATGAACACGGCATTCTTGGATGCGCAGAATCTGGCCTGGAAGATCCATCTCGTCGAGCAGGGTCTAGCCAAGCGTGATCTCCTGCACACCTACGAGTTTGAGCGCAAGGCCGTCGCCGAGAGCCTCTTGGACTTTGATAACAAATACGCCAAGCTGTTCTCGCAAAAGCCGCCCTCGGCCGGCACTGTCGCTGCTGCCAACTCTCTGGATACGGGCGACAGCCTCTTTGTACAGACCTTTAAAGAGAGTTGCGAATTCACCAGCGGCTACGGCGTCAAGTATCAGCCCAGTACAATCACGTGGTCACCACAGCACCCGTCGGCCCGTTCGCCTGTCGTCGTCGACTACACGCAGATTTCCACTGCCAGCAGGCTACGGCCAGGTCACCTCTTTACCAATGCCGACGTGACGCGTGTCGTTGATGCCAATGTCGTCCATCTCGAGCAGGAGATTCCCCTCAATGGCGCCTTTCGCATCTTTGTGTTTGCCGGTGCGGCGGCGGCGGCGACAGCCGGTGACCAAGCTGTTGCTGCTGTAGCATCAGCCAATGCTCTTTGCGACTTTGAAAAGAGCCTACACAGAAAAGACTCGTTCTTTTCTGCTTTCCAACGGCCCGATGCTGAGTCAGTATCACACCACGAGAAGCATATCCCGCACAGCCTGCTCTTCTCGTTTTGTCTCATCTTTGCCAGTCGCCGGCAGGACATTGAGATCTCGCGTGACGTGCCGGGCGTGCTGGCGCGCTACCGGGACCATGTCTATGCCGATGACCGTTGGGACAAGCGTGTACCGGATGCACGGGCATCCGCACATGCAAAAATGGGCTTTGAAGCAGATACTGGCGGTGTAGTCGTTGTCCGTCCTGACGGGTATGTAGGTATTGTGGCCAAGTTGGTGGAGGGCAGCGGCACTGTCGATCTGTTGGACGACTACTTTGGATCGTTCTGTGCAAAGCCACTGGGTCAACAAGCGTCTCGGTTGTAGCGAGAATTATTTGTTCAGTTTTCCGGCTAGTATTTTATTCAAGGTTTTCTAGTTTTAGAATTGATTTATGAATGTTATGATTTAATAACAATGTTGGCTGTTTGACTGTTTGATCTAGATTCTATTTCAGAGAAAAAATTAGAAAATAAAACAACTAGAATATCCAATAACAACTTTACGGACAGAGTTATCACCACCAAATAAGTCACATTTTTTTCATCTTTTCTAGTAGAAAACAGATAAAAAGAACATACTCGGCCACAACAGCGACATGACTGGAAAATGATTTATATTATTTATATTTATTGCACAAAAATCGAAGAAGTAACAAAGACGTCAACCAACAGACGAAGCCAACAGCCCCAAAACCCCGAAACGGCACAATAAACTGCAGTAAATTATGTAGAATAAGCTAAATGCACGTTTTAGTCTAATTTCTTATTTTCTTTATTCTCATCATCAAAATCCTTTCTTGCACTGTGGCCATTCGGGCACCGCAACAGTACCACTATACAGACCGAAAAGGTACAAGTACTTAGTGGGACCTGTCAACAATACTAAAGTCACTCTAACAGTACAAATAGTAGTGCTTTGTAGTCAATCCTATCCCTCAATAGGCAGCTAAATGCTGAATAGAGCCCGTGTGACCCCAACCTTTGGTAGGTTAAATATATCCAATAGAATACGAGATAAATATGGATACCATATTGCGCTAACGTAATTGGGAAATCACAATCCAAAGCAAACGGACTCTGGCTCAGTCGCCCGTTACCACCAAATAGAAGCGCACTTCAACTCTACTGCAAAAAGGCAAATGTGAAGACGCACAACAGAAGACACAGCTTTGCGCCAACCGCATAAAGAGTTCAACGACAATAGGACACCACCACAACTGACGTCTGCCATCAAAGGCCATTGAGCTGCGAAAGGAACGCCTGCATCATTTCGATGGCATGGCCATCACCCGCGCTTTGACGGCTGTGCTCGACTTCTTCTCCCTCTTCTCTACCCGCGACCACCCTACCCCCAACGACACCCCGCGACACGCACACTCTCGTACCGACGAGCAAATCGACAACGTCACGACCTCGGGTAATCTGCAGGTTTGTTCCCGCTCTTTGACCTGCCCTCACTTTTGCTAGGGTTTAGACTCACGCGCCGACAGAACCCTTCCGACAGCAACCTCGACAGCAACCTCGACAACATCAGCGGCATCACAAACACACATCACGAAATCATCCTCGCCCCGTCCACATCTACACACCCCTTCCACCCCATCTCGCTGCTCCGCTGGCTCAGAGCACCACTCGCCATCATGCGTCCCGAAGACCTCAAAGAGTTGCTGTTGAACGGCATCTCCTTCATATCTGAACGCCTGCTGCACCACTCCGCCGCTGACGCAAACACCACTACCACAACACCAACTCCCGACGACAGCGCCTTGGCCACAATACGAGTCGACCGCATCAAGTCGCCTGCCTCGTGCTTCTCATCATCTCCCGACCACATACTCTCACCATCCCCCTTCAGCCAGGACTACGAGCTCACCTGGCGCGACGACGGCCGCAACTACATCTCCAATGCCGGCTTCGAATCTATCGCATCGCTGCTGCGCGCATGGAAAGACGACCTCGAAATAGGCAATGTCTCGCGCTGTCCATACCCGGATCCTATTGTGCGCCGCTTCAACGACAAGGATAGCACTCTGAATACTTCCAATGGCCGCAGGGAGACGCGCCTGTCCGCTGTTGTCCACAACTTTATGCTCGAGCGGTCCGGCGAGAACTCGGAACGCGCCTGGAAGGATGCCGTTGTTGAGCTCGCACGCGTCATCGATGCCACTGAGCAGTGGATTTCCGACTTTTACTCGCCCGAGAACTTTGACTCGATCAAGGCCCAGGGCACCGTTCCTTATGAAGACCTCAGCGCACCGGTTCAGAAGCTTTATGACGGCTGCTGCGGCCTATGTGCTATTGGTGACTTCTTGGCCTTTGCTATTCTTGAGACGCACCAATGGGGCCACCCAGGCATGCGCTCATCACAGCTTGCGCTGATGCAGCTGCTCGTCGACCTCGAGGCATTCCACAAACAACAACCCATCCTCAGCTTTGTCGTTGTTGAGAAGCAGACACGGCCACCGGGCTACCTATATGACGAGAACGGCGCTGTCGAGTCTGTCAATGCCGACGAACTCCGCAGCTTGTGGCTGCACGGCACCTACAAGCCCCCAATTACACCAACCAAGGCCAGCTTATCTACAGCAACATCTACCACATCTACGACAACTGCCACATCTAAACCATCACTAAAACCTATATGCCGCGTCTACGGAGAAAGTGCCATTGACCAGCGGTCGCAACATGCCAGCCGCCAGTCACGCATTTCCAGCGCGGCGGCCACATCTCTCAAGTCTTCACGCTGGGGTGTCGAAGGCAAGGGCCCATTAAAACTCACACCCACACACTCGCTCCTGTTTGAAAAATATCGGAGGGCATCTGACGCTGCAGGCCTGTTTCGGCGGTCTAGCAGTGACCTGTCCGTGCCCGCGCTGCGTGATTACAAGCTGCCAGCTAAACGGAAGGCACCCACACCCATTGTACAGGACCCGCGCCATTTCAAGCGCAGCCGCCTTGAAAAGGAGAAGAGGTCATCCGAGAATGCAGAGGCACAAGCTGCCGCATTAGTACCACTACCACCATCACCCGCAGCCACCGAGACGTCTGACGAAGACAACGATCTCGAGACTGCTGTTGCATCTACGTCTGCGGCTACGACAGTCGTTGAGACTATTCCCCAGCCACCACAACGGCGTCTGCCATGGGCATCTGTCTTTCCGAGTGACGACGATGATGACGACGACCGGGACAGTGAGGCTGGACCGCGCCTGCGCATTAGTGCAGCAAAGGCCGAAGAGCGTCGCCTGATTGCCGAGCAGAAGCGTGCCACAGAAGAGGCTGCACGGCTCAAGCGCGAGGCCGAGATCCGTCGCAAGGAGGAAGAGCGCCGGCGCAAAGAGGCCGAAGAAAAGGCCAAGAGTTCTGGCTTGCGCGCCCCATCACGCAGAGTCATTTCGTCGCTTTCTGATACCTGGCACTCGCGCGTCATTTCCGCTATGCGCTGCGACCCCAACAAGGATATCGCCAAGTCGCCCGAGGGCACGCCGCTGCGTAGCAAAGATTTCTTGACCGTTGTGCCCAAATCCGAGTGGCTCAACGACGAGATTGTCAACGGGTTCCTGCTGCACCTGGCCAACCATATCAACGGGAAAGCAGGCATCACGAACCCCAAGACCCAGACGGTCAAATGCCATGCATTTACATCCTTTTTCTGGAAGCCGCTGTCGACCAAGGGTGCCGCAGGTACCGAGCGCTGGATGAAGCGTGTCGGAGTGCGGGCTGACAATTTCCTGGATATTGACACCATTCTCATTCCGATTTGCGAGCACAGCCACTGGACGCTGGTGGTCGTGCGGCCGACGCGCGGCATTGTGACGCACATGGACTCGCTGGGCAACCGCGGAAGTGGGCGGCGCGAGGTGACCGACATTGTCATGCGCTGGGTCCGCGATCTGCTCAAGGACAAGTATGTTGCGAGTAATTGGCGCGTGCAGCACTACAACTCGCCGCGGCAGACCAACGGCTGGGACTGCGGCGTGCACACGGTGACGAATGCCATGTTCATGTCGCTGGGCCTAGACCCATCGTTCTATGGATCCAAGGAGATGCCGCTGCAGCGCGACCGCATTGCAGCGATGCTGATCAATGGCGGTTTCTCTGGCGACTTTGACCTGGCGGGCGTGTAGCCTGGTCCCATCCGCCATCGACTTATCACCACACATCTACGAATTTTTTTTGTTTATTATTACTACTATTATCACTATTATCACTATTATCACTATTATTATTATTTTGGCATTTGGCATCTCGTTGCTTTCATTATCATTATTGCTCTCATTTTTATTTGATTTCACATGCTCAGCGATAGGCGTATGGGAGGTCACAGAGTCGGTATCAACAGGACGGCAGGCATGGAAGCATTCAAGGGCCATTTGAGGACAGTTCAGCTAGGACAGGGCGGGCTACGAAAGGGAGGGCACACGGACCGAGAGATGATATGACGGTCAGCATCTAGTGGTTCTTTTTGTTCAGCTTTTTGTTCAGCTTTGAATTGCATTGCATTGCGTGTCTATTGCACATTGCCATGTTACGTTGCAAGACGGAGAAACGCGAAACGCATACGAAAGAAGGACGGAGTAAGGGGAAAGACAGTTATGCACAATATACCCACAACGCAATGGATTGATTCACAAACAGCGATGAGGTCTGGTTGAAATGAAGTGTAGACAATCTTACTCCTGGTAACATCGATGAATGACAGACAGTCTGGCCAGCAGCTGAGAGCGCTAGAAGGTGTAAGAGGTCATTAAAACTAGGGACCAATCAACGAGTTGAAGCAGGCCGCCACCAGCAAACCTTATTATAACCGTATTATGACTATCAGGAAAAAACAAGCCGATCATCCTTCTTATGGGAAGGTGATAGCTACGGGTCTACGGCAGAGGCTGGAGCTGCAATGATAACTCTATGAAATCTAGATTGAGGCAGACGTAGGAATGGACGACGATCTGTTAAAGCTTAACGTTGAGTATTTCTCCGAAGACGACGCCGGCATGTCGATGTCTTTGTTCTGCAGCTCGTTTAGCTGCCTCTTTTTTCTTTTGTCTATTTGTCTATTTGTCTATTTGTCTGTTTGTCTGTTTGTCTGTTTGTCTGTTTGTCTGTTTGTCTGTTTGTCTGTTTGTCTGTTTGTCTGTTTGTCTGTTTGTCTACATGCCCATGTATCAATCAGACTCTGGACTGTCTGTGCTTGCTACTGCTGCTGCTGCTGGCGCACCCTGTTTCTATACTGAGAAGGAGGTTAAGATGCCGTCGTATTCCGAAGGATGCCGCAGGACATGTGAGATGCTGGCTGTTTGTCTGGGGCTGATGCCTCCTATGTCTCTTGTCTGATTGAGGCTGAAGCTGATGGTGATTACAATGATCGGGACGGTCTTTTCCTTGACCCCGATGCCGTCTCTGCATGTACAAGTTGTTCAACCTTTTAATCCCGACAGTCGCTTCAGTATGGAATCCCATCATTTTCTTCTAACGTTCGCGCTTCTTTCAATATGGCCATGCATATTTCAGTGAGCTTGCTCTAGTTTGTCACGCTGCGCCTCGGCGCCGACCTTTTCCCTTTCCTCACTCCCGAATTAGAGTAATACTCTCTACATATGTACCTACCATTGTTTACATTTCCAGTCTTTTCGTATACCCTCATCCATCAGATTTACCATTGCCACTGCCCAGCCTGGCTTCTTACGGCTTTCAAAGGCTTCCCTCGGCGAACCCACTACCCTGGCATACATGACCATCACAGTTTTTCTTAGCATCTCCAAGTACATCGAGATCACTCCCATCATGTCCCACTCATCGCCTACCCCGTACTTTATCGAACCTGTTCCCCGTTCAAACAAAAGGTCTTCTTCTCCAGAGTCCACTCTCTCCCTACCACCAATGCGCCAATGTACATACTACCGTTGACAAGCCGTTACTTTGTTCCAATTTCTTCACCCAGACCCTCAACAATTCGGCACTATTCGCATCTCGCCTAATCCACGCAAGGGACCGCCGGTATACTCCGGTATACTTTGTACTCCGTAGACACTCTCTTGCTCTCTTGCTCTCTTGTGCGGCACAGGCGTCTGCCCACCGGGCCGGTCTTTGCCAAGTGGGTACGGTCCCATATTGATCTTTTTATGGACGCACCTTCCCCTTATTATTTCTTGAACATCTTTTGTGCTTCTCGCCGGTGTATTAATACGTAATAGGAAAGAGAAGTTGGTCATGACTCGCGCCTTCCGCCGAGACATTTATCTCAAGACCCCAGTCCCAAGAGCCCTTCAAGTGGTTTAGAGCGGTTTAGAGTGGTTTAATGTGCTCTTACCAAAGAACAGCCGTCCTTTTGGCGTTTGCACTTTCCTCTTTTGACGATTGTCTCCAATACGCCCCAAACGCCTTCAATACGCTCGGTGTCCAATACTCACGAGCTTTGACGTGCTTGAGAAAATGGAAATGCCGATAGAAACAAACCGCACGTATTACACATAGTATTATAATGTGTTTTGTCAATGTTGTTACAAAATATAGTAGCATCTAGCCCAAACGGACGCTTCTATGTAGCTTCCTCGGCGCCGTCCTCCGCCGTCGGACAGGCCGTAATGGCGACCCACCTTTTATCGTATCATACTTACTATAAATGGAAGTCTTCTAGAAATCTGCAAATTCTTCTTTTCGTTTCGGAATCTCTTCGATTGTCCGACTCCATTGCTCTTTTGAGATACACAGGGCTCTGGACACCTTTCTGGGCGCCTTGTTTTCAATTGTTTTCTGGCTTGACAATATTCACTCTATTTGCATCTTACGCCCCTGGCCCAGTGCTACGGTCCACAACAGTGCATCCAATTGTGAAACCTTGTGGTTTTTTTCTTCTTTTTTTCTTCTTTGCTCTGTCGTCGTTTCTTTGATTTTCTCTTGACTACCTCCTTCGTAATGTATATTCTCTGTTCTTTCATACATCACACTACATCGGTATGCCTGTTTTTAACGTCTAATGCACGACATGGTTCAACATGTAATTACCTCAGAAGTGCGCCCTGTTTTATGGAATTTTTCGATTTCCCTGTCCCCTGTACTGTGTCTTACTTTTTACTTGTACTCTATTCGTAATTTGAACTCACTTATCTCGTCATTTTCTCGTTTGTTTGCATCTTTTCAGATGCTGTTCCCTGCTTGAAACACATCACGGCGTGACCACGGCGCTCCCAAAAAGCACAGGCCCAAGAATGGCCCGCAACTTGAAAAAGAATAAACCAGTCACGTACGGATACTGATAGATCTTAAGAAAGAGTACGTACAATTTGTAATCCTCCAACGTCGTACTGCTTGCAAGATCTCCCATCAAAGGCGGAGACACTAATTCTTAATGCCTTCCTCTTCCGTACCAAACTCCGTCTTTTGAACTAACAATCTGTCCGGCCCCTGCTGCTGATTATTTTCTCCTTTCGGTGCTCACTGGTCCATGACTCGATCGATCATCCTGAAGAGATGAAGGAAAACAGAGGAAGAAAACTACCGGCGATAACAGCGTCCTCAAGACATAATCCATAATGAAGCAAATCAAACAACCAAGCAATCAAATGACACCCTGATACTCGTATTGACGCAGGGAGGAGTGCAGATGCAATGGCCACGATGTACGTACCATGGCTGTACACGTCGTCAAGGGGCCCGGTACCCAAGCTCCCTTTTTTATTAATCAAATGGCCCGCTTGCGTCTGCTTACCGTGGTAATCTATAAATTTAAACAAAGTAGCTATGGCACGATATCGTGAGCACTTTTACCACTTGTGGGTCGCCCGCCATCGAACGGAAGATATCATCTACTGTCCGAAAAAAGGAGAAATGTAGAAATGAAACGGCTTTTAAACGTGATTCATAAGCGGGGGTGCTTCTGAAGAACCACTGACGAAGAATATTAGATCCTTGAAGTACACGTACACGACGATGCATGATTACTGATACAGGGCCATCAGCGAATCACACCTGCCCGGTTTTGATGCTCCCAGTATGTCGAGAAAGAGAGAGATGGAAATACTTCGTAGAAGAGAAGATACGGCATAATTTACAGAGTAGAAGAAGGGCTTTAAGGGGCTTAAAGAGGGGGATGGGAACGAGGATGAAAACAAAGTGAACAGAGCCAACTGAACGATCGTGGGCTTACAACCTGAGGTTTGCAGTCTTCCGGCCGTGTAAGCGTTCATCCACCCCTGTATCTTGAAAATAACCACCGACTTTGTCTACCAAATATGGACTTGAAGACCTGTAAATCGTGATGACAGTCGAACTTGGACTGGCAGACTGGTAGACTACAAAGTGCAGATCTAGAGTGAAAACCGCAATGCTCAAGGATCGCGCGCATATTGCGTGCTGCAATAGATAAGACACATCGGTACCATCCCAGCTTGGTCTCAGCTGGATCAAACAAGCTTCGGATGATTCACTGGCATTATTCTTTTCTAAACCATGATGCACTAGGACCATCTATTTGATTAACAATATACAAGCCGTCATTACCATACACCAGTGCCCTGAGGAAATGTTTCAATATACTAATATACTCTACATCTTTGCAAGAGTGTTAATGCATACCGTCCGGGTGAGAAATCGATGTGTATTTTTCCTTGCCTCCCACTCTTTGTATATTATGTCCGAGCCGTGTCGATGCCCAGCAGGCCGAGCAATCTGTTCTCTTGCTTTTGTATATTGATTTTGTATATCCCTTTCTGCTATATGCAGACTCACTGTGCCCGAGTTTCCTTGATTGTTGGTTGCGGCGAGCAGGCCACAACTCGAGTTGTGACAGGTTGGTACTTAAAACTAAAGTATAAGAGTGATATTAAAAGAATAACATAACTGCCCCCCGAGTAAATAGCTGCCCAAAACGGATAGTGTGGCTGTCCAATATTGACTTTAGCCTGTCGATATATTCATGAGTGAGTATCTTGTGCTTTTTTGGTTGTATATCGTATCTGTGTACGAATACTCTTACGACAAGTTAATTCCCGAAAAGACCGATCTTTACACTATGTATACGAGTAAAGCAAAGAGAACACATGATATACGAGTCGGAGCTGTGACTTTTGGCTGTTGGGTTGTTACAAATACCATACTACGAGGATGAAAGCGAGAGAGAAGAGAATGCACGATGGACAAGAAGGCAGTAGTGTGTTTGTCCGTACATGCGTGCACGGGTATACGTATACGACAAATATGTGGACTTGAAATACGTTCACTGGTCGAAGAAGCTTTGCATCGACCTCTGTACATGACTGACACTGACCTGGCGACTACATATTGCACGCGGCATAACATTACTGTGTCAGTTTATATAGACGATCAATACGTCCAGAACACAAGCTATTTATCGCCAACACTTGACGTGGCACTTCATTGTTTCTTCTTGTTGAACGATTAATTATTTGGATTCTACGCATGTATGCCCATCTCGACATGCGGTGCAACTGCCGCTTGGAAGATAATGGCAGGCCTGCATCTGCCGTGCGTGTACTTATGGTGTGGTGGACAGGGTATTACAGAACATCTAGAGTGATACAGTCCGGCATGTGCAGGATGTGCCACATCAACTAGATAAAGTATATAGAATAGATGCGTACTCTTCAGTAATTTGTCACAGAAATCAGTTTCCAGAGTTCATAATCCAGGACCTGCATGTCTCACATGCACATGTACGTACACGAGGCAAGGAGTTGTACACGGTGGTCCCCGTTTGTAAGATGCTGTTCCCACTATTGCCACCCTTTTTGTATGATTTTTGTGTTATTATGTCGTCTGTTGTGTTCTACTCTGTGTTCTCTGTGGAATTTGTGATTTATTTTGTGATTTATTTTGTGATCCGCCGTGTGGTTTCTATGAGCTTGTGCCATGTGGACATTGGCCCGCGAGTGAGAGCGTAGCACATGGCGCATGCCAAGTTGCACAAGCGGTGAGATTTCTGTTCTAGCTGTTCTAGAATGTCTTGGGATGCATATTGGGCAAGCAAGTGGATGGTCGTCTCATACGAAGTAAACTGATTATGCTCGTTAATTTGTGCGAGTCTTTGCTGTTGACTACTGATTATTGCGTGCAAGTGGCACCCTTTATGTCGAAAGGTCTGTTGTTGCTAACAAATACACCATAAAGACTTGACAATGGATCCTAAAAATAAATCTAAACTGTCCTTTTGCTGTGAAGAAAGCTCCTGTTGAAACAAGGCGGCGACGAACGGGGCTGGTACTTTTGTGTGGCACGTCGAGCTCCAGAGCTGTCGTCCATTACCGCCAGTGGAAACTGTCTGTACTTTTGCCTAGATTGTTTATATTTATTCATGATTTCCAGGTTTATTGCCTCTAACTGCCTCCTATTACCTCAACATTCCATGCTGCTATGCTGGTGCCATTAATATTACGTGTTTCGAATAAAGAAGCAAAGAAACAATTCTGGCTACCGTATCAAACAGCCTCGGAGGCACCATGCCGTACTGTACTGCAGACGTGCCGCTGCTGCATTGCTACCCTACGTCGTACACCGCGGGTCCCATCCGCTGAATGGAAGCAGTGGTGTACTCCATATGCGAGTTGCTTCTGGCAAATGTTTTCACCCAATACTACGCTTTGTTTAGTATGTAGTTCTTATTCATGAATAATCCGGCTGCCACCTCCTGCGTCCAGCCGCCGCCTCTGGGCATCTGTTAGTCATAACATTGTTTTCAATTTCCAAGATTGAACTTTGACGTTGAAATACTGTGTTTTAGCATATTTTATGACCACCAGCTTGCCAGGTACTGAAACGCTATTGGGCGTTGACAGATTGGTAGGCATTCAACACAAGGCACGAAATACAAAATAAAATAAAAAATACAACATCGATAGCACCGACAGCCTTGAGCCTTTACTTTCTACCCCGTATTTCTGCACTCAACCGTCTGATTACATTGTTATTCCATCGGTAGTGACTATTGCATCCTGTAATCTTAATCGCCTCACATGTTAAGATACATGTTACCATTCTACACTCTGTTCCAATACCTATATCCATCGCTCGACTGCGGTCAAAACACAACCTCACCGAGAAGGGCACTGATATCTCCGCATACTTGTTGCAGATGTGCCCAGAAATATACCAGAAAATACAGGGACCTCCGCACTTACTACTCCGTACTCCATTTTAGTGTTCGTCGGTGTGGAAAATCGTGTTGAACGAGCCAAACGTGTTCTGGAATGCTCCGTAGTCTGAAGTTTTCCCTGCACTTGAAAGTCTTAGGTCACTTCCAACTATATTCGCTGTAAAATATAAGTGTATTATTGCTGCCGCTGTGCGCTGTACAGTATTACTGTATGCCTAAGAGTAGGTTCGCCGGCTCTCGTCGGCATCCACAAATAGGCGATGATCCTCTTTCAGCGCGTGAATTCTTACCCTTTCCATGCCTAGCTTACGGCACTGGCCGCTATTGTCTCTACGGACTACGGACTATTATCATTCTGCGACAATGACACAATTCTATTAGTCCCTTGTGCCCTCTCATCTTATTCTACTTCTACTTGTCCTTGTACTGATTGTCCGATTGACTGATATTGTCTGATCGCAGTGTCACATTGTCGTCGTTAAAGATCTCTGCATCGTCGCAGTACTTTGTCCGTAAAATGTGTTGATGTCTAGTTATTTTCTTGTTAATATGTCAGATATACAACGCATTCTTTCTTTGACTGTGTCTCACTATCCTCTATTTGGCGATGTATGGACCTTGGACGCATTGCCAACAGTCATCAACAGCCATCAGTAAAAACAACAGACTGATCTGATCTTGAATAGCCGTTGAGATCCGCTGATCTTTGTAAGGATGTCGCCATGTCTCTCCCTATTTCCTGATATTTTGTCTCACCCTGCACTTTACTTCACGGGTCTATTAGTCAACGGTCAAATGCTTGCATATTTGTGTTTTTGTCGTGTTCTCCTTTGTCTCTTTTCCCCTCTTCTTTTTTTCTTCTTCATTTTTTCCCCATTTCATATTCTAACAATGGAGCACACCATTTTTCTTTACTTCTCTTATTTAACTACCATTTGGTTGACGTATATAGCCTTCACGGCACTGCCCATCCTATCTTTACTTCGTAACGTCTCCAGCTAGTTTGATCTGCTGCAGAGTTGTCAACTCGCAACCTAGAAAGAAGCCAGTTCCTTTGTCTCCAGTTCCACTGAGTACTAAAGTGATCGTTGGTCTAGTCCAGATACGGGTATAGTTACACACTATAATGTGGCACCCTTCTGCTATGGGCCCATTTATGTCCTCCTCGCTGTATATAATTGGCTAGGGTTATACATATACATAAAAGAAGCCTGCATTTTGCCACTGGAACATTTCTAGCGTGCTTCTAGACAAGCTAAATTCTGCCTGAAGCGGCGAGGGCTGTGACAAAGGAGTCCATAGGGCGTGCCGTTATAATTGTTCCATTCAGGTTCGGGGCAGGTGAGCGATCAGAGGCTCGCCCTTTCCCTTTCTACCGTGTATGTCCGTCTACTGCGCTGTGCCTATTCGCACTTGCCCTCTACTTCTCATAGTTCCTTCCTTACTTGAGGCTGGTTTAATCAACAACAACCGTTCTTGCCTGTTTCGTGAGTTTTTCTAGTTGTTAAGGATGTCGGTGTCATGTGATGCCAGAAATAGGTTAATGCACAGTAATGAAGATCATTACTGAGCACCGCAATCCGAGCAGCTGGCAGACGGGCAGAAAACTCCAGCCTCCAACAGCCAGTGTCTTGTCTCGATGTGTGCCAGTCTGTCGGATCTCATGAGCATCATAATCATTCCATCCGACTGTCATATAAAAGCAAATTGTCTGGTGATGTCAATCTTGCGACGACATCTTCCTTCACCCTATTGCATCTATATCGCTTTCTTTCGGCTTATCACCAAACAGGCAGCGGGATAGGCTGGTGCGCTCTGTTGTCGTCTGCCAAACTATTTGTAAAAGAAACCGATTTCGTCATTCCAACAAGCACACTTGCTATCCAGTTCTCGTCAATCAGTGCCGAGTAGCCCACGTGAAAGCACTATCAGGCCGCATACGCAAATACAGACAGGATGGCGACACACTAGATTACCAACTAGAACAACTAGAACGACGACGATGCGCATGATGTGGAAGAACTCAGTATGTCTTTGTAGCTATACATAATTCCGGAGTAATGCGACAATCTTACATCCGAACTTTGCTAAGAGTAGAGAGTAGCAATTAAGTGCTTCAATGTTAGTCATACAAAGAAAAAGAGACAAATATTTTTCTATCCGACTATGACTGTCTGACTATCTACCAGACAAGTCTCAATTCCTATCGTAACTACCACTACTGCGGAGTAAACACACACGGAGTAATACGGAGTAAGAATGCCGTATCTTTCCCCCTTTCTGTCATACATATATATCATAGATAACTAACGAGTGTACCCTGTTGTTGCAAACTGGGTCCTTTGCTGCACGAGTTCCGTGGTTAGCTCATCCTATATTAAATCAATTACCACTGTAGGCTGTCTGCACACTTGTTCTACAGCTCACAGGTACTCTTGTTCACACCTTATTGCATATGTAAAATGATCATCACAAGCTCATCATGCGTCTGCCCAAAGGTTGTATGCCGAAGTCCTTTTTTCCATTCCACTGTGATGTCCAGCGCATTCCGCGTCCTGCAAGTCTGGCTGCTGCCACCCTCCATCTCGGGAAATCACTGGGAATTAAGATTGTCGCTGTCTATCAACTGTCACACTACGGAGCATTAGATATAATCTTTCCACACACACCTGGTTGACTCCAAGCTTAGCTATGAAGCTACCGCTGCAGCTTCATATCCTCAATCCTGGGACATATCACCTTTAGTTCCTACCCCGACATGCGCCCTTGCCATGACAAGCCGGGCATAGACACCCGCGGCTTGGAAACGAGAACGGTGCAAATGCAGTCTTACTCAGTACATGTAGTCTTGTCTAACTTTACTTTGTCGACGGTGTAGCCTACGAGTAGAATAACACATCTTACGTACTCTACATAAGAAGTCGAATTATCATTGTCAAACGCCAATGCAGCCAATAACGCCAACCCTTGTTCTTGTCAATATGCGGCCAAGCCAAGTGCCCCGGTGACAGCCACGAAAACCATAGACAGCCACAGTCATGCACGCGAGCACCGACTTTCCCAACAGCTCTCAGATGTTCGTTGGTAAAATAGAAGCCCACACATCGTCGGGTTAGAGCCATCTAGTGTCTAAAATGACTTATTGATTCAACGTCTCCCTCGTTTCGTCAAAGCTCTCTAACAGTGTTCAGAAGTACACTTCTTTCATTAATCAAAATCCCAACAAACTCGGTATATTTACATCTCCCACAATCTCTCAATGACCAGTTAGAAGTTGTACACTACTGCCCAATACCCTGCACTAATTTTGCCATTATTTACGTTTGGGCCTGTGTTCTCGGCCATTCGCCTTCTAGCTTTTTGCCTATCTCTCTATCTTCAGTGTGCATGCACCTCTATCTTTTCCGTTACCAATCTGCACTCGTATTTGCATTTGCATCTATCTGCTATTGACTTTACACTCGTTTTGCACTCTGTTACCTGCGGCCATCGTCAAGCCCTTGACGTCACTTCCATATCCCTTTCTTTCCTTTTCTTCTCCCTTTCCTCGTCTGCTATTATTCTATTCAGTCCTCTCTCATCCCTGGTTTCGCCCCTCCCTTGGCTCTGTTAGCTTTCATTCCGCACTCCAGAGTCCGGTAATATTCCCTTTCCAGAAATATTACGTTTAGACTGGCTGTAGAGAGTAGTCTAGGCCGTAATCTTCTAGAGTAATCTACTGCAGGTCTGACCTGAATCACGATGGATAGTGATTGACATGACCACACCTAAAAATGCGTCACTCAACCACGGTTTGGCATTGACCAAGACTTTATCAATGATGTTACTCTATCCCGTGGCATATGCAATTATCTGCCCGTCTACCAACGGCAGAGCACTCCATCTAATAAATCTCTTCACGTCACAAAGCACATCTCATCCGCTATCGTAAGGTGTATGCAGGAGATGCTTGTCAGACTCACCTGACGCCCTATGCGGAGGATACCTTCAATCCATCACAGTCTACTTAATATTATTCCTTTATTTCGCCCAAAGTACAGGCATTGCGAACGCTAATAGCGATTGTGCTTATTGTTCTGTTATTATTATGCTATTAGTATGCTATTATTTCGTAGTTTGCTTGTTACCATTCCCACGCCCCTTTATCACTCTCACGCCCCTTTGCCCATCGCGCCTTCCCTCCCTTTTCTATACCCCTGTCACTCAGCCATGTACAGTAGTGGATCACATTCCCTTTCTTCTCTTCTTTTTTCTTTGCGTCTTCGATTTTTCAATTTTTCTTTTGCCTGAGCCTACTCTCCTTCTCCACATTCAAAGTGAGAAAAGAGAGGAATCAGCGACTTTCTGTGCCCCCTCTTTCACACGCACAATCCGCCGTACCTTGTACTTACTTCCTGCCTGTACACTGTGGGTACTCTGGGCACTATCCTGGCCAAAGCGAAGAATAATAGAAGACCAGAAGAAGGAAAGAAGCAACAGGGAAGGAGCGCTGAGGGGTGCCGCCCGTTTTGGCCGTTCTCTTAAGATCTTCACATCGTCCCTTCCTTTTCTGTGTGCAACTACTTCTACTCCTCCCTCGCTTCTTCCTTTACATTCCTGGGTCTTTCCTTAGTTGACGCGTGCTCTTTCCTGATCTGTTTATAATCATCGCAACGCACTTTCCTGTTTCCCCTAGCCTATCTGTCTCCGAAAACTTTTGCGCCTAACTATATATCTTTGCATTTCCTCTCCTATTCTTTCATCTTCAACATTTATCTTTCTTAATTATCCCTCTCACGACCCGACTCGTCGCACCCGACTTTGCCACTTTGTTCCACCTCACCCTTGTGTGTTTGTGTCGCCTACTCTTCTGATCCCTTCCTCTGGTCGTTTGCGCAACGTTCGCCACCACGCCCTGCAATCTATTTTTTTTTCTTTCGGGAACCTGCATGAGATTCTAGGCACTTGTTGACTTGACCTAATCTGTCTATCGGCCTGTCAGATTTGCTCTTGTAGCCGCCTACGCCGATTCACTTGTACCGTCAAATAAATACGCCATCAACCGCACATCTCATCACTTGTTTCTACACACGAACAAGTATCCCCATCAACAACATAACACAGTCTTTTTGGTCTTATATCTTGGTACTCTGTTCAGTCTATTCTATGGCCGTCTAAAATATCGAGGCTCTGTCTCACTCTCCTAAGCTACTCGACCATCTTGGTCCGCAGTCCGCTCTCATCAAGGAAGAAATGAAAAGAAGGAGGACTCAAATTTCGAACCTACCATATCTCAGCCCTTCGCAAAGCCCGCGCGAGCTCTCCCCAGATCCCTCAGCCGGCCAGGGCAAACCCAACGACTACCACGGCGATAGCGCCTCCGCACGACAGACTCGCTCCCCCCCGTCATCATCATCTTCATCATCATCTCTCTGCTCAGTCACGTCTCCTAGACAATCATCAGTCATAATGAACTCTTCACGCCCAGCCAGTCTCGCCATAATGGCTGCTGCTAACCGCCCATCTCTCCAAGATATTCTATCCAACTCCGCACCACCACCATGGACTCTGGGTGCCTTTATGGCCTTCCTCTCTCAAAACCACTGTCTCGAGACGCTCGAATTTACCATGGAGGCAGAACGTTATCAGAACACATTTGCTCAGATCCAAATGGATGAGGGCCAATTGAACGCATCCTTCTGGCCCCAGGATGCCCAGGACTACACTTTTTCCATGTGGCGCAAACTTATTGGCAACTATATCATGCCTTGCGGACCTCGCGAAGTCAACCTACCCGGTCGTGTTCGTGACCGTCTCCTGCGCCTCGATTGCTGCCCTGTACCACCAAACCCAACAGAGCTCGAAGAGGCTGTCAAGATCGTCTACGAACTCATGAACGACTCAGTACTCCTCTCCTTTTTCGACTCCATGCAGCAGCAGGAGCAGTACTACTACCAGCAGCCTATGTTTGAGGTTGACGAGCAGCAACAGCAATACGACTCCCGCCAAAGCCGCTCGCGTCTTCGTATGCCTAAGGAGTCGTCTTCTTCTAGCACCGGCAACGAATCCAGCCGCTCCCCCAAGCCGTCATCATCTTTTCTCCCTCAACTGGGTTTCAGCCGTAACAGCGAAGGTCGCGACCGTTCCCCGTCTGCGTCTTCCGCTGAGGCTTCCATGTCTTCTGACCACATGGGTTTCTCTGATGCCAGCGGTTCATCAACTCCTCCTATGGGCGAGCCAATTACCCCTCCCACCACACCACCAACATCCGACTGGAACTTTAGCACATCGCCAAACGGTCTGCAGCGTGCTATCACTGTTCACAATGCCGGCTGGAAACGCATGAGCCAGAAGCTGGGTCTCGGCGGTCTCAAGAACAAGAGCCGCTCCAGCCGCCGGCCCAACAACACCTCTAGCGGCAGTAACTGCACCGAGTCCTCCTCGTCTGGTGAGGCCAACATGTACATGGACAATGAACACTACGGCCAAGCCTTATGAAGGGAGCAGGTCGTATCGCACCAAAAGAACACTTCCGTCACCACCATCACGCCAACTTCTGCTACAACTACAACGCCAACTGTGCCCCTTATCACCACCAACTCCGCCACTTTGTCTACATCTCCTGCTCAAGCCGCTGCACAGTCTGTCCCCGTTCCAGCACAGCAACGTCTCCAACCTGCCCCTGTACTTTGTGGTGATAATGCACCGTCATCATTGTCCAGTAACAGTTCTGAGTCTGAGCACAATTGTATATGGGAGGATCCCCACCCTGGACAGCGCTTGGTTCTCCCAACCCCTCAACTTAGAAGTTCGAGCCTGGCAAGTACAAGTTCTTCCTTGTCTGCAGCACTTACAGATGCAGAGACAACAAGTGGCGGCGGCGGCGGAAATAGCGGTACAGTATCCGGTGGTAGCAGCATATCAGAAAGAAGTGGCAGTTTCGGTGACTCGTGCACAACGACAGGAGTTTCCATGAACGATACGGCCGCAAAAGATCTTGATCTCAAGCTGACGTCATCTGCTTCCTCGTCATCACTGTCTTATCGACAACACATTCCCTTGACATCATCATGGTTTGTTCGACGCAATTCGCGTCCAAAGAACCGAGCTATGGCATCAACAACACCACCAGCTCCACCACAGCTACCTCTTACTTCTTCAGTGCATCAGGCACCTGCACTTGCTCATTCACCACCTCAAGATGACCTACAACCGCCCTCACCATTATCGCCGCCGCCACCGCAGACACCGACCGAGGCTACAACCCCCCCGACTACGGAACCGAACTGGTTCAATTTAGACTCGCGGTTTGGCGATGACGAAGATCATCCGTTGGAGTTTTGCCTGGAATGCGATTCAGTTTGTGAAACTGCGACCGTGGGCTCACTGGATACTCTGAGTGTAGTGACGTCTGCCATCTGCGGTGACGACTGCACGGTCATTTCGTCAGAGGGCGATAGATCAACGATCCGCGGCCTATCACCACCCGTCCAGCAGCTCACAGACTTTTCCAACTTTCTCAATCTGCGTACGCCAGTCTCACGCCAGTCTCTCGCTACACAAGACAGTGCCAGCACGATTCGCCACACTGTCAGTAGCAGCCACAGCAACCATACCGATGACACTGCCATCTCGTCCTTTGTCTATAGCTCGAGCAATTTGTCTCACACGATAACACTTGAGCATGACGATCCCGACGCATATGGCTGGGAGATTGAATTGGAACACCGCAAGTCGAATGCAAGCGCGTCTGTTCCTCGCTCTTCAGTCATCAACCTGCGGAACAATGGCAACTACCACAGTGGCAGCAGTAGTAGCAACAATAGTGTCATCAGTATGACATCGGAATCTGCAGAGCAACAGCAGCAAAAGCGTCAACGGCCGCCTGCCTTGGTTCGCAGACAGAGCTTTTTCCAGCGCATGTTCAACGTCAAGGGTGGAAAGGACAAGGCGCCTCCAGAGACACCTTCAGTCCCTTCCGTTCCAGTCCCCTTCGCAGCCAGCAGGCCAGCACGTTCGCTCACAGCTCCCATGCCTTTGTCGGCGCCCTCTACTATGGCTGTCCCAAATGTACCTGTTCTGTCGGCGCTTCTGGGCAACCTATCTACCAAGCGGGAAAACAACCGACTCTGATTTTGAATCGTGTCTTTCCTATTTTCTTTTTACGACTGATGGATGACTTTATGTCCCAGCGTTTCTTTGTTTTTTTCTCATGTTCACATGTCACAACATTACGTCTCTACTCATGACATTCTGGATATTTTTATTAGCATGTATTTTCTTTCTTCTTTTCACACAGCATTGCTTGGAGTCTTTGGGGTTTGTTATAGAAAATACTGTCGGGCGGGTTTTGCATGAGATCGGGTTTGTTTGCATATACGATACCGGGTTATCAACTTTTATTTTCGTTCCTCCGCAGTGCATGGCACTGCGAGAATATACATACACATACACAACTCATAATATCTATAAAATTCACACTACTCTTTAGTATAAACGTGATGTCAAAATTCCGCTTTATGCGTTATAGGTCCTGGCCAAGAATCTATCTATCGTACGACCTGCTCTTCTGGTATATCGGCACAGCACATCCAACAAGGAAGACACAGCCAACAAGGAATACATGCATAAACAGACGGTGGTGGTGCTCGTGAATGTTGCCTTGGATCACGCGGGGCCGCATATGCTGTCTGCCGGGCTCTTAGTGCTGCCGCAGACGGGGCGGGCCATCGCCATCGGCGTCCTGCTGGGTGGACAATTTCTTCGTAGGGAGGAGGAGGGTCATTATTCGTGGGCGTCATCGGCGGAACGGTGGCCGGGGCCTTAACGACTGTCGCCGTCATTGCCAATGTAGAATCCGGTATAGAGACTGTTTGTGCTCCTTCGGTCTGTCCCGTGGCTTGCCTGTCTACGTTGGATGTATGTCCAGAGTGGTGTTGGCTACTCAGAAAAGTATAGTCCTCCAGTGTGACTGGCCGCGGGGAACGATCGCCCCTTGCTTCGCGCTCTGCTTCCTCTTCAGCAGTCAGAGGAACGGTGTCGAGATGAGGTTCGGGCAGAGGCTCTAGGCCAGACTCTCTTGCTATCTCATCACCATTTTGATGGCCTTCATCACTCCCGTCACCAACGTTTTCGGATGCAAATTCGCCTCCGTCTTGCGTCAGGCTTTGCACTGCAGCCACTGCTACTCTCACAGTTGTTGTTGATGGTGGTCGTGGTGGCAGTGTGTGTTCTGAAGTTGTGCCTATTGAAAAGTCTGGCATCTCGAGGCTGTCCATCATCGCCAGCGGATGGGTGCCTATTGCGTGTTGACTGGCTGGTGGGCGCCATACGGGGGGAAGGGGACGAAGCTCATGGCTTCTACTAAATCCACAGCCGTTGCTGCTTCTTTGGCTTGGGTTGCTGCTACTTGTGACCCCATTTCGTGCTGGAGAGCGTCTGCGCCCAAATCCGAGACCGAGGCCAAGGCGGGTGCTTTTGCTCCGGGCTCCGTTCCTGGAGCTCAGAGATGTTTGTGCCGACGCTGCTGTGGAACCTGGAGAGACCGAAGTTGGCGGAAATAGGGTTCTCCTACGCCTCTATAGCGAGAAACTAGATGAGCCACCATGGCCAGCACCAGTGCTGTCACTTGCGTCGCGGCGACGTCCTCTATGCTGGGTATGGCCTTGGGTACCTTCTCCAAGCAAGCCTAGCCGCCTCAGAGCTAATCGTGACTCTAGCGATTGTTGGGTAGCCTCATATGAAGGCATTCCTGGCGGTGTAGGACGACGCTGCGGCGGTTGGTAACGAGGCTCGAGAGGGTAGAGAGAAGGATGAGTGAAATCTCGACTTTGTGTGCGACTGCCTGGTTCGGATCGCTCTCTGCTGGTTTCTATTTCTTGATCGTGTTGCGTTCCTCTCTCCACGATTGCATCTAGATTTGGAGAGGTGGTTGAAGATGTTGCCCAATGACTGCTTCCACTTGATTCTGATACAGTGCGAGGTTGCACTCTCGTTGCAGAGCACGTAGGCCTCTCTGATTGCTGGCTAGTAGAGGTGTCATCACAACTATGTAGACTGGTTGTTGATATCAGAACAGGCTCAGATGGTGCTATACCGTCTTCGCTTGCTGCAGTGCTGGGTGTCTTTTCGGAAGAGTCTCTGTGACGCCAGTCTGCACGACCACGGCGACGATTCCGGTGACTGTGGTCGGAGGGCGACCGGGTAGCGATGATAGTGCTCGAGTATGTACCGTGGCTGGAAGAGATGGATGAAGACGGTTGAAGGATGTTCTGCAAAGACAAAACCGACGCCGAAGCTGGCACCAAAGCTGATGCCATGGTTGGTAATAAGATATGACCGGATCCTAGGGTATGCGTACATATCTTTAGGAGATAAAATAATCGGAATGCATATTAGTCTAGGCTGGTGGAGGTTGTCGAGATAGCGCACAAGTGTACTTTAGGTGAAGATAGTGATGTAGATGGCCATCAGTTGACTATGCCAAGAATCAAATAATCTTGGATCATAAGTTATTTTACCTTTTAAAGCAAAGAGCAAGTTGCATGATTGACAAGGAGGGGCGATTGCACCTGCCAGACGTTATCACCATGCCGATACCGAGGTCACTAGGAGTGAAAAGCTCCGAAACGTATGTACCTTGGTCTTTCCTCATATGCCTTTGTAGTCTGAGATGATAGTACCAGTGTATTGTCCTCGATGACATAATCGCCCGTTATTGTTTTCCAAATGTTGTGTGACGCTGGCAATGATATCCAAAAGTTATATAAAAAAATCCAAAATGTTTTAGCCGAATTAAAGTGCCAAAAATACAAACTATAACGCCCTAAATATAATAAGACCAGAGTCAGAAGTGACAAGTGATACCACATAAATTGGAACCAAAGAAAGACAGAGCCCATTCTCTATAGGGGCTCAGTCTCAGTCGGCTTGTCGCTTCTAGAGTACATCTTGTACTCGATAGACGTGGAGAAGTCGAGCTTTCCCTTCTCTACCTGGTCGCGCGTGGCAGACAACATCGACTGCGGCAAGCCCATGGACTCAAGGAAAGCAACGGCTGGTTTGTTAGTGATATCAATGGTGATATGGTAATGATGTGTGGATGTGACTTACTCTCTTTCCACTCGTAGTCTTTCCGGCGCTGGTCCCAGTTCAGCTCCTTCGCCATGATATCAATCACCTTCGGCAGAGCTTGGAGAGCGGCCTGTGCGTTCAAGAACGATAGCCGTGTCCGCCGGGCAATGACATCGGCAGCAGTCTGGGCGTGCTCGTGACGCACGGCATAACGCACCTCACCGTCTACAAAGGGGTACAGCTGCGAGATACGCTCGCCACGTGCAGGGAATTGCTGCTCGGACGGCTGGCATAGCGAGCCAACAGCCCATGCGCGGTCACCATAGCTCTCGGTAAGGTGCTGAGCAACCTCGGTCTCGAGACCAAAGTGCTGGATCAGATTGATAAAGAGGGTCTTACTGAAACCGTGCGCACCAACCAGGCGCACCTGGTGTGTCTGACAAGTTCCGTCGAGAATGGCACCGTCGTCGTGAGACTCGCTGCCACTGACACGCGGGGCGTTGGCGATGGCACGAGGCTGCAGCTTGAACTCCTTGATGGCAGCATCAACACACTCCTCGGCCATTTGGCGGTAGGTCGTCCACTTGCCACCAGCACATGTAAGCAGGCCAGATGCCGAGATATCTACCAAGTGACTGCGGACAAGAGACTCGGTGTTCTTGGCCTTGGGGTCCTTCACCAGGGGCCGGAGGCCCGACCATGCAGCCAGAACGTCTCCCCGGCGAACCTGGATGTCAGGCGACAAGTATCCACGAATCTCGCTCAAGATCCACTCAATAGACTTCTCGTCGGGAAGAGGGTTCTTGGAAACGTTGGCGGGCTCGTCAGTTGTGCCAGCAATGGTGTTTCCTTGCCATGGCAGGAAAAAGATGACACGGCCATCCGACGTCGAAGGGTCAAGCAGGCCCAGCTTGCCAGGGCTGTAATATCCAGGGAGGATGACGTGCACACCCGAAGCTGGTGCCACAATCTCCTTGCACTTTTGGTCATCCATCTTACGGATGCTGTCGGTGAAAGGGCCCGTGGCATTGATAATACACTTGGCACGGACGGGAATGTCGGTCGCGGTCTTGCCATTGCGCTCTGGGATCGTGTCATGCATGACTGCGCCTGTCAACCGGCCGTTGGCATCCTTTGTCAAAGATGTAACCTCCATGTGATTAACCACTGTGGCGCCATACAGGGCTGCTGTCATGGCCAGGCTTACGTTCATACGCGAGTCGTTGTGCGCGCCATCATAGTAAACCAGAGCACCTACGAGGCCTTCTTTCTTCAGCATAGGAAAGGCCTCGATGGCCTTGCTCTTGGTCAGAAAATATGAGCTCTCAATACCCTCACTGCCAGCCAACAGATCGTAAAACTTGGTGCCGGCCCAGTAGTAGGGAATCTTCCAAAGACGGTCGAGCGGCAACATGATAGGAAGCCATGAGCTCAGGTGTGGTGCTGTCTGCAAGAAGTACTTGCGCTCCTTGAGAGCCTCCCGGACCAGCTGGTACTGGGCATAGTCGAGGTTCCAGACAGCCTTTTCGAGGTAGCGGACACCGCCATGAACGAGTTTTGTGCTCTTGCTGCTTGTACCGCTGCTGTAGTCATCACGCTCGACCATGGCCACCTTGAGACCACGCGTGGCAGCATCAAGGGCCACACCAGCACCAGTTGCACCACCACCGATGATGAGGACGTCGTACTCATTGTCCTGGCTTGTGCTGTCCTTGAGCTTAGCAATGTGCTCTTCACGCGTCGTTGTACGTGGGAAACGGGGCAGCTTCAGATGGCCATCTGCGTCGTACACGGGTGGTGCAACGACAGCCGAGTCATAGCCGGGGATCTTCCGAGGACGGTACACGTAGTAGACAAGACCGCCACCCACCACGGTGGTCGCACCAGCTGCAAGGGCAGCCTTGCGCAGGGAACCAGATCGCAAGAAGCGAGACATTGAAAGTAGAGATTGCGGACAATTTTACGGACAATTAGATTAGATGAAAGAAGTAGAGTGCAATGACCGAGTTGCAAAAAAGCAAAAAAAGAGGATGACGATAGAGACGGAGATGGAAGAGATAATAGAGATTAGATCGAGATGAAGCCAGTCTGGACTGTAGAGGAAGAGATACGGGAAGCAGACTGGCAGACTCAATCAGAGACCAACAGAATCAGACACAAGCTCGGTCGAGGAATGCCGAGTTTGTGTCTTGGCTGATGAATGTAGTTTATTCGGTATTGGAGAACCGATGTTGATATGTGGAATGTGCGAATTGATGATGGTGGGTGATGTGAGTGGGAGGTTGCATTGGAAACAGGGGAGGAAGGGAGCTTGGGATTTACTAAGAGAGAAATAAAACAAAGAAAGAAAGAGCTTGGTACTTTTACTGTAATAGTAGACACTGGGTAGCTAGCTATGGCTATGGCTACTAACAATCGATGACGACAGTGTGGGTCCGTATCTACGGGGAAGCAAGACTAATCATTCTGAGAAGAGAAAGCACGAGCTAGCTTTGGACAAGAAACAGAAAGAGCGAAGGAATGAAGACTAGGTTTTAGGAAGGAGGGTGAGCAAAATAAAGAGTCGAGGAAGGGACGATGGGGAAAGATGGGGAAGTAGTAGATTTAGAAACATGTTACTATCCGAGAATATTTATTATTATTTACACTGTTAATTTATTGTTAAATTCGAAAAACAAGTAGGTACTAATATTTTAAAGTCAAGCTAATTTCACAGTTAAGCTAGCCTTTTTTAAGAGCCCAGATCACAGAAAACACCAAGTACACCCAGCAGCAAAACTGTTCAAGTGTCAAATCTACGAGCAATCAGAAATATATAAGAAAACACGATTGGTGTTTTCGAAATACTTTAAATCGTAGAAATTTTATTTCAATATTTATGAATGAAAATTGGACGATGTATACGAAAACCGCTGTGCGTGAAGCAACGCAATTAGTCTTAAGTTGTATTAATACAGCACTTGTCGGAACTGAGGTAACCGAAAGATGACTAAGGAAGATGACTCAGCGAGAAGGCAACGCACGGCCACGCACTAGGCGGCAGACTTCTTATACATTCCGTCTACTCTTTGTCTATAGATTTTAGACTTTACATACAACCAAGCAAAAAGACACAGACACGACGCACACACTTGCGTTTTGTTACGTCTTAATTGCTACCAACGAATACAAATACTTTTAACCTATCAGCTGTATGCACCTCTATTGAGAGAGGTGTCCCGGCAGCACTTGTAAATACCTACGCCCGGGGCAATGGACAATAGTAGACCAGAAAAGTGGATGTCAAAAATGATAACCCCCGTAGTGATAGTTTTTACATTTTCTAAACGATAACATCTCTACGTTCAATATTTAAGATACTCAGTCACCATGGAGTTCAAGCCTATTCCCAAGTCTATTCGCCCTCATTTCTTGAGAGGAATCCGATTCAGGCATCCTGGCTATACCACAAGCAACACTCTTTTTATTCTTCCTCGCGTCGACCAGAACGTCCACGGCTCGTTCGGCATTCACCATGCCACAGCGCACACGGCTTGTGCCATTGTGGCAGCCAACGCTTTCCAAGGATTTCTAGCACTCGATGCAGCCGGCACCCAGCGGGTAGACGACCCTCTCAATGACATCTTGACCGCCGAGGACTACTTTTTCATCGTTGAGGGCTATACAGCAGGGCAATATCCTGTGGTGGCGTCGTTCCGAGACTGGGCTTTCCCACACGGCCAACTCCCTTCTGCATGGGCGCAAGCTGCCGCTGGGCAGACACTCGAAGATAGCCAGGCACTCTGCGCCTTGACCCAGTTCAGCTTACCGGTCGAAAGCGCCCACTTAGTCCCGCAACACGAACTCGACTGGTTTCTCAAAAACGAAATGCAGCAATACGTTGATACACTTCCCCAAAGTATACATGCTACCGCCAACCTTTTGCCGCTACGCCGTGACTTTCACGCCATCTTTGACCAACACCGACTAGTCATTGTTCCCAAGACCCCGCCGCCAAGCGACAGCGGCAGTACGAGCACGGCGCCCGTTTTTGTGTGCCACCTCCTAGAAATTATGAATTACTACTATGCACATAACGGTCTCGTGCACGGTATTCACGACGGTAGCGCACCGTTTTTGTTTGCTCGTTTTGCATGGGCAATCCTTCTCCGCGCCAAGGCCTTTGTCGTGAGCGGCATGTCAAGGCATGTCCAAGTCGCTATCACTGACGATAATGGGCAGCGAACCTACGATAACAAGTTCATGGCTGCAGAAGATCTTCGGGCTGCCTATAGTGGTGGTGGTTCCATTGATTCAACGCCTTTAAAAAGGAAACGCGGTAATTGTGATGGCCAGGACGTTGTTGACCCTTATGGCGACGATTTTGTTGACGCCTATGGTGAGGGTGGCGACTTTGATCCCAGTGGCGACGACGACAGCATCAACGGGGATGAGGTTTGGGATAACGGTCGGCCGAAAAGGTCCCGGCGTGCACAGGATTCGGAGGAGGAGACTGCGCCCGATGACAACAAGCCGAAAATGGCGGAGACTGTTGAGACCGAGCTGCGTCAAGCTGCCGCAGTGATTGTCAATGAGGTTGAAAGCGAATATGAATGAGACACTATAGCCGAATGACAAGAAGCGACCTGAGTTGCATTGATTTATTACTCCCATGGACCGTACTAGCAAATCAGTGAACTTAGATGAGAGAAGACTATTATATTGATAATTATCAGTCTACAGAGATCGTAATCAATATCACATACTAGCCCGTGGTTGGTAGTGCGTCTTCCAGCTCGTCGACTAATTGATTTTTCATTTAAGCAAGTTAATGTTGCTTGGAGATGGTAGCGGGTTTCTTTGCAGCACGCATTGGCGCTCATAATAATAATACAAATACAGCATAATACAGATACAGCACATCAACTGGTCCTTGGAGTGCTCCTCAAGGACGCGGTAGAAACCCACCGCTGCGTCCAGGAGGACACCCGAAGAGCGCGATGCACACGCCCGAGACGTGGACGGAAGGGATCCTGGCAGAGACCCTCGACCTCGTCGGCCCACCGGAACAAAATGGCGAAATCACCCACCAATAGCCCAGGGACCTGTGCGTGTTAACCAGTGAAGAAGCAGAAGCAAGAGAAGGAAGAAGATTCACGGATTTGCAGCCGTTCTTAGAAGGGCGAGGCTGACAAGGCTACAATACAAAAGAGGTAATACTCATGCCCGCCCCACTCAATTGGAATACGTAACGCACCACCACCTGATATCGGAGTATACAATTAGCGAGGATGGCTTGTCTAATCTCACTACTAGCCTTGCATATTTCAGCGAGTATATACGCCAGCTACAAAGGACGCTATAGTGATATTAGCTGCCATACTGACAATAATTCCCACTAACAACTTTTTTCTCAACCAGCTTAGCCAATGGACATCACGACATACTAATATTACCACAACCTGCACCAGGCTGAACGACAACATTCATATCTATAAATCTCGCATACTCAAAAGGCACGCTTTAATTTTCCTTTTTTTGCACCGATATTGGGTCTTTTCGACCTTGTGATAGCAAATTTCACTGCACCTGCCCGAAATGGACCCCGCGGAAGCCTCTGCGATTACATCATCACATGCAACAGATGCGACAGATGCGACAGATGCTACACTCTCCAGCACATTACAATCACAGACACCACCATCATCTAGCAGCCGACTCCAATCTATCAAGGAGGTGCGCGCCCTCCCTCCCTTCCAGCCAGACCTCTACCAGCGCGGCTGGTCGTCCATACCACACCCCACCCTACCGCTGCTTGCAACCGCCCACAACAAGTCTGTCACCATCTTCTCGCTCAACAACTTTACCGCCCACAGCTCCTTGACTGGCGGCCACAGCCGCTCTGTCCGCTCGGCTACCTGGAAGCCCAACCTGTCACCAAACAAGCTATGTCTCGTTACCGGCAGCTTTGACTCGACGGCCGGTCTGTGGCGGTATGAGCAGCCCGACGGCGAGGGTCAGGGCCTCGAGAAGGAGGTCACTTTTGGCGGAAACAGCAGTGACGAGGATAGCCACAGCGACAAGGGCGAGAACGATGCATGGGAGTTCACGCTGGTCCTTGAGGGCCAGGAGCACGAGATCAAGAGCGTGGCGTTCTCGCCGTCGGGCCAGTTCCTGGCCACGTGCAGCCGCGACAAGTCCGTCTGGATCTGGGAGGATGTCGGTGCCGACGAGGACGACGACGAGTGGGAGACGGTGGCCGTACTCAACGAGCACGAGGGTGACGTCAAGTGTGTTGCGTGGTGCCCCGATGTGCCTGGCCGCCGCAGCGGGGGCGCCAGCCGCAACCGGTACAGTCTCGAAGTGCTTGCAAGCACAAGCTACGACAACACGATCCGGATCTGGCGCGAGGACGGCGATGGCGAATGGGTCTGTGTGGCCGTGCTGGAGGGCCACGATGGCACGGTCTGGGGTGTGCAGTGGGAGGCCGACCCGGAACGGAAGCGGTTCCCGCGGCTGCTGACCTGGTCTGCGGACCAGACCCTGCGCATCTGGACTCTGGATGAGGAGGACGAGGACGAGGAGGAATCCGGAGACAGCAACGAGTTCTCTGGCAGCGCTGGTGGTGGCTTCCGCGGTCTTGGCGGCGTGCCCAACACAATGCGCCGCTCGCTGCACGAGTCGTGGACGTGCACAGCCGTGCTGCCCCGTGCCCACACGCGCGATATCTACTCGGCCACGTGGAGTGCGTCTACGGGTCTGGTCGCGAGCACAGGCAGCGACGGCACAGTCGTTGTCTATGCCGAGGTGGATGGTGCCGAGACTCCTGCAGTCCAGCCTACGCCTGAAGACGAGGCTGCTGCTATGCTGGACGGCGATGTTGTGACGGCCAATGGCCAGGATGCAGCTGTTGTGGCGTCCAATGGCCGCAGCCGCAGCCCAGGACCGGCAAAGCACAGTCATAGCCACGGGGGTCAGGCCTGCAACCATGATCACAGCCACGACCAGGATCATGACCACGCCCAAGAGGAAAACAAGGAGACCCACACACACACACACGCTCCCCGTCTTGCTACCGCTCCGACCACCCACTGGAAGGTCGTGGGCAGTGTGGCTGCCGCCCACGGACCCTACGAGATCAACAATGTGGTCTGGTGCCGACGCTTTGATGCGGGCACCGAGCAGCGTGGTGTTGAGGAGATGCTGGTGACGACGGGCGATGATGGTGTTGTGCGGCCATGGGAGATTGTCAAGGCTTAGGCCGTCGCGGTGTCCAGGCATATAGATATCTAGAAAAAATGTTCTTCATTTGTAATTGTAGCTGTAACTGTCTCGCTCTTGTGTTTATCCGTAATCATGTCGCTGTGTTGTGTCCCAAAACTCCTGTCCCGTAGAAAGCACCCATTAAAGACGTAGATCAATCAATCAGTCAATCAACCAGTCCTCCATCTCAATGCCCATGCTGCGCCCTAAGCTGCGTACAACTTCCCAGCCTACATTCACGCGCCACTTGCCCGCCCGGTCAATCGTGTCGCTCGCCTGCCCGCTCACCCGCAACACAAGCCGCAAGCTCGCCAGCGTCGCAATCGCCATGTGGCAGTCGCCGTCCATAATGGCGGCTGCCGAGTTGCGCCCCGTTGCTGTCAGTGGTGCCGCCCGTGTCCATTCGCTGCGCACAGCCGCATAGATGGCCAGCAGCCGCTCAAGAGTAAAACTGTGCGCGCCCAGGAGCTTGCGCGCAATCTTGCGGTGCTTGCTGCGCGGGCCCTGGCGTGCGCCGCCAAGTGCGCCGAGTCCAGCAGCGCCACCGTGCTTGCGCTTGCGGCCATGGTAGTAGGTCGAGAAGAGGGTAATGTCGTGCCGCCCGGCATTGTGCGACGCCAGGTAAGCACAGAGTAAGAATAGCCTCGCTGCGGTAGGCAGTAAACTGGCCAGGTGGCGTGCGGCCAGCGGATCGCTGGCATCTTTCGCGTTGGCTTCGGTCTTTGTCGATAACGATGAGCCTGCAGGACGCGCCACAACAAAACCGGGGTCCAGCAGCGACTCATCCTGAAAATGCACGCGCGACGCAATCAGCAGTTTTGAAAACTCGCGCGGACCGTGCGTGCCCGCAAGGATCGGTGCCGTAAATTTGGGCCACAGCGCCGAACACGCCTCCTGGAATGCCGTCAATGTCCGGCCGGCCGTACGCGTCAGCGAGTCGTGCACGGCCGTGCACAGCCGCACCCATAGCTCGGCTGTCTCTTCCGGTGTCGCATTCTCCAGCGTTGGTGGCGGCGTGCGGCTCATGATCTCAACAAACTCGGCCTTGGAGTAGTTGCCAAACTGAACGTGCGGCACAAAGCTGGCACGCAGCATCGACGGCGGCGGAAATGTGACGATAAATACAATGGTCAGATTGGGCACGACCTCGGCCAGGCGGGCAAGGCCCGGCAGCAGCGTCAGGGGCGCGTCGCGCTGGCGGTCGATGGCGTCAAAAACGAGCACAAAACGCCAGTCAGACGGCAGGTTGGGTACATCGCCATACTTGTTGAGCAGCTTGGACAGCTCGACGGCCAGCTGGGAGAGCGTCTCGCACTTTTGCGGCGGCGGCGGCCTGCTACCGGTGCCTGATAACGGGTGGTGTCGTTGCATGGCATCCGCGACGTTGGCTACAGTGCGTTCAAAGAGATGGCGCGTCGTAACGCATTTATTGGAGTCGATAATGGCATAGTCGATGCTTGGTTCGTGAGGACTGCTGTCGTCATTATCGTTGGCGTTGTCTGTCGAAGACTCTCGTGATCTCGACGGCCTTGATGCAATCGTTTCGAGCACGCCGGTCGTCACGCTCGTCTTGCCCGATGCCTCGGTGCCATGGATGACAATGTTCCCACAGGGTGCTAGTATTGGCTATTCTGTCAGTAATCATTACACCTTCGCTGTGCCTCATAGTCATCACAGTCTATTTGATCGTCTGGCCTCTACTCACGTCGATCAGGGTCGTCAATGTCTTGATTTGCTGCTCGCGCCCGGGGAACCTGTAGAGAAGCGCGTCGCAATATGACCGTCCAGGCGGCCCTAGGGCAGATATCGAGCCCATATCTGGTTGCAATAGTGCTTTTGCAGATGCTGTGTTGGCATAAATTCAATCGATGTCGTCTCACAAGCTTCTTTCCAGTCGGAGCTTGAGGTTTGCTGAGCTTGACGCGTTTAGTGGTCGGTGTAGCGCTAATAGATTAGGACTTAGTGCACGCGTCTGGAGAGTAGGTGAGACGTGAGATTAGCTGAACGATTTGGTGCAAATCAGTGGGGCCTGGAACAAACCGGCGCTGTGAACCCTGCGTGGCTTTCTGTAAGATACCATCATAACAATCAGAATTGTATTTTATGATGCCTCTTATATCCAACATATCTCACAGGTTTCCCAGGTTGAGCCATGTTAGTCATCATGTAACGACACAGTACTGCCTAGAGGCACAAAGTAGGAAAGAGAGCCGGAGAGGATATCTAGGACTGACGGCACAGCTCTCCGCTTCCTCTTAAAAAAGAAGGAACGTAATTGCCACAGCCCTAAAGATGAAGAATGAGCGCTCTTCGTACCTTCCTCCGATGTCGATGACTTCCTGCCAGGCATGCCGAGCTGCTGCTGCCAGTTAGCCAATGATTCAGACTGCACAAGGATGTGGCAGTCGCTCTTGCTTCATTTTTCTGTAATGCCATTTACGCCGCCTGTCGCTCCTACCCATCAAAGATCCTGGGATTCCTTCCCAGAGGAGTAATATCGAGGTAGCTGCTCGGCCACGTCGACACCTTCCTTTTTTGCGAATATCCCATGCTTCCAAAATTGTGTCTCTCGGTAATATTTCTCTTGCTGCCTGGTGATCTCCAACTTGATCCTCAACTTGATCACCGAGGTCCTCATCCTATCTTCTTTTTTAATGCTATCATCTCTCCAATCTCACGGTTTTGTTTATCGGTCTCCCACTCTGGATTCAGATACCGCTCTTTCGTCAAACATTCACTTATCCTAACAAACACATGTATCGCCTTTCTCTCCTTTTTACGTCACTTACTTAATGCTCTCACTCTCGAGAGGCCACGAGAGTACAAGAGAGGTCATCTTTTCTGATAGATGTTGCAAAGCACCAATTAAGAACGACATTGCCTGTCACTGAAGAGTCCATACAGTGTCGCGGATAAAGACGCTACTGCTTCTATAAAGTGCCGGGTGTCCGACAACAAGTGAGCAAATAACATTGCAGAACTGAACACTGAGAGAATCATAAGAACAGAAAGGGACAGAAACCAGCAAACCCGTCTACATGTAGGCCACGGGTGCGGTCTAGCATCGCTGCAACCTTGAGGGCGTGTGGCACTCAGTTGTTCCCAGCATCTCGGTTCATCTACAGCAGACCACTTACACAACGCCTAAGACACAGAAACACAATCAGCACGGGACGGCACGCGGTTCAATCAGTGCTTGGCTCTCCTATTAAGCGAGCATGACATACCCAACCCCGCGGTATGGTGCATATGGCCTCCCAAATAAATTCTCCAGCAGATATCTGGCCAACATCCGGACAGCCAACCTCCGGACAGTCAATTCACAAGACCCGAAAAATCAAATGTGACGAGGCTCAGCCACGATGTCGTGCGTGTACACAGCGTGATGAAGTCTGCTTCTACCCAAGTTTGCCCTAGCTTTCTACGTTGGTATCGACGTCAGTACCATGGCGTTGTGAAGTACTAGTTCTGCTGCTTGTAAGATACAGTAAATATAGGAAGAGTAAGAATGCTTCTTGACTCCCCAACGACTGCTCGCCCCGCCTCCTCAAACTCCTCTAATAATGCAATCAGACCATTGCGATACTGCTCACCTCCACGCAAGCCACCACAAGACTTTGTGTACGAAGAGAGTGACGAGGACGTATATCAAGCAGCACAGGCCAGTAATTGGCGTGTGATCTGGCAAGAGCATACTGCCAACTCACAGCAGCGCCACGGATTCAACATGTCCGGTCTAAGCAGTTTGATGAAACATATATGAAGGTGTTATGGTTCTACACAGCCAAAGCCTTCCACGCATTCTCTTCTCCAATCAGTCATCAGCCCAAAGTTAAGCAGGCGCTGCAGGTCGTCATTCCCCGGTATGCTTTTTCCCATCCATTCCTTATGGACTGCATACTAGTTCTGTCCACCCTGGAGTTCCTGTCCCTCAACCAGCCCATTGAATCCCGAAGAGTCCTTAGATACCGCGTACAGGCATTTTTCTGGCTATAGACGCGCTGTCGAAGATGCACCCCCCAGCAAGCTTGGCGACGACATTGTCCGGCACATAGGCAAACATCTGGACCTTGCTGGTGGCATTGTTTGGGTAGTCGACCTAGGTTAGCTGGGCGGCCTGGGCAGCGGTCATGAATAGGCCGCCGGCGAGTGTGGACAGAAGCATTATGAGAAGAGAATATCTTTATTCGGATACAAAGGCAAGCCTCTCATGGTGATGGGCTTGTATCCTAGCTTTTATGGTTTTTTAAATGGTAGAGTTCGGCGTTGCTGGTACCAGTTCACGACGCCGGCAAAGAACAAGCGGGTTAGATAATATAGGAGATATTGTTGGTATATTGGCCATATGGGTTCAATCTAATAGACTGTTGGTATTTTAATATCTAGATATATTAGGGACACTGTAAAATTAACTTTCTGTGTTAGATATTGTAATTGAGAAATTCCAATGTTTATGTATGTACATTTGTTTACTTTATTATATTCGCATATATTTAATTGAATTTACTATTAATTGTGTAATAACATAATAATTGCCTCAATATTCACAAAATAACATCTACCAACAGACAACTAACACAATCGATGCATACAAAATACTACTCAGTCAAACCAATAGTTTAAAATGTAATATATTTGTTGTATACACAGAAACGACGCTTCTTTTTTTTTTGTACAAAAGTCTGGCTATAGATTATTTTCTTCAAGACTCACACCTGTTTGTTTTTTTCCTTTTTTTTTCCAGTGACTTTTACTATCCTCAAGTCGCCGCCTTTCAGACCCCCCTCACCATTGGTAGCCTTTTCTTCCTGCCACACTTTATCCTGTCGTACCATCTTCCCCGTGTCTATAACATCTCGAGCCCTCTTAACCCACCCCCAAACTCCCAGGAAGCGTGCCTCATCCCTATTCCGAGACTGTCAAGACTAGAGAACAGAAAACGAGAAGATCACGGCATATCCTGTTTGGATGGAATAACTTTCTTTTGGAACACTAGATTACACAAGAAAATCGAGAGTAGTAAATCTCACGAGAGAGAGAGATGGATGAGATAGACACGTAAGATGAGGAGTAGTAGACAAGGAAATATTTTTGTAGGGAAGGAAAAGGCTTTTGTATATCGAGGGAAATCAAAGAGGGGGTTGGACGAGGGACCGTATAAGTTGTTTGAAATTAAAAAAAAGAAGAATCCCGCAAAACCTAAACCAGAACCTACAAAAAAGCTCAAGCCAATATTTTCTTTCCCAACATCACCCACAACCACTGATCAGCACAAAGGTCTAGACAACCAGAGTGAACTGGGCCCGATCTCTTGCCGCTCGGGGTGGTGACAAAGAGTCAGAGAATACTAGTCTCGAACTTAGTTCTGCTCCAGCTCAGCCAGAATCTTCTCACCCTTGGCCTGAGCCGAGGCGAAGTTGCCGACCATGTAGAAGGCACCCTCGGGAAGGGCATCACCCTCACCGCTCAGGATGGCCTTGAAGGAGGCAATGGTGTCCTTCAGGTCAACCAGAGCACCCTCGATACCAGTGAAGACCTGGGCGACAGTGAAAGGCTGGCTCAGGAAACGCTGGATCTTACGGGCACGCTCAACAGTAAGCTTGTCGGCCTCAGACAGCTCGTCCATACCCAGAATGGCGATGATGTCCTGCAGCGACTTGTACTCCTGCAGAATCTGCTGGACACGGGTGGCAGTGTTGTAGTGGTCGTCACCGACAATGCGGGGGTCCAGCATACGCGACTTGGAGTCGAGGGGGTCGACAGCGGGGTAGATACCCAGCTCAGAGATACCACGGGACAGAACGGTGGTGGCGTCCAGATGGGCGAAGGTGGTGGCGGGGGCGGGATCAGTCAAATCGTCAGCAGGCACGTAGACGGCCTGGACGGAGGTAATGGAACCCTTCTTGGTGGTGGTAATGCGCTCCTGCATCAGACCCATGTCGACAGCCAGAGTGGGCTGGTAACCGACAGCGGAGGGAATACGACCCAGAAGGGCAGACACCTCGGAACCGGCCTGGGTGAAACGGAAAATGTTGTCAATGAAGAGCAGCACATCCTGGCCCTCCTCGTCACGGAAGTACTCAGCGACGGTCAGACCGGTCAGGGCGACACGGGCACGGGCTCCTGGGGGCTCGTTCATCTGACCGAACACCAGGGCGACCTTGGACTCACCATCCAGCTGGATGACGGAGGTCTCCTGCATCTCGTGGTACAGATCGTTACCCTCACGGGTACGCTCGCCGACACCGGTGAAGACGGAGTAACCACCGTGGGCCTTGGCGATGTTGTTGATCAGCTCCTGAATGAAGACGGTCTTGCCGACACCGGCACCGCCGAACAGACCAATCTTACCACCACGGGCGTAGGGGGCAAGCAGATCAACGACCTTGATACCAGTGACGAGAATCTCGGCGGTGGTGGACTGGTCGATGAACTCGGGAGCCTCGGCGTGGATGGGACGGAACTTGTCGGTCTTGATGGGACCGCGCTCGTCAATGGGGTCACCAGTGACGTTGATGATACGGCCCAGAGTGCCGGGACCGACGGGAATGGTGATGGGGGCACCGGTGTCGGTGGCCTTGGCACCACGGACGAGACCCTCAGTACCGTCCATGGAAATGCAGCGGACGGTGCTCTCACCCAGATGTTGCTGTTGGGGTTAGTTTTTTGTTTTGTTGATTATTGTAAATTGACAATCGATGAGGGAATACGTACGGCGACCTCAAGGACCAGCTTCTGGCCATTGTTCTGGGTCTCCAGGGCGTTCAGAATGGAGGGCAGCTTCTCGGTGTCGAACTTGACTGTGGGGGGTTAGCATGTGGTCGGTGGATGTAGTTGGAAATAGAGGAGCCGTTGGTGAGCAGGAACGGCTGTCGTCGGGCCGGTATGTTTAATGTCTTTTATGTCTCCAATGTCCTCGATGACCTCGATGACCCCAATGTCCTTCTCGAATATCGTGTTCTTCTTGTTCGTGTTCTTCTTGACCGGCCATTCCGGGCTCCGATTGGCTTCCGGATGTCCGAACAAACGATGCCGAGGGCAATTGAGGTAATTGATGTCCAGACTTTTCGACGGTGACCCTGCCGACGACGACGGCTGCAATCCACCACACAGCACCCCTCTTCTTCATGTTGTCCATTCTGTTAGTGTGTCTTACCATCGACGACGGCACCAATGACCTGCGGGATTTATTAGTTATGGCCAACGAGGACGGCGGACGAGCACCAAAAAGGGCGCAATTGAGACCGACATACCTGGTGGATCTTGCCATCACCAACAGACGAGGTGCTGGCGAAGCGGCTGCCCTGAACGAGGGTAGGAGTGACGAAGCTGGGGCGGGCAATGCGAGGAGTCGTGAGCGACGAGCGGGCTACTCGAGCCGCTCTGGCGAAGTTGGCGCTGGGGAAGAGATGTTAGAGCAATTGGACATTTTCGGTACATTTTTGGTATTGGTGGTGAAAGGGCAAAAGAAGGGGGGACGGGGGGGAGAGGCGACGAGGAGGGACAAGCAATTGACCGATTGAGGCGTGTTGAGGCAATTGAGGGAAATGAGGCCATGGCAATGGCAAAGGGTATGGAGGAGTAGCTTACCTCTTGAACATCGTGGCGATGGTAAAGAACGCTTCGCAAGATGATATGGGAGGATAAGGGTGAGAAAGGAGTTTTAGGAGGGAAGAAGAGGAGAAGGAGGGAAAAAGGGAAAAGAGAGAAAGAGAGGCAAGAGAGAGGAGAGGAGACGCAGAGAGAGAGAGAGACAGAGTAGGAGAGAGAGGTCTACGGAGGAGGTCGGGAAAAAAAATGCAACGAGCCAAAACGGAAAGCGGAAAGAGGAAAGAGCGAACGAGGAGCTTTCCCTGGTGGGAGAACTGGGGACTGGGGGACTCTTTCCTCATTTTGCATGGAAACCGCAAAACACGCACAGTGAAAGTAGAATAGACCCACAGCTCCTTCCTTTTCGCTGCTGTATTCTTTTCAGTACTAGAGATTCCTGCAAAATTGTTCCTGCCTGGGACGGAAATCTGCTGGCCTGAGGCACCAAGCCAAGCCGTACCTGCCAAATGCCATTTTGACGAGTTATTTATCGCATTTAAGTATTTGTTTTTCCATTTGTTTTATTGCTCTCACACTGTGCTCTCCTTCTTTCCCTCTTCCCTCGAATCTCTACGAATCTCTAGGCCAAAAAGCTGCACTACGGGGCCAAACGTCCCCTGAACCCTCGTCTTCTCAGTGATTACCCTCGCTACCTCTCTATATTTCCCTCTCTCCCCTCTACCTCTACACATCCTTCCTCCCGAGGGATCCCGCGCTCACAATAACCGAAAGCCCCACTCTTTTCTGATTCTGGGTGGGTTCAACTGAGAAAACAGAAAAACAGCGCTCTGTTTTTCAGTCGGTTTGTTTTCTTTGCTGTTCTGTTCCTCCTTCCCTTGACCCACCGTTGCTCCGGGTATCGTCCACCTGTTCTGTATCGTTTCTGTCCCATTTCGTACAGCTCTTGCTCCTTGCTTCACCTTGAAGACAGCGATAGCTATGATGCACGTGATCTCGGATCCCGAGGGGCTGGTCACGTGCATTAGGCGGAAGACGACGGATCCACTTTCTGTCCGATAATCTGGTCTTTTCTCAATTCAAGGTCAAGGTACATTGGTACTTACTTGTATGCTTTACACCGCTGCAGCTGTTATGAGCATGTTGGCCCATAGCTCCAATACCACAGAGAACGGTTTTCAGGCACAATTCTCGCATATACTGCATTAGCTAAGCTGGGCAAAGAATATATCGAGATAATTTGTTTAATATATTAATGCCTCGATATCTTTTAATAGCTCTACTCCTTATCACCTTTGCTTTTCTACAGCCTCTACAAGCTCTGCAAAATAAAAACCCTCACTCATCGACACAGAGAATGCAAAAATAGCGTGAAATTCCTCATACAAAATATTTCCTGCAATTAATCCAGTTCCCGTATTTGCCCTCTATGGCCCCATAAATTTCTCCAGCAAAATGCGCAGCCATGGCAGCCATGCAAGCCAGAGCTTGCGAGCATCGGCGTCGTACTCGCAGACAAGACAAAGCAATCTGCAGCCTGCAATCAAAACATTAGGCTGGATATATAATACACCACAGTCTCTGTAGATCCTTGTTGCCGGCCATGGTAGTGCACTACATCCAGCTAGAGCTGCAGTCGTATATGTGCAGCTCTTTGCTCTTGGAGGATGCTTGCAAGATGTCTCCTATAGATTTCTTTTTTAGAGTGTCGACTCAAGAGCAAGGACCTGAAGAACACGTTAGCAGTGGAGACGCGCAATGCCGGGTAGGCCAATAAATAGTCTTATGCGGCACTTACAATAACTGTCCGGCTTGGGACGTAGACGTGTGTCCAGTTGCTGCGCTCGTTCCATGTCATCCTGTGTTGTTAGCTTGTACTCTGCGTATGTTCGATCAAGTGTGATACTTACGGAGTAGTAAAGAAACGTGTATCGTGGTCGACACGGCTGTGGCCGCCAAACTCCTTGTCGTCCGAGCTCAGCACCAGCCGGTACGTGCCAGCCTGCTCCACACCCACGCGGTAGTCGGAGAACGATGACGACGGGTGGAAATTGAAGATAAAGAGCAGCCCGGCCCTCTCAAAGACAATCACCTTGTCGCTCTCGTTTTTCAGGGAAATGTACGCCTGTGCATCGTGCAGCCAGCCGTACTTGGCCTCGAGCTTGTTCATCGCCGCGTCAAAGTTGTTGAGGAACTGGTACCGCAGCAGAGGGTCCTCGGTCAGGTTGAGCTGTCTTCTGGCGTACCAAAACGAGTTGTTGTTGCCTTCGCGAGGGAAGTCGAGCCACTCGGGGTGGCCAAACTCGTTGCCCTCAAAGTTCAGGTAGCCCTCGCCGCCGAGACCGTGTGTCAACAGACGGATCATCTTGTGCAGAGCCATACCCCGGTCAATCACCGATGTCAACGGTGACAGCGTGGACATGTGAGTATACATTTCGGCATCGCACAGATGCATCATCAGCGTCTTGTCACCGACAAGCCTGTTCTGTTAGTATTCGAGTCTGCATTGTAAAACTGTAAAACTGTAAAAGGTGAACTCACGCTTGATCGTGACTCTCGCAGTACGCAATAGTCTTCTCACCGTGCCGTCTGTTGGTCAGAGTCCAGCAGATGCTGCTGACATCCCAGTCCTCGTCCTGCTGCTCCTTGAGAATTTTGATCCACATATCCGGGATGGCCATAGCCAGCCGGTAGTCGAAGCCAACACCACCAGTAGACACGGGCAGACACAGTGCCGGCATGCCAGACACATCCTCGGCTATCGTGATACACTCGGGGTAGAGCTGGTGCAGCATCTGGTTGGCAACCATGAGGTACACCACTGCTTCCTCGTCGACATCGGCACCATAGTATTCATGGTACCCTCCGGAAAAGCCGCTGTCGGTCAGTACATATACTTTTCAAGGTTTCGGGATGTGTAGTATACTTACGTTCCAATACCGTGGTGGAGGTAGAGCATGCTCGTCACACCATCGAACCGGAAGCCGTCAAAGTTGTACTCATCCATCCAGAAGCGCAAGTTGCTGAGCAAAAAGCGCAGCACCTCGTGGTGGCCATAGTTGAACAGCCTGCTGTCCCATAGCTCATGGCGGCCCTTGGCTCCTGCATGGAAGTACTGGTGGTCGGTACCGTCAAACTCGTTGATGCCGTCCAGTACGTTCTTGGATGCGTGGCTGTGAACAACATCCAGGAGCACAACAATACCCATGCCGTGGGCAGTGTCAATCAGCTCCTTGAGATCCTCTGGTGGACCGTAGCGGCTGCTGGCAGCAAAGAAGTTGTTGATCTGGTAGCCAAAGCTGGCATAGTAGGCGTGCTCCATGATGGCCATGAGCTGGATGACATTGTAGCCGAGCGACTTGATGCGCGGCAGCATGTTCTTTGTAAACTCCTTGTATGTGGCTACCCTTTGCTCGGGCGACGAGATGCCCACGTGTGCCTCGTACACACGCGCACTCTCTGGCCGCTTTGGTCGAGGGTGCTTGGCCACATATCTCTCAGAGGCCGGCGGGTTCCAGAACCGGGCGTCGTATGCGGGAGATACGGACAAGTCCTGGGTGACGTACTTGATCCAGGCGGGCAGACGGTCGACCTGCTCTCCGCTGGGCAGAGTAAGGGAGATCTACATTGTTAGTATTGTAACTCTGATGGTTTCTAAGCTTTCGAATCTTTATGCACCTTGATTTTGGAGTTGTGGGGGATGGCGGTCTCGCCATTTTTGGCTGGCAGTTTGATTTCAAAGACGCCAAAGTCGTTTTTAGTCATGGGATGAGAGCCACGGTTCCAGTCGTCTGTGATGTTAGTTCTGTTCACATGCTATGGACTTTTACCATCTACACTTACTAAACTCGCCAATGAGCGACGCATGGGTTGCGTTGGGTGCCCATTCGCGGTAGATGATGTTGTTGTTCTTGTCGACATTCAGGCCAAACTGCTCGGCGCCTTGCGAGAACTTGTCCAGGCTGCCCTCGGTCTCCTCGATCTTCTTGATCCAGTCGTTGGCCTTGGAGAACCGTCTCTTCAGAGCATCTTTGAACGGCGACAGCCACGGGTCGATAGCAATGACACCTGGTTGTTAGTTTGTGTCCTGATTTTGTCTTTGTCTTCTTATCCTCCTGTCGTATCCTTTCCCTGGTTTATCCTCTTTCTTTCTCCTGCTCTTTTTTTCTTCTCTCTTCCAAACCTCTTGTCTTTTTCCTCTTTGCATTCTTGTTTTTGTCTTGTTTTTGTCCTCTTTCTATGCTTCCCTCTGCATCTTTCCTAGGCTCCAACGTCTCCCTCATCTTTCCTTTCTCTGCTTCTCACCAACAGCTCCCTCTCGACTTCATCTCTCCCAGCTTCTCGCCACCACCTCCGTCGCAGGTTCATCTTCCCTCAGTCACCCCATCTTCCACCTCTCCGCATCTCTGTGGGGCTTACCTGTGCCATCCTGGGGCAGCTCCTCCACTGTCTTGGTGTCTGTGGACATGTCGGCGGCTTGCGAGTGCTTTTGTTGATCGTCTCAAAGTCCGTCAGAAGTCGAAATCTCAATGTCAGTAGAATCAGTCAAGAATCTACTTGTCGAATCAAAATAACAAAATCCAAGAAAGGACGTCGACTGCAGTTGAGGGGAAGCTCTCGCGTATTTATTGAAACTTGACCTTGAAATATGGGGCGATAAGTGAGCTACTGTTTGGCGTCTGGACAGCTGGGGTTAGTGCGTGTTACTGCTGTAGGCTGGAGCGCGAAGAGACCGTTGGCGAGGGGAACAGGGCTCTGGATTAGCTGGAGTAGAAGTAAGATATTGGATGTCAGGAACGCGGAGCTGGAATTCAGTCTCAGTGGTTAGAGAACTGGGAAAGGACCGACTGTCTAATAACTCGAAAGAACAAGCATGAGAAATATCTCGCCACTTTGCTCGCCAGATTGATGCACTTGATGTATCTTATCTTACGATAAGCGTAGTGATAAATACCCATCGCTCCTTCCCCTCTTTCTTCGTTCTTTTCGACCAAGTTTTCGTATTTAGAAGGTGCGCCCAACGGTTTCGCGAGCTCCTTCCTGCAGCTGGCCGTTCACACCACCCATGCCGCAGCATGCCGCAAAGCCTGTTCTGGGCCTCGATATCTATGACGTCGTGGCGAATTTCTCGCAAGAATTATGCAGCTCGGTAAATATAGGAGCAGCGATGCAAAAGTGTGGTTTTTTGTTGGTGTATAATGGAAGTCTCTGCACCTGGTTATGAAAGTCTCAAAGTAAATCGTTTTAGATAATAACATTGATAACTCAGCATGCATTATTTGCCAGTTTAATTTGTTGATTTTAAATTTCGACACTGATCGGGCCAGCAGCTACAGAAATATGAGAGAATCAACAGGGTATATTCTACAATGAAAAAATCACAAGAAATAACAAGATAGTCGAGACAATCAAAACAATAAACCTCGATAACTTAAGATACATATTTAAACTTCATGATGTCCCTGAATGATGCGTTGACAGCGCCTAACCAACACCTGTGGGCCGATCTTGTGCAACAGCTACTCTCTTTCCTCTTTCCTCTTTCCTCTTTCCTCTTTCACCATACTCGCTCCATCGCCCGCCTTTAACCGAGCTTCCTCGCTGTTTCGGCCGCACCTTCTATATACAATATATTTGCGATAAGCATATCTAGCACGTTTATACGTTATTAATACAGCTAAAAGGCGTATGAGCAACTGAGCGGCTGATCTTCCCCGCGAATCGTAGGACTGTAACTACTCCGTACTCCAGCATCTGATCTGACCCTGTTGGGAATGAGCGAACCAACCACAGTTACCGTGTCCCGCGACCAACGGCGGCACACCCACGCTTTGTCGCCGCAGCTAATCGCATCCTGTCTTCAGACTTTCTCACCACATCTTCACCTCCTTTACAACATCTTCCCAACTCCAACCAACAAGCACCACCTTTACCATTACTCGCATCATTTCGTAGGTGCTATTTACTAGTATTGTCGACGCGTCCCAGCTCCCAGCTCCCTCTTGCGCCGATCTCGCACTTGCTATCTCCATCCACACAATCAACGATCCACGACACACGACACACATACTTTGTTCTTTGCTGCCCTCTTTACCTACAACTACAACTCATACCACGCACTGCAGCTGTCTGCCCCCCAAAATGCTTTACTGCCATCCGTAGACAGTCTCTCTTCTCAAAAATACAATGGCGGCGGTCGCGAAGCCGCAATCTGCCGCGCTGCTCGGAGCTCCGTGGTCTGCATCCCGGCCTGCTGTCTGCAGGGTTGCCTCGATGCAACCTCTCGTCCTCATTTCGACAGCACAATCACGACGCCTGTCTACCACCCCAAAATCTCTGTCTGCCCACCGACGAGCACAGGACTTGACGTCCGGCTTCTCCAGCACATATGACCCATCTGAAGACGGCGGCCGCGGGCCCATGTTCACCAGGACAAAGTTTGGCGTGCCGCAGTTCTACCCGCGCGACCTTAAGAAGCGAGTCGATGACTACGTCATCGGCCAGGACCGCGCCAAAAAGACAATTTGCTCAACCATCTTCAACCACTACCAACGGCTACGTCGCAAGTACCACCACGAAGACTCGGACCGGCTACTACGAGAAAAGCTGCAGCGGCAGCGGTTTGCACGAGACCGGGACTTGCATGAGCGGAACCGAGAGCAGCACAACAACAGCATGGGGTATAATGACGACTACAACGAGGAGGATATGGCATACAAACCGCCCGACCCAAGCGAGAGCTTCTACCGACCCGAAGATACCAGCATACCACAACATGTCAAGATTGACAAGAGCAACATCCTACTCATCGGACCGACAGGAGTAGGCAAGACCTATATCCTAGAGTGCGTCACAATCTTTTTTTTCTAGATCTCTTTATGCATTCAGAAAAGCTAACAAATCAGAACTCTCAGCAAAAAACTAAATGTACCCTTTACGATAAGCGACTGTAATAGCTTCACACAGGCGGGCTACATTGGCCAAGATGTCGAGGCATGCATCGAGCGGCTACTGATCGAGGCTAACTATGACGTGGCGGCGGCCGAGTACGGAATCATCGTGCTCGACGAATTTGACAAGATCGCACGGCGCGAGACGTCGCATGGGCGTGATGTCGGTGGCGAGGGTGTTCAGCAAGCCTTATTGAAGCTGGTGGAAGGCACGCGGGTTACTGTAAACGTTAAGGACACACGATCGGCATCTCCTTCATCGTCATCGCCTTCGTCGACGCTATCGTCTTCGCGATCGGCCAGCCCCATTACCAGCACCTACGGATCGCCGTCTGGACCCAGCAGCGGCCCATCTGGATCATCGCCAACACAAACATCGTCACCATCAGGGAAGGCCGACCAGTACACTGTTGATACTAGCAACATCCTGTTTGTGTTTACGGGCGCCTTTGTCGGACTGGACAACCATATCTTGCGGCGCGTGGCACGGCCATCTATAGGTTTTGGGTCCGAGATTCGTAGCAGCAAGGGCTCGTCCATGTCCGGCAGCAAGGCCGTGCTGCCGCAGTCGGCGTACGCCCACCTCCCACACCAGCCGTTTGTCGACCCGGCCGTCAAGTCTGGCAAGCGTGCCCCCACTACTGTTGGGTTTACGCCCTTGGACCTTGCCACGCCGCTTGACTTGCAGGCATTTGGCTTCATTCCAGAACTGATCGGCCGCGTGCACAATGTCTGTGCGCTGTCGCCGCTGTCGCTGGACGAGCTGTACCGCATCCTCACGGAGCCGCGCAACTGTTTAGTGCAGCAGTACACATCGCTGTTCGAGACGTACCCCAGCCGGCTGCGGTTTACACAGCGCGCACTATATGCGATTGCTGAGCGTGCCGAGAAGAACGAGACGGGCGCGCGCGGTCTCAAGATGGAGATGGAGCGCGTGCTGGCCGAGCCCATGTTCGACGCACCTATGGCGTACGTGTTGATCACTGAGGGCTGTGTGCGCGGCACGGAAAAGGCGGGCTACTGGGGCAAGGATGGCCGGTTTGAGATTGAGCGGCGGATCCAAGAAGAGGACCACGGTCTAGATGGACATGAGGCGGCAGCACCGGTTGAAAAGACTGGCGGCGGCGGAGCATCCTTTGGCCAGCTGCGGCAGGCCGGGCTGAGCGGTGCGTAGGTATAGAGCACACCATATATAGCATCCAATACTATACGGGCTTCATCCGGATACCACATTTGATCACATTTGCAATGCCAAGAGAAGTAGAGTTTGGATGATCTCATATTGGATAAGTAGATACAGTATTTACATTATTTTGTTTTCTTTTTGCTGCTTTTCAGTTTGTCAAGTGCTGTAGAGTGCAGACTCTTTGTTTTCGCTTGCACCGTTTTGTTTTGTTGCTTTTCTCGGATACCTTTTCCTTGAGTGTGTTGCACCTATTCCACGGTCCAGTAAATCAAAATGAAAAGAGACCAATACCAACATAAGCAGACAAGATCAATATCACAAACAGACCTCACTCCGAATACAAACAACAGACAAGAAAAGAAAGGCGAAATATGGAGAGAATGTGTGTGTGTGAGAGAGTGTGTGTACGTGTGAGAGGGAACGATAAACAAGTGTATCAATATGAAAATGGTTTATTTAACAGAGGATTAACAAAGGAGATGTAGATGATGGAATGAGAAAAAAAAAAAAGCTGGAGAAAACATTTGGCTAGATCTGTTTTGCAGACATTTAACCAGACTTGGGCGGCGACTGGATCTGGCCCTTGCCGGTGTAGCCCTCGGAGGAGATACCGGTAAATGGGTCGGACTTGGCCTCGATCAGCTTCTCGTTGGCAGCCTCCTGCCACTCGCGGTTCATTGTCGGGGGAGCGCCGCCGGCGAACAGGCGCATAGAGCTGAAGACGAGCAGCGACGCGCCGACACCAATGGCAGTGTAGAGGGCGACCTTCTTGCCCTCGCCGGCGGGGGGCTCGGAGCGGGGGCCGTGGGGACCGAAAGAGATCCAGTAAGCTGTCTGTTAGCATATGGACGTGTATATGTGGTTGTCATGTTGGAGGTATATGTGTGAAGGACATCAGGTGAGGTGAGGTGATGTGCGGTATATCGAAGTGGCTGAGGCATATCTCGCGATGCGATGTCGAGGCTGCATGGAGGGCTATCAAGACACACTAAGCTCCCGGCGGCAGCTGGCGCTAACACATATGCAGCCAGTAGATGCCCGCATTGGTGCCCACACTTCTGGCTGTGCTTCGGCTCCGCAGGCCCCGGCCCATCACCGGTTCCCGGCATGCCCCCATAGCAACAGGGCCACCACCACCATCCACACCACATCGATATATGCCGGCCTCTCCTCATAAACACCTCATACCCGTATACCGGGATATGCCCTCCATACCCCACATCCCAAGTTCAAGATTACTCACCAGCCTTCTTCTCGTTCAGAGTCAGCTCCTTCCAGTTGCCCTTCATGCGGTCGCGCAGCGACATCCACAGGTCGGCCTGCTCCTGCAGCGGCAGGCTCTCCCACCGCTTCTCAATGTTGGCCAGGGTAGGGTTTGAGATGGCGTGGGTGGTAGCGGCACGGCGGCCGACGATGGACGAGGCGGCACGCGCAGAGCTGCGCACGACGGTACGGGCGTACATTGTGGTAGTCGGGGGGGAGGGGGGTTGTTGTTGTTGAGGTTTAGAGGGGAGGGATCGGTAATCTCGGTGGCGAAAATTTTTCGTGATCGAGTCGTAGAGTCGTAGGAGGGGAGATGGTCCTTGGCTGAGAATAAGGAGGAGAGAAGAAAATAAAAGGAAAAATAAACAAAAGAGAGCAAGGCTCAATTGATGCGAATCAAGAGATGACGAGGTGCGAGGAGGAGGAGGAGGAGAGACGTAGAGAGGTAGAGCGTACGATTCGGGTGGAAGAGGAAGGAGGGAATTGAGATTTTTGGTGGAAACTAATATGCTGTAGAGGACTAGAGGGACATTTGGGGCCAAATGGGCTATCTGGCATTGGGGGGGCACATCGTATGACAAGAAATTCAGCGTGCAAACTAGGGCTCCACCTAAAAACCCGAGGGAGCTCTGCGCCGGACGAAAGAAATCGCTCGCAATTACCCACCAACTGGAAAGGGATATGACTAATCACAATGGACCAATCACGACGCGGCCTAAGCAAAGCATCGATTGACGGTTCAGTTCTTGAACAAAGCAGCTTACTGAGGCAGATCTTGCTGGAGAACTGTGGTGTTCAGGTAAAAGTAGCTATGAATATTTCAGATCAAGCTCTCTTTTCATAGATACAGAAATATATACAGAAATATTGAAATATAGAAATATAGAAATACAGAAATACAGAAATACAGACACCACGGCGTCTTCTTCCGCCTATGCGTACTCTAATAGCACGCATATCCACAACAAACACCGTGGGAAGCAAGGTCTCTGCGTGGCTCCATGGGCTCTTTCGTCACCTTGTGCCCAATTCGCCAATCAGAATCCACAGAGCTCCGTTGGTCCCGACAGCCGAAGACTGGCATCACTTGCAGCACGTACTCAGTACATCATTCCAGCACTTTAGTGAGGGGAAGCTCCAATGCGACAGCAGCAGATGTAAGCCTGCATGGCGATTGCATGATATCGTCTGATGATTTCTTATGTGTGTGCTATGTACTGTGTATATTGTATGGCTCGTAAATCGTCAACTTGCTAAACTACCAAAAAATGGCCTGTCGTCCGGAGGCTACCGCTTGTTGTCATCCGCGTTTGGTGGTGTGGGACTGCACGTGATTGATGAGTCAGCACTGAAAATTGAATTGAATATTTGAATATCATTCTTCTGAAGGCGACGGCCAAGTGAAGAGCTGGCGACAAACAAAATAGATTAAAAATACAGTAAAAATTAGGGAATAAGACTTACACTTTTGATGGCTCAGGCACCGGCAGGTCGTTTGAGCTGTCTAGATACGGCTTGAAAATATAGACGCCTGAAATCGTTAGGGCTGAGCTGGTAATGTCAAGAGATCAGACAAAATATGTGACGAGAATGAAGACGTGAGCTCAGGACCAGATGTTCCGAGAATGGCGGATGCATTGTATGAAAGCCTTCAATAGATAGGATCGCCACAAGGAGAAGCTGTCGAGACTCACCATTAACAACACCAAACACAATGGCCAGGGCTGGCGGGAGAATCTTCTGGAGGGACATGTTGACGGTGACGAGAAATAAAAAGCAGTTACAAGTCAAAGTGGCCAGCACTTGCACAAACTTGTATAATTCCAGGAAGCGTTGTGGTCGACGGTGAGGCTGCGGCGGGTGAGTGACGTGAGTGACGTGAGCCGATGACTACCAGTATGCTTAATTGACCCGATTACATAAGCATCCGTTACAGTCGCCTTTACTTTGTAGTGGAGACCGACCGCCAACACGGCCTAGAGTACGGCAATTACAGCGTGTCTGCCCGACGCGTCTCCCTCACAGCGCTTTTCTCTTAGACGCGTCCCACCCATAGTCCACTATCATGGGTCACCACGAGAGGAAGGAGTGACCCGACGACGGCCCTTGCTTGATGTAATATTTTTTTATTTTTATTTTTTATAATTTTGTTGAAGCTGCCCTGTTGCCTTCTCGATCTGGAAACTCGGATTGACTCTCACACAAACTCTCACACAGAATCATAGCCTCGACGACACTCAAAACACTTCATCCAACTTATACCTCCATCAATGTACCCTTTCCGTTTATGATGCAGCACCAGTCTCAATGGGAAAAGACTGGCAGCTGTTGGGCGAGGTCCCAGACTCGGACGACGACGACGGCCTCGACAGCCAGGAATCACTCCCCGACCTCCCCGTCCAGCAGGATCTCTTCTTTGGCAACCTGAGCGAGGATGAGGATACCATACTTCCAGATGCTGCGCCAGAAGCTCCAGCAGCAGAGCGGCCGGTTCTGAGCGTTGTGCTCTCGCCGCGAATTTTCAAGGAGATTGATAAAGCACCGGCCGAAATACCATCTTCACCTCCCCGGCAACAAACACCTTCACCACCACCACCCATCACGCAAGAGTCTAGCACGCTCTCTTCTCTTCCCAGCTTTGACGATGACGATGAGATAGATTTAGTCGACGACGGGTTGCCAGTGTTAGACGAGAACCGGTACTCACAACCTCGGAGCCAAGCTTTGGCAGAGAGCCAGCACGATATCAGCAATGGCGTAGACGAGCAGCAAGACGGACATAATGATGAGCAGCACGTCCTCGAGGGCCAGGAAGCGCTCACACCAGTGCGGCCACAAAGTCCTCTACAACTCTCAGAGGCATCACATGCTTCTTTTACGTCACTACCACCACGACCTCGCACTCCCCAGCCATCTCAAACACTCATACAGGCCCCTCAACCAGATGCACCACAGCCAGATGCACTCCAAGAAACAGTCGACCCCTTCTCTTGGTCTCCGACATCATCACTATCTAGTCTCTCCCGATCACCGTCTCCCATGCTGCCGGAGCCCGCACCGCAGCCCGCACCGGCTTCTACACATCCTTCCTCAGACCACAGAGCATCCAGTCCGCCTTTTGAATTCCCTGTTATCCCAGACTCGCCGCGTGCATTTCGCCTCGGCTTTGTGCGGTCCCTGCGCCCTCGGAAGCCAATTCAGCAGCATCCTTACCTGCTCGAGAACGCCAAGTATACACATGCTATGAAGCGGCACGGCATGAAGCCCGTCCGCACCGAGTACAACCCGTCTACTCGCAAACAGCCTACACATGCAACTGAGGAGGACTCACAGGAGCAATACTCGGAGCAGGACACTCAGCTGCGGGCCCAGCCAGATGTTCTGAGCGACCCAGCATTTATTAACGATGATGTGTATGACTTTCCCTCCAGTCCACCTGCAAGGGGGTCTGCGTTCGACCGGCCCGAGGTTCCATCTTTATCACCCAGCACATCGACGCCGGCCAACCGTCTGCTCTTTCTAGCGAGCAGTCAGGGCCGGGCAGATGATGGGACAGACGATACCAGCATGGCAGAAGAAGACGACTTTCCCAACCCGGCCACATACTTTCAAGAGCGCCGGAGGCGTCAGCTTTTTGTACACAAGGCTGGCTCTTCAAAGTCTTCCAAGCGCCAGGGCACACCCCCGACATCGTCGGCCGCTAAACGGGCTAGGCTGCTCGATGCAGCCCTGCAGCCAGGAGCACAAACGGGTTCAACAACACCCCCGCGCGCAAAATGGATCCCCGTGCCTTTCAGCTCATCGCCTGACCCTCTCCCACGACCCTCTGGTCGGATGCGCGTAATCAGGACATCACCCCCCCCTATTCCATCCCCCCCACCTCCTCCACGGCAATCTGAACCTTATACGATACCCGATGACCTGAGCGAAGCCGAGAGTGAGGCCGGCGAGCTGGAGCCAGAAGAGGAAGAAGACGCCGGTGAAGATGAAGCCGATGCTGTCCGCCACAACAGCAGGCGAATCAAAGGAGTTCTGCCTGCATCCTGGCTCCGACTTGATAAACAAAAGACTGCGCGTCCAAGCAACGACAGACCATTGACACAGCGGAGGCCTGGGGCACCGGTTGATAATGTACCAAGGCGAGGCGTGGCATTGCCGAGGCAGGGCACAGGATCAGCTCCATTTGCTGCTCTCGCTTCTATTTTTGACGAATCTGACGACGATAACGACCCTATTATTTCTACAACTATATCTACAAACAGCAATAACACTAATGATAACGATAATGACAACAACAACACACATCCTGGACGCAGCCGGCCCAAGATTGCAGCGGCGGATCTTTGGTCGGAGGAGATGGACGATGACGACGGCGGCGGTCTCTATACATACCACCAAGTTATCGACGACGAAGACATTGGCTCAGTCATGGAGTCTAGTGTCATTGACCGGATGGAGTCCGGTCCTGGCCGCAGTCGGCCGTCGTCCAACACAGCACCACGCTCGCAGATGAGGAAATTGACCAAGAACCCGTCGTTTGCCAACTCGCTCGGCAGCACACCCAGCCAAAAGACCCGGCAGCCAAAAATTGACCGCATGTTTGACCGCACAGCAGCCTCGTCTATCGCATACAACTCGCGCAAGCCGGCCAAAAAGTCCTCTGGACTGGCAAGAACAGCGTCTGCAAAGTCAATGACCTCATCAAAGCCACGGTCAAATGGACAGAGAACAACGTCCGGCACTGGCACTGGCACAGGCACAGTCAAACGGACTCGCCGTCCACGCGTTCCCAAGACACCTCCAATGCTGAGTATTCTTGACTTTGTCGAGCCGCATGCATCTGCAGCGTCTGCTACATCCGAGTTTCCGCGTATGCGCCAGCCAGACTTCATCCGTGTTGCTGCGCGTACAGCACGGAGATCGCATACCCTCGGCAAAGCAAGTCCGTCCCGCAAGGTCATCAACCTCGGCAGCCGGAGCGACAATGTGGACGCTTTGTCTGTCCTGCAAGATTGGCGAGCAAGCAAGATCCAGCCCAAAATCCCCAATCCGCCTCGCCTCACCAAGCCAAGAAAGAGGCCGGCCCAGTCTGCATCTCGCACAGGGTCAGGGCCAGGATCGGGCTCGAACGGGCGACCACAATCTTCAGCACCACAATACCCTGCCTTGCATGAAATATCGGCAAATCTTCCTAGACAGCCCAGCAACCTCAAAATGGTGGCCTCAACCCAGCCTGCACCAGCACAAAAGAGGCCGACCAAGAAACAATATGTCAACAGCATCTCGCAGCCAAGACCCACGGCACCACGCCAGCCTACCTCGACCGCAATGAAGCCAGCACAGCTCGAAACTGCAGCCAGAAGCAGCAAGGAAAGCTCAGCTGCTGGTTTCGTGGCAAAAAAGAGAGCTCTTGACGAAATGTACCGCAAGAGAAGGAAAGAGGCTGCCATCCGGCCCAATGTGCACCTCGAGCAGTTCATCGACGACCAAGCATCCAACTACGGCTCTGTCGACATGGATGCAATGGACATTGACGACTATGGGATGGAGGAACCGAGGCCGGTCGAACAGCCAGTTGAGCAGCCACCCGCAGCACCTGCATCTGCAAAGAAGACTCCCATATCGCAAGCTACTGAGCGGTCGCGATTCCGAAAGCGGTACAACCCACAAGCTGTCGACACCTCTGCACCTCGATTCATTCATGCCCTAGACCCCCTACCAGCCAATGTCAATACCGCTCTGACTACAGTTGACCTAACAACCGACGCTGCGGCCACCGTTGAACCGGAGTCAAACAAACTGCGCGGCCTGGGACCTTATGGCTCGCAGTACTCGCAACACTTTGATATCTTTCCGCTCGACGGTGGCGTATTCTTCCACAAGAGCACCATTCTCGGAAGCGGCCGCCTTGCGACAGCTCTGGGGACTTACCTCGCTGCAGACATACCGGCCGTCACTCCTGTGCTTTCATTTCAGCTGGATGAGAGAACTCTCTGCTGGAGCACGTGGAATGATGTGTCATCATCCGAGTTTGGTATCCTGATGGACTGGTTAGCAGACTCTCTCTTTTCTTCATCGGCACCAAACACGCTATTCGGTCCCAAAGTGCATACGCTCTTCAATTTTATACTCGACTTTATACAAGCCACCATCTTTGCGCCAGCGACCACTTCGGACGTGCGTAAAGCGTTTGTGCTCCGGACCATGGAGGTTGTCAACAGTTTTGCCAAGCGATTCGAGTCTGCCAGTATGCTTCAGGCGGCAGCCGAGCCAGCCACCGTCAACAATAGCCACCTCGCCTCTCTGACGGGCACTATCACAATCATCTCGTGGCTGCTACGCATCTGTCGTGACACGCCCGAGTGCAAGATGTACTCGTTCCAGGTCGAGGACTTGCTCACCAAAGTAGCCAAGGTATGTGCACGGGCTCTGCTAAAGCACGGCCTCGACCGCGTGCGCTCCAGCTACAACGACCTTCATCGGCCCAGCCTGCGCGACCGCGGCATCCGGCGAGATCTGCAGGCGCTGTGCTCGTGGGTTGTTCTAGTCAAGGCTCTCGAGCACGCACGGGTTCCCCGAGGCGGCTTCTGGGACGTCACCTACTGGGCTATGTACGGCAACAACAAAGACAAGCGCGTTGCAATCCACACGACGACAGACGCCAACCGACTCGAGCAGCTATGGGAGGACATGTTTACACTGTTGCCGCTGACCGAGTTTGATAGCACTGGCGTGGTGCAGGCCGGGATCCGACAAAGCCTGCCGGTGGACGGCTGGGACCTGCCGAAAAAGGTGCTAGACCGCGTATTCCAGGTTTACAAGGCGAACCCGCACCAGTCGCCGAGCTTCAATGCGTACTGCCGGGCTCTGGTAGGACGCTGCCACTACCTGGTACAGGAATGGGGCTGGCGCAGCTGCAAGACAATCATTGGCACTATTTTCGACTTTTACGGCTCGCAAGACTTTGCCCACCTGCGCAACGAGGAGGTGTACAGCTCTCCCCGTTTTCTGGAAGAGCTGGCTTTGCCATCGGGCCAACCCCCATCTCTGAGGATTGAGCCCGAGGACAAGTGCTTCCACATTTTCATCAAAATGCTGGGTGTTGTGATCCTGGAGCTCAAGCGACTCGGTCTCACCAAGGAAATGACGAATTTGGTGGCACGAATCCTGCCGAACCACGACCGGCAGTACCTCAAGGAGGCCGACGTGCACCAGCGCGACCTAGCGGCGCTGCGCAACCACCACGATCTGCTGTGCACGCTGTACTGGGCGGCGTCGTCGGAAATCCGGCCGCCGATCCATCAAATTGAAAAGCTCGTGGAGCCGGCCAACTCGCACAAGGAGGCATGCCTGATCAACATCCGGGCATGGAACCAACTGGCGCGGTTTGTGATTGCCAACAATGAAGGGTACGGCGTGTACCGGGGGTTTGTGGTGTGGATGCGCAACATTTTCAACTCGATGCTGGAGCAGTACCAGTCAGCCGAGTCGGACATGCACCGGCAGTTTCAGAATCTGTCCAAGAGCATGATGCAGGGCATTGGGCCGGAGATGGTCAAGGCCATGGCGGCGGCCAACCAGGCGGCAGCAATGGACGTGCTGCAGGCGTGCGCGGCGGCATCGTTTGATGTAATGCAGCAGGCCAAGACGCTGGGCGTTGCGACGTACTGTCTGAGCACCGACCAGCTCGAGAGTATTTTTGTGAAGCTAGACCTACCCTCGAGCAAGTGCAGCAACTGGACCATTTTCCAGACGGCGCTAGACGTGCTGGAGCACTACATGAACCGGATCGACACGGTCATGGACGCGCAGTATGCTAGTCTCAACTCGAATGCCGACTTTGCTGGTGCCGGTGGGACTACTGCAGCGCCCGACCCGGCCGAGGCCGATGAGGCAGTGATGCTGCTGGACCACAGCGTGGCCAAGGGCCTGTTCCGGCTGATCAACACCATCACGCACATGTCCTGGGACGACCTGCCGCAGTCCGTGGCGGCGGTGCGGGTGCAGTGTGCCGAGAAGAGCCTCATGCTGGCGGCGCGGCTGGCGAGCCGGTTCGTGCATGCGGGCATGTATAATCTATCAAAGTTCTTTGGCAACGGCAGCAACAATGACAGCTACTACATCTTTGAGCGACTGCCGCATGCACCCGGGCTAGTGCAGCGCAGATTCTTGCCTTTGTTTGTGTCTGGCCTGGTAGCCAATAATGTGTTCGACCTCAAGGACCTGGGCGGCACGAATATTTTGGAGCAGTGGCTGCTGGCGATTGTCAAGCCGGAGCGGTTCCTGGGGTACGAGAACCGGCTCGCGCGCGTGCTGCATCAGCACAATCTCCCGTACTTGAGACGGGCCAATATTCCCTCCAATGTACAAGCACTACCTTGCTACGACACGAACCGAGCCTACTTTGCGTGTGCCATGGTGTCGATGCGGCAGCAGCTGCGCGAGGGTGAGGATGCAGCATCAAGACGGCAGCAGCTGCGCAGTGATTTTGCTCGGGCTCTGCGGCTCGTCATGCAGCAGATCAAGGACGATTTGCGCTTCTTGTCCCGGAGTGCCGCTACAGCGGCCTCTGCAGGCCACGACAAGTATATTCTCTTTGTGCGCGAAATTGTGGCGCTGATGCGGTCGCACGGTGGCGACATCTGCACCCTCGACGACTTTTTCTACAGCCAGAGCGTGGAGTACGCGCCGTCGCCCGAGGACCCGCAGCTCCGAGCGGCAAGCATTGTCACGTACGGCCTGCGGCTGGGCGAGGGCGAGACATCGGCGGCGCCGCAGCTCTTTTACTACCTGCACAACAGCTTCAACATTGCGCTAGCCAATGGGGACCTGGCGCAAGAGTGCCGGTTGCTGGAGCGCAGCATGGACGAGAACAGCAGTGTGCTGGGCTTCATGCTGGAGCGGATGCTGCCTGCCATTTTGCGGGTCAGCATGTCGCCTGTCAAGAACACAAAAGACGTGGCAACGGCGTGCTGGCCGCTGCTGGACGTCTATTGCAGCGCGATTGAGCAGTTTCTGACAGAGTCGATTGTGCCCAAGGCGATCGACGACGAGATCATGGCGGGTGGGATTGCGAGTCTGTTTCAGGACATTGTGCAGCTGCTGGTCTATGCCTTTGGGGGTCTATGTGCAGGGGGAGAGACTACAGAAGGAGAGACGTGTTCCGCCGCGGTCAAGGTGCGGGTGCGGACGATGGCGCAGCTGGCCGCTCTAGCCAATGTGCTGCGGCCGCTGATTATGGCGTGCGTGTGCCTGCCCGAGTGCTCAGAGGCGACGCGGCAGTGTCTGCAAGAGTCGATTGCGTCCCTCTACGAGCTAGTCGAGGTGTACGGCGACGCCAGCACGAGCCGGGGCGAGCTTCTCTCGGCCATTACGCACGGGCGCGGCCTTTTTACATCCTTTACGTCTACACACCTGCCTGCAGCGCGCGTACCCCAGGTGGCCCAGTTTGCGGCGTCCATTACCAAGCACGTGGCCGACAACTGGATCGCCGAGAACGACGGCAGCATCAACGTCAAGCGGTCGTCCACCTCCACCTCCACCTCCACCTCCACGTCTGCATCTACGTCTACGTCTACACCGACGGTCCCTTTCTCGTGGACAATGGACGAGCTGCTGGACGAGCTGCGACGGCAGTTGGGATTGTGGACACTGGTGCCGGTGCATATGCGGTTCTCTGGCCGCGGGCCACGGCGACGACTGTATGCTGGCCAAGTGCGGGTGCAGACGAGGAAGGGGATGCCGATTTTGGAGGACGACTTTTAGAGCTGCAGTGTATATTAGATAGGTAGATAGGCACTCTACTATCCGAGGTTGACGTATATTGATAGAGCCTCAGTTTCGTTATTTTGTTGTAATTTGAATAGTCAGATGTCTCACAAGCACAACTTATGCTGTACGCATCCGGCAACAGATCCTCCCGTCTTTGCCTTTCTCTTTTATTTCTTCTTCTCTCCCCTCTTCTCATTTCGATCATCTCTTCTCGCTATCAGCCTCTCCCACTCTTTCCGCACCGCCTATTGACGCCTTTTTTGTTTGCTGCTCCTCTTCATTGCCGTCCTCTTATTCTCTCATGAGCAGTCTTGGCGATGACAGCCTTGTATTTCTGCACCTTGCATACGCTGTGCTCTCACTCTGCTCCCTCTCTGCACTTTTCTTCTCGCACGCACACCGGATCTACCGACTACTACCCAATATTGCTAGAACTCTGCAATTGCTGCCCGTTGACTGCGAGTTCGCTTTTAGCCTCTTTCGCTTCTACATACACGTTGAGTCTACACACCTTCAGGCACCTCTACCTCGACTCTGCATACTCGTGCACTTTGCGCTTTGGTTTGTGTACACTCGGCCCAACAAACCTAAGCTTGGGCAGCAGGGCAGCAGCAAACACCAAGCACAGCCGAGACAGACGGGCGGCAGCCAGCAAATGACAAGACAGCCAGGATCGGAGCAGGTGAAAGTGATGTGAAGTGAAGCGGATGTGAAAACTGTTGGGCTGGTCACCGTCTTTTGACTTTTCATTAATTTTACCCTGTACTTTGTTGTGATCTGTATTATTTTCCCGTTCTCTTCTCTCTTGGTCGGATCCTCTTGTCTTTGCTTCTTTTCTGCATCCATCTTCTCACCCCCAACGGCCGTACTCGGTGTTGATGTCTCACAGACTAATCAAGCAAGTAAACGAGAAAATAGAAACTAGAAACTAGAAACTAGAAACTAGAAGATAGAAATTAACTACGCATCAAAGGCTCTCGTGTGGCAAATTAAGATTGGCTGGATATTGCGGGCATATAGTATCGGCAAAGCCTATTCCATCAAATCAGAACCTACTCTCTGTACACCGTTCTTTTTCCTCTCCTCCGACCTACGTCTGCCACATGGCTCCACACAATAGGCCACGGGCTCGGCCGTGTCACTTGATTGCCTGGTCCTGTACGGCCGCCTGCTGGCCGTCGGGTAGAGGTTGTTGAAGGCCTGCTTGTAGGTTTCGTATGGGTACAGATTATTCATATAAGAATGTATACAACAAATGATAGGTCCGTCGTCTCTGTACGCCCAACCCCTCGTTACACGTCAGACATGATATCGACCAATGAGTGCAGTGTTGTAGATGTTGTATTTTGTATCTGTAGATAGTAGATAGTAGATAGTAGATAGTAGATGCTGGATGAATATAAAAGCAAGAAAAGAACACAACAAAGAAAGGAAGTATAGTAGAAAAACCAATATAAAACCACTATAAAACCAATGTAATGACAAAGGTAAAAGGACAACAGAAAAAAGACAACAGAAGAACCCAACATAACAACAGCCATCCTCGCTTGTCTGGCTCCGATCTTGCAATATTCATAATATTGTCACACAAGAGTATGACCAAAAAATAGTCAAGTATTCTGCTTTGATTATCTTTGCTTTCTTTTGTCTTTTGTCTTCTCTTTTGTCTTCTCTCTTCTCCCACTCTTCGCCTACCCGTATTCCTCCAGCAGAAGTAGTTCGATCAGCAGCTTCTACTGGCTGGTTTGTCTCACCGTACTTTGAGCGGTGGTCATATGGTATTTCTTCAAGTGTGATTGCCCGTCTGTCTATTTGTCTTTTAGCCTCTCCTCTCCCAGTACCTACAGACCTTGACCTAGACAAACCTGGTTCGTTGTTGATGTTCGACGTGTACAAATGCGACACGACTTGCAGCGTGCAGGCCGCTAAGGATAAATAGAAAATGTGTGACTAGTAGAGCGGTTGTTTAAATATTCAATATTAATTAGGAGAAATTGATAGACTATAAAACAGGGACTAAAAAGGCCCCAGAGGCTACAAACATCGTCGGACTCTTGTGCGTTATGCTCTATCCCTCCATGGGCAGCCTTGCTTGTTGGGCATCTATGTGGTGAGCTCTCCTCATCAGGCGTGATACTCAGCATCCGCGATATTCTGTTATGGAGTATGCAGTATGCAGGGCGGATGCCGTTTCGCAGACACTCCAGCCTCTCTCTTTCTGATACTTGATGACGGTTCTTCCTTGGCCATTGCCGCCTTGTTTACTCACCATTTCCACAATGAAGCCTTAGCTCCCGTCGTATCAGGCTTTTTTATTTATTTGTATTTTTATATTTTTATATTCATGTATCATCTAAATAGTTAACTAAACCAATACCACGTCTCATAATCTGCTTCTGCGTTTCTATTGGCCACTGTTTAGTCTCTAATGCGCTGGCTGTTGTCTCGTCCGGCTCGGCGGGTGTGCAACGGGCCATACAGCCACGTGATCTTATGTCATCAATAGTTAATCTGATTCTCATTTAATTCTAATTAATCCAATTTCACAAAAAGAAAAAGAAAAGAAAAAGTGCAGCTTTGTGTTAAGAGTGCCGTCATAGTAGTCGTAAAATATCTGCGAATTGACTGCGAACCCTTTCAGCTTCCAACATGCAACAAAGCTAGCCGCTTATTAATAATATTAATAATAATAATAATAAAAAACCTCTCATATCTTTAGCTTTACTCCGTACTACGGCCTTGATCTGATCTTTGTCAATCTTATGCTTATTCACATTCACCGCGTGGCTGCTTGGCTGCTCCTTCCTTGTTAGTCAAGTCAAGTATTGGTAGTGATTATTCACATGTCTCTTTCCGTTTGAGGCAATAATACCGTTGCAGATTATATTTAGATATATTGGATGTATTGGGAAGGCATTTATTCGATGTGGACAACCACGCCCATCGCGCCTTCGTTATTAGCTCCTCTCATCCAGCCTCATCACATGAGCTCCAACGTCGTGCCTCTTGTCGTCTCCTCATCTTTACTTTTCTCTTTTCCTTATCTTTTTACTCTCTTCTCTCTACTTGCAAGCACTCACCGACTCGGTTCTCTTTATTTGTTTCATATTTTCTCATTGATTTTCTCACTGTTCTCATTTCTCTTCGTACTACCCTGTCACTGACTGCCCCTGCCTCGTCCTAGTCCGCTTCAATCCTGGTCACGGCTTTTAATCTCGACAAGCAGCCTTCCGCCGTGCTAGCCTTGATTCTTTTCAGATTTCCACTTCCACTCCATTTCCTGCTTCCATCCTTCCATCCTTCTTCTCTTTATCTTCTCTTTCCCTTCTTTCCCTTCCCTTCCATCTATTTCCCTCCATGTAGTTATCTCCCATCTCACCTCCCATAAATTTACCAGCCTTCATCTTACTGCAGCCCATGTAGGCCCAACAAGGCTTTTATTTTCAGTCTTTATTTCTTCTTTCTTCGCCCTGTCCTTTATCCAACTCTTTCCAACTCTTCAAGTACCGTTTTCATTTCATCTTTTTTCTTTTGAATATTTTTTTTTGAATATTTTTTTCTTTTAAATGTTGTCGTTCGCTCCTTCTTTTGCTAGCCTCTGCTCCTTCCTTCCTGGTCACCCCTCTTTAAGGCTCTCCTGACAGCCTTCTCCTTTTTTGTCTTTATTCCGTACCTTCTTTATTCTATTCTATTCGTACCTCGCTCTTTCCTTATTTTGTTACTTCCTTATACCCCTTTTGGACAATCTAACTAGCCAACTGGGATTTGTCCCTTTTGCTGGTGCTTCGTTCCTTCTTCTTTTGTTCTTTTTGCCTCTTCAATTCGTTCCTTCCTTTCGACATCATCTTTCCCGGTTCTCTCCTTTTCTCTTCTGCCTTTTATCCTCTCTCTTTCTCTCTCTTTCTCTCTTCTACCCCCCTCTTCCTTCACCATCTCTCGTATCTCTCAACGACTATCACCTCCCACAACAACCTCTCTATCAACAACCATCCCGTTCTTCTCCTCTGCCACTACTGACCCCACTCGCCTGTCGCACTCAATACCACTGATCGCGTTCCGGTAATCATCACCAATCTAGCGAGCCCACTTTCGGAATCCCATCTCTCACCTCTCACCTCTCATCTCTCATCTCTCATCTCTCCATCTGAGCCAGTCATCCTACTTGACCTCAGAGCTCAATCAGCTACAGCCACTTATTCTGCGTCTCGCCTACTACGCCTATTGCAGTTCTCTACCTCAATTGGCTTACCTCACCTTGTTACTCCCACGCGCGCGCTCACTCTTATTACTACGCCTATAATTATTCTTATAATTATTCCTATTATTACTGTGCACCGACCGCACCCACTCCTGACTGCTCAACGACTGCCGACTCTCCACACCATCCTATTATACTACCCGTCTCTCACTGCCAGCCATCTCCGCCTTTTGCACCACCAGCGCGCTGATCATCCCCAATCGCGCCAATCGTCAATTCGTGCACCGTTTTGTCTCGTCTTGCCTTGTCTTGCCGTCTCTGCTTCTTCCTCTGCACGCCTCGTCTGCACGCCTTGTCTGCGACTTGGATATTTTCTTCCTGTTTTGCATCTTGTCCACCTCGACTCTGTACTCGTCACATTTACCAACAGCGCCACTCTTTGGTTCTTGATCACCTTAATCTCCAATAACTCTGACCTTACTCGGCCTTGACCAATTTGACCCGACTCACCAGCTACCCAACTACCCAACTACCCAACTACCCAACACCATTTACCGCCAGACTCACCCCTCGGCCTCGGGGCGCTGCTGTCCCCTGCCCCTTGGATGGCCCCTTGACAATTTACACCCGCCCTCTCACTCACCCTACACCGCACACTCCAATGGACAAACGGAATCGCGACACCGACGATGAACCTGTCTCATCTGGCAAGCGCATCCGCCTCAATGATGCCGCCTCCTCTGCCATGCAAGCTGTAGCCCACGAGGCTCTAGCTATGAGCAATGGCGCCGGGTTTACCGCTATCAACAAAGGCCGTTCTTCTACAGCAGCAGCACCGTCACCACACCCACAACAACAGCCATTACAACATCTACCAACACCACAGCAGCAGCAACCACAACTTCAGCCACATCCATCATCTACACCCAACCACCGCCGGAATAGCATCAACCAGAACGCATCAAATACCGCTGCCTCACGCATCACAGACTCCGCCAACCGTGTCGTCTTGGCAAGCCCGGCCGGCCTTGGCCACCACGCCAGTTCATTAGACAGATTCAATGGGTCCCTGGACTCCCTTGGTGATATCACAAGGCGCTTCAAGTCCGCTGTCGTCAATGGCTGGTCCCGCCGCTCGCCCACCTACAACAACGTTGACGTCATGCTTCTCTACTGGGAGGATGACGAGCTCGAAGTCAAAAACAGTGTCTTAAATCTAGAGACCGCCTTTCGCAGCTCCCTCAACTATCCCACCGAGCTTTACACCATCCGCTCTTCCGAGTCCAGTCGCGAAAACATCCGCAACAAGGTTCAGCAGTTTCTGGCCAGGGACCAGTCACTAGACCGCCTCGCCATTCTTTACTACTCCGGCCAGTGTATCTCCGCCAACTCTGCCGACGGCCCGTCCTTGTTTCTAGTCCCACGTAATCACAGGGCTGGAGGGTCTCTCCCATTCGCGCCCATCCAGATGGCCTACGAGTCAACTGGTTGCGATGTTCTTATACTCATGGACCATTCTGAAGCCCAACTCTTTCTCTCCCTCGGTCAGAGACCCAACAGCCGCAACGTTGTCGAGCTCATTGTTGCTCCGGCACCTGATCCTGAGCTGGGCCTCGTTAGCTTTACCAAAGCCCTCACAGAAGAGCTGCTCAATGCCTCTTACGAGGAACCCTTAAAGGTCGAGGCCCTGCATTCCACCATCTCCCGCCGCATCTCCATTTCAAAGCCGCGTGGACGTGGCCGACCTCCTAAAGAGCCGCAGGCACGCCCACCTGTCGACCAGCAGTACCTCCCCAAACACCTCGTCTTCTTTCACCGCCGCAGTGTCGTCCTCTCGCCTCTTCCCAAGGAACCCCAAGTCATCATCTGCCTCCGTGTCCTTGGCGGCGCTACCGACGTCAATGAATGGTGCCAATGGATCTTTAGTGCCACCCCCAAGGCGCGCAACTCGGTCCAGATCGAGGGAATGTATACCGGCTTCTCCACCATGATTGTCCTGCGTGTGCCTGTTGTCGAGTGGCACAATTTTCCTCCATGCCCGGCCGTCTCCTTTGTTGGATACACAACCGTCGGCGAAATCCCACCAAAAACCCAGGAGCGTATCGACGACGAGCTCTCGGCAAGGCTCTGGTCCGACGAGACTGCATCACCTGCGCCGTACATAGCAACCATGCCGCCCGTGCCGTCTATGCCGCCTATGGCATCGGACCAGCCAGCTCCTGCGCAGCACACTGAAAGCCACTCTGATCCACTATTGCAGCCGATTTTCGGCATTGATGCCGGATCCAGAGCTGCCGACAGTGAACTGGCTGATGCCAATGGCCAACGAAAACCGAGAAAGGCACTTCCTACAGAACGCAAACTTCTTCCCTCGGGCGCATCCTCCGCGTCACAGCTCAGCCGTCGCAAGGAAGTACCTTTGGCGCAGATCGAGCAGCCCCAGTTCCGCCCAACGCAGCAGCATCTTCAGCAGCACCGCGACACTGTGCAGCAACGGTCCCGCCAGGCGGCCGAGAAGGGCTTATCCGACAAGAATGCACAACTGGAAGCGGCCGCCCAAAAGCCGTTCAAGATTTCAATCAAGCATGCCGGACAATCGCACATGTGTAAAGAGTGCACGTTCGGATTCAAGGATGCTGAAGCACTACATAACCACGTGCGTAAGCAGCACACGCGACCCTTCCACTGTGTCTTTAACTGGGCTGGCTGCGACTCTACATTTGCAAGCAAAAACGAGTGGAAGCGCCATGTTATGAGCCAGCACATCCTGCTCCATTACTGGGTATGCCAGGTCGAACCTTGCAGCAAAATTGTCAACAAGGCCCCCAATGCTGCTCATAGCAAGTTCTCTCTGCCCAACGGTGCTATTTTTAACCGCAAAGACTTGTACACCCAGCACCTGCGCCGCATGCATACGCCATTGCACGTCAAGAAGTTGATAAAGCAGGTCAAGGCCACCGTGAAGCCTCCAAACCACCCAGCCATTACCGACTGGGAGTCGCACCTTAAAGAGCTGCAGGAAGGCGGTATTCGTCCGCGCTGCCGCCTGCCTGATTACATGGTCTGCCCTGTGCCCAGCTGCTCGTTCGAGTTTCAAGGAATCAGTGCCTGGGATGAGCGGATGGAGCATGTTGCGCGGCATCTCGAGGCTGCCGCAGCGGGCCGCGAGCCGGGCGTCGTCTTTGGCGGTCAGTCAGACCCGACCCTGACCGACTGGGCTACACGCTACGAGGTCGGTATTGCCAAGCGTGTCGGCCCGAATACGTGGCACCTCGACAACCCACTACGTCCGGAAATCATGGAGTGGACGGGCGACCCGAACACGGCCGTCCACCCTGCAACAGCCGGGCCTGGAATGGAAATGGACGGAACACAAAGCCACTACCAGGCCCAGGCCGAATCCTACGAGCAGCAGCACCAGTACCTGCACCAACATCAGCACCAGCACCATTTCCAGGTCACTCCTCAGCCGCCCCAACCGGAGCTGTTTGAACAGCCACAGGCGCATCCGGAGGCACCACAGACCCAGCATCAGTTCCAGGTGCAAACTCAGTACACGGACCGACAACTAGAGGAAGAAGGAGGGTTTCAGACAGATCAGACAGATCGGGCAGATCAGGCAGATACAGCAGATGAGCTCGAGGCTGTAGCAAGCCAAGAGCAGCTTATCCGTAACGGCATCATGGCTAGTCGGGACCTGGCTCGTTCGGCTATTGAGGCTGCCAGCAGAATTGCAGGAGGACGTGGAGAGCGCCTTAGAGGTGTTGCAGAACCAGAAACGGTCTTTGGTGTAGAAGATCCTGCTGAAGAGCCTGCTGAAGAGCCTACTGAAGAGCCTACCGAGCCTACTGAGGAGCACGACTCGCCCGCCGAGTCGTCGACAGACGCAACCACCCCCAAGAGTGTGGCCATACTCGAGACTGTGGACAAGACACAAAATTCACAAAAGACGTCGAGAGTCTATGATGACGATGATGAAAGACCGAATGAAGACGAAATCACGGTCGCCACGGGCAGTCCGCGCCGGAACTAGTGCCGGATTTAAAGCTGGGCCTTCTTACCGGACCACCGAGCCTCTTTGGTTTGTCGACACCGAGGACCAGAGCAGCAGCTATGAATAGAGAAGTGAATGCAACAAAAGCAACAAAACACAAGATCATAAACGAGGGCAACCGAGTAACGACGAATACGATTTTTATTTTTTACTATATTCTACTTTTATTTTGCATCCTGTTTTCTTTAGTTTGCCTGTCTCCGCTACTGCTTCTGCTCAAATGCAAAGCCAGATTTTTGTTGATTTTTGATTTTTTAACTTTGAACATATCTTTTGTCTTTGTCTTTTGCCCCTCCCACTTATGTCTCTTCTTTTACTTCATTTCTTTTAAATCCCATGTCCTTTTCTTCTTGGTTACTTCGCTGCCGACTAAGCTTTTACGAACCAATATGACCTTTCCATCTTATTGTCTTCTTTTTACTTTTTTACTTTTTCTTCTTCTTTTTGTTGTTCTTATTTTATCTAATTTCCTTTGTTTCTTATGTTTTACGAAGTCAATACTCACGTCCAGATGACTAAAATTACTACTGCCACAACACAAAATCAAAATAGACAACAAAATAACCTACCAATATATCAAATACTTGAAGCACTTCTAAATTCAAATCCATCACTTTGTAAATATGACAATTTATCAGTAGAAGATATAAAAACTTTTATAGTCGTAGATGCCCGAGCCCGGATGATGAGTAATCTATACGCCAAAATGCAAACAAATGCCAAATACCAAAATCGGAACGAAACTCTAGAAACAAAGATTGAAAAACAGCTACCCTACTCCCTCCGAACCATGGCATCTTTGGTTCCCGACTGCCGTGGCACCACCTCGAATCCCATGCTGCTCTGGCCCTTCTTGCGCTTCTTGCCGCCCTGATCGCCGTACTGCTCATCAAACTTGCGGATACCCTTGAGCGACGACATGTTCTCGCTGATGCTAGCACTGATCTCCTGCAGTGCCTGCTCGAAATGCTTGCCCGTCAGCGTGCGGCGTGCCGGGAACACATATTCTTCTGTATTGCTCGCGTCCTTTTTGAATGCCTCCATGGCCGTCATCTCGTCTCGCACCGCCCGCATGGCCGCGGCCACACACACGTTCTTGAGATCCGAGCCCGAGTACAGCTCGGTGTCGTCGGCAATCTTTTCCAGCGACAGAGTGGCATCATCCAGCTGCTCGTTGCGCAGCATCACCCGCAAAATGGCCAGACGGGCATCCCGCAGCGGCAGGTCAACCAGAATACGGCGCGGAAGACGACGCAGTACGGCCTCGTCTATATCGCCGGGCCGGTTGGTCGCTACCATCAAGAAGACCCTGCCGCTATCCTTTGTGTCTTTTCTGGAAGCATCCTCATGGCCGCCCTTGCTCGGCACAAGACCGTCAATCTCGCGCAAAAACTGGTTGATCTTTTCGCGGTGGCCCGTCCGGAACACTTCGCCATTGCGCGACGCTAGCAGCGCGTCCGCCTCGTCAATAAACAGGACAATGGGCGCCAGTGTCCGCGCCACTGTAAACGCGGCGCGGATATTCTTTTCGGTTTCGCCCACGTACTTGCCGTTCATCGTTGCCGCGCTGACCTCGAGCATCTTGAAGCCGCTCTGCTTGGCAACGGCCTTGGCCAGCAGCGTCTTGCCTGTGCCGGGCGGGCCGTACAGCAGACAGCCTGGAATATTTTCTGTTGCTAGCACGCCGTAGCTGAAGGCGTCGGGGCGCATGAGGGACAGCGATGTCAGAGACTGAATAGACTCTTTGGTCTTGGCTGGCAGCACGATACTATCAAAGGTCGTCGTGATCTCGGTCGGGTCAATGATATCCTGGACAAGGCGCTGCTCGTACTTGTTAAAGTTGTACTTTTTGTAGTTTGGCTTGGCGGGGCGTGGTGTTGTAGGCGTTGACGGCGTTGAAGAAGGCGACGGAGACGACTCATCAAGCGCCCTTTTCGCTTCTACGCTGGTGCGGCTGGGGACGACATACGACTTATCGTCCTTATTTTCCTGATTGTCGGTGTCCTTTCCACGCTCAAGGCCCCCTGCAACACCGCGCTCGGCAGGCGTCTTCCACCACCAGAGGTCGCGCAAGGAGAACTTCTTGTCGTTGCGGTACCGCTTGATCAGCAGCGGCGACTGGTAGTTGCCCTTTGCGCCGCCCTGCTGATGCCATATCTGGTCAAACTTGCTGACTGTCCAGCACGCATGGATAAATGAGTCTAGGGTGAACTCCGCAGCAGATGTAGAAGATGCAGGCGTCGACAACGATGATGACAGGGCAGTCGAAAAGTCTGGAAATGTGTTGAAAAAGGAAATCACTTTTGAAGTAAACAGTTCCTTGACACGGACATCATCTGCATCGAGACTGCTGAGGTCTTCGAGACCCTCGGGATCAATGCCGTTCATCAGCTTTCCCTTGACTAGACCGACCCAGAGCAAGGCTATGCGGTACACACGGTGAATGTCGTACACGCCCGATTGCAGCGATGTAATAATCGGCTCGAGATTGCCTCTGTGTAGAAGACCATAATCATCAAACTCGCTGAGTTCTTTGAGCTTCTGCATCAACGACTTGGCCTTGGAAGCCATGTTTGTGCCCGTCAGAGCAGACACCATCTCAAAGATGTTGTGCATGTTCTCGTTCCATATATCATATCGGCCAGCAGCCTCCATCCGCCGTCTGTACTGGTGGTGGTCCAGCTGTAGCTGGTACGGGAAAATGTCGCAGTCTTCTTGGCGCAGCTCTTCCGCGCGGTCGATCATCTCGGGAGCGTCACGCATCTGCGAGATGTTGGACGAGCCAACCAGCAAGATTTTGCGGCGCTCCTTGAGCCAGAGCTTGTCGACAATCCCACGCAGCTTGTAGAGGATCTGATTGCCATCAAAATTGGAGCCGAGCTCGACAAAGTTGTGCAGGTGGATGATGACTGGTGGCTTTTCTTTTGTATTCGCGGACTTTGTCGTCTTTGATATCTTCGCTGTGGCTTCATCATCGGCCGACCGCACAATAGCCTCGAGGACATGATTCATCTTGAGGTCGTCCCACCGGTCCTCAGCGTCACTTCTCAGTGCAGACCGCGTCGTCGACATGAAGTCCATGGGCAAGCGCGAGAGCGAGATCTCACCATCGCTACCGCCGTGGCCAGAATCTGCATCGCCGTCCCGGCTATATACGTATTCATTCACGTCTTCACCGTCGGCTGCACTTTCAGCATCAGCACCATCGCTGCTGTTACTTGCTGAAAGTGTCTTTGGGTACCGCGCCAACAACTGGCCGTTGACTCGGGCCACTGAATAGCCAAGCATGGCAATGGTGCCGCGCGACAGCAGTGGCGACTGGCCCAGGTATGGGCCAGCAAGAGACGCAATCGTCTTGGCATCAATGTGTACAATGCGTGCCGACAGCGACAGTGCAATCTCGTCCATCAGGGCCTCCACCATGGTTTGCGAGCTGTGCTGCATCATGGTCACTACAGTGACTGGCCGCCGCCAGTCGCGCCGCACTGCCTTGGCGTCGGGTGGAGGCACGAGCAGCCCGGTGGCCACGTTGGATTGCAGGTCGCGGAACATGGCGCGCTCGTAGAACTTTGTGCTAATGGGGATGCCTAGCTTGACCGAGACGTCGGCCTCGGCCTCGAGGTAGCGCTCGCTCGTATCCAGGCTTGTGAGTCGGACAAACTCGACAAGAGTTTCGTTAAAGGGAGTTTCTGGTAAACCGAGAACGCCATACGGGTCGAGTATTTTGTAGAGGCCTCTCTTGGATGAATTCGTGAGAGAGTTGACGTCATTGGCTTTCTCAATATTCTCAGAACTTTCAATCTCCCCGGCCTTTTCGGTCTCTGTCGACTCCTTAACAGTCGTGGCTTCTGCAGGACGAGTAGCAACTGCTGCTATTGAATAGGCCGCGGCCGCTGCTACAGAGGCGCCCCGCCGCGCGATCGCATCCAGGCCTGTGCCTGACCGCAGCTGCTCGACGGCCAGCTTTACTTTACCATCGGTCCATCCGCTACCTCTGATGATACAATTGAAGTAGTCAGAGATTTGGTCATGGTCGCTCGGATCAACTTTGTCTCCAAGATCATGGCTTTCTTTTGCGTTCTCGTAGGGTATTGGATGGAGAGGACGGCTCTCGGGAACTGTTGAAAATGCAGGCGAGCTGCGTGGGTACATTAACAGGGACGCTGCCTCGAGGTCCTGGGCGAGTGTTGTGTTTATAAAACGGTCCTCGTTGAGGTGGTTGTCATAGGACCGCACTTGGTGGGCTTTGAACCACTCGGGCAGAGTATATTGGGGCGTGCCATCGACCGCCCGCGAGCGTATACCCCGTGTACGTCCGCCGGTATAGGTGGAGGTTGACGCAGTACCAGACACAGTTGTTTCCTTCTCTTTCAATGTATGTGCAGCGTCTGCCACAGTGCTGTCTTCAAAGTTCCCCGAGGCTGCGACTGAGTTCTCCTCGTGCGATTTTGACTGATCTGGAGCGCCCTCTTTGGCAGCTATTTCTGCCGCCGACTTGCCATCTTTGTCGGGGTCCTCTGGCGGCGCAAACTGCCTTGCTGATATGTGAAATCCATGCGCTCTTACTCTTGCGACGCCAGCAGTTGCTGAACGGCCGGCATAGTCATAGCGCCGACCATACTGCCGGCTGCAGACTCTGGCGTTCGCTGGCGCGGCTACTGCCGACTGCAGGGCGCGAGCCCTCACAGCATACATCAAATATGATCACTGCGAGTAGCCCGTTGCGCTGGGCTGCAAGAAGTAGAGAGAATTGTTGCTGATAGCCGGGAATTGACGTTACAAGTTGCTGGCTTTGCGCAAGTCGGCCTGGATCGACGTTGAAGAGATGTAATTAATATGGAGATTGCTGACCAATATTTCTATTTTCGATTATATAAGCCGTACAGTTTAGGAAATAACAACTACTCAGTACGTCACACATATATTTCTGAGAATCGAGGCGATAATTGATATTAATCAAATCAATTTGATATACGCCTATATAATTGCCAAATACTTGCTAGATGATTTCCAGTCCAGATCGCCCTTTTATGCATCGCCCTCGTGTGTGTTGTACATGGTATCTTTTTATGTGCTCTTACAACGCCTCTGTGCTCGCCTTAAGGCCCTCGGCTGCCAGTGCCTCCTTGTACAGCCGCTGTGCCCTTTCTATACTGCCAATAGTAGGCCCTAGTAGGACCCGTACCGCATCTGCACCGCCGCCAACCGAGCTGGGACGCCACCGTAGCCGCTGGCCCGTCTTTTGGTGCAGGATGCGCAGCTCCTCCTTCTTTGCCTCGATAATAGCATTGCGTGCCTGCTCGGCTTCTTGGGCTACAGCTTCGATACGCACCATGGACCGCGCGAGTGACTCTGCGTGGTATGCCAGCTCCTGGGCCCGGTCGGGATCGCCTGACAAGAAAGCGTTCCAAAACTGCTTGAGGAACTCGGTCGTCGTGGCATTAGTAATGTATGCCTTTTGCGCAATCTCAGCCGGGATGCCCATGGGCGTCTGGTCGTCGGCGCTGTGCCCGTACAGGTCCTTTCGTCGCTTGGATACTGCGCGTACAACCTGGCTCTGTGCTGCATTTCTGGCAGCCCGGGATCCGACATGGTTGGCCCGCTCCCGTCCCCGTTCATCGTCACTGTCGCTGTCGACATCAATGCCGAGTCCGGCGTGCAGGTCGATACCGCCGGCACCGTCGCCCTCAAGCGTGTCAATGTCAGCCTGGACGTCAAACAGCACTTCGGACGGCACCTGCTGTGCGTAAATCGCCTTGTCCTGGGCCGATCCTGCAGTCTCGTTCTGATTCGAGAAGAATTGGCTCTGCTCGCGCACATGTAGCACAATGCGGCTGGTTTCCACGTCGCCGCGAAGATCACGTAGCGTCAGTTCTTCCTGTGTAGTTTTGTCGCCCTGTGTGTCTGTAGTGGGATCTTTGTCGGACGGTGCCACGGTCGCCATGATCTTCTCACTCAAGCTGTTGAGCGTGCGCACAATGGGCTTGTTGGATCCCGGCCTCATCTCCACATCTTTGCGGTTGCCGCTCTTGAAGCCGCCCTGGTTCTCCTCGTTGGCTTCCAAGTCGATAATGTGCGGCACGTGCGACGACAGAATAAGGCTGGACATGGTTGTGTCGTCTGTTTCGTCGTAGCGATCAAAGATGGGATCGGCGCGCTCCGTCTCCTGCACACGCTCACCCCGAAGTTTCTTGGACAGCCGACTGAGGAAGAAGCGCGACCAGAATGCAGCCTCGGGCACGCGCGGCACATTCTCGTTATAGATGCGCTTGACGAGCGGGTGCTGGGCCAGGATCATCTGGACCTGCTCGAGGCTGATGTTGAGCTTGAGCTCGCCGTCCACTGTCTTAGGTTTGATTGTGGACAGCACATTGTAGGCGCCCTTTTTCTGGTTCGTTTCGATGGCGTGCGCACGTAGTAGAGATGTGCGCGTTGACCAAAACTGAGTGTTAAAGGCCGCGTCGGACACGGTCTCGGGCTTGGACTGCTGTGCGTCCATATATGTTTGGTGCAGGGATCTGTCTTTTTTCATAAGCGACTGCTGCAGCTCGATATCGCTCTTAAGCTGGCTGTCGTCAAACCACTTCGCCGCTGCAGGCTTGGCCGAGACCGTGTTGGCAAACGACATGGAGGCCGACAGACCACCTGCGGCGTCGGCAGTCTTGGCTGCGCCATTCGTCGGTGTGCCTGCGCCAGATACTGGCTTGGGTATACTCGGGTCGTTGGCACGGCTCTCTGCTATTATTCGCGACAAAAGATCTTTGATGGCGTTGGCCTCGGAGCGGGCGTCGGTGGGTGAGTTGAAGTGGAAGAGGTAGACGGTCGGGTCACCTTCGGTGCCTGGCAGCTTCTCGAAGATCTTGAGCATGACCTTGGCGGCGGTGTCTGGTGTTTGCTGGAGGTCTACAAGGTTAGCATGTGCCGTGTGTCTGATTGCCCAGTTCTAGCTATACTCACTTGTGATGTTCGCCGTCGCCAACGTCACGCCGGCGCCACCGGCCACCGGCGTCCACGATACCCGGGTATGGTCATCCGTGACAGCAATGATACCCTCCTTCTTCTTGTAAACAGCCTTTCCCTGTGGTGCAGCCATGATGGCAATAGCCGCAGTCTTTTCTGGTCGTTTGCCTGCCTCTACGTCAATGTGACAGCCTCGTCGCCACGACGATCTTAGCGGTGGTCAAGCGCGGCCGCGTTGCCATGTGATTGCGGTAGCCGAGTATATTCGCCGTCGAGTTATTTGTAATATGTGGTATTTTTTCGTAGTCCGTATTCTAGATTTTTGTATGTTTTGTGGTTTTCGCTGTTCGCCTGCGTGGTAGCCTCGCGTTTCGCCTCAGCTTGACGTCGCCGCGAGATTACAGCCTGCAGACAAGCAAGGCCAAGGTAAGCTAGCACAGAGCTCCGGAAGTGGATCCCTGGTGCCTATTCTGGCACTTTCCCACCACAGCGAATGGCCGTCTCTGGGACTCCTTACATAGTGACCATTATCTGTCTTCTCGTGACCCTGCACGTGGTGCTTATGTCAATATTTCTCGATCTGCATTGACTCTGCGTCTCCACCCCCAGTTCACAAGACACAGTGCTGTCACAGTAATGCACGGCCCTCGCGCTGTCTTCTTTTGCGCTGTCCCCGGAGCAAAACGGACTGTGCAGCAGCAATGCCGAACTGTGCAACCCACTTATTACCCCTTAGGACGATGCTTGAGCCGGATTTGCCGTCATAGTGCGGGAAGCAGCCAATGATTTTTTTTCGCGCCTTTTGGCCATCCGTGTCCTCGTCGCTCGCATTGGAAAGCTGAAGATTTCGCGCATCCCTATTGGAAAGCCGCCTTATTATTCCTGGATTTATTTCTAGTTTATTTCTAGTATATTTCTGGAATAAATATATTAATTGTCGTATTTTAGTAATTTTACTTGCATTTTGTTTATTCACACTGCAATTCTGCATCTAGATTCTTGTTTTTGTTTGCCTGCCGTCCTGTGACTCCGCCTTCTCCAACCGATCCTCTTCTTCTCTTGCGTCCTCTCTCTCTTGTATCGACTTTATTCAATCCTTTTTGCTTTGCTTGAATTGTTGTTTTGTTCTCTATCTGTTGCTTCGGTCTTGTTTGAAGATCGTCGATCATGTGAGTAGCCCTCCTTTAGGCCCATCGCTCCTTCCGTGCACTATCTTTCCTCGGCTCTGAAGCTCCTTCTTTCCTTGCTCCCTGCTCCCTGCACCTTGGCCTCCTTGCTCCTGCCTCTGCCAGCTGTCCTTCACCCTCATACTGCATCTGAAACGGAAGCTACGGTCACTACTGTCTAACGCTCCTTCGTTCCGTTTTCTTTCATATAAACACACCCAAACACGTTAATGCCAATGCATGTGACTTTCTAACATCTAACACCAATCGCAGCTGCCCTTTATCCCGTATCGTGTCGTTTCGAGCACCATCGTCACGACCGCATCTTCTGCGCAACACTCGCGATCCTACCTGAGCTTCCGCTCACCACCAACCATATCCACCCTTTCTCGACCTACTTTTCGCACAACCTAAACATATTCAACATGTTGCGCCGGTCACTCTGCAAGGCCAGCGGCCTTGCTACCCCCAGCTTTGCGCGCGCCGCCTCGTCCTCCTCGAGATGTGCCATGTCCAGCCTCGCCCGTCCTACTGCCTCAACCAGCCTCGCCTCGGGCCGTCGCCCTCTGGCTCTTGCTCTGCAGTCAAAACGCTTCGCCAGCGCTACCCACTCGCCCCCGGACTCCAACGACAACTTCCTCTCCGGCAACGCTGCCAACTACATTGACGAGATGTACCTGCAGTGGAAGCAGGACCCCAAGAGCGTCCACGTTTCGTGGCAGGTCTACTTCAAGAACGTCGAGAACGGCGACATGCCCATCTCGCAGGCCTTTACACCCCCTCCTTCGCTCGTCCCCGGCTCTAGCGCTGTCCTGCCCGGCCTGGCTGCCGGCTCCGGTGTTGGCCTGGCCGAGGGCTCCGACGTCACCAACCATCTCAAGGTCCAGCTGCTGGTGCGCGCATACCAGGCTCGCGGCCATCTCAAGGCGAATATCGACCCCCTTGGCATCCGCAACGAGTCCAAGGGCTCTGGCAACGTCAAGGCCAAGGAGCTGACCCCCGAATACTACCAGTTCACCGAGAAGGACTTTGATACCGAGTACACTCTGGGTCCCGGCATCCTGCCCCGTTTCAAGCGCGAGGGCCGCGAGAAGATGACTCTGCGCGAGATCATTGCCGCCTGCGAGAAGGTCTACTGCGGCTCCTACGGTGTTGAGTTCATCCACATCCCTGACCGGGAGAAGTGCGACTGGCTGCGCGAGCGCATCGAGGTGCCCCAGCCTTTCAAGTACTCCATTGACGAGAAGCGCCGCATCCTTGACCGCCTCATCTGGAGTTCCAGCTTCGAGTCGTTCCTGTCCACCAAGTACCCCAACGACAAGCGTTTCGGTCTGGAGGGTTGCGAGACTCTGGTGCCCGGCATGAAGGCCCTGATTGACCGCAGCGTCGACTACGGCGTCAAGGATATTGTCATTGGCATGCCTCACCGTGGCCGTCTGAACGTTCTGAGCAACGTCGTCCGCAAGCCCAACGAGTCCATCTTCAGCGAGTTTGCTGGTTCTGCTCACGCCGAGGATGAGGGCTCTGGTGATGTCAAGTACCATCTCGGTATGAACTTTGAGCGCCCTACCCCCTCGGGCAAGCGCGTCCAGCTGTCTCTGGTTGCCAACCCCTCGCATCTGGAAGCTGAGGACCCCGTTGTCCTGGGCAAGACCCGTGCCATCCAGCACTACAACAACGACGAGAGCACCCACAACAGCGCCATGTCGGTGCTGCTGCACGGTGATGCTGCTCTTGCCGCCCAGGGTGTCGTCTACGAGTGCCTGGGTTTCCACTCGCTGCCCGCCTTCTCGACTGGTGGTACCATCCACCTGGTCGTCAACAACCAGATTGGTTTCACCACTGATCCCCGTTTCGCCCGCTCCACTCCCTACTGCACAGATATCGCCAAGGCCATTGATGCCCCCGTCTTCCACGTCAACGCCGACGACGTTGAGGCTGTCAACTACGTCTGCCAGCTGGCCTCTGATTGGCGTGCCGAGTTCAAGCAGGATGTCATTGTCGACCTTGTCTGCTACCGCAAGCACGGCCACAACGAGACTGACCAGCCTTCGTTCACCCAGCCCCTGATGTACAAGCGCATCAACGACCACCGTCCCCAGATTGACATTTACGTCGACAAGCTGCTGCAGGAGGGCACTTTCACCAAGGAGGATGTTGAGGAGCACAAGCAGTGGGTCTGGAGCATGCTGGAGGACAGCTTCTCCAAGTCCAAGGAGTACCAGCCCACCTCCAAGGAGTGGACCACTTCTGCCTGGAACGGCTTCAAGTCGCCCAAGGAGCTTGCCACCGAGATCCTTCCCCACAACCCTACCGGTGTTGACAAGAAGACTCTGGAGCACATTGGTGAGATCATTGGCACTGCGCCCGAGGGCTTCACCGTCCACCGCAACCTGAAGCGTATTCTCTCTGCCCGTACCAAGTCTGTCATTGATGGCAAGAACATTGACTGGTCGACTGCCGAGGCTCTGGCTTTTGGTTCGCTTGTGACTGAGGGCCACCACGTCCGTGTGTCTGGCCAGGATGTCGAGCGTGGTACTTTCTCGCAGCGCCACTCCGTCTTCCACGACCAGGAGACTGAGGACATCTACACCCCCCTGCAGCACATCAGCAAGGACCAGGGCAAGTTTGTCATCTCCAACTCGTCGCTGAGCGAATTTGGTGCTCTTGGTTTCGAGTACGGCTACTCGCTGACGTCGCCGAACGCGCTTGTCATGTGGGAGGCCCAGTTTGGTGACTTTGCCAACAACGCCCAGTGCATCATTGACCAGTTCATCGCCTCTGGTGAGGTCAAGTGGATGCAGCGTACCGGTCTCGTCATGTCGCTTCCCCACGGTTACGATGGTCAGGGCCCCGAGCACTCGTCTGGCCGTATCGAGAGATACCTCCAGTTGTGTAACGAGGATCCCCGCGAGTACCCCTCGATTGAGAAGCTGGACCGCCAGCACCAGGACTGCAACATACAGATTGCCTACATGACCACCCCTGCCAACCTGTTCCACATCCTGCGTCGCCAGATGAACCGCCAGTTCCGGAAACGTAAGTCTACTCCCGATTTATGAAATTATTTTTGATGGTATACTGACAAACTAGCCCTCATCATCTTCTTCTCCAAGTCGCTACTGCGTCATCCCGTTGCCCGCTCCAACATTGAGGACTTCATCGGCGACTCCCAGTTCCAGTGGATTATCACCGACCCTCTCCACGAGGAGGGTGCTATCAAGTCACACGACGAGATTGAGCGTGTCATTCTGTGCTCTGGCCAGGTCTACGCCGCCCTGAACAAGTACCGCATTGACAACAAGATTGACAACGTTGCCATTACCCGTGTTGAGCAGCTGCACCCCTTCCCCTGGCAGCAGGTCAAGGATAACCTGGACTCCTACCCCAACGCCAAGACCATTGTCTGGGCCCAGGAGGAGCCCCTGAACGCCGGTGCCTGGACCTTCACCCAGCCCCGTCTGGAGACTGTCCTGAACGAGACCGTGCACCACGACCACAAGCACATCATGTACGCTGGCCGTAACCCTAGTGCCTCGGTTGCTACGGGTACCAAGTCGTCGCACACCAAGGAGGAGCAGGATCTGCTGGAGATGGCTTTCACTGTCAAGCAGGACAAGCTGAAGGGCGAGTAGAGTAGCAGCAGCAGGAGTGCTAGAAGCTACAAGTTCCAATATCCGCAGACAGGCCAGACGGGTAGTCTTGAGGGAGGAAATGACAAGGCAGAGCTCGGGGCACATGCGATGGGACAGACGGAGCAGGACAGGCACAGGGACCGAAACGGGCGGGAACGGCTAGCGAGGTGGGCGAGCATTGACGGCGACACCGACGACCTGACGGACTGGCACATGGCGACCAAGGCACATCTCTTTTGGCTGTGATTTTTGGCGCTGAGTTGCTTCTATTGGCGCTACTGTTTGCTGTCTTTGATCTTCTACCTCCTCCTCTCCCCGTCTCATGCCTGACTATGGTCTGGACTTCTCCGCCTACCTTTGATGTGCTTCTGGTCTTTGGCAATAGTACCATTTGGTTGTTTTAATATGTATTCTTTTTTGCGTCATTGCTACGTTTGAATTCTCACTATATATTTTCATTCTTTTATCTTTCGTTTTCCGACGCTTCGTGTTCTTGTCCTACCAACCATCAGATTCATTGCTCTACCTACCACCCTGCACATTCCAGGCTTGTCACAAATCATGATAGACCCATTACAGTTTAAATAGATGTCACGCATATACACCAGCTCGCTTCCTAATGCCATGATATATTACAATAAAGAGTATCCCAAATAAACGCAAATAAAGTACAAATGTAAAGTCACCGTCTGCTCCCTCCCCGAGTCAAGTCTAGACATCTAGACCTCTAGACCTAGAAGCGGTACTTTTGCTCCTTCTTCTTCTCCGTCTTGCGCTCCTCGGCCACCTTTTGCCGCTTCCGGCTCTCCTGCGCAATCATCTCGCTAAGATCATCGTCGTATTCGCCGCGTCGCCACTGTGCACCCACGCCCTCGTCGCGCCGGCCCTCCTCGAACCGCCGCTGCAGCTCGTCCTTGCTGATGCCGTCTTGGCTCAGCAGAGCATCGGGGTCCAGTGCCACATCAACATCGCCGGGCTTCTTGCGCTTGCGTGCACTGTCGTCCTCTTGGCCTAGCACGGGTGCACCACCCGCACCACCAGATTTGGACAAGTCGTACGTGCGGTCGCTGCCAAAGAAGCCTGAGGCCTGGGCTTGCCGCTCGGGAATGACCGTGTAGGCCGACCTTGACGGGCCAGAACCCACCTCTGTCTCGTAGCCGCGGCGCTGCTTGCGCAGGTCAAAGTCGCCGGCCATGCTGGCGTCGACACCCAACGGACCGGCCGGGTAGTCTGTCGGCACTGTACTGACGTAGCCGCTGGGAGTCTCGAGGCCGCCGGGAACATCGCGCGCGTCCTCGTCCTCTTCTTCTTCCTCTTCTTCGTCATCATCATCATCGTCCTCTTCTTCCTCCTCGTCATCCTGCGGCGGCTGCAGCTCGCCCCAGATGGTGCGCTCAATGGGCGCGCCGAGCGCAGCCTGGGCAGCAGCCTGAGCAGCGGCGGCCTCGGCGCCCAAGGGGTTACCATCGGGTCCCAGCACACCAAAGATGTCGCCGCCGTAGAGTGGCCGGTTGAACTCGTCGACAGGCGGCTTGCCCCACTGGCCGATAGAGAAACCCCAGGATGCGCCGGGGGGCAGTGGCGCATTAAGGCCGGGAATCTTGAGGTTGGGGTAGGATGGTGGTGGGCCGATACGCTGTTGTTGCAGCAGCCATGGCGGCGGGAAACCGGGCGACATATTGAGGGCTTCTTTGAGGCCGTCGGACAGCTCGGTGCTGGGTTTGAAGTTGCGGTACTCGGTCTCCCACTCCTTGCCCTCGTAGTAGACGTCGCCAAAGCGTGTCAGGCTGGGTTTTGTCTGGAAGCGGAAGAAGGCGTCGTAGAGTTTCTGGTAGTCAATGTCCAGCTTGCCCATCTTGGGCTGCACGCGCTCGCGCTGTTTCTGCTTTAGTGTCTGCTCGGCCTGCTTCTCGAGCACGGCATCGCGCATCTCGGTAATGCCCGTTTCCGAGATGAAGGCAGGCAGCTGGAACGGCGGCTTCTCAACACCGCGCTTGCTTGACAGGTACTCGCGCTTCAGGGACCAGTGGCCGGGCACGGGCACGACGTTCTTCTGGGCCTTGATGATGACGAGCAGACGCGGGTCGGAGGACGAGACATCGTGCCAGTCGACGACTTCGGGAGTCTGAACGAGCGCCTTGAGCTCGGCAATAGACAGTGTGTTGAGCTTCTTGCGCTTCTTCTTGGACAGTTTGGGCTGTTCGTCGTCTTCGTCGTCGGGAATGGTCTCGAATTGGTCGTTCATAAACACTTCGCCCTGATTGCCGGCATTGGCTTCGCGGCCGACGGCGTCTTCCAGGAGGTTGGGGCCAAACTTGTTAAAGACGTCTTTGAACTGGGCGAACGAGGGGTCGTCGTAGTCAAAGTCGCCCGGCACTGGTTCTGAGTCGAGATCTTCCTTCTTTGCTGCGACTTCGGTGTCCTCCTTTGGCTCTGTTGCTATTGGTAATGATGGCGGTGTTGACTCGGCCTTTTCATCGGCTGCCTCTGTGGACTCTGGCTTGACCGCAGCCTCTGCCTTGTGCTTCTTCTCCTCCTTCTTCTTCGCCCGCCGCATCTGGTTCTTGGTCATCTTGGGGGCCGCCATCGTGCCTCCTCAAGCCTGCTGGCGAGCAGCTGGATCGACGTGAGAGTAAGTGCGCAGTCGTATAGGCTGGATCTGTATTATCTCAGTCGGCCGTGTCTATTATTTGATGATTCGCCGTTGTTGTGGATGGTGGCGATCGCCTGTTGGTGTGGTGTGCTGTGCTTCAAATGAGGTACGTCGTCTGATGTAGTCGCCCCAGCCTGCAGTCTGCGCGCGCAACGCGAAATTTTGGTGGTAGCTCCAACGAGAAAAATAGTGGAGACCTGCTGTTTGCTCTCTGGCTCCTGCTCTGTACGATGAATGTGGCTGGTGTGTACGAGATGTGGCTGATGAGTGATTGTCTGAATTGGTACTAGCGCCAGATGCATCGGAATTGGCGTGCATGCTGCATGTAGCACGACGTAAGTTGGTCAGATACGAGATAGAAAAGACCCACTTATATGGTGGCTCGTATTGAGAGCGCTGTAATTGGTGTCTTCTAGCTCTGTTTCCTCTGTATTATTGTAAGCCACAGGCCAACAGGCTCAGAAGCACATCAGCGCCATCAGCAAGCTGAGCAAGTCTATTTGCCCCTTTCAACTGCGTGTCTTGACGACTCTCTCTCGCACCGATCGACAGACAGCCAGAGACACGATAAACACGACAGACACGACCGGCACGAAGACACGACAATCACACGATAAACAATCTCAACGATCAGGCAATGCACTGGCTGTGGGTGCCCTTGAACCCTGTCCTCTCGTTTTCATACCTCGTCGTCATCACCTCGAACTGAAGTCCCTCGACATCGACATCGACAGCGACCTCGACACACACGTTGCCTCGTGTCTCGTAGTGTCTCAGTAAAAGTACTTTAGTGCTCAGTCTTCAATCTCTATCTTCAGTCCCGTTTCAGTCTTTATCCAGGACTCATCCAGGACTCATCCGACCTCACCTTTGGTCGTCCGCCCCCCTTCTCGCCTTCTCGCTCCCCTCCTCACCACTCCGCTTTACATGCTCCGCCCCGGACGATGCCTCATGCGATAGCACCCCCCACAGCCATCCTTCGCAAAGCGTCACCTAGCCAGAATCACACACACACAACCTCTCGAGCCATGGGTTCCCAAACTGAGGCCCTCGAGAAGTTCCCCGAGCTTGACGTCCACGACACGACCGACCTCGACTTTGCTGCATCCAGCCTCAAGCTAAATGGCCTTTCCACCACCACCAGCCTTCCACCGCCGGCCGATCAGTGGAAGGCCCGCAAAGATAACTCGGGCAGCCACAGCTTGAGATGGAACAGCAGCAATATCAACGGTGGCGGTGTGCCGTCTTCACAGTCACCATACGGTCATGGCCACTCGCGACAAAAGAGCTTGGGCGAGGCCCTGCGGACAATACGCACGCGGTCTGGTAGCACCAGTCAGAATGTGCACGAGATTGCCGATGCTTTGAAAGCGCCCGTATCGCCCATGCTCGTGTTTCTTTGCGTGCTCTGGTACGGCTCGTCTGCCCTCACCAACACGTCGTCAAAGTCCATCCTCAACGCCTTTGAGAAGCCAGCCACCCTGACCATAGTGCAGTTTGCCTTTGTGTCCTTCTTCTGCGTCCTGCTCACCTGGATGGCCCGCGTCTTCCCGTCCTTGAAGCGCCATATCCCTGCTCTCAAGCAAGGCATCCGCTACCCTTCGGCAGAGATTATCCGCACCACGCTGCCCCTGGCTGGTTTCCAGATTGGCGGCCACTTGCTCAGCTCCACGGCCACCACCAAGATCCCCGTGTCGCTCGTGCACACCATCAAGGGCCTGTCGCCGCTCTTTACAGTGTTTGCATACCGCATCTTTCTCGATATCCGCTACCCTACGGCCACCTACCTGTCTCTCATCCCGCTCACGTTTGGTGTCACGCTCGCGTGCTCGGGCAACCACTCGTTCAGCGGCGGCCAGCTGCTGGGCATCATCTATGCTCTGTTGGCTACCATTATCTTTGTGACGCAAAACATCTTTTCCAAGCGTCTGTTCAACGAGGCGTCGCGGGCCGAAGCTGAGGGTGGCCCCCAGACGCGCAAGCTCGACAAGCTGAACCTGCTGTGCTACTCGTCGGGCATGGCGTTCCTGATCACAGTGCCCATCTGGCTCTGGTCCGAGGGCTTTGGTTTGCTTGGCGATTTCTTGTACGATGGCTCGCTGGATCTGTCCGAGGGCCCCAACTCGTTTGACCACGGCCGTCTGTTTATCGAGTTTGTGTTCAACGGCTTCTTCCACTTTGCCCAGAACATGCTGGCCTTTGTGCTGCTGTCGCGTGTGTCCCCCGTTACCTACTCAGTGGCCAGTCTGATCAAGCGCGTGTTTGTCATTACCGTTGCCATTATCTGGTTCCGCAACCCCACGACATGGGTGCAGGCTGCCGGCATCAGTCTCACATTCACTGGTCTTTACTTTTACGACCGCACCAACCACAACAAGGCCGACCGCCGTGCGCGCACAATGACGGGCATGAAAGACGCTGAGCCACTCCTGCCGCTCAACTCTGCCTCTGTTGGTGCCGGCCCGTCCATGAATGGTCTTGGCGGCATGAGCGGCCTGGGTATTGGCCTGGGCCTGCAGAACAGCGGCGTCTCCTTTGAGAGCAGCTCTGCTGCCACCTACTCAAGTCCGCACCCATATACCGCCGCTTATTCTGCGCCGGCGGGCGAAGACTATAAGAAGTCGGACGATTTTGGCCGCGAGTCGGTCCGCGGTAACGCCACGGCTGGTTGGATGCCGCCGGGCACTCGACAGGAGGCTACTTGGCGCATGGGCGACAACGCAGTCCCTGTGGCGCAGTAGTCCTTTTTAGTGCTTATTGATGCTTTCTCTAGCATATGTCTTGCCATGTGATCTATCTTTAATGTTGTCACTTTCTTATTTATGTATTCACAGCTCGTCATGAACGATGCCGCTCAATGTTGAATGTGGTCTGTTGTTGCCATTATAGAGGAGTTTGGGTGTGTATCACGGTTTCCTATTGTTATACTATATACGGCTTATCTTTGATTTCATGGGGTTTATCTTGAGTTGCATCTTTATCTATTCTCCCTGTCTATCTCTTCCTCTACCATGTCTCTTCTTCCTGTGGTTTTCTTCTTATTTCCATCGCATACTCTAAAAGTATCTCTATACTCAATAATTACAGTACTTAGATTGCATGTTTTCTTCTTCACAGCCTCATTCAACTCTGCTACTAGTTGCATCAGCCGTGTCACCGAGGCACGAATTCAATACTTTCAGCCTCGTCGATTGCCAAGGCGTTCGGGTGCCATCACCCGTTCACAAGTACATATGAGTATATATAGACCCACATATACACTTCTGCACACATGACCGGTCACACTTCGTAAATAGTGGATACATTGGTGCCTGCATAAGGTGGGGCAGACTCCATCGCCTTTTGGTAGTACTTTGGTTGTGGTGCGTGAAAGAAGACTCGCCGCCACAACCAGTAATCACCAAGACTTGTGCTCGTTCGCACCTTCTGTCTTTAGTATTTGTAGACATAATTAATACTCTTTCCTTTTCACACTCATATGGATATTGTTCCTTCCTTTTTAGGTTTTCAGATGAATTTCACATCAACGTCATCTCATCTTTACCTTGCCATTTCATCAGATGTTCGACTAGTATCTTGGTCCCATCTCGGTCTTGTATGCACATAAACCCCCAATCTCTTACACTACATCACACCCGATCCCAAAAGCAACCATTCCCCAATTACACAAACCACACCCATACACTCGCCGAACACCGGCTCATCCGCCTGATTCACCTCGTCGGATCTCTCAGGCAAAGGACCACCAATCACCAGCAGTTACAACGTCAATCACAGACAACCAGGTCGTAGACGTAGACTTGTGCTCTACAACCTGCGCGCCATGTCTGCCAGGCGTCAACAGGGTGGGCGGACCAGGAGCTCCACTTCCATATCCATCAACCTTCCCTCACGGCCATCACGGCCATCAGGTGGTCGCGACACACGGCATGCAGCAATCGCAAACTATGCCGAGCCCCCGAGCGATGACGAGGCTCTTGTAGACGAGTTTGACGAAGACGAAGAAGAAGACGATGAAAACAACCATAATGATGAGAACGAAGACGAAGACGACAGCGATGACGTCGGCACCGACTCTGACTCTGTTGAAGAAGACGATGAGAACGATCTCGACTTTGGCGCCGGCCGCAGACCAAAGCGGAATCCTGATGACGACAGACGCTCTCTGCGCAGCGGGCCGGTGAAAAGACGGAGACTGGCACGCCGCGCATCAGCTGTAGCCTCTCCATCAACTGCCGCCGCATCTTCATCAAGGGCATCGATAACATCGCCGCGCGCCAGTAGACAGTCTGGGCGCAACCACAACCACAACCCCCACACCAGCGTGCGCACCAACACAACACTGCGCAGGCGCAACAGCCTCGCTTCATTCATCAGAGACGACACCAAAAAGTCTCCATCAAAGGCATCGCGCAGCAGCCAAGCTCCACCCAATGGTAAGCATCTCGCCGCGTTGTCATCGACCCTTTCACCAGAGGCCCGGCTCAAGGATCCTGCCAAGGATTCCGTCAACGATGCTGTCAAGAAATTGCCCTGGGAACACCTGCCCTACATGGTCATGGTCAGAATCTTTGAGTATGCGTCGTTCCCGCTCGACAACATTGAGTCGTCCCGCTGGCTGGCAGGCGCCTGCCGCATTTCCCACTCCTTTACCGACGCAGCTCTGCGCGTGCTCTACAGCAGGCCGCCGCTGCTGAGCATGAACATGGCACACAGCCTGTTGCACATGCTAACCCGGAAACGGACTAAGCCCATGTATCCGTACCACCACAAGATCGTCACACTGTCAATCGATGTTGCACTCGCCTCCATGTCGCACAAGGGCCGTCGCCTGGACATTGGCGCGCTTGTGAAGCAGTGCCCTCGCCTGGCTCATATCAATTTGTACCACGACACCGATGGTCCTCCTTACCGGGAGTTTGCCGCGAACATGCGGTTCTCCTACCCGGCCAGCCTTTTTGAAGAACTCGGCGTCGATTTTCCTCTTCTCTCGTTGCCGCACAGCAATAGCAATGGCGATGGTTCTTCTGGTACAAACAACAATCTAGCCACTAATGCGGGCACCGAATCGGCAAGTGACTTTGTCGGCAGCATAGACAATGCTGCTACTGCTGCTAAAACGGACAGCTTTGGAGTTTCCCAAGACCTCATTATCGACCAGCCACGGAGAATTACCAAGCTGCAGAGCTGGCGGTGGAATTATCGCATGTTTGCTGCGGGCTGGAAATCCGAGACCATCCATGAGCTGCACAAGACTGCAACATTCGCCGGCCTGACCAAGGTCACATATGTCAACTTCCCGCGCATGTCCATGTTCCTGCCTCACGCAGACAACAATGCTGAAGCGGCCGCCCAGATTGACATGTACAATTCCGGCCAAGTCGCCGCCACCATCACGGAACTCTCCAAGCTCAAGCACTTGGTGATGAAGTCGTGTGCCGTACTTGACGCGGGTATGCTGCAGATGCTGCCTGCAAACCTCGAGCACCTCGAGCTTGTCAGCTGCAACAACGTCGCTGCTGCACCGTTTGTCAAGTTCCTACAATCGCACGGCCACAACCTGCGCACTCTCAAGCTTGACCACAATCGGCTGCTGAGCCTCGAGTTCCTCACGGTGTTGGGTTCTGCATGCCCCAAGCTCGAGGAGCTGCGCATGAACTTGACCTACTACAGCCCCCTCCAGTTCTCGGGCGACTCAAACCCCGACTACGAGCGTCTCTTCACCGCCGACCAGATTCCGGATTGGCCCAAAGCCATTCAGACGATTGAGCTTGAGAATCTGCGCAAATGGGATGCTCCGGCCGCAGAAATGTTCTTCCAGTCGCTTGTCAACAGCGCGCCACAGATCCCGCACCTGCGCGTCCTGAAGCTCAAGGCAATGCTCAACATTCCCTGGCGGCATCGGTCCGAGATCCGCGACAGGTGGGTGTCCAAGCTCAACCGCGTCTTCAAGCGCAAACCAGCCTTGCCCAACCCGGCTTATTCGATGGAGTTTTATAAGAAATTTGTCTCCTCGCGCGGGTTGACAAAGGGTCCTGGTCCAGCTGAGCTTGACGCCATAGTGGAGGACGTGCTGATCGCAAAACGGCTGAGTGATTTGGAGGTTGTGATAGAGGAAAAGCCGCCAGCTCGGACAGCTCAGCCGATACGCCGCAGCTCGCGCATTCCTGCGGTTGCATCATTATCGTCTGGTCTCAGCCTGACATCCAGTCTTGACCGCATCGCTAGCCGCAAGCGCGTCTCATACCGCGAGCCCGACACTGATGATGATATTGCTGAGGAGGCGGAGGAAGAAGAAGAAGAGGATATCGAGCGCGGTATGGCAATGGAGTCTTTGCGGCGCCCGGTTCTTTCTGTTAGCAGCGCCAACAGTGACGATGAAGAGGTCAGCGGCAAGGACGCTGAGAAGCCCTTTGTTCATGCAATGTGCGACGTGGTGGATGTCAAGTTTGACAACCAAAAGCCCGTTGAGGTCCAGTTCACTATGGACGACTTTGAGGATATAGAGCCCGAAAGCAGCGATGACGAAGAGTGGGCTGAATAAGAGAGCAGGAAAGAGTAGAGTGTGCGCACTCATGAACCACCACTTTTGCAATAGTATTATTGTCGGTTGGTTTTCGGGGTATTTCGATAGCATTAGAATCTCTCGAGTTTCGTTCGGAGTTTCATGGAGTTTTTAGACAGGACAGATCATTTGGCGTACGGTATACCCTATATGTTTTTGAGATTTAATACTATAGCCATGGACTGGCATTGGTTGAGTTTGTGGAATACCGTGTCTGATTTACGTTTGCATCTGGTGATGATGTAATGCTTGATGTCTATTGTCTAATGTTATCGATCTAGATAATATGATGCCCTAATACTATTCTAAGTCTATTGTATCGTACTACCATTACTTTTCAGGATCTGGTCGCTGAAGCTCCTCAGACTCTGTCTCGGCCTCAGCCTCTTGCTGCTGCTTCGCTTTGGCCTTGGCTTCGGCCTCTTGCCGCCATCTCGGCCCGTACTGCCATTGTACAGCAATCCCAGCCGTCGCGAGCACCTGGACACCCGCGCAGAGCGAAAAGGCTGGTCCGGTCCCAATGCGCCCAATCAGTGGCATCACAAAACTCGTGCCTCCAGCTGCCAACAGACACCGTGCCAGGTTTAGACTCGCCGTCGCCGCACCGCCGCCGCCGCCGTGCACATCCACCAAGTAGGTGCTCACAATACCGGCCATGGACACAACGGACCAGCCCGTGATAAACGTCGACACAATCGGGGCTGCGATATGCACATTGCGGTCAATGGTCCAGCCAAACATGAGGATTGAAATGGTCTGCAGGGTGGCAAACACCGGAAGCAGCCTCATGCGCGCCTTTTCTAGAGGGACCGGACCATTGCCGGCCTTGGCTGCTATCCTCTTGTAGTCTCTATCCAGGAGCTTGCCCGTGATAAACGTCCCCATAATGGAGCCGACGCCGTTGGCAATATACGTAAGGCCCGTGTGCGTCTGGCTCAGGCCGTACTGCGACTGAAACAGCGTCGACAGCGCTGTGATGCTCATCTGCCACACGGCATAGTAGATGGCCACACAAAATATGACGGATCCGGCCTGTTTGCTGACAAGGATGCGCAGCGGCCCGAAAATGTCAATCGACAATCTTGCTTTGCTTTTTCCGGTGCGCGACGATATCGGCGTCCATGGTGTCGTGGTCCGCTTCTGGTATGCTCGCAGAGGGTACCGCGAAAACACATTGAGATCGTGCATCGCACACCCGCCGTTGCCGACAATAGCACGGAGCGTCTCCGGCAGCAATAGTATGAGAATAACCAAAAATACGCCGCTATAAATTGTCAAGAACCAGAATATCGACCGCCAGCCACCGAGGGACGGCGATCCTGCAAGCGCACCGCCAATCACAGGGCCGATAGCCACAGGCACCAGCAGGCCGGCCTGGAAGATGCCCATGAACCCGCCGCGGTTCTCGCGCGTCGTGACATCCCCAATTACACCCGATCCGATGGCGATTGTACTTGCGCTGCCGGCGCTCTGCAGCGCACGCAGGACCACGAGCGTCGCATAGTTGCGGCACAGCGCGAGGCCGATGCAGGCACCAAAGAAGACGCAAAATGTGCCAATGTAGGCGACACGGCGGCCGCGGGCGTCGGATATGGGACCCCAGAGACTGGGTGCAAGGCCCTGCAGTACGAGGTAGGTCGTCACTGTGAGATTGATGAGTTCGGACGACACATTGAAATCGGCTGCAATGGTCGGCAGCGCGGGAAAGTAAATGTTGGATGCAAAGCCAGAGACTGTTTGTCAGTAGATGTTTTCTCTCGAGGACCCGAATTCAAAACGTACATGTAGCTGCAATGGAAGCAATGAGGACAATCAATGCTCGCTGGCGGTGATCAAAAATGCTATGGGGCTCGGCGGCCACGCTCGGCGGCGCAGGCTCGGCCCGGGGTGAGAGCTCGTCTTGTTGATCTCGTTCGGGGCCATCCATTGCGACTAATTATCAGGCCTTATAACTCTACCTGAGAAAAGACGATCATGGGATTATAATCATGACGGGGCCGGCCTATATATATGCATGCGAGCTGCATGAAAAGTCAGCGGCGATTAGTCGCCCCGTTGCCCGTGTAAGTGTAAAGTGGAGGAAATATGGGGCTACGGAGGCGCATCGGAGTTGAACGGAGTTGAACGGAGTTGAGCTGTGTGTCAGACTATATGAGCTATTGACTTGAGGGTTCTAGGGGGCTAAGGGCGCCGGAGTTGAGAGGTGGCCACGCCGGAACTGGGACAGTTGCAATGCCACTCTCTTTCTCCTCGGGACTTGTACCGGCTCAATGCAACCAATCCCCGACGCCGATTTCAAATGGCAGTAAATCATGCACTCATCTAAAAGCAATTTAATTAATAGCAAAATGACGGCTGATTCCAAATGCAGAGTCACGGTATCATTGAGGGTGTGCCGCTACTGGCCGAGTGCATGCGTCGAGATGCAGCTGCAGCCACACTCATTGAGTATTTCTAGGATTGTTAACATAAATCTAAACTATAATCTAGAGGTATACCATATTATCCTCCATGCGTGCAGCTTGTGACTGTGTATAGCATGACACCGTATTCGTCAACACCCTCAAGCCACCGATCAACTCGTCGGCGCCGACGCGCAAGACTGGCCGAGTCCATCCCGACGGGTGCTGCCCAGAGCTCGTCAATACAAAGGTACTTGTCGTTCTCATCTTTGTGCCAGATCTTATTGTGCTCTGCATATGCCTGTTTCCAATCCTCTGCCAGCTGTGCCTGCCACAATGTCTTACTGCTGGATGCCGGCAGCCCTCGAAGCTCAACCCCCAAGTACGTCGGAAGGCCATCGTGTGCGGACAGGACGCTGTCAAATAAGTACATTGTGTAGAGTGTGCGACGCTTGGCTTCAGCGACTATCCAGGTCATCCACGACGGTATTGAATTTGGACTTGAAGTTGGCCGGGAAGGGTTGCACACCAGCCCGTGCTGAGCACTCGTACACGCAATTTCCTGTAATGCAACAATCGCCTGTCTCAGGTACGGATCAGCTTGCTGCTCGAGCTGGAAAAAGAGAAGCAGTGCATACAAGAGATATGACTGGAATATGGCTAGTGATGCAAGGTAGTCAACTGACGCACCCGCTGTAGCAACGGCTGCTTGGTGCTTATGCTTCATCAGAACGTAGAGTCTGTCCATCTCACTCTTGACGGCTGTTGTGGCCGAAGAACCTGTTGCATTATTGCCAGCCTCGCATGCTCCAGCGAGTCTCAGACAAATCACGATAGCATCTGAGGATTCTATTTCGTTTTTGGAATTTGATGACGATATAATCTGGGCTGGGTGAACAAAAGGTGGCAGCTTGCCTCGGATGGCCATGCCGGCATATGACTTGAGCATCTGTCGTAAAAACAAAATGGTCGACGGCAGGTATGTTTTTGTGGCCTGGTCTGCCGATGTCGGCACGTATGCGTTCATCCATCGAATGCTGATACTGTCTGCATTGATTGGGCAGACCAGGTCTCCCTCCTCTATACGTGCATCGTTCTCAGCGAGAGAGGGGGTCCCGCGGTTGGCAGACAACCCTAGCGATGACTTGTCAGGGTTTCCCCCAGTAAAAGTATGAGTAGAAGGATATGTTATGCCGCTTCTCTGAGCCTTGTCTGTGCCTCCTGGTTGACGTCTAGGGTAGGCACAGGCCAGACCTCGCGCGGAGCACCGGCTGCAACAACCAGGCTTGCGATCACACTTGGCCTTGGCAGCCACACACGACTGACAGGCTTTTTGCCTTGTTTCCGCGTACCGCGATGTTCTCATATCGTTTGGATTTGGGATGTAAGATAGAAACCATTTTCTTGTTTAAACAAGGAACACTGTTGCCTTGCCACCGGTTCTTGCTGCCAAAGTCGCTGTCGTTGATGTTAACGTGGCACGTGACCTTAATTCGGCGCGAAATGTTCGCGCCTTCTATATTCAGTCAACCTATCATATGACATTCAATCGTATCATATGTCGGTAATAAATTAATAATGTTTCTTATTAATAAAATGACAACATCTCACGCCCAAATGATAAGTGCCTGACAATGACAACAAATAGTTTCAATATTCAACACGCCCTTGGCTGTGCCTTGAAACTTTGAAGAGACGAGATATTACCTGCAGCACGGAATATAAGAAAAGCGGGTCTTTTGCTTAATGGGAGGTGGATTGCATAATTAGGGACTTCATTGGTCTAAAGCAGCCAGCTGTGGATCATGGCGCTAACAAGAGACACTGGTCTTGCCTATTTCTCTTTCAATAACGCGTTCCCGCTCTCCTGTGTGTACAAATTTGAAGTCGAACCTTATTTTGGGAACAGGGAAGGAGCGATCAGTAAAAAGCGTGACCGCGACTGCCGCAAAGACAACGACCGCAAAAAGTAACAAGGCAAACACCATATGGGTCAGGAGCGACCGGCACAGCTCCCCGTGACCAGCATTTCGCGCCTTCCTATATTCCTATTTTTGGACGTCAACACCGATTGAAGCTTTTCCACGCTCGACATCTCACGGTCACGATGCTGTGGTAGCTTAGCTGGACCCTGTTTGACTCTTACACATTTCACACGCGCTCTCCTTACTCCTCCAAGCTGTCTGGCTGTGCCGTTGTGCACCGAGTATATTGTGTCGCGTCGCCGTCTAGACTCTATACTCGACACGTGCCGACTGTTGCGCCTTATAATCGTCAACGTCAACAAGCATCCCCCCCCTCATCTTCATCTCATTATTTCTCCTCGGCACCGGCACAGGGGCTCTTTTCATCTCGCCGATTGTGTTCGCCGCATCAATCAGAGTCGCTATACACGGCCATTGACTTTGCGCACCAGCTGCTAATATCCACAGCCTTGCAAACACATCTCACATCATCGCGAGTGTTTGCCATCTTGCTCTCATCAACTCATCACCTAGCATTATCTATTTTATCAACACATCCCTATTTTCATCTTATTTTCTTATATTCTCTTTATTCCATTCGCATTCACTCATTTCATTACATCTCTCATCAACTTCGTCTCACCTATTCAATTCTCTCTCTGGGCCACGTAGTCATCATATCTCATTTTTATACTTTTTCATTCTCGCCCTTATTTTCACCCTCACTCTCACACCCCCTATTTTTTAAATTTCACTTACTTACTATCGCCCCTCAATCATAACTCTCTATTGTCAGATGTGCGTATCCCCGCAATCCATAGTCCTCTCCCCTTCCCCCCGCCACTCGGTTGCTCGCGCGCTGATCTGGTCGCATCCCGTCTGCTACCATGCCGCAGCCAGGCCGCCGGCGGTTGCCATTTTTACACCGCAATTGGACCGTTGGCATCACCGCAAGCCAGGAATGGACCCCCGCACAGCGCCCACGACCGCCACCACCTCTGCCGCAGCCCTCCGGTGACCAAGATGATGATGTCTATACGCATCCCGCCAAGCGGCGACGCGTGGGCCCGGCCTTGCCTCCGGTTGGTGCCGGTTCCAACTGTCTCAATCTAGGCGAGGCCATCAAGCTGCCTGACTACCCAACTGATCGCGCCAACGGCCTGCGCGTGCAGCTGTTCAATGTCTTTCACCAAGAGACCCCACGCCTGCGCTATGCCGGCGCCCTTTCTCCTGCGCATCCTTCAGATGCTATGCCTACGCGCTTCAATGCCCGCTTCAAAGTGACCATTGTTAGTGAAAAGTGTGGCCTGCCGTTAGTGGTGCACTGCGCTGCCCAGATTGGAAGTGTCCAGTCGCACAAGGGCGAGAACGGATACGGGCTGGCCAAACTTGTTCTCGAGCCGTTTACCGTACCGCTCGAACAGATTGCCATCCTGCACCAAGATAATGACGTGTTCGGCCTGGCTGATACATACAAACTCCGCGTCGAGATTGAGTCTACCGGCAACAATGATGCCTGGCCACCACTTGACTTGCTTGCACTGGCCGACCAAAGCCGGCACGGCAGCGACTACCGCCCCAAAAAGACCAACGACTGTATCTTGTATGCTGAGTCTAGTGACTTTTTCGGCCGGCCTCGTATGCGGGTACCTCTCTGGCTGCGCGAGAGCCCCCAGCATAACCCTGTTGCTACCAAGTTCGTCATGGACATGGATGTCCGCTGGACAACTGGCTTCCTAGAACGTCCGCGAAAGAACCTTAACTTGGGTGTTTTGCCGACAATAGTAGCGCTGCATCCAGACGAGCCATTACCACTGCCAACGCTGGATTTGCGTGATCTTTGGCCACGACGAAAGGCGCTTACTAGCCGCCTACTGTCGTCGAAGAACAGCGCGGTCCCCGATGTTGTAGAGGTTTTACCCGACCAGGCTAATAGCCTTCTTAATGGGGATATGAATGGCCACGGTCATGGCCATGGGCATAGTCATCAAAACGGCACCAATGGACACGTCCAGAGCCAGATTAATAGTCAGCTCAGTCGCGAACTGAACGGCCAAAGCAATGGCCACGTCATAAGTGCGTCTATCGTATCCGACGATGATACGGGCAGCTTCGCCGAAGACGAGAACAATGAGAATGATCTAGATGGTCCAAACCGGTCCTTGCGCGCACGGCGCGGTCAAAAGGACTACAACGTCAAGGCCATCAGCAACAAAGTACACAACCTCAACTACGGCACAGCTAAGAAACGGCCGGGCAATAAGGCATTCCCAGGCCTCAGCAGACACGCCGCCTATGCTGCACAGCAGACGGCGAATCAAAACGTCAAGATACTGTACGAGTACCAGTCAGAAAAGGTCACTATTGATGGGTTTGTCTGCTGCTTGTGCATGGCGAGATGTCCCGATGTCAACCAGCTGCGAGCACATTTTTTGGTCCATCTCCATTACACTTTCAAATACGAGCGTCGCTCTGTGCCGCGCGGCGCCAGTCACATTTTTCGTGTAACCCATAACATCGATGACAGCAACGCCTCCTACCAAGTCAACAAACACCAGACGACAACCGTCTACCAGCTCGGACGACCTACCAAAGCACTTGATCTTGGCATGTTTCTTCGCGGCGACAAGTCGTGGATCCGGTCGCGCTACGGACCAATGAATGACGACAGGGTTGTCAAGCTGGGCCAGGTTCCTCGGCCAAAGGCGCGGCCTGCACCGCCGGTCGTCAAAAAGACCATCATTGTCCCGCAGACACGGCAGCAGCTATACGATCCGCTTAGCAAGGCACTGCTCAAAGCAGGAACTGTGCTGCGCACCAACACGGTCGACGAGAGCTGGCGCATCCACAAGCATCGCGAGATTGTCCAGGACTATACAGACCTGACGCCGGCCGAAAAGGAGTTTATCCAGGAGTGGGACCGCTTTGTTATTCTCAAGCGAATCGCGTCTGATGCATACATTCCGCGCGCCATGGTGCAGTTTATCGAAGAGCGCGGACCGTGGCTCGTCGGCGAGCTGTCGCGTGCCATGGAGTTTGGAAAGCTGATGGCCGTGATGGTGGCCCATGATATCCTGACCGACGAGGATATCGACAATATCACTCTGACGCTCGATGCAGCTTGGGCGACGGCACGGCAAAAGAAGATGGCCTATGCCAGCTACGGCCATACTGCAGCTGACACCTCGCCGTCGTCATCTCCACCCAGCATTGCCGCACCCAAGCCATATGTATTGCGCGGCGGCCCCAACTGTTGTGGCGTCTGCAAGCACTACTGCTCTGGTGTCGATGCGATTGTGTGCCAGAACAAAAAGTGCACGCACCGTCTCTACCACACGACGTGTCTGTACACAACAAAGGTCGACACGGAGCACCGTCGGGACTGGTACTGTGACGACTGTGCGCACCTAGCCGACCCTATCCATTTGAGAAAAGATGAATAGCTGCCTGTCATCTGCTTTTTGTCTCTTCTCGATTTTGTTGTTCCCTCCTTACTTTTGTCTCTTCTCTGTCCATCTTTCAACCTCTGTTTATATCCTCTTGGTCAGCATCTTTTTTGCTTTTTGCCTTGCCTCTTGCCTTGTGTCTCTTGTATACAGTTCTTCTCTGTTTTTTTTTTCCTTTCGCTTCTCTGATGTTTATATTACTCCATTATCACTTTACCCACGGCGATGGCGGTCGGCGTCCTTTGTCTAGATTCACGGAATTATTGTTTCTTGTCTTGTTTCTTCTCTCTTGTTGCTTATTTCTGTGATCTCTCTGGCGGTAGCATATCTTTATTCGGCTTATTTCTATGGTATTTAATAAAAGAGCAGACTTGTCATTCAACATCAAGACGTCTGCAATTGCATCCATCCCATTCACGTAGGTTGTTGTTTGGTACTGCATGGTATTCACTATGCATATTTGCTTGATCATATAGTGTAAATAGTCCATCTGACTTGGTAGAATTCATTGAATAAATGCAAAGCATCTTTGAAGCATAATAGATATCAGACCAATTCCGCTGCTGGTATAAGATATGTAAGAGAGTCATCAAGCAAATAAGCAAATGACCAAATAAACAATTTAGACATGACGCACAAGTATACTCTTGTAAGCTATAAACTGCTGACTGCTGACTGCTTACTGCCGAACTGACTGGCTGGACAGAACATAAAACTGGGGATATAACAAGAGCAAGAACAGCACAACTCCTCGGCTCATTATGAGGAGATGGATAAATCAAATATAAGCAGAAAATAGCAGCCAGTGAATAAAAAAAAAAAGAAATCAAATCAAATATAAGAATACAACAATCCCGGGGTATTTAACCTTGTCTGGTCCGCGCTCGCTTGACTCTTCTGCCATCGCTTCTGTCATCAAATTCCGACACTTCTCCCTCTTCCTTGTCATCGTATCTCTCGGGCCTCTCTCGTCTCCCGGCTCTCTCTCTTCTGACCTCATTCTCTCGTGTGCCATCGCTCACTCTCGTGCCAGGCATCGGCAAAGTCGAGTCCTTAAACCGCGAGTGAGGCCGGCCCATCTTGCCAACAAGCACGCGCCGCTTCGGTGACGGGCTGCCTCCTTTGGCCCTCTGGTCTCTCTCGTCTCGTCCAGCTTTTTCAGCTCCTTCAGCTCTTCCAGCTCGTTCGCCACGATCGACTCGTGCGCCGCCATCAATATCGTCAGCAGACCGCTTTCTCTTGAGTGGCTCTCTGCGAGGCGAACGTCTGCCGTGCAGTCCTATCTCGGAAGGCTTCTTTGCAGCCAGGTCTCTTTCAGGAGGATCTCTGCCAGCAGGCTGTCTCCGGGTTGGGTCTCTCGCGGGCAGCAACCGCTTAGCAGGCTCGCCCTTGGGCGGATCTCTTCGAGGCGGGTCTCTTCCGGGCAGCAGTCTATGGGGAGGCTCTTTGACAGGAAACACTCTCCTAAGAGGTTCCTTCACGGCCGGATCTCTTCTGGGGGGTCCGTCACGAGGGGGGTCGAGGGGGTGCTCTCTGCCGGACACATCTCTCTTGGGGTTTTTATTTCTAAGGCGCCCCTTTAGGACAGGGGCTCTCTCATCGTTCTTATCGGCCAATTCCGTATCCGAATCGATGACAATGACTTCCTTGATGGCCTTGGGCGGCCTGATAGCCTTGGGAGGTTTCATGGCTGGTCTTGTGCGCCCTGTGTTGGCATGTCCTGGCTCCTTCCGGGGCTGCTCCTTCTGGGACTGCTTCTGAGGCTGTGTCGCTGCCGGCCGGTGCTCTCTAGTGGATGGCCGAAGCACAGTTCCTCGGTACTCAGTCTTTCCGCAAGGCTGCGGAAGACGGGTCGTTGGCGCGGTTATGGATGCTGGCATTTTTGTTGGTGACTTAGTTGACGGCATTGTCGGCGACTTCTTTTGCACACGACATCCATCATTCACTGATGCTGGGACTTTGCGAGGCAGCATGGACTGCGCGTGGGCATTGAAGCGCGCACTCTGCGTCTTCAGGGTGTCGGAAGCGCAAACCTTGAAAGTGGCGAGGCTTCTGATTCTCCCAAAGGCGTTATCGTCGACAACCTTGCGGATGATTGTCTTGACGGGACTAGCAGTCCTGCTCTTCTTGCTGCTAGTATTGATGAGGTCGTCGGCCTTGTCCGGGCTGCCAGTCTTTTCGGGGCTGCTCGCCTTGCTGCTGCTAGCACAAGGGGTCTCGGCGCCGCTGCCACTGAGGCTCCAGCCGCCGCTAGGGGCCCAGCCGCCGCTGCTTATTCTGCCATGCAGGTCGCTTCTGTCGCTGTTGAGATTCTATCTCGGCGGCTGAAGCTCCTGCTCCCATCCTGCATTCTCTCGGTCATTCCAACGCCGCATCACGGGCAGGATGGCACAAACGGTTTCTTCGACGCTCATCCACGGCCCGACGACGGCCTTGAGCGAGCTGTCAGAGACGAGCTCGTTGTAGACACCCACTTCTGCCCAGGCCTCGCTGCGCGTCTTGGTGTGGGCAGGAAGCTCGGCAGCCACAATCTTGGGATCCTGGCCCAGAAGAGACGTCGTGATTTGCTCGATACAAATGGCGCGCAGCTGCACGGCCATAACCTCAAGCGGCCGGACCTGGCGCACATGACTACGGAGCTCAAACAGGTGCGGCATGAGGTTGGTAAAGGACTTGGGATCGCCGGGGCGGCGCTCCATGAGGCGCGACTGGTTCAGGCACTTGAACGCAATGAGGTAGCTCATGACCATCTCCAGGCTGAGACAGGCGACGCGCTTCTTGTCGGCCGGTGTGAGCTGACGGACAACGTTGACGGTGTCTGCCTTGGACGAAGGCGGTGCTCCATTGGCATTGGCGGGCATGCGGCTGCGAATAATAGCATCACGATCGTGCTTGAGCTTCGTTCCCATCTTAAGGTACGTGTTGTAGCGCTGTCTATACTCGGAGGCCGTAACATTGCTGTTGGCGCTGCTGCTGCTGCTCGCAAAGAACTCGTTGCCAAAGCCTTGGCTGGTGGGTGGCCGGTCGTTGGAGCGCGGCGTGTGGCTCGTTGAGTCGCCCGGTGTGAGAACCTGCGAGGTGTTTGACGTGCCGCGGGCCATGGGTGTCGACTTAAGCGGCGTGCCTGAACCAGCAGATGTGCGCGAAGCAGTTGCGACGCTCTTGTCGGCGAATGCCTTGGGGTGCTTGAAAGAGGACGAGGAAGCAGCCGTTGGTGGCGGCAGCGAGTCGTTGTTGGTATCCGAGAAGACGGGCCGCTTCTTGGTGACGGGCTGTGCAGGAGATGGTGTGTCTTCAATGCTGATTGCACGGTCGTTTTGTTTGGGGAACGTAGAAGTGCGAGGTGATGTCTTTGGTGGGAGAGCTAGCAGGTTGCTAACCCTCTTGACATTCTTCTTCTTGTATTTCAGCACCACAACCAGTCCCTTCTTAGCAGGAGCAGTCTTGGATCCCACATCCGTCATCTCTATGTCAACATTGGCACGAGACGAGGGCTTCTTGCCGGAAGTTGTTGCGTGGTTCGATATAGCCTGTGTTGGTGCGGGCTTGTCGAGCTCCTTGGGCTCCTTGGGCTCTTTGGACTCTTTGATATCTTTGAGGTCCTTGAGCGGCGTCTTCTTGTTGAGACGAGACAGTTCCTCCTCGACAATAGCTGGCAGTGTAGGGGATAGCAAGGGGGGCATAACAAAAGGTAAATCGTCCTTCTTGCTAGGCTCACTCTTGCCTTTGACGGAGGTGGCGCTGGCGCCGGTTGAAGCCCGGGGCCGCTTTGCAAGAGAGTCAGATGTGAAGTGCAGAGGCGACAGGATCGGGGGCAGTGAGGAAGCGGCTACACGGTCGTCGTCTGGTGTGCGAGACCGGTCACGGTCGCGGCCACGGTCGCCACGGTCACGATCACGATCACGATCACGCTCCCGCTCGCGGTCTTTTATGACCTTGTGGCCATTTGTCTTGTGAGCTGCGGGGGATGGCGGTGAGCGGCGGTATGAGTCTGCTCTGTCGCGGTCTCTGTCACGCTCGCGCTCGCGCTCACGGGGACGCTCCCGCTCTCTCTCCTTGTCACGGTCAACACGGTCGCGTTCGCGCTCACGCTCCCGATCACGGTGGTCCCGATCACGCTCCCGTTCCCGCTCCCGCTCCCGCTCCCGAGCTCCGTCCCGAGTTGCATCCCGCTCGCGATCACGCTCACGGTCGCCTCTTTCAAATCGTTCGCCACGATCGCGGACCCGATCTCTTTCCCGATCACGGTCGCGCTCCCGTTCTCTATCCCGATCTCTGGGTTCTCTGTCCCGGTCGCGATCTCTGTCCCTGTCGCGATCCCGGTCGCCGTCCCGGTCTCTCTCTCTGTACTTCTCGCGCAGTTTGGCTTGTGAAGATGGGCCGTTTGTGGTGAGCCGTGACCGCTCGTCTCTGCGGGTGTCGAGGTCGAGTGGACTTGGAGGCTCGTGGATGCGGCCGGTGTATTTGGAGGAGGATGCGTGTGGTGGTGATGTAGAGCTCATAGATGTGTCGGATCTGGAGCGTTTGTGTGGGCGCGAGTCGTTTAGATCGGCAATGCGTTTTCTGGTGTCGGCGACGCTGGGGCTGTTGTGGATTGGTGGCCGCGGTGATTTTGAGGGTGAATGAAATTTTCTAAAGGGTTAGAACGAATGACATCAAGAGCAATGCGAATGCAACAGCGCATTGATACATACCTGCTGTCGCCATTGAATTCTGGTTTCGGTGGTAGCCGCTGACGTTCGACGGACGCCATGGTGTCTGAGGGTTTGTTGAGCTTGGCGCCGGACTTTGCGGCACTAGCTTCTGGTGTTTGTGAGAGTTTTAATTGTTTGCTCTGCTGATAGTCCTTGAAGGACATTTTGGTCTTGGGCTTCTTGAGTTCGCCCTTGCTGTCAGTGGCTCCGGGAGTGCCACCGGCGGCGCCAGCGGGTGAAGCTGTGTCTGAGCGGGGGTTTTTGGCTGCGCTGTCTCTGGCGTTGCCGTTGCGGTTGGAAGTGTTGTCGGCGTCGTCTTGCTGAATATCAAAGTAGGGTCGGGTGAAGAGAAGTCCGCGGTCGACTTCCGATATAAATGTTGTGTACTGTAGGGGGGTGTTTTTCGGCCACAGGCCGGGCGGGACGGGGTATCGCGTGGTGGCAGATACAGCCAGATGGTATGGTCGGTCGGGAAGAACACGCTGAGCAAGCTTCTTGATCTCCTCGGCTACAGCATCCATATTCTATTGCGTGCTTGGGGCGCGGTGCGCAATGGTAATAGTCCCCTCCTCCTATCCGAACAGTTCCCGTGAACCTGTTCAACTGCTTCCACTACTACTTCCTCCTAGTCCTAAAGACCGTCGAGTTGTGCGCGTATGCAAGGTTGTGTATTCGATGCGCTCGCGTAGTCGAGTTGGGATGGGATCATCAGCTGCATGAATCGCAACCGCGACGGGTATCCGATGTCCAGGTCGTGAACATTAAGTGAGCCGGCTTTGGTGGACAAGGGCGGCGCTGGGGTTGGAGTCGTCGTGTGCGAGATGTGGTGATGGCGCCGAGGTAAAGTGCAGAGTGTGGATTGTAAAGTAGGAGTATAGAGGTCTAGAAATCTGGGTAAAGTTAGCGCCGGGATAGGGTGGTTGCAGGGTTGTTTGTGCGAGACGTACGCGATGGGTATATATGTGCACCTCAGCGGAAAATGAGAGTTTAGAAAGTGAGGGCGTTGTGAGGGCGAGTTGATGGCGTGGTAAGAGCGAGGTGAGGACAAGGTGAGGACGAGGTGAGGACGAGGAGATGGCTTGGTAAAAGCGAGGTGAAGAGGTGCGGAATTGATTGTTGCGCGTCTAGGGGTCGCGGAGAATGGCGACAGCGGCAGCGACGAGTATCCGCCAGTCGTCAAATTCGTAATTTGTAAAGACGGAAGATGTAAAGACGTAAAGATTGCGACGGGATCGTGATCGCGAAGTGGAGCGTCACGTGAAGAGATCGTGGCCGCAAAGCAAAGGCAATGTGGGCGTGTCAGACGGTCGAGTCGGTGTTGTCGTGATGAGTCGTGTCGTGAGAAGATGCGGTTGACAGAAGAACGAGCGACGTGGGCGCAAGTGGATTTGGAGAGTAGCAGAGTGGCTATCGGGTGTAGAAACGAAAAGCTTCGTGGAGCATAGCCCCCGGGAGGTGCCGCGCCTGAAGGGTTCGAGGCAGCGGGAAGGCGGTGGAGGATTGAAAGCGTGTCGCCGGTGTTTTTTTGGTGTCGTTTGTGTCGTCGGGATTGGCGATCACAAAGACGGCGAGTCGAGATGACGAAGATGGCAAGATGACGCCGGGATGCGGGTGGTGTTGATTGTGGTGTCGAGATGGGACGTTTGAGCGGGAGGAGGTGAGATAGTAGCACTCTAGGCGTTGGCGTGCGTCGGGGTTCAGTTGTATCTTGTGTATGTGTCTGGGTGTGTTGTGTACAGGCTGCAGAAGATAGCGTGCGAACAGTGGGTTTGCGACGGGAGGGTGATAGGTGTGGACTGTCTGACTGTCAGAAGAATAGTGGATAGCGCATTTGGCGTGTCACCATGTTTCTTTGCTTCTGCCGGACTACAGCGGTGATTGGTGCTGAAGAGCCCAGAGGATATGAGGACAATTTGTACAGTAATTAGTACAAGCGGAGTATGATGGCGGTTTAAGCCAAAATGTGGGTCGCAGGCTATTTGTTGGTTATTTTGAGAATTAATAAAAATGCATATCCAGGGCAGACCCACTCTTTTGTCGGCAGTCTGTCGTCCTTGTTGTCCCCTGTTGTCTCTGATGTCTCTGTTGAGGGAGATCGGCCGCCTTGTCGTTTGACTTGTTTCGTGGTGTTCTGGAGTAGAGCGAACGACACTTTGATGAGCAAGGTTATTTGAAGTTACTAAAAAGCGACGGCGAAGAAAGTTGGGTGGTGGCCAAGCTGGAGATGGAATCGGTGGAAGCACGACAGCAAGGTCATCCAATGGCAGTCCAGCTGCAATGGGCACGAAAAAGGATCGAGTAAGGCGAGAATGGTCGCAGAACCATGCTGGCACGTCAGGTAGAATTGATGCCAGGCTCAAAGTCGTTGGGTTGAAACGGCCCAAAGGTGAAGCTGAAGATGAGCCAAAGAGTGGAGGAAAAGGAGAGGAAGAGAAGAGAGGATGTGGTAAGGGTACATTGGGAAAGGGCAGAGTGTAGAGAGCCAAAACGCTGTGTAGTCTGGAACCAGATACAGAAGGTTCAATGGTGCTTGACGATCAGTACTTTCCTTTTAGATCATTTTAAAACGGCCGTTGTCTATTGAGGAAGGAGCAAGGGGTCGGCATGACAGTGGTCCAAATACGTCAGTGTACGCCGAGGAAACAGGCGAGGCTGGATGTGATGATGCAGCAATGTGTCAATGGCAGCTAGTAGCTAGTGACAATGTAGGTTGCCGACAGCAGACGGCTGGGTGCAGCAATGTAAGTAGAGTGGCGTGCGAGCGACAGGAACAGTAGGTAGGGTAAATAGCTGGAAAGGGTGTATGAGAATGCTATGAAAAGGTTAATAGATGATGGTGTTGATAGGTTGATAGACACATTGACACATAACATATTGACACATAACACATTGACACATTAACGGTAATAAATCAGGCTAGGATGAGCTGTCACGGATAAGCATAAACAATGCACAGTTGTCGCGCAGAAACTACATGCTTAATGCTTGTGTGACATATGAATAGACTCCAAGGCATTGCTGGTAGAGGAGTAGATCAAAATAGTGTAAGATTTACATAGAATACATGGTATAACATGTATAATTATACAAGCAAGCATACAAACAAGCATACATAAGAGCACTTGTCTCAACGCCTCTCAGCCTTGCCGAGGCAATGTAGAATAAGACTCAAAGACTCAAAGACAAACAAATTAGACTCAAAAGAGACGGCTGCCAGACGAGCTTAAGACTCGAGTCTTTCCGAATTAAAGCTGGCAGACTTTGAATGAAAATGAGGAGGTCGGGGCTTTGCCTGGTGATTTAAGAATCATTGGAGATCCATAGACATGGTTTGATTATGTAAGCGTGCATCGTGAAACAGCTGGAGATACATAGTTGCACCAAGATGCGATGAATAGCACTTGTCAAAAGGATTCTTTAACACAGTAGACTATAGCATTCCAAGTATATCTTATATTTCTTGTTTCTATTACAAATGGCTGTTTCTCATATTTATTGCGTCTTTTATACTGGCTTTGTGCGAATTTAATAGGAATTATATTACCATTTTTATTTTTATTTTTATTTTTATTATTATTTAAAAAAACAACTCGCTATTATTTAGAATTATCCACAAAAAATAAAAATAAAATACAACTAAAATCAAATCATTTATTTTTATAAATTCTCAAAAACATGCAAGAGATCATACAGTCTTGCTGGAGACAAAGGTTTGGAATTTCATAACTGCTACTTTGAAACAAACAGACAGCTCCATCCGAATGGCCCCCGATTGGCTCGGGAATCATCAACAGTACTTTGCCGTGTTGCGTGTAAGCTGTATGTCTGAGCCGGTGCTGGCCTCTGATTCGGTATCAGCATCAAAATATTGTCTCTCACGGAAAGAAGACGCAAATAGAAAATCAAGCCACTCCATATTGCTAGCCGTCATTTGGGTGAAGACGCGTACAGTAGGTAGAAAGTTCAAGAGTCAGAAAAGTACCAAGAATAAAATAAATCCGAACAAAAATGAAGAACCGCCCAAGCGTAAATACAAAGGTATAAAACAAACGCCAATAAATAGCAATATTTTTACATCACAAAAAAAAGACTCCAACTACAGCCGACCCTGACCCTGGCCGATATTTCTGCTGCCGCCGGGAGTGATTGACCCGGTTGCAGCCGCTGCTGCTGCCGCGTTTGTCGGCGCTGTAGATGGCGACATAGTGGGCGATGCTGCAGTCCCGTTAGTCCTGCGCCGCTTCAGTAGTGCCGCCACAGCCGGCGCCTCCTCCGCCTCGGTAGGCCGCTTGCCGCCGCTGCCGCTCGAAACACTAAACAAGCGGCCGTGGTGGCCGTTGCCGTTGCCGTTGCCGTTGCCATTGCCATTTACACCTGCATTTGAATTTGCAATGGCTATACTGGTTTCAATCTGACTGAGCCGCTCGAGCACCCGTTTCAGATCCTGCTCAAACTGCCGTGCGTTGGGGACCATCTTCTCAATGTGGCCGATAATAGCATGGCACATATCCTTGGTCGTCAAGTTGTTGAACCGGTTGTCCAGTGTCTCAATCATGAGCCGGAGCGCCGAGCACTGCGAGTCGGCTTCCTCCTTGTTCTTCTTGACTTCAACGTCGGTGGCCTCTGTCTTGGCCTGCAGCAGGCTGACGTCCTGCGTGAGGCCCTTGATAGCAGACGCACTTGATGCAGCATTGGCAACAATGCTGTTAGCAATGTTTGCTGACACCGCGGCTGCATCTGCTGCAGAGGCGGTCGAGCTGCCGCCGGCATCAGTAGCCGCCGTAACCACAAGCTGATTGTCGGCCTGTGCAGCATTGACCGTCTCCGATTCAGGCACGGGCGGGGGCGGCGGTCCTGACGATGAGCCATTCGTATTGTCTATGGTTGTATCTGCATTTTCTGCAGGGGCCGCAGAGGCAGACGCAGGCCCGCTCTTTGCAGCCTCGCTGCTAGAAACACCATAATGGGGAGGTAGGATAACAGCCGCCACAGCAGTAGCAATGGCTGTCACGGCAACATCAGAGAGAGGTCCGCTCTTTACACCCTCTTCCTGAATCTGCTGTACCAGCTTCTCCAGCGCGTCCAGACGCGAGCTGTTCCCCTTGCGAGCTGTCGATTCCGCGGTTAACATGCTGTCAAACACCTGCGCAAGCGTCTTTTGCCCTTCAAAACCACGTTTCACGCTTGCCTGTATCTGCGTAATCAACGTCGTGTGGTGTGCAGAAAGCATATTGGCCGTGTTCGAGGCTGTCTCGATCTGGCTGAGCCGCTGGTTGAGGATTCCAATTTCGTTGCGGAGGCTCTCGAAATCATCGCCGGGGAAAGCAATCGATGCGCCCCGGTTTTTAGCAGGCGAAGTTGCAAGTGCCTCAGACAACGTCTCAGGCACAGAAGGCCCAGCAATAACAGTAGCAGCAGTAGCAGCAGTAGCAGCAGTAGCAGCAGTAGCAGCAGTAGCAGCAGCAGCAGCAGTAGAGGCTGCCGCCTGTGTTGATCGTAAGGATTGAACATCGTTTCTAAGAGTGACCGTAGCCATCTTTTGTTCTTGCATATCCTGCTCTAGCTTGGGCTTCTCGGTTGCCACAAAGTCAACCATGGACTTGACATGTTCCGGTTCAATGTCGGCCCAGGTGCTGTCGTATGCGGCAAGCTTGCTTTCGATGCCTTGGAGCTGCCCAGTCTGGTTGATGGCCCGGCTGCTCAAACGCCCTATTTCAGCATCCAGTCGCCTGTGCGTATCCTGGGTGGATTTCACATCCGTCTCGAGCGGCTTGACAGCCTTTGTCAGCTCTGCCAGCTCGTCTGATAGACGCTTGTTTTCGTCTGTCAGATGTTTGATATCGGTTTGCATGACCTGCAACGCAGTATTTGTCGCCTCTTCTGGCTGCTTTCCCGAATCGGTCGATACAACTTGCAAGTTGATTTGGCCTTGACCTTTCTCGGCCAGTGTGGCCAGCTCAGCCGCCACTTTGGCATTGACCATACTCTCAAACTTTGTCATCAGCTTCGCTTCCAGTCTAGCCTCGACCTTGATTGCTACCTTGGCCTCTAGCCTGGCCTCAATTTTGGCTTCGATCTTATCTTCGCTCTTGAGTATATCGGCCTTGACCTCGTCGAACTTTGACTTGTCGTGCGGCACAGGAATTGCACTAATCGCACTGCTTGAGCTGCTTGCGCCAAGTTCTTTTTTCACCAGTGCAAGCACCTGCGACACAAAGTTCTTTGTCAACGCCAGTGAGTCTGATGTACGATGGTCGGCCTCATTAATGGTTTCTTGGCGAGCTGCCCTCGGTTTCTCCATTCGCGCATTGAATTCGGCGACCGAGGGGAAATCGGGATAGTTCTGCTGCAAAGCTGTCCTGCGCTTTTCAGATGCCACCAACACCGCCTTCTCCTTTTGGAGGTCATAGGACTCTTTTGACTTGCGAATCGCGTTGTCGAGCGCATATGCAGCGATATCTCGGCCTTTTACATCGATTCTGTCTGGCCCACTGGAACTACTGCTCCCAGAGGTCTTTGAGGTGGTGTGCGGCGAATGGGGGAGCCGTGTGTCTACCCGCAGCGGCATGCGTGCTTCTGTAGTTCTTGGGCTGCTTGTGCTGCTTGTGCTGAACTGGGCTGGTCGAGCAGAGGTTGGAGTGCGATCTACTTTAGGGCCTGTGAGGACTGCAGAACCGTCAACGTTAGCTGGTTGTTCTGTCTCTTTAGAATAAGGCTTGAGATCCGTCTAGACTTGTAACTTACCTGGAGATGACAGCCCTGACGGCTTTTTCCGTAGAGGTGGTACACTGCTGTGTGGACTAGAGTCCCAGCTGGGCCCGCCTCGATCACGGTCCCGTTCCCAGTCTCTGTCGCGGTCATAGTCACGAGAGTCCCTGCCACGATCTCTATCCCGGTCTCTGTCTCTGTCTCTGTCCCGGTCTCTGTCTCGCTCGCGGTCGCGGTCCCGGCTGTCGTGGAAACTGGGTCGCCGCTCGCGGCTGGCGTCCCGGGACCGTGGGTGGAATGGTCGTGGCATGAATGTGTCTTGTTTTGTGCGGCCTCGGATAGGGAATACTGCTCTGCTCTCAAATCATACGGTTCCTGCTGGGCCTTGTCCTCCTTCTGTTGTGGTTTTGGCGCCTGCGGCATACGCGACACCAAACTATAGTCTTGGTCCCCCTGAAGCTCTCAAGCTCCAAGCTCTCGATGCTTTTCAAGATCCGGCCGAGCACTAATACTTCCCTCCCGAAGTTAAGTTTCCAGATTGCGTTGGCGATTGCCGATTAAGACTGTCTGAGACTAGGGTCCCTAGTGAGAGTCGAGCACAAGTGCTAAATAGCCGTTGCACGCGGTGAATGGGAAAGCCGTGCTGCTGGAATACCGCTGAAATGGCCGCCGGGAGATGGTGAATGGTGCTGACCCGGCGCGGGATTCGATTCAAATTTGTGCTCTGATGATGAACAAGTCAGACCAAACATTCGCTATTGATATATGCTTTTTCAACTTTTTGTTTCCTTCTTTTCCCTTCAGGGGCTCTTAGTCTTTCCAAATGCGGTATAGACCACCGTAATGGCACACCAAATGGCAGAGGGTAGAGCGCTAGACAAGGAACTTCAGGGTGTGATCAGAAATGCTGGTGTTGGCCAGGCTTATTTGCAGTTCAGCTGCTTGGTTTTTGGGCTTTATGAAGGGGTTAGAAGGGCAAAAACTGTCGATGTTTTTTTTTCTCTCTCAAATGCCATAAGATAGGCAGCTTCCAGTTTGCAATTTGTGTGAAATAAATAACGACTGAGCAGCCGCTGGTTCGGGAAAGAGCCCGGGCGCACCTTCCTCTTGAAAGCTGGCGAAGTTGCCTAAAGCGGCCAGAAGTAAGTTACACACGATAGACAAAGACGAGGAAGGCGCGGCCCAACACCAGCTCGAACGCTACCAGTGCGCTCTGGGGCGATAAGAGCAGCTGATAAGGATGACTTTGCGCTAAGAGGTGAAAGTAGAGGCACATACAGAAGAGTTATTTACTAGCAATAGATACAGCTAAAACCAAGAGCTTAGGTATCTGTACATAATGACCTACTGCAGCCGTCGCCAAACAAACGCGACGTGACGACCGTGCTGTCGCCCTATCTGGTAGTACGCTAGCCCGCTTAGAGCCTGCTGAAGCCTGTACGCAGAGACGCAGAGACGCAGAGACGCAGAGACGCAGAGACGCAGAGACGCAGTAGACTGACCTGCATTTGCGCCGCTTTTCCAGAACCACCTAAAAGGAAAGAGCCACCAAAAATTTCACACGCTTGCTCATTTGCTGCCCCGACGCCTCTAAAGTCTAACCCAGACGACCAGACGACGCCGACGATACCTCTTCCGCTTGAAACCCACCTCTGCCATCACCACCGCGAACCACGACCGTCCTCGACCACACACATACATCAGTCGCCATCCCATCCAACGTCAATTGAACTTGTTACTGAGCGGGCTACCCAGGACATACCCCCTGAACTACCGCAAAGATGGCTGTATGTTGATTTGGAGCTCTTGCAGCTTGTTTCCTCCCGCCTTCCCCCATGTGCTGCTGCCCACTCCCCCCCAAGCTTCCATAGCTAACCATTGACTCTCTGTCACCATCTATAGACCGTCCTGACCACCTCCGACAACAAGGACCTTCGCGGTCTCAACCTCATCGCTGCCCACTCGCACATTCGCGGCCTTGGCGTCGATGCCGACACCCTCGAGCCGCGCCAGTCGTCGCAGGGCCTGGTCGGCCAGGAAAAGGCTCGCAAGGCTGCCGCCGTCATCCTCGAGATGATCAAGCAGGGCAAGATTGCTGGTCGCGCTTGTCTTATTGCTGGCCCTCCCAGCACGGGCAAGACTGCCATTGCCATGGGCATGGCACAGTCTCTGGGCCCCGACGTGCCCTTCACATCCCTGGCGTCGTCCGAGATCTTCTCGCTCGAGATGTCCAAGACCGAGTCGCTGACACAAGCGTTCCGCAAGTCCATTGGCGTACGCATCAAGGAGGAGAGCGAGATTATGGAGGGCGAGGTTGTCGAGATTCAGATCGACCGTAGCGTCACCGGCGGCGCCAAGCAGGGCAAGCTCACAATCAAGACTACCGACATGGAGGCCATCTACGACATGGGCAGCAAGATGATTGACGCCATGACCAAGGAGCGCATCATGGCTGGCGACATTATCTCGATTGACAAGTCGTCGGGCAAGATCACCAAGCTGGGTCGCTCGTACGCCCGCTCGCGCGACTACGACGCCATGGGTGTCGACACCAAGTTTTTGCAGTGCCCCGAGGGCGAACTGCAGAAGCGCAAGGAGGTCGTGCACACGGTGTCGCTGCACGAGATTGACGTGATCAACTCGCGCACGCAGGGTTTCCTTGCGCTCTTCTCGGGCGACACGGGTGAGATCCGCAGCGAGATCCGCGACCAGATCAACACCAAGGTGGCCGAGTGGAAGGAGGAGGGCAAGGCTGAGATCGTGCCGGGCGTGCTGTTTATTGACGAGGTGCACATGCTGGACATTGAGTGCTTCTCCTACATCAACCGGGCGCTCGAGGTCGACCTTGCACCCATTGTCATCATGGCCAGCAACCGCGGCCAGTCGCGCATTCGCGGCACCGACTACAAGAGCCCACACGGTCTGCCCCTTGATTTCCTGGACCGCGTGTCTATCATCTCGACACAGCCGTACGGCCCCGAGGAGATCAACCAGATTCTGGCCATCCGCGCACAGGAGGAGGAGGTCGAGCTGACCGCCGATGCCCTGGCTCTGCTGACCAAGATTGGCCAGGAGACGGGTCTGCGGTACGCGAGCAACCTGATTGCGACGTCGCAGCTTGTCAGTGCAAAGCGGCGCGCCAAGGAGGTGACTGTCGAGGATGTGCAGCGCAGCTTCCGGCTGTTCTACGACCCGGCACGCAGCGTCAAGTTTGTGGCCGAGTCGGAGAAGCGGCTGATTGGCAACACGGGCGGCGTCGACTTTGCCATTTCTAACGGCCATGGCGAGCAGATGGAGCTGAGCTAAGCGTTTCGCTACTAGAGCCGATCAACCGCTGCTGTGTCGTGTTTGATGCATGCTCCCTTTTTGCCATTTGTCTTTGAGCTCCATGAAATGCGTTTAGTCCATATCTTGCCATTCTTGTTCTTGCTTCATATCTTGCCTCTCTCTCTTTGTCATTTAATTTTGCTTATTGTCTTTTTCTCTACTAGTTTTCTTGGGGGATGGAAAACCCGGCGTCTTAGGCGTGTATATAGTTTATCAAAGTCTTAATAGATCTTAAGATTCTTCAGATTGTCTTGAATGTCGTGTAAATTGCATGTCTGTAGATTGGTATATACCTTGTATCTGTCCATTTTCCCGCCAAACGCCCATCTATATAAATATACTCGACCAAACTCAACCAAATTTCACACTCGTCTGCCATGCCCCATCACTCCCTGCTGGCCGGAACTCGACGCCCTCAAAGTAGCCGGCGTCCTGCCATGCTTTCATTGTCGGCCCATCGTATGGCCCTTGCTTCGCGCCACCGTCGCGGCCATCTACCCACCGGTACTCCCACATCCCCGAGGCAGACCCGGACTCGTCTTCTTTTGTGTCGTCCTCCTTGACAGGATCAACCCAAGCTTCACCTGTCTCGGCACGGTACTCGCGCACAAGTCGCTCGCGCTCCATGTCGTAGATGTCTGGGTAGTCGCGGTTTAGCAGCTTGTCAGCGGCCTCGGTAATGGCCTCAATGTTTTCTTTGATCTTGGCCTGTTCGGGATCTTCTGGGTCCTTGGGCGTCTTGGCCGTCGGCTGATTGCCCTTGTTGTCCTTATTGTCCTTGTTGTCGACATCCATCTCGTCTCCGCCTTCGTCTGCTGCCTTTCGTCCCGCCTTCTTCTCCATCTGCTTCAGCTTCCACTGCGGGATACGTTTCGCCTTGGCCGGCTTGGCCTTTTCAAACTTGGCATTCAGCTTGCCCAGCCGCGCAAGTGCCTCGAGTGCCGTCTCGCCCAGCTCTAGGCGCGTGATGAGGGCGCCAAACAGGTCGGCCGTGATAATGCTGTCGTCGGCGCGGCGCGTCTGGCGCAGTTCCTGCTCGCGCTTCTCGCGGGCCTCGGCGGCGCGCTTCATCTGTTTTTTTGAGACGCCTTCCATCCAGCGGTCGTGCTGCGCATCGGGGTCCACGGCCTTGCGCACAAAGTTGCCCGACTCGTCAAACGCGCCCTCCTCCTGCTCCTCGCGCATGTTGAAGGCCATGAGCTTGGGCGCGTGCTTTTTGAGACCACCGAAGCCGACTTCTTCGTCGATACCTTCCTCCTGGATCGCGAGCGCAATCTTTTCTTCGTCGTCGGAGGATTCGTCGTCGCTTTCTGCGGCTGCCTTGTCGTTGATGTGCACGCGGCCGCCGCCCTTGCTGTCGTCTTCCTGGCCCTCGATATCCTTGTCGGACAAGAAGCGCACGTCCTTGTAGGCTTTGCGGCCGCCCGGTTTGGTGGCATCGTCTTTTGCATCGTCCTTCTTGTCGTCCTCGTCGTCGTTCTCGGCAAACATGTCGTCGTCTTCGTCATCGTCGCCACCGCCGCCACCCTCTGCATCCTCGCCCTTTAGCCGCTTGTCGTAGTTGTCGAGCTGGTCAATCAGATTGACGTCTGTTTCGCCCGTCTTCCCTGCCTTTTTTCCAGGCCGCTTCCGCTGTTCTGCACGGGCTTCAAAGGTGTCGTTGTCCGAGTCCGAGTCGTAGCCGTCAATGTTGACTGCGCCGCGCTTTGTAGCGCCTGCAGCCACGCCAATCACATCGGCATCGAGAATCTCGTCTTCTTCACGCGCGTCTGGCGCAAGGGCCGACGGGTTGCGCACATCGAATTTGACTCTGGATGCGCCGCGGTCCTCGTCGCTGTCGTCGTCGCCGCCGCCGCCGCCGTGATGTTGCCGCGCAAAGGTTTCACCGGCCCGTTTTGGCCGGGCGGCCGTAAATCTTGAAGACATGAGTGTAGTGTGAAGGGGGCTCGTAAACTGCGCGTGGTCAGTCGAGTGTTACTGAGGCCGAGGCTGACAGAATTGTCGAGTTCGCAAGGCTGAAGTATTTGGTATTATGGCTGACTTCAAGCTTGCCATCAGCGAAGTGCAAGTAGTTTAGTTACACGTAACAAATACTAAATAGACTATATAAACTTTTGCCCCTCAGCAAGCTCCAGCTTCCAATAGTGGGTCTGGTCAAATCGTCATTCACCGTTGCCTCCGCTTTCCAACGTCACTATTGCTACAGTGTTCAGCTACCTACAAGTAAAATCGAGTCTCTCAGCATCACCATCAACTTTTTGCTTCGAGTACCTAAATTACCACCGATACGACTGCTTCTACTTCTGTCGATACATTATCAGTATTAACGATCGCTACACGTCACCTTCCCTCGACGACAGCACCTCGTGTGTCTAGCTACGAGCATGGTATGTTGCTGCTCTTCGACCTAGGTCAACCTGCTTCTGAGAGGACAGTATCTAATCTGTGATCGGTGACAGTATAACACAGGCTATGGATACGGTGCTCCCCGCCGCGGCGGTGCGGCGATGCGCTTTGATGAATACTACCGCTGCTACCCCATGGTTATGGCCCCCGGCGCCGAGCGCCCCGAAATCAACTTTGGCTCCAAGATCCTGCTGCCCCCATCCGCCCTCGACAAGGTGTCCCGTCTGCACGTGCAGTGGCCCCTGCTTATGGAGCTCGTCAACTCGGAAAAGGGCAAGCATTCGCACTGTGGTGTGCTTGAGTTTGTTGCGGAAGAAGGCCGCGCTTACATCCCGCAGTGGATGATGCAGACGCTCCAGCTCGACGTCGGCGATATGTTGCAGATAAAGACCACATCCCTCGAGCTGGCCCGTCTTGTCAAGCTGCAGCCCCAGTCGCCCGCCTTTTTGGAGATTAGTGATCCCAAGGCCGTGCTGGAGCGCGCGTTCCGCAACTTTGCCACGCTCACCAAGGGCGACATCTTTAGCTTTGAGTACAATGGTGACGTCTACGACGTGGCCGTGCTGGAGGTCAAGCCCGAGACGCCCAAGATGGGTGTCAGCATGATCGAGACGGATGTGTCGGTCGACTTCGCAGCGCCCGTCGGCTATGTCGAGCCCACACCGGCGGCCGAGGGCGGCAGCGGCGCGAGCAGGCCCGGCCGGGCCATCAAGGGCCCTGGCGGACAAAACCTGTCTGGCGCAGGTGGTGTCGTGCGCAGCCAGGGCACCATGGCTGCAGCCATCAACTATGACGCCATTGCACCCGGCTCGGCAGTCCACGAGGGCACCAACTTTGGCGGCGAAGGCCACAAGATTGGCAGCAAGAAGTCGGCAGCAGCATCGGCAGCAGCGACACCGGCCCAGAAGCCATCGACGCCCATCCCAGTGCCCACGGCCAACATTCCCAAGGCGCGTGCCCGTGGCGGACCACAGCCTCTTCGCCTGCCGCCCAACAAGCTGTTCTTTGGTTACGCCATCCGGCCTGTCAAGACCAAGGAGCAAAAGGAGAAAGAGGCGGCCAATGCTGACAAGCCGCAATACTTTGCCGGCAGGGGCCAGAGCCTTAGAGATGCTACGGCGCCAAAGAAGAAGAACAGCAGCGACAAGGATGAGGACATGTCAGGCACCGAAAAGAAGCAGCGCCGATAAAAGGTATGCTGCGTCTTCTCTGATTTTTTGGGTTTATAGTGTACACATTATTTTTTGTACACGAGTGCACTTTTCGGCAGTACTTGGGTCTGCGTCTTTACGGCATGGCGTTTAGGTTGAGTTTCAATGATGTAGTTATTTGGGCAAATATCAAATGAAGATGTGAAGGTCGAGATTAACTTTTGGTGAATAATAATGTAACTTCCATGGACCGAGGTGACGCTTCTCTTCGTTCAGGTTTTTGTCACTTCACGTTGACTAAGATTTACGGAATAAAATTAGCTCTTCTCGTTGTTCATCAGCTTTATACAACTCACTTTAAAGATTGCAGTTATTTCTACGTCTGCAAAGCGCTTCTACTGCCTTTGTGAAGTAAATTATTGAATTAATTTCCTCGTCTCCAGCCGCCTTTGTCCTTGTATCTGACATCATACTAGTGTCCTGTAGATTGTGTTTCCTGCATGCGATTCCATAACAAATATTTGTGGCACTCAGCAATTTCCTTTGACTTTCCTGTCTTCTCTACAGCGTACAGAGATCATTCATGCCTCTATCATGTAGTGCGCTGACCGTCATATCACAGACAGCTCCGAGTCGTATCATCAGGCTTAGACACCTTCGTGGCCTTCAAGTGCAGCGTCGATGAGGGCACACACACTGGTCTCGTCGAAGATGTGCTTAACTGTATCTTCATCGGTGGCCTCTTCCTTGGGAGCTGCCTGAGCATCTTGAGAAAGCTCATTAGCCAAAAGCGAGGACGAGTGTCCAACCTTGCCGGTAGGCAGAGGGATTCTGCCCTTGGACTTGGCCTTGCTCGGTGTCACCGGAGGCGAGTTGATGGCGACAAAGCTTGTAGTACGCACCGGCGTCTCGGGCGCGGCCAAGATGTCAAAGAGGTTTGGGCTCTCGGGGCCGGCCGGCCCAGCAGACTCAAAAGATTCGGCAGGCTCGGCTGAGTTGGCAACCGAGTCAAAAGAGTCGGATACCTCTCTAGTCACCTCATCAGACTCGGTCTTGACCGATGTCGTGGCTGATGTCTTGCGGCGCTTGGTGGTCTTGGCCAGTGTAGACTTGGTGGACGACTTGGCGGGAGTCGACTTGACCGAAGATTTGGCAGACGACTTGGCCGGCGTGGGCTTTTCAGAGTCCTCATCCTTGACAGGCGTGTGCAGCTCATCGGCGAGCTCCTCCTGAGAGCCAGACGCGCGGGGCTTGCGCGGCGTCTTGACCTCGAGGCCATGCTTCACCTTGATCTGGTAGAAGCGCTTCTTGGCGGTAGCTCCGTTCTTGAGGCCCGAGTCCTTGGCGACCTGGTCCCAGTCAATGTCGGGCTGGCCCTTGACATTCTTGAAGATGTTGAAGAAGAGCATGGCTTCCTGGGGGTTGGGGCCAGTCGGCGTGGTGGGCTCCTCGGTAGCCATTGTGATGGGAGTAGAGGCTATGTTGGTTTTGTAGATAGTGAAGGTATGGGAGAGTATGATAATTTATCTACCTGACTGAGCTGAGAGTTGTTGGTGAGGAGGAAGATGAAGCAGAAGGTTGAGAAGTATGAGAAGAAATAAAGGAGAGGATTTGGAAAAACATAAGATGAGAGCAGGATGAATAGAAGAAGGAGGAGAAGGAGGAGAAGGAGAAAAAGAAGGAGAAAGAAAAGAAAAGAAAAGAAAAGAAAAGAAGAAGAAGAAGAAGAAGAAGGAGGAGAAGAAGGAGAGAAGGAAACAAGGAGGAGAAGAAAAGAAAAAAGGTGAAATATAGATGAGAGATGAAGGGCTGTTGCGTATAGAACATGCGGAAGATAAAAGAAGCTTCTACAGGAGCTGGACGAATAGCAGCGGGATGTCTTGTGAGCAAAGGGGTACCTACAGATTGTAAGTGAAGTGAATCTGATATCATATCAAGTAGACAGTCCGCGGTAGACGCAGAGTGAAGACAAAAGTGATGGCAGGGTGAGAGCTGTCGTGCAAAAGAACAAGAAGTGGACTGCATGTGATACGACCGGCCAGACTGCAGCCAGCTTGTTGTAATTCAACGAGTTAAGACCGAGCAGATTATTTGATTATCAGTATGGCATAGTGAGTTTGAATTAGGATTTATTTCATGGCAGTCTGATGTCTGAAGACGTTTCAGACGAGTAGAGACGAGTAGAGACGAGTAAAAAAGACAAGCAGACCAGTGAAGTGAGTTTTGAAAGCAGACTTGGCAATATAAGCCACTTATAAGAAATAATAAAACAGCAAGCAAAAATCAGACTATAACGCAAGTCTCGGAAGAACAACCGAAAGAAAATTAAAGACAAACATAAGATATACAATACAGCCCTGCTGCCGCCATCCTCTTTTTTATTATATAGCATCCCATCAGCACCTGTTTTATATCATTAGACCTCCCCGGCATTATCGTGAAAAATAAAAACAGTAATGAAGGAGAAAAGAACATAGAAGAACATAATTTTGAAAACAAGAGCAAATAAAAAAGTGGACAAATGAGAAGAAACAAGGAAAGAAAAGAACAAGACAGCTCTAGAAATAAGAGAAGAAGACTGTGATGGAGTTGAGAGTCTGCAGACAACGAGTCCGATCATAAAAACGCCCAAGAAAGAAGAAAGGAAGAATATAGTAACAAAACAGTATTATGATCAAGCGTGAGGACCCTGGCTGATCATGGCATCCCAGTTGCTACTGTGCTTTGCAAATGCTGCCATGTACTGCTGATTGGCCTGGGCCTGGTTCTGGGCAGGCACTTGAGGCTGATCATCGACCATGGCAAACAGACTCGTGCTCGGATCAATCGAAGACATCATGGGATCCATGCCGTCAACTTCAGAAGCAGCGGAGAAATCCATGCCGGATCCAATGTATGGCGACATGTCAAGGCTGCCGGCGTCAAGGGTGTCCTCCAGCAGCGGCGATGCAAACGGCGTGGTCCACTGCGTGTGTGGTGTAGCAGCAGAATCGTTGACAGACTGGTTCTGGTTCTGGTTGTGGTTCTTGGAGACCGCCGTGAAATTGGCACCACCAAATGCAAGATAGTTGTCGACATTGGTGGTGGACATTTGCTTTTGCAGGATATCGTCACTGGACGGCGTGAGCAGACGAGCCCGCTGGCCAAAAAAATGGCTCTGATGGCCCTGATGAGGCTGGTGGACTTGCACCTGGTTGACATCAGCCAGGCCATGCAGAGAACCGGCCGAATGGTGCCGCATCATCAGGGCACCGCCCGAGTAGTTGGACATATGCTGGTTTTGGTTGTGCTGGGTGTGGTGTCCATTCTGTGAAGTGTGCAGCAGAGGCATGGAATGGATGCGCGCGGGACCAGTCGAGAGGCCGAGGCCGACACTCATATCAGATAGGCCGTAGCCGTGGATCTGCTGGCGGTGAGCCTGAGAGTGAGAATGGACCTGGACCTGGGGCACTTGAGGAATCTGGTGCAGCGCCGTCTCCATGTCCATGGTGGGCGAGTGCATGTTTGTCTTTCTCTTTTTGAGAACAACCAGTCTGTCGTTTGACGGCACCGGTGCCGCAGAGAAAGCAGGCGCCGACTGGAACAGGTGCTGCTGGCCGATTAGGGGAGACTCGTCCATGAAGCCAAAGTCAACGTTGGACTCGGCCTCCATGGGCGGCGACGGCAGCGATGAGAACGAAGCCGAAGCCTGCACGTCCATAATCTCGGGGTCTTCCTTGGGGAACACCTTTGCCGGCATTGCCATTGGCTTGGCCTTGGCCTGCCCGCAAGTGTCCATTTCCGCGGATCTGTAGGATATTTTTCTGGCCGCCTTGGACTGACCTCTATTCTCCTTTCCCTTTCCAGTGTATTGATCGTCGTCGTCGTCCACTTCGGTGTCTCCGTCGGCGTCCTCGTCCTTGTCATCATTATCCTCGTTGTTCTCGTTGTCCTGGCTCTTGTTGTCCTCATCGCGCGCTACATGGCGAGCACCGACGCTCTTCCGCTTGGTGACTTTGTTGCAGGACTTTGCTCCTGAGCCTTTTGGTTGCCGCTTTGTTGACTTGCTGTTTTCGACCGCATTACGGAACCGCGAGTAACGCATGCGGGCTGCATGGCCATTGGAGATGCCCTCGAGCAGGACGGGATCGGAAGCGACTTGGTTCCAGTCAATCTATTGGTGAAATATTGTTAGATTCTTGCACAAGAGAATATGATTGGCTGCACAAATGACTCACATCCTTGAGGCTTTTCTGCTTGAGCATGGCATAGAGCAGGCGGGCGATGGCCTTGTCGGGGTTGACGCCTGGCGTAGTGGTTGCAGAGGCAGAGGTGGCTGAGGTGCCTGAGGCCGAGCTGCCTGGAGTTGACATTCTTTTGGCTGATGTGTTGTTTGCATTCGCTGAAGATTGTCCTCTGTTTGATGCCATTGTTGTCAGTGTTGAGTGTCGAGGGAGGCGTATGATGTGTGGCGTGTGGCGTGTGGCGTGTGGTGTATGTCGAGATGCAAGAAATTGAAAGAGGTAGAAGACAGATCCAAATGGGTAAACGTAGGAAAGAAGAAAGGAAGGGAGACCTTTTATAGTCGACTTGTTGAAGACAATTTTGAAAACTGCCGATGAATCAATGCGTAAACGCAAATGTCGCAAGGCGGTGATGAGCAATGGCAAGATGCACAAGGCAGAGGTAGAGTTGACAAATAAAAGAACATGTGTTGAAAAGGGGTATCTAAAAAAAAGCAGAAGAGAGAAAAAAAGAGAAGGCTGTAGTTGTAAGCTATAGGCTATAGACTTGGTTGAAGGCCAGATGAAGGTGGTGATGCGGCTCGCAAACATGCGAACTCATAGAAAATTAAGGAGACCAAGGAGTCAAGGCGTCAAGATTATGACTGTTTTATATTATGACTGGTCGGAGGTATTGTACTGTCCCGTGATGATAGGATGAAGTATACGGGAATGTGAAAAGTATAAGTGACTATATATAATGGACTGAATAGTCCCGTGACTGGTGGATGAGGGATATCGAGTGTCGATGTATCCTATTGTCATGTGTATGGCGAGGCTGACCGGGAGGTAGTGGTAGAGTAGGCAGTAGTAGAGGATGTGAAATGCAACGAGGCCAGGCAGAGAAGGGGCAGATTAAAGGCAGAGACGAGAGAGCGAGGCAGAAGAGACGAGAGGTGAGAGAGAGGAGATTGGGGAGGGGAGGGTATTTAAACTACCAGGCAAGCGTGAACCAGGACTACGGTACGTTTACGTAGGTTTTCACAGACCAGCTGGGGCCGCTAGCATCTTACAAGTGCAGGGGTCTTTTTTCGGCTGTTTTCTGGTTACTGTTTGGTAGTTGTCTGTGATATGTGGATTCCTGGGTGGGAGTCAATTCTGAGTGATACCTGGTTGCTTGACTGTTGGTTGTCTGTAGACAGTTGGACTAGAGGTTGATGGAATGTTACGGTGGGTGACGACGAGTAGAGATAATTGAAGAAGGTATCTTATAGTAGAGATGCTGGGATGCTGGGACTGGGATACTGCTGTGATGTGGGCTGTGGACTGGGGATGGAGCAGAGGGACAAGCAAGGGAGGTAGATAAATAGAAGCAGAAGTAGAGAACTTTGAGAAGATAAATGAAGCGAAAAAAGAAAAGAGAGACAAAAGAGGAGTAGTAAAAAGGGATGGGCCACGAGGCTTATATAGCTTGCGTGTTGCTTAGTTGACTACTGTACGGTTATATTTGTGTATGAATACTCTGTGCGCTTGGACTACTTGTGTGATGCATGATTGGACATGGTGATACGATGTGACAAGCGTGAATTCATTTGCGGGTCAGGAAGCCGGAAATATTAAAGCTAGTATCTCGAGATAATCTGTGACTGGTTGCCTAGACGATACTATTCAAAATGCACAAGATGGAACAGATAGACAGCAGAGAGAAAACAGAAAGGAGAAAAGAGAAACGGACGAAAGAAAACAGAGGGGAGATGACCCGCTGGATGTGGGATGTCGGAGTTGGGATGGGTGTGAGGGGCGCGTAAAGTGGTTTTACAGAGGTGGAGAAGAAGACAGGTAGTAGAAAAAGACGGAAGAAGATACAAGAAAGAAAATAGTATGTACAAGGAAGAGGGGATGGATGTGAGGGAATGCAACTTTGGAAGCTGAAGAGATGACTGAAACAATGACTCACAGAGGTGCAGATAGCACGGAAGATGCAGAGGCACTAAAGCGAGATGGATAGGCGATATAAATGATAAGAGAAGGCTATTGACAAAGAAGTGATGATTGAAATTCAAAAGAGTTTAGATAGAGAGAGAGAGAGAGAGAGAGAGCAAAAAGGGAGAACAGAAGAGGGAGCCGACGTCAAAAGGCCAGACCGACAACAACCCGATTGATGTGATCAAATACAAGTAGATATCAAGCCTGATAAATAGATAAAGCACACAGACAGTCGTACCGAAGAAAGGGATAGTCAAAAATCAAATGCAGGGGCTGTCTCGTATTGAGTGATATTGCCCATCGGCCCTACAGCAGATGCCAAGTGAGTCAAGTAAAAGTCTCGATGATTCACTGCAATTACGCTATTTACAGCGCGACGTACGCGTAAAGAGTTTCCGAGCAGGGACTTGTGCCGCGATACTGGCGCCAGATCATATGACCAGAGTGGGGCCTAATTCCTGCTCTCTTAAAAGAGGAATAACAATGCCCATATTTCCCAGGCAGCAGCAGGTGGGCCCACTTATTCTGTCTCGGCAGCAAACGACTTTAACTTGCAAGTAGACGCTTTCTAGTTTGCATTTGAAATAATCATAAAGAGGAGATGCGTCTTCTATTGTGATCAGTGGCCAGTTTCTGTTCTCAGAATCTCATATTGCCCCATTTGGTTTTGCACTTGCAAAAACGCAAAAAAACGCAATCAACACTTTGAAAGTGCAAAGTGAATGACAATAATGCAAGGCACCAATGCAAATGCACGTGACACTCCGCGTGCGAGTGGGTCTAGTGGGCCGGGTACGGTCCGCGGTTAGCGGTCGAGCTGTCGGTGAGACTCCGTGAAGCTGGGAGCTTGATAGCTGTAGCTCCGAGCTGTCGAGCTGTCGAGCTATCCGACGGCAAGCCACAATGCCAATCCAACTCCATACCAAACACTGGAGCGACCGTGCCGACAGAGATCTCTTCTTCAGCATCCTGTCCGTCAAGAACATTGGCACCATCAGCGGCAGCGAATGGAACGTCATTGGCAGTGACATGCGCACGCTCGGCTATGGCTTCACCAACGAGGGCTGCCGGCAGCACTTTCAGGGACTGCGGCGGTCGATTGTTGACAAGAAAAAGGCAGAGGGGGTAGAGGTTGGAGAGGCTTTGCCGTCTGCAGGCCAAAGAGAGACAGCAGAGACAGCAGAGACAGAGACACAGACTGCCAGTGCAAGTCTCACTACAAGTCTCACCACGCCAAGCGTGAGCTCTGCAAGTATGGGCAGCCTGCCAAATGGCATTGACCCGACACGCAACCCAATCACACGTCGGCCCGGGCCAGGACGCGGCCGGCCGCGGAAACAAAAGGGCGACACAAGCAAGAACATGAGCAGCACAGCAGAGGAACCGAGTGCCGAGTTACTAGCTGCTGCCAATGGGCTCAGACCGCTGTTGCCGGCCAGCGGTAGCAGTGGTGGTGGTAGCAGTGATGGAAAAAACGGCGTTGACGAAGCTGTCGGGGCGAAGAAAGCTGCACCGGCAACTACCTTGGGGAAACGCCGCCGAGAGCCGCAGTTGCAGATGCAGGCACAGACACAAACACAGACACTGACACAAACACAAACACAACCTCTTTCTCAGTCAGTCGCTCGGAATCAGTCTCTAGTGCCTCTGCCTGCTGCTGTGCCTGCCTCCCTGCCTGTCGACAACATCTCTGCTGTCTGGGTGTCGTTTGATAACGCCTCGGAACACCATCAGGAACAAGAGCCTGGAGATGGCAATGGCCAGCTGAACAAGAAGCAGAGACTAGATGCGGCTCCAGCTGCAGTGCCTTCTGCCTCTGTTCCTGTTGCCATGCCGTCGTCATTGGCTGCCACCGTGCAGGATGATGTCGTGTTTGCCGCCCTTGCAGACAACGATGCAGCATTTTCCGAAGAGTGAGTTTTTGCAGCTGTCCTATAGCCATCTTTAACTTGTGTGCCCGACTAACTGTTCAGCTTCCCATTCGAGGTCTAGCCGTTTTATAGCTGTTATTATGCCGCGACTTTCCTGCACTTGCTTTCTTCACCAATTTTCTATACCACACTTACGATTTATGATCTACGAGACAACGACACGACAGCATGAAACACGGCAACACGATAGTATTATGAGATAGTCGATGCACGAGTACTTTGCATTTCTTTGCATTTCTTTGCATTTCTTTGCTTTTAGTTTATCGCTTCTGATACATTTTAATCGATTTTACGAGTTATGATTTTTATAAATTTCTGAATAATAAAATGCATAATAAATTTGCTTTATTAAACAGATAAATTAGGAAATAAATGTCATGTAAACTTATCTATTATATTTCATTCGCTTGCACTCGATATCTTACATCATGCCCGTCGCCGTAGTCGGCCCTACTGATCAACCAGCTTCGGCCATGTTGTGTCGTCTGCTCTCAACTGTGCCTGACCTCATCTTCACTTCAGCTTTAACTCAAGTAAAATTAATAAAATTATACACGTAGACAGGACAACTCTTCATGCATCAAATATGCCAATGCTATCTTCTGGTACTTGGATCTTTATAATCTTCTCATACCGCGGCATCTTTTCTAGCCATCTTCCGTAAACACTTTAGCTTCAGGCACCTCGACTTTGTTTCATCAATCCTGATATCACCACCCTCGATCAAGCTTTCACCATTACGCAAACTACCAACTGCATCATGTCTGAAGAAAAGAATTCCAAGTGGGACAACGACGCCCATATCAGCCTGTGTTTGGCCCTGGACAAGGCATTGGCCGATGCTGGAAGCACGCCGGTCAAACACCAGAATCTCATCGTAGCCTGTCTGGCTGCAAGTGGCTTCCACTTTACCTGGGAAGCCATTCGGTAGGTGTATATATTCTCGAGCTCCTTGTCTGTCCTCTGCTTTTGTCTTCTGTCTCCTGTCTTCTGTCTTCTGCCCCCTTCTCTTCTCTTCGCGCACTTCTTCACTACCGTCTTTCTTCTTTCTTTTCAAACACAACCAACTTGCCCAACATTGTCAAGTTGACATCTCCAACAACCATCAACGTTTACAATACACACAATGGTCAAGTGGGATGACAAGGCTACGGCCGACCTCTTCTTCTCCATGATGGCTGTCGTCTGCCCGATCATCAATGAGGAGCAAAAGGCGGCCATCACTGCAGATATGCAGAAGCGCGGCTACGATGTCGTCTGGAACGGTATTCGGTACATAATTTACTGATGTTGCCTGCTAAATCTTGCTGTTCCTTGCTGTTTGTTTTGCTTGCTTTCACTCTAATTTGCCAGATTCGCCTAGTCTTGTGTCACTATGCATTCACTCTTTACCTGCCCAGCCATTTGTTTGTTTATATTGGCCATCCTCTATCTTTCGCTGCCCACCTGCAAAATCAATTACATCTACAAACTGCATCTATCATTTACTCATCTACTTCACCCATCTGTAATCACATTTGCCACATCTACACGGCCACTCCAACATCACCATGTCTTCCAAGTGGGACGGCACGCTCAAGGACGACCTCATCCAGGCGTTTTTCACAATCTCGCCTCCATCGGGGGCCGACCAGAAGAAAGATATTGCCGAGTTTCTCAAGGCTCGCGGCCATACCATCACCTATGATGCAATTCGGTGTGTTTTGTGCACCTGACCTTTTTTATGTTGTTCTGTTGCCCTGTAATTCACTCTTGTTCCCTGTACAGGCTGCCTGCATTGCCCATTCACACATACACTTGCACTTGATTATATCTTGTTTACTCCACCATCACTTTATAATATCATCTTCTTTCACCATCCTCCCTACATCTACACCCATCCACAACTACACACCAAAAACACATATCCAATATACACACATCACAATGTCTGTCAAGCGTGTCACTGCCAACTGGGGTGATGCCGCCCTGTATGGTGACTTGCTTGCCGAGCTCACCACGCTTCTCCGACCAACGCGTGAGCAGCTTGAGGGCATCGTCGCGACCATGAATGGACGTGGCCATGAGATGACCTACCATGGGCTAAAGTTTGTGCACTTGAAATTCCTTTATCTCTTGTCTTACTTTTCACGCATGCTCTTTGCCTCCCCTTTTTTCCATATTACTGGCCGTTTTGTCATTTCACTTGTCTTTGTTTCAACTTACTTTCAACCTTATATCACTTGCTTCTTCACTTCTCTCCCCCATCCATTCAACTCCCATCTTCCATCCACACATCAACCTCTACTTGACCATCATCACTTTACACCTACACAACATCTACACATACACAATGCCTGTTCAAAATTGGGATGGGGATGCCCACCGCGATCTTCTCGTCGCCATGTACGATGTCTGCAGTCCTAGTGGATCAGATATTCGCATGATTCTCGCCCGCACATCCGCCATGGGTTATACCTACTCTGAGCGTGCGATGACGTGTGTATCACATTAATATTGCTTTTATTTCACAAATGATGGACTGCTAACGGCCTAGCCAACACCTTCAGAAGCTCCGCCGCACTGCTGGCGAGGCTGGAACCGGATCTTCCCCGGGCACGCCCAAGGCCCCAAAGACTCCCAAGACTCCGGCTTCCAAGGGCACTGGCGGCCGCAAGAGATCGGCCAAGAAGGCCTGCGAAGAGCCTGACACGAACAAACTTGACGGCGATGGAGACGACAGCGACAACAAGAACGGCATCGGTTCTGCCATTGAGTCTGCTGCCAACAGCGGCGACGACATTGAGTCTCAGTGTCCTGCTGCCAAGCGTGCCAAGATTGAGACTGACGTCAATGATGAGTGAGTTGTCAGCTGTGTAGAGAACTGCATTGAGTACATTCTAACGAAAGCAGGGACTTCCAGAACTGGATGGACACCATGAAGGAAGTCTAAGCCTGCCATTGCCACTGAAGCGAGCCGTTTGCAAACAAGGCCGTGGCAAACACCCGGCAGTGCACGGCAGTAATAAGGCGGCTGCATATAGTATACGAAGAAACGACGAAAGAAAAGCGAATGGATGGGATTATGGAGGTGTAACACGATTTACAGATGGGCTTTGCTGTTTTCTTTTGTTTTCGGTGCACAGCCGAAATGGGATTGATGGGTGTTGAGAGACGATGTACGACGGGATGGCGAGCTGACAAGGAAGATGACAAACGAAAATGGTGGCGTTACTTTATGTTTATAATCCGGCGATGAGCTTTAGTAGCCTGGCTCTCGGTAATGGTTGATGGACGGCGAGATGAGATGCCAAGGCATAATGCTAATATAAAATAATTTCACATTTCACTGCAACGGCCATGAGATGCCTTCAAAGCACTCGTGACTGTATCGTAAACATTGTTGATCATTGCTCATTCTATACGAGTCTACTGGTCCCCATCTATGAGACCTCATGGCGTCCACAGATTTGCATCCCCAATGCCGTCGACTATTGTCCGCCATATGTGCAGGTAGCTGTGCCCGCCCGGCACAGACAGCGCCAGCACCTCGGTGCACCGCACAAAGTCGCGCACATGTGTCGACGGCGAGGGCATCCAGCTCTTCCTAATGGCCGTCGCCGGCGCACACCTCGCCACTACCGGTGGAATAAACCCGTCACTCGCCAGCGCATCGTGGCAGACACTCGCCGCTTGGGCTTCAGCTGTACACAACACATGATGCCGCAGAGATAGCATGCCGCGGCTGTGCATGTTGGGGTTTGTACTAGAAACATCATCGGCTTCCTGGGAGTAGTTGACACATTGGCGGTGGCGCGCAACAACGGGCAAGAACAGCAGCCAGGCAACGTTGACGAGCGGAGGGTCTTCTGCCGACAGAGAGTGGTCCAGCCCCGACAGCGGCGATGGTATTTGGTTCATGCAAGCAGCCACGTCACCAATGAATGGGCATCCTAAGCAATCGGCCAGTATGTCATGCAGTGCAATGTACGCTTGCAGAGAGTAAGTGCTAGGAGACGTGTCGCGCATAGTGAGCGAGGGTGATGTCGGGGCAGCCTCGGCCAACTGGCAAGTCAATGCGGCTCAGGTCGGGGCGGTTGTAGATGACTTGCAGCAAGAGGTTGATGCGGTGGAGCGACTGCAGCAGCCGCCGTCCTTCTGGACCGCACGTGGTGTCGTCTGCTGATTCCGTGTGTGGTTATATTTGAGTTTGGACACTACCTCTTGCTTATACTGTGACTTATGTAGTTGTGTTGGAGGTAGTGGTAGACGACCGGTGCCACACGAGCTGCACACAGGTCCGCACGTCAACGTTCAGCCGCTCCCACACAAGACCGCGACTCGGGTCGGCCAGCTCGGAGATAAGCAGCAGCACCCTTGCTGCCAACGAGTCTCCGTCGGCGGCTGAGATAAGCGGCGTCACGAGGTCGTTGGCCCAGTCGCGACACACGTGGGCATACACGCGCCAGCTAGGCGTCCGGTAGCTCTGCCTTGCTGCGGCAATAGCGCACGCCATGAGGATGTAGAGCTGCTCTATGCGTTGTAGCTTCTTGAGACCGGGCCCGTCACGGTCGAAGACTCTTGGCGACAGAATATCGTACTGCGGCTTGATGCAGCGGTTTTAGCGTACCAGCAGTATACGGACCATGCTCAGAGTCAGCATGCCGCGGTCGCTGCGCCGGTCCAACAAGGTCTGCCTGTGCTGCCGGAGGCAAAAGACAAATGTATGCTTGCATGCTTAGAGGATTATATGCTTGTGTGCTTGTGCTGCTCGAAAATGGGGCGTCGTGTATCATGGTCTGACGTATAGTGCGACTTCAAATTCCCAACATGCACGCCTTGCAAGCTAGCCAATGCCAATTGTGTCAAGTTCGACCCGTCCTCTTGTGAGGCTGCCCCCAGAGGCCTCGTCAAGTCTCTGGAAGCACGCGTTGATGAGCTCGAGGCACAGACTCTGGCCTTTCGAGCAGCACCCCAGAATGTGCCCAACTCCAGATTTCTGCAGTGGGATATGGACTGGAGCATGCTGCCGGCGGTCGAGGTCGAGAAGGTCACCGGACTTGCGCCTATGGTCAACACAAGCTGGTATGCAGTTGGATGCAGAGAAAAAGCCGATAGCAGCGGCTGGAACGCAAGGTAGCCAAAGTAAAAAATGGATGAGAACCACGAGTAGTCTGACCGACAAGCTTGAGGTCTGTCTGCAGGTCGTAGATGACTGACTGGGCCATGACGCTCTTGTCCATGTACTGAATGGTGTAGGATACGATCATCAGCGGCATCAGCACCCCGTCAACCTTCTTCAGCACTGCACGTTCTTCCTCGGTCGTGTACGATATCGGGCTATTATTTTCAATGAACCCCGGTGCCGCATCTGACTCGTCATAGCGAGCAGCTGCCTTGCTGCCGTCGGGCTGTAAGTACTGCGACTCGTTCATGGCGTCTCTGTGCGGTAGTCCGGTTTAGAGAAGTTGGCCAGGTTCTACTGGATGTGTGTCATGGATCATTTAGTCAAATTTTACAATGCATTGTAAACATGTTAGAAACTGCATTACCTTTGATAGTAATCTACATGATCCTGCACAATGCCGCGATACCACAATGATAGCTGCGGTCCAGCCAGCATATTGACTTAACATATATGACCTCGGGTGTTGTGTTTTTAGATTTTTGTTTTTGTATTTTTGTTCTCTTTTTGATTTTTGTCTTGGCATTCTTTTTAGTATTATTATTATTAGTCTTGTTTTATGTTGTTGTATTATTTAGTACAAGCGCTATAGTACGGCATTCTGCCGTACTATACCGCTTACCGCTACCCCTATTTTTAGTATTACTAGTCTTGTCTGTCACCTCCGGTGACAGACACAGACGCGTCTATCATGGACATGGCATCGAAAAATTGAAACTTTTGAATTCGGACTTGAGATTGATCTCGATCGGTACACTACGAACCTCCTCGACCACTTTTCAGACTTTCTGGACCCTTATTCGTGAAGATACAAATTGGGCCTCCTGGCCTCTGGCCAGGAGAGCCCAGCCCGACCTCCTGCTTACACGCCTAGCCTTACTGGTTAGAGGTGGTGTGTTGGTTGTTGGTTAGGTAGATAGCAGGACAGTACGCACCCGTCCTCGCTCTCAATATGCACCTTGTTCCTATGTGCCGGTGGCACACCGTATACATATAGCACACCCTCTTGATCTTTGCCTTATCTCCGTGTTTAATCATTTCTTATTTTCAGTTCTCTGTATGTTTTTTTTTGTTCCCTTTCTCTCCTAATGCAGCTGTAACTGTGGTATCTCCATCCCGGATGCTTACATTGGCCAGTCCCGTACGCTAGGCGCTCTACAAGAATTTGATTCTGCCGCACGCCATACACCGGCGCCGATCCGGAGCTATATCCCACTACTGGAAATAAGGTACACTTCCAGTGATGGGTGTAAGTGGTAGACAGAAAATTGTGGTACACATGTAGTTTGAATTGGAGTTAAATAGTACGCCGTCGTTTATTCTTGGTTATCCTCGATACTCGATAACGCAAACATCCTGGGTTGAACATCACAATGACAGACTCTCTTCATACTAGCAACCTCTTTGATGTTGCTGGCTACTGGGTGGCCATAACTGGCGGAGGTATGGTCTCCATCACAGAATAGGAAATAATAAATACATTAATACGGTCAAAATAGCTAATTGTATTCCCAGCCAGCGGCGTCAGTCGTATGCTTGCCCGCGGCTTTGCTGCCAACGGTGCCAACACTATTCTCATCGGAATTAACGAAAAGGCATTGCTAGAGACAAAGACAGAACTAGAAGCCATCAAGTCGTCAAGCCCAAAAACCGTCACAACGTGCGTTCCCTAAGACTCGACATCGCTGGAATATTTCACTTGCTAATTTTGCAGTATCCAGGGCGATCTATCATCCGAGGAGGGCGTCTCCAGCATTGTCAAAAAAGTCAAGGCTGCACTGAAAAGCACCTCTGTCAATCCAGTGCTCGACGTCCTCATTCACTGCGCTGCCGTCCGCCATGTCAACGAGATCACCTATATACTGGGCGAGAGCCTGTAGCAGCTCCAAGACGCAACCCTCCCGTGCTCCTACTCGGGTCGGGAGCAGACATTCCGCGTCAATGTGCTCGCACCCTACTACCTGACAGCTAGTCTCATCACTCTGCTTGGTTCAGCATCGGCTCGCGGAGTCCCCAGCGGTCGCGGCAACGCGATTCTGTTCTCGAGTCCAGCCAGGGTGCACAACAACCAGTTTGTGCCAACATACCAGACATTCAAGGCCGCTGTGGACCACCTCGTGCACATTCTGGCCGCCGAGTTTGCCGACTACTACATCCGCATCAACGCCATGTCGCCCGATATTGTGCCATCAGGCATGACTCTGAGCGCAGCCGAGGGCGGCAACCTGGACCTTGCAGTGGAAGCACCGGCGAAGCGTGCTGAAATCAAGAATAAAATAAATATGAATAATAATGGCAATTTCATATCAGTTTTGCATGTATCAGTCTTTGAGAAAGAAATCCTATCTAGTACTGAATGTAGCATTTCTAAAATGTGAATACGATTGAAAGTCAACATTCAATAGGGTTTAACAATTATTTTACATAAATTATAGTTAAATTAAATTATATTTCTATGTACAGATAATTTGACACAGTCAACATCTTTCAGCATCTGCAATAATATGGATCAAAAGAACTATCACAACACATCAACTTGCTTCAACTAAATCGGAGCTCCAGAAACATTATTATCATCTCAACCATACTGTTTTGACGTAGACACACACCATAGACCTCTACATGACATAGCGGAAGTTGCGGGTTCTTGCGGTCAGTAACGTTCTGCTCACCGAGTGCAGCACCCAGACGCAGCTGCTCCTCCTTGCTGAGGCCAGAGGCGGAAGGCCAGAGGCAGCGGCCTCACGGCCACGGCGTCTTTTTTCGCGCATGTACCAAAGACGCCACAGAATGACAGCCAAGACCTGGATACCGAAGCAGGCCGAGCAGGCAATGGTGCCGTTGACGTAGCCGATGAACACGAGCGACGAGACGGTTGTCCGCTTGGTGCGACCAGTGACGTTGGAAGTGACTAATTGTTAGAGTCTTATCCCAATCAAAGACCCTGCACCCGCATATGCACTACAGATGGAAAGTAGGTCTGCTAGGAAAGAGGATAAAATCCCAAGAGGAAAAGAAAGCAGGAAAAGACAAAAGAACAAGTATTTCCTTCTTCATTTGATAAGGCATTAGATGTCGGATGATTGACTCAATGCAACTCGTCGTTCTCCATATTCAGGGCAGCGCTTGTATAACGCATGGTGGACTGGGATCGGCACGATGCTTCGGATCGGTGCGGCTTTGACTGATCTTATCTCTTGGATCTGGTGGGATACGGTGGTATTGCTGCGTGGCCTACCACCGACTCTAGAGATTGTGCCTCTGGGCCTGGATCTTTCTCGAAAGTATAATAGCAGCTCGCAGTGAAGCGTGCAATAACCGTATGCTTGCCAACTGATTTTGATCTGGCCGTTTTGTTTTTGTCTGCTTTTGATTTGCTTGATGTTGGCAATTGTACCTCAGTGTCTGGAGTTATTTTGATTTTATTTTCTACTTTACCTGCGCCATGCCACCCAAAAGCCGCCTCCCGTCACCCACGTCCACTGCCATCTCAAGCCTGACGTCTACTACGACGTACCCAAATACATCAAGAAATATGGCGTGAAGGCGGCCGTCGAAGTTGCCAACTTTGAAGCCTCGCAGGTCCTTGCTGTCAAGGAGCTTGTCGAACAAGAAAAGATTTACTGTCAGTTTACCCTGACACGAGCCTGCGATGCGACACTCGACGAGGGCCTCGCCAAGGAAACCGAGGACTCCTATCATCTCCTGAGAGCCGCCGGTGTCGCCAACCTCAGAGATGTGCACTACTCACTGCGTGACCGCGCCGAGCGCGTATCTGGAGTCAAGGGCGCTCTCAACTGCTTCACTTTTACCGCAGGCCATATTTGGCCGTACAAGATGGCCATGCACCTGCTGCAGAAAGTCGTCGACCAGGACGCTAACTTGCAGACACACACGCCCGTGCTGAAAATTGCTAACAAGCCGCGTGAGTTGGATGGGCGCTGGCTCTTCAGCACAGAAAGTGGCAATGTGCTGGCCCGCAAGGTTCTGCTCGCCACAAACGCCTACACGGCACACCTCGAGCAGCAATTTATGACCACATTGTGCCCGTGCGCGGCATCTGCAGTCGCATCAAGGTGCCCGAGGACCGCACAGCACCGTTCCTGTCACAAACGTGCAGTGTTCGAGCCACGGCCCGGGTGTCTACGACTACTTGATTCCACGCAACGATGGCAACATAGTTGTCGGTGGAGGCAACGCTATTCTGGCACAACCGGTCGCAGTGGTACGATGTGACCGACGCCGGCGAGCTGATCAAGCCGGCGGTCAAGCACTTTGACCGGCTTATGCAGCGCAATCCTATCAACTGGGAAAACAGCGGCGCCTACACCGACAAGGTGTGGGCCGGCAGTGTATTCCCGTATTATAAAAAAATGTATGAAACAGGATAGAAAAACTAACGTATAGTCATGGGATGGACATCCGATTTAATGCCGTACAAAGGTGCGGTGCCCGAGAAGGCAGGTCAGTTTGTCATTGCCGGTTACTCTGATCATCGCATGCCCTGATCCTGCTGTCGACCAAAGCTGTTGCGCAAATGGTCAAGGATGCCGTGCCCTTTGAGTAGACAGGCGTGCCATCCGTGTTCAAGGCCACCAAGGAGCGGCTGGCGAGCACAAAGAACGATATTCTAGAGGGCCACAACACAGAACCACCAAAGGTTCGGCCGTAGATGTAGAGCGTTAGTTTGTGTATCGATAGAGTACAGAATTAATTTGCAGTGTTTTTCGTTTGTGTTGTTTGTTGAAGATAAACAAGCTGTACCGTGATCAAGACTGAGTATGGCGTAATTGGCACTAATCAGTGATAGAACGCGCTGGAAGCAACAGTCACGGCCCCTCACCATAGTGCACTTAGCGTTTCGTCTACCCGAGACTATATAAGGTGCTTGGGCCCTCCTATCACCACAATATCGCCATCTACATTATTTCAAACCCTCCCCATAAACAGAAACAATCGCAAAAATGAGCAAGGTTCTTGTCACAGGTAACCATGACCTCCTGCTAGAGCTTACCGGGCAAGATTCTCACATCCACAGGTGGTAGCGGCTTCATTGCCACGCATGTGCTGAAGGTGTTGTTGGATCGCGGGTACGTGTTGTCTCTGTCATCGATATATTCGCTACAGAGACCATTGACTGACATATCTGCAGCTACTCCGTCGTCACGACCGTGCGCTCAGCTTCCAAGGGTGACCAGATTGTCTCTGCCTTTGGCGATGCTGTCAAGGGTCGTCTTTCGTACGTCATTGTGAGCGATATTGCCCAGGAGGGTGCTTTTGACAAGGTGAGTTTTCGGTCTTGTTATATGTGATATTTATCCAGCATCTAAAGGCATCTACTGACTGGCAGGCTGTTGTCTCCGACCCGCCCTTCCGCTATGTCATCCACACTGCGTCACCGTTCCCCACGAGCGTCGATGACCCGGTGCGCGACCTGCTTGACCCTGCTATCAAGGGCACTACCGGTATCCTCAAGGCCATCAAGGCGTACGCTCCCACCGTTGAGCGCGTCGTGATCACCTCGTCATTTGCCGCCATGGTCAACGGTGCCAAGTCAATCAACGGTGCTCCCCCCGTCTACGACGAGTCGGCCTGGAACCCTGTTACCTTTGAGGAGGCTGTTGCCGACAAGACCAAGTCCTACCGCGGCAGCAAGACCCTGGCTGAGCGCGCTGCTTGGAAGTTCATCGAGACTGAGAAGCCCAACTTTGACGTGTCCACCATCTGCCCGCCGCTCGTCTTTGGCCCCGTCGCCGACGAGCAGCCGTTTGCCGGTCTCGATAGCCTCAACACCTCCAACCTGCGCATCCGCGACATTGTCCAGGGCAAGCACGTCAATGACACGCTAATCCCGCCCGCCGGCTCGGCACTATTTACAGACGTGCGCGATCTGGCCCTCGCCCACGTGCGTGCCCTCGAGGTCCCTGCCGCCGGTGGCCAGCGCTTCTTTGTCACTGCGGGCCACTACTCGAGCAAGCAGATTGTCGAGTTTGTGCGCGAGGCACACCCGGAGCTGGCCTCGCGTCTGCCCGAGAACCTCGAGAACGACCTTCCCAGTGATGTGTACGGATTCGACAACACAAAAGTCAAGACGGTTCTTGACGTTACGTTCCGCTCGCTCAAGGAGTCTGTCGTGGACACTGTTGCATCGTTATTACAGCGGGGAGCATAATCGGACAGCTCTATCTTTTAGAGGAGGGGCCCGGCTATATGTCATGAGGGGCCTTTTTCTCTTAGAACATGGATAAATAAAAATAAATAGAAAAAGGACAAGAAGCAGAGACAGAAAAAGCAAAAGAAAAAGAACAACGGAAAATAAGCATTAGATCTTTTTACACTTTTCCTTTTGGCTATCTTGACGGAGGGTCCAACCCCCTGGTAGATAGCGTTGTACATTGTACCTTTTTGAGTGCTTACTCTTGGTGCTTTCATTTACAATGCCGGTGCTGGAGACGATTCGTAGCTTTTCGTCATCTTCCTATCTTTATCTTATATCTTTTGGGTTATCAGGTGCAGATCGCAATTCATCATTGAGCGTAGTGTTCGGTGATGGCCATGGATAGTGGTTTGACATTCGATGTTGTCCGGCGTACAGCTGCGTCCGTGGCCCTCTATCTTGTGGTTCTCTGCGGTCCAGGGTCTGTGTAAATGTCCATTTTGAGTTCCGAAATCAGGACAGCTCTAGCTCCCAATATAGAAAAGAGACCTTGTCAAAAACAGCATCGTAACGTCCACATTGTATCACCAATCACCTTGATCGAGTTAATCGGCACACATTTGTTTTCAAAGGAAACATGGCAACATAAAATAGCACGTCGTGTTCGATGTCGTCGGCACCTGCGTTTCCTACGATGCCTTCTTCGAGGCCATCGCCGGAGGCCCTCTACGCATGGATGGAGACGAATGAGAAGGAGTACATATACATGTCCCTGACCAACACGTATGCGCCCTTCTTTGATATTTTCCGCTCCATCTTCTACCGCGTCCTGGGCCAGGCCGGTGTCAAGAATCTCCGTGAGTTCGCTACCGACGACGACCGCGAATCCCTCCTTGCCTCCTACTGCACACTGCGCTCGCGCCCCAGCCTCCTCGGATGCTTTGAAAAGCTGCGCTCAGCCGGCTACTTGGAGTCGGCTGGCGTCAAATTCCCCGAGGAGAACATTTATCGACATCGGCAAGCTGGCACCGAGTGCATATCAGTTTATTCTGGACAAGTTCCCCAAGGAGAACCTCGACCTGTAGTTTGCCGCCTCCCACACCTGGGACGCTGCGTCCGCGAAACATATATTGCATCAATCAAATCAAGGTCGTAATCATGTTTTCAGTCGTAGTCATTCAAGATCGTATTGTGTTAATTAATGATGTTTAGTGACGCCAGCGACTCTCTGCTTATCTTTGCATATTCACTGAAAAGTAAAGGAAAACGCAGAGAAGGAAGAGGAAATTAAAAAAAATAGAGAGAGAAAACAAAGCAGCCAGTCGGCCTAGTCCTCCCTACTTACTCGGGGCCACTCGACTGCATAGAGCTACCCGGCGGTCTTGGCCGACTTAGATAGACCTTAGATAGGCTTGAGACTACCTTATCTGGCTTAGCCACCACACAATGTCATTGCGGCCGTGGAGAGTGTCACAGAGTCAAGCTTTGTAGAAGTAGAAGCTTTTCAAGCCTCGGTGATTTTCAGAAATCAGGTAGATAAATAAGATTGAAACCAAGTGGGATTGACATATCACACAACAGTTATGGGTTCACTTTCTTTCCCTACCAAGACGGCCGAAGTCAACCATGACTACGACACATACACTGCCCCTGGATTTCCTGGACGCGTGTCAATCATCTCGACACAGCCGTACGGCCCCGATATTGCATGCAAAAGATAGCGTCGTAATAATAGCAACGTAAAATCCACTTAGTTGCGTACTGCTCTGTTGTTCTCATGTTTACCGGATCACTTGCCTTCAAGATGTGAATGTGACGATATGCGAATTAGTGCGAGGATAATAGCCTGCCTAAGAGAGCCTACGCCCACTTATGGTAGCTTATACTTGTATTTATGCATAAAATATTATTAAGCATTTATGTTTTAACTCAGATAACCTCAAGAATTGTTTTGTAGTGGCGCTGGCGGATGGTGCGTACAACCTTATCATCATTCAGTACATTTTTCTGTTGTTTAATATAAGCCTCAAATAAGACATTTACGTCAAGAGAACCTGTGAAATGCTTGAAGTTAACTTTATTCACAGATGATTTATATCCGTTACATTCTCTTGATAGATGTTTTTGTTTCTAATATTTTGTTTCTAAGTGTGCTTTTATGTTTAATACTTTATTGCAGAAAATGACTATAATAAAATCCTCACTGAAAGCTATTACCTTCCGCAGTAAATATTCAAAATCTAAAAGAGAAATAAAAAAAAATGAAACATTACCATCATGTCATATCTACTGCCATGCTTCGTAAACCGTCTCTTTTGTTTTCCTCGAATGATGACTAATATATGGTTCCAGACCATGCCTGTAATTGTTTATTTGTTTACATTCGCGGAAGGTGCAACGGGTGATGAACTTCGCTCCTGCGTATTCTTCTGTCAGGGGATTCTTCTGTCTGACTAAGGTATACCTACTGCTAGAAATAAATTTGCACTGGGAAAACATTTGCCTGTAGCAACCAGCCTGTTTGTCATCCCCCCTATTCTTCTCTTCCTTGCGATCCCCCTTTCTACTAACGACCTCTCCTTCCTATTGATATCGTCTCGACATCCCAATCTCAGATTAGGTATTGCTTACTTGCAGTCAATCCTTTCTGCTCGGCATCTCTATTGTCACTTTGCTACGCAGCATCTATACTTTGCACCCTTACTCGAACCCACTAGGTCATCGGGCTTTCAACAGCCAACAGCAACAGACCATGGCTAAGGAAAACTAGAGGTTAGACCCAAGTCAAACATTTCGCCCTCACCAGCCTCCATGACATGGGGTTGGAAGTAGACAGGATGTTAACAACGAGCCTGATATCAGGTACGAGATACTACCCCGTAGTCAACAAGAGCCGCTTCATAATCTCGTTCATGCTACGGATGGCCAGGCCCAGCCCAATGAAGCGGTTAGAGGCCCTCAAGAAAACAATGGCAAAGTAGATCACAACCGAACACGTGGTTTACCACGCAAAAAGATTGGACTAAGTCAGCCCGAGAGTTTGGGACAGCCAGAGCGTCAAATCCAGCAGCAGCATCACGATCAGCAGCATGATTACAAGCAGCAGCAGCACCTGAACCAGTGCACTCAAACCAGCATCTTATAGATCAGCAAAAGCTCACGCACGATAAATCGACACCAACCTACAGACCAAGTCTCCCCCAACAACCACAGAATCAGCTCCAGCTGTCAAAAATGACATGTCAAAGACCTTTGATACCATCTGAATCACATCGTCAGATGCCGCCGCAATCTCACGGTCCTCAACCACTGCACGATCCGTTTATCTCATACCCCAGACCTTTGGAACAGATAAAGCTTCTAGCACAAGCCAATGGCTACTCCCGAATTGCGGAGGATTACGAGAAAGCGTGCAAAGATCTATTGCAGAAGAACATGGCCCGAGCCTAACCACTTAATGCAACACTTGAAGAGATCTTCGATAACAAGAAGGCGGAAAAGCGCGTTCTGGAAGCAATGGCAGAACTGAATGAATGCTTTAAGGGGCTGGGTCGGTGGTATAGCCGTCATCGGCAGTATTCAGCACTGCTCTCTCAAGAAACAGGAGAGGTTTCCCATTCGCAAGGTCCTCGCTCTTCATCTCGTTCTATAACACCTTCACATCAAGCAGCTCCAGTCGCGTCGGTAGAGTGTCAGTTTACAAGCACCAGAATTCTACTTCTATACCAGCAATCTCGGCGGGCATACCAACAACATTATTTACAAAACATCGGCATATTCCCTAAATAGTGCCAGGCATAGATACAGCCTAAATCAGCAGCACATGATCAGCAGCAGGAGCAGCGACAACCATCTCGTGGGGTCAGCTATGAACAATTACCTAGTTAGCCCATTGGTAACTTTACACACGAACATGGCCATCAACCAAAGAGAAGCGAATCATCTCAAGGCAGCTTAGGTGAATAAAACGGCGCAGGTGAGTCTACTGCCGAGGACCGAAGTAGCTTTAAAAGCCACCTATAATGACATCTAGAAATTAGGTTCATGCGTTGCTAGCAGTAACTCTCCGAGAAGCCAGCCGGAACAACTGACTCTAGTAACAGATTGTTCATCTACTCCGAGTGATCACCAGGGAGAATGAAGACCACGCCGATCTAATCAACTTCAGCGTCAAACCAGATAGCGGCAAACTTATTCTGAGGAAGCTTGGCGAGCAACCGAGACGCATCAAGATACTTCTGCCCACACAGCCCGATATTGACGAGACATATGACACCACAGACCAGCAACTCAAAAGAGAATGCCAACCTCATCTCCAGTCACTGCTTCAGACATCTATCGTTGAGATGATGCGAACACGTAGCACTGGTGGTACCCCATACGAGGGAACCCCTATAGAATGGGACAATAGCATCAATGAACATGGGGTAAAACAACAGGCCAGCCGAGCCTACTCGATCAACGACGAAACCGGCACAGACGAGGTATCAAACCGAAAGGAGAGTAATCTATCACCTCTGGCCCACTCCCCACATCCCGAAGCCAGCAAAGCCCGTCTTAACCAAAAGACCCAAGGTAAGGTGACGCTTATCACTGATTTCTTTACTGAAGTAGTGCTTGCTGGTACAGAGAATAAACAGCCACCTAAATTTAAGAAAAAACTATGCTTAGCACTGAGTCTGGCCAGGCAGCATGGTAGCAAATAGTGGAGGCTCGCGTGTGTTTTTCTTTGCATTTTTTGTTACGTTTATCTATATTAAGATTGTGCCGCAGATAAAGGTCAGCTACCCGTGTGGTAGAGCCTACATATTTTAAACAAGAACAAGGAGATAGGATCAGATCTCCAGTAGAGAAGTAGAGAAGTAAGTAAATACACACAGTTTTCCTACGAAGAAGCATTGAAGTACCTAAGAATTATAACACAGCGACCATGCTACTACGACAAGACCTCCCTCTTCGAGCATACGATCAGAACCCGCCCGACTGAAATATCCTCTACGAATACGGACTTGGAACGTTCTGATGAGGAGTTTGCGCCGGCACCTAGAATCTGGCTAGGTTTGTGTGTTTTTGGCTGCATCTCTTGACCAGGACTGCCTGCCTATTTCAGTACTCGAAGCAAAAAAAACAAACATAGAGCGGCTAGACTGGCTGAGCAGTTGATGATATTCGAAGAGTTACTAGCGGTAGTATAGACTGTCAGTATAGAGTCAAAAGTAATGAGATGAGCCTTGCGTATGAGCTAGAAGTTGGCCGGCTTTCGACGTCAAGGCTGGCAACTAAGATAGAGGATAGAAGCGAGCCATGCACTCCAAGCAGTGATAGCGATATCTGGTCAAGTGACGGTGAGGTTTTCACCAAGACAGACGAGGGTATTATAGACAACACGGACAGCTCGGACATGGAGATACTTCTCGGGGATCTAGCTAAAGCTGAGTGTGAGACACTCGCTAATGAAGCCCAGACTTCAGATGAGAGGCCGGCCGAAGACGCAGAAGACTGAGGTTCCATTATGGAGGCAACTGTTTCTAGCAGTACCGACGCTGGTGAGAACTCTGGTGATGGGATTATTAAGGGGCCTTCCTTGCCTTCCCTGCCACAGTTCTGCGAGACAAGCATAGCTTTCAGAGGCCGAGGACATGAAGTGGAACAGGAAAGCATGATCTCGCAGCTATTCACAGCATCTCCTCTACTGACAGGACAGCTTGGGGCCGATACTACCCGGATTGCCTCCAGTATCACGCTCAAGATGGCCACATATGCAACTCGTCTTCTGGAAGCCATTCCGGGGCCAGTTTCTGACGAACCTTCCAGCTTTGAATCAACGAGAGACCGGGTTACAGATCCAGGAATTGGGTTCCATGATGGCGACTCATACGTGTAGTCCAAAATGAAAGCAAGTTTCTATACCCGGTTGATGAAAACCCTCGTCCCCAGTCTATCTCCCGTCAGTTGTTTTGTCTGGTTGTTATTCAAATCCTGTATTCTTTATTTTGACTTTTCTCCGTGAAGTAATTCGACACTATTTTGTGCCTTGTTATTGGACAATGTGACTTGTTAGCGTAATAAAAGGGGTATCTATAGTCTGTACTCTTCGGGTCGTTCTCATATCACACATTGCTTATGCCTTGGCTGCCGCCTTACACAGGCCGGGAATGCAACTCCCCGTAAGGATAAGAATGCAATGCAAGTTGCCGCTGAGATAAGACGTTGGTGCACCGCATGGCAGTGTGCATTCTCGTGGGATGTGGATTTGTCGGTGCTCGGTGCTGTCGTTTCTGTCGTGTCTGGCTCGGAGTGTTACTAAATGAGATGCTGTTGGTGGCGTAGTGCCTATAGTAAATTACTGGTAGTTTTAGCTGTGCTTAATATACTTACACTGTTGATCGACAGTCACTTGTTTTGGCCGTGATAAACACTGCGCCAGCGAAAGAATAATCCTTCTATCGCTCTATCGCTATTCTGCAGTGCCATCGCGATTATATCTCCATCCACGTCTTGTATTTCCAATTACTAAGCATGCCATCGCCATCGCCATCGCCATCGTCGTCGGCACAGTTCCCAAGCTCTGCGTATACACTGACGTTGCCATAAGAAGGAAGCAAGGCAAAGCTTCTTGCAGGTATCCCCATGGCTAGTTGTCGAGTCAGTAAATGGTGTCGATGAGATTCGAACGGTCAAAGGCATATCAAGGCTATGTGGCAGTGCTGTCAGTTGGATGCTGTCGTTGGCTATACTGTAGTCGCGGATACTGCCAGCTTTATGGGAAGCCTCGTCAAGTGCAGATGTGTTGTAACAAGCAAAGGCATCGCTCCGTGTCAGCTTTGATGCGATGTGCTGCACACAATCAACACAACTGTTGTTGTATGGGCATCCAAACATGATTAGTGCTTGCTATACGCGCTTTCTAGGCCAGAAAGACGCCCCCCGCCACCGAGTGTATAATGGCGGTAGTGAATGCAACGGCAAAGAAGCAATGCGAGTGAATAAATGTGTATACACTGATGTAGTGAATACTTAGGCGGTGTTCTTCCGGTGCAGCTTCTTTATAGTCTGGTTGTCTCTTTGAAGTAAACAAGGGGGCTGCTTGGCTGTGTTAGCCACCCCGATGACCAGAGCCGCTGGCACTGTCGATTATTAATATGGCCAGCCTTGTCGTCGTCAACGTCGACCGTATTTCTTACTGGGCCAAGTCCGTCACCAGTCGATTCCTCTGCGAGTAGGTTTTCTGTCGACTCCCCTATGACTAGTTCTAGTAGGTTGCTCTATTAGTTGCCCATGGCGCTCGTTGGGGGCATGACCTGCAGCGCTCTCGCTGTCGCTAGTGGGCCTGGCTGCTTCTGAGGTTATCGTAGGCATCACGGCTTTCAACAAAGTTGCATAATCATAGTAAACTGTTTGCGTATATAATATCAATACATTCGCTTCTCTTATTTATATATTCTCTAGTGTTGCATGTCGATGCTGATTTTGACAAGAGTGTCATCATTGAGACTGCTCCTACTTCTGTGGTTTCTGCATCATTGTAAATGCATGTTTCCGCTTTAATTTATATATCATTACAAAGTGTAGAATTTTCTTTTTCTTTTGATAGTAGTTTTGTCTTATTTGTCGGCAGTGAAGTATGGTAGAATGCGGAGAGAAGCAACAGGGGGCAGCAGAGCTGTGGGTATCTGTTTTGAGGCTCTGCCAAGCCATCACGACATGACCAGCTGCCACTATTGCCTTCCACTGCAGCAATACAATTCTCAATCGCTTCAAAACTTCTAGAGATGCTACTCAAATGGTTATAATGACTTAAGAATTTAATTAGGCACATTTGGGACAGCGCTGCTGCTGTGCTGGGGGATATGGTGATTGTAGGGACGCGCGCGCGCGCGATGGGGGAGGAGTCCCGCAGTTGAATTAACAAGCAGACAGCGCCCTATTTGCCTTGTTATTGGAAATACCACGACACAAAGTTGTTGTTCATGTACCTGAAGCTAGTTTCTTTGTTCTTCGGGAACCAGCGTGTAAGTGGCAGCGCTGCTCTTTGTTGTCATGGCTGTTGTCCAGCCCGCCTTTGCTCTAGTCCTCAAAGGCCGCCGTTTGCCAAGCCTTCAACTCTACTTAGACAGCCTCGAGGGACATTTCGATGGCTACAACAACCACAAGGCTTTAATATATGGGTTCAATTACTACCAGAGATACAGCTATGAATTCTCCTTCTCGAGATATCCTTGGTGTGTCTTATAGTGTGTCCTTTGGCGTGTACTGTCCTCAAACTCGCTCCACGCCTTGCTCGTCGCGATGCCCTCCCAATGGCTTCCAGCTTCCTTTCAGAGACCCCAGAGCTTCAAATACGTCAATTTCTTTCTGTTTTCTTTTCTCATATTGTTCTCCTGAAGTCTCCAATGCTTTTGAATACAGAATTATCCCGAATACACTATTATTCTTCGACTTCTACTCACATGTAGCAAACTTCCCCTATACACTCAATGGCTGCACATGCCTCCATATTCACTCAAGGCAGTACCTACCATGCTTTTGTGCATATACTGCCTATGACTTATACTATCAAGCACTATTTGCTGCTACTGGCTACTTCCCTTGCAGTAGTGGCTTACACAATACTTCTGGTCACGGTGTAAGTCGTGCTGATGAGTAGGTATCTTGTTTACACACCCCTCGTTCGCTCCTTCCCTCTTTACCTCGATGCTCCTTCCGTTTTTTTGTTTTTTTTTTTAAATTTTGAAATGGCCATGTCTCTGCATTTTCTGGTTCTGCTGTCCCGTGACTCGATGAGATTTTTTCCTGTCTTTATAGACTACCATCATCTGCTCTCTTCTTCTTTTTTGACCCTCTCTCCTCACCTTTCCATCAATCTTCATCCGACATCCAGCCTCATCGCGACGCTCTCCTACCGCTTCATCTATTTTCTTTACCTTCATTATATTCATCCTCGGTTCTCATCTCTCTCTTTGACTCCTTTTTATCCTCAATTCTGTCTTTCTCTTCTACATCCTCTTGAGCACCTATCTCTTCTACTATTTTGAGCCCCAGCAACGGTATCACGACGCCTAACCATCTCTTCATCCATATCTATAACTGCTTGAATCTATATGGTCATTGCCAGATCTGTTTGGCTGTGCATTATTTACACGCCTCTCTGTATGCTGCTCACCCCCATTACTCCAGCTTTTGGTTTCTTGTGTTGTCTTCCTATTTACTGGTCGTCAACTACCTGTCTACGCTTTCGAACATTGAACACAGCTTGGTATACACAACCATATTTTTGCATGAAAGTTCTCGGCATTGAGCCGCCCGTCGACACCACTGCTACTTCTTACCACCTCTTTGATATTGAAGCCGCTGACCAGTTTATTAAAATACAATACTTCATATATATATTGGTGTTGGTCATCTCTTCTACAATACGTCACTTTATATATACTGCACCTCAGATATAGCTGCGAGTCATTCTCTGTTCTCTGTTCAAAATGGAGTTTTGGGTTCCAGTACTCGAATTTCTTCGGGTTTGTATGGAGAACACCGGCACAAGCGGCAAGGTACGTATAGCCTTCCTTTGAGCATTATGTTATGTCTGCGTCTTGTTCTTTAACACCAGTTATTTTACTGCAAGCTTATTTCCTCCTATCCACATATTCTTTGGGACATGGCTATCATTGATACCTCCTTTACCATACGTCCCTCTACTAGTCATATCTCCGTTACCCCTTCCACGCCATTTACTGCTTATTGTCTTTTTTCTACGTTTTGGTACTGACGTCTTAGTTCGACATGGCTGCTGTCGTTGCCGAGTTCGGCTTCAGCCGCGATGAGTAGTGAGTTCGCTTGTCTTTTTTTATTCTTCAATCTCTGGTTTCTTCACATTCTAACAATACAGTCATGACCGCCTCACATGCCTAATAAAGGCCGCACAAATGCTAGACAAGTGCCCGCCCAAGCCGGAAGCGAATGCGTCCTCCAACGCAGTTATTCTCCGGCCACCGCAGATCGATAGTAGAGTGCTATTAAACCGTCCTCTATTCAAGCATCGGCGCAGTCGGTTTGCTGTCACTTATGACGATGACGCCGAAAATGCAGCTGGGTCCCAGCTGACAGGATTTTTCAAGGGCACCGCAGACAGTGCGGATTTCGAAGAACCACCGGCTAAGCGGACGAAGATTGAGCGGGATGACGCTGCCGGTGAACATGATTCGCACGCTAATGCTGAAGCTCACAATTACGAGCGGCTCGAGAAGGAAGCAAACACCGAGGTGTATGCAATTCTCCTCCAGATCAGAAGATCTTACGACATCCGCCAGGGAACCCTCCCTGAGCCAGTGGCTCAGGCCATTGACGATGCTATGATCGGTATTGACGAGGAGTCCTTTTTTGACAAGGCCATCTTTGGCACCCCGCTGGCCTTATCCGCAGCACTGGCCAACTACTATGGAGCCTAAGTTGTAGCCCACTCCAATGTACGTCCACCGTTCTCCTTACTTCATCGCCTTGTTCATATCTGCATTAGCATTAGCATTGGCATTTGTATTGGCCGTGGTCCTTGATGGTTATATAACTGACACCCTTTAGACAGACTCTACGTCTGGGCTTCTGTTGGTGCTCGACCCCCCATCCTGGCCGATTGTCCCTATCCCGCCGACCGACCGACCGACCCGACCGACCCGACCGACCATTCTCGACCAGCAGCTCCTCACTCGATGATTGCCCTCTAGACGACTGCCTCATTTATCGTTTGCCTTTCCAGTTTCCTTTTTCACTCGCTTGTCCTGTTCTCGCGCTTTACTGTTTTGGCTTTGATGTCGCAAGGCATGGCGAAGACATTGAGACTCCGTCACCAATTGACGTCGAATATAATGGTCTTGCTGGCTCCGCTACCAAGGGTGGGATTTTACGGCTCGGCCCTCAATTCCACCAGGCTGTTTCCATTTCTATTCTTGGCACCACCCCCTGGTGCCAATAGATAAATGCGGAAGTCTCTCATTGCGACACTTTACATACTTAACCACACGCCCTTTACTCAGTTAAGCTCATCTCCATACCTCTTGTCGTTTTCTATGTCCTCTACGCATCCATTTCACCACCATTCACAGCTACAACACCCATCAACGCATGCACATCAGCACCTGCCGCCACAGCCATCGACACCAACGCTCGTTCACTTATCCACACCGACACCGTGTTGTCACGTGATATAACTGATGATTCTGCATCTGGACCCCTGCTGCAGCTGCCCACCGCCTCCACCATTGGCCCTGTCAACGTTCTTGCTCAAGAGATACTCGCATTGGTTTAATGTTATTGGTCGTCTTGGACGTGCCTTCCCGCTTTGCGTGCAGTTTTACATAATAGGCCGCTCATACAGTACATGTTCATATCTGATTTAATCAGAACTGTCATACGTCCTTGCCGTTATAAGGGGCTATTTATGTAGATCCAGTTACTCTGCTTTCTGTAGCTGCAAAAATGGTTTCAAACGATTGATTCTTGTCAATTTGGCGCACTTGTGAAGTCGTGATGTTGAGATTTGGCGATGCTTCCGTATTTGGAATAGCCCCATAAATGTTGATGAGTCAGCCGGTACTTTTGGCATGATATATGTATTTATTTTCATGTTTTCACAATTGTTTTTTGGAATTAATTTATTTCCGGTGCCAGAAACCCGCAAATTCTACAGACGTGTTAGTTCCCAAATAAGAAAGAACGCCAGCGTCTGCAAGGGAAGGAGCGACTGGTGAATACTTTCCATCGACAAACACTCCCAAGCAACTCAGATTGCCTGAAAATTGCCTTTGAAATGCAGAAACCATTTCTAGTCAATTACTTTATGCGGCTTTCTTCTGTATCAGAGACCGGATTCTATCACACAATCAGTGAGTATTAAAAGCAATTGCATCTTCTACAACCCACATTCGCAGCATCTATAATCTACAGTATTTCCTGTCAAAGTGAATACAAAATGTGCAATAAAGGCAAACCCGCTACGATAATCGAAATTGCTGTTTGATTGAGGTTTTCTCTGGTGGATAGATAGCTGTTCAGTGGTTGATGTGGTTGTCTAGTGGAAGCCCATGGAAGACTGGCCGTATCCAGGGTGCCCAGGTTGCTCGGGTTGTTCTCGTTGTTCAGTGAACCATTGTTATTGTCAGGGAAACAGATACTCTGGACTCTATGCTCTACATACAAGGGTTGTCCTAGCTACGAGCCGCGTAAAGTATTCTTTTTGGTACCTAGAAGGCACTGTAGAACAGGGGAGGAACAATAGCAGACGGGACGTGATTTTCTTTGTCGCTACTAGACTTGGAGGGTGTATAGAGAAAAGAAGAAAGTGGTATCTTCGAGCCAGAGGAGTCATCCCCACCCACCATCAGTGAGTCACTAGCCATGACTAGAGCTATTGACGAGAGCCTCGACTAGCAGCAGCGGTGTCTGAATAGACCCGCTCTTTGGAGTCGTGAGTTGTTTGTGTCCCCTCCTCTGTCTTATCCCCAGTTTCCCAACCTCCTCACTTTCAAAGCTGATGACGAGCTCTTGACTCAAGAGGACCCGCTCGAGCAGTGAGTTGTCATCTAGGACTTTGCGTTTTCCAGCCATTCTCGAAGAACAGGACCCACCAACGAGTGCCTGCGCCCTCGATGATGAGGTAATATCCCGACTCTGCCATCTCGTTTGATTCTCAAAGTCTCGCAAGCACATTCTCAAGGAAAGAGCATGGCGCTGCTGCTTTCTCCTGCCTCCGATTCCACCTCGAGACCTTCTCTGCGGCTCTTGGGTTATAGCTCGCTACTTTGGAAGGCCAAACATGTCACCACGCATCGACCAGCACACTCCGGACCACAGTCTCGAATCTCGAATAACTTCCGATACACCTCCAAGCAAAAATATTCACAGATCATCATCCTTGCTAGTCGAATCATCTACCGTCAACTGTCGCGTCTCACCACGGGCTGGGCAAAAGAAGCGACACCTCCAGGGACGCTCCTACGCGCCAAAGCAACACTTGAAGCATTTCAGAACGGCCCAGAAGCATCATATATATCCGAATAGCAATAATTGAACTCCTGAGATACTTTCTACTTCCATCTGCAGCAATTAGACTCTGTTGTGAATGCGGGCAGATTGAACAAGGACCTCTATGTGTTCAGTAATAACCCTACGCAACAAAGACGCGACTAGAAAATTGTAAATAAATCGTATGTATTTCTTAATTCAGGAGAACATTCCCGAGACTATTTTCTTTGCTAGGGAAGCAATTTGGAGTGTCTTGTAGGGTCTGGGAGAGGCTGAATGCTGGGAACAACCAGCTTAGTCACCCCTCTACGAGCCAAATCTACGATTGAAGCATCGCGAAGGCGTCACGACAGTAGACCAATGAATCCACAAGCAATAGAAAGGCATTCAGATTGAATCTATTTTGTTTAGAAGTATGTAGTTCCGATCGCGCTCGCTGGGAGTAGATTGAACAATGCGTGCAGCTTGTCCAGGCACAGCCACACGCACCACAGGAGCTTTCGAAGCATCACAGGATCATCTCAGCAGCATCCTAGGCCAGCGCTACACGCTCAGCAGCCCCTCTTTTCTTTGGAGAGAGATTCTGTCCAGTGAATTGCGTTTCGAAATGTAGGGAAACGTAAAGGGCCACTCTAGGCCTTGCTCTTGTCGCTCAAGTGGCCAAGCCGAAGCGACACCAAAGCAGTGCGCGATCTTGAGCTTGATGGATGCTTTGCCGTTGACTGAGCACGCCGCCCATAGGAGTCTGTCGATGCTGGTAGGTGATGGTTGAAGAGAAGGGCTGCTGGTCTCTGGGATGGGTTACTTGAGAGGCCGAACTGGTTCCGCGAAGCAGCTCAAGGCCTCCCCGCTTGTAGGGGGTAAGGTAACGTGCCTTGCCTCCCTTTGTGGCCGGATGGACAACACATTGGAAGTGCATAACTCTCGATGGTATCGATGGATATTCGGGCTAGTCTGGGTGGTCGTGATGGTCGTGGTGGTTGTGGTAGTCGGGGGTCGCTCCTTCGTATCGGCATTGGCCTTGTCCCTCCTGTTTGCTTCATCGAAGCATCGCGAGACTGTGAGAGGGTCGTTCTTTGCTGGAGGGTAAAGTTGTGCTTTTTTTCTGTGTGGTGGAGGCTGCCAGGGCGTGGTTGTAGTGTCAGTGAGGGGAACAGGGGGGATGAGGCCAGCGAGTTCTCCCGCCCAGCAACCCTTCCAGCCCTCCCAGATCAGTAGCAAGGGCGCGCCTGGCGATTTATTCTACGGGTATCATAGTGGCATTAATCTATTCAAATATTCAATCGATTTATGAATTAAAGTCAATTTGGCTATATCGTAGTAACTATGGGAAGGAGAGGCTGTGTATGCGAGCGATCCAATAATGAAGAATTCCTTCTCTGTGCGCTCGGAATCAAAAGTAAGAAGATGTTCAGTGAACAATGTTTCTAGGAGAATTAAAGCAGCAATCTAAGGATGGGGATACCATCTTGGCATCTGTGCGAGAGGCATCATGGACAAAGTATGGTATCGAGGGAAGGAAGGGACAGCTGGTGGGGGACGACGAGATTTTGGTAGACCCTCCCCTCGTCGTCCAGGATCAGCCATCACATAAGCATTCTCGACCAGTCGGCCAGTCGACTAGTCCCGCCCAGAGGTGACCTGTATCTTCATTAAATGAATTTATTGAATTTACTGAATTAATCGACGCTACTGATTGTTGTGCTGACAATAGCTCCGCTTGTAGACACACGCCCCTCTGCCAAATTGGCCACGGCGCGTCTCTGGGGCCTGAACTTCGAGGAGCGCAGCAATCAGTAGCTCTTCAATGCACAGAGAGCTTGGTGGTCTTGCTCTGAATGTGTGTGGCAGAATGAATCTCTCTCTATGGCCATCCTCCAATCAGGAAGCTGTGGCTACCCGAGTACTCTGGTATGCCCAAAGACTTCAGAGTACTATGCACACGCATCATCTCGGCTCCATGAATAAGATAGACCGATGCTTGTCCAATCGGAACACTTCTACTGCTTGTGCCATCGTCTGAATAGCCCTAGTGAGTCCCAGTTTATGTCACGAATCAGTAGAATGAAGAGCTCGAGGTCTCACAAAGGTACGGACCCCGGAAAGGATACACCCTTGCACACATTTTCTGCACACATTAGGGTTTCTTTTTCTGTGGCTGCACGGGAAGCTTCCAATTGGCTTCCTATTGTTCTTTCAGTCTTTTTACATTTCTTTTCTTTCTTCTACTTTCTCTAGCGGCGGGCGGGTAGTAGTTTGTGGGGAAATAGCGCCACCACACAAGTAGTTTGACGGAACCTCTCCTCTTCCAACGGCACGCAAGTTCCCATCCACACCTTTCTTTTGTCTCGTAGAATATTTTTAGAATGGTTCCATAGATTCAGATGTAGCCCATGTTTCAGCCTTGGAAATACTGTCTGTGCTCTTTGTTCTACATTACTGATTCGTAGCCTTGTATCGGGAAAATAATGAATCATCATGACATTTTGAACGACATCCCCTCGAGTCGAGTCGACCAAATTTTGAATTTCCCACCTCTTTCCTCGTAGCTAACCCTCATTTTACTGCCCTCCGCTCAAGTCACGGGTCTTCATCTTCCTCCTAAGATTGTTGTTGTCACGAAAACCCACTGTCGCGTAGTTAGGGCCCATTTCCTTTCCTCTTAGCTTCGTGTCACCATAACATCTACGCGCCTTCCTCGTCTCGCCCATAGGCAAAAATCAAAACATTGACTCAATACAGGCCTACACGTCACTATTGAGAGTGCCTGTACCAAGCCACCCGCTCCACCCTATGAGCTGTAGTACTCGACCAATGTCCTCCCGTACCACTGTCGCCCGCTGCTGAATTTTTGGTCTGGCTACTGATTTGGCTACTGATCCTGCCCTTACCTTTTTCTCACCCTGCTCTCACTTATTTTTGACCTCCCACCCACCTCTCTCTCTATATATACTCTCCCTCTCTCCCTCCTCTCTTCACCTCTCTCTCTTCTCTCTCTCACCTTTTCATCAACAACTCTCCCACATTTTCTCGACTCTTCCTTTACCCTCTTTCTTTGCTACTGCACATTTCAACATCATCACAACATCAAGTGAGTCTCTTCATCATCCCCATCTTCTCCTTCCTCCCCATCCTCATCCTCGTCGATCATCTCCATTGTTGTTGATCATCATCATCTCCTTCCCTTGCTTGAGCTCTACTAACGGTGCCATCTGATAACAGTTGTTCCATCTCACTATCATCTTCATATCTGTAAGTAGTTGTCCCTCATCTATCCATCTCCCTGCTGTGCCACCTGGCAGTCACTAAGACTCTCTCTTCTTGTTTACATCAGATCAATCCAGACCATCATCATGTCTTCTGAAGCTGGACCCTCGAGCAGTGGCCGCACTACCCGTCGTGCTGCCGCCGCTGCCGCTCGTGCACTCACTGAACAGGCCGAGATTGACGACTTCGATTCGCAGTCTGTTGCCTCGTCCAGCAAGGGCAAACGCAAGGCCACCACTGGCAACACTGGCTCCCGCAAGCGGGCTACCTCAGAGCCCAAGTCTGACGATGGTGACAGTGACTACCTTGCCGAGATCGCTGAATTTGAGGCCCAGGAGGACCTTGGAGATGATGAGGACGAAGAAGATGAAGACAACGATGATGAGAAGACTAACAAGTTTGCCGTCTCCGATGGTGACTCGGATGACGTGTGGCTCATCAAGGAGGCAGAACGCAAGAACCCCCATGTCCCCTTGACTATTGCCCAGCGCCGCACCCTGGAGAAGGACGCTGGACGCGGACTCATCCCGTGGCTTCGTAAGACATTTTTGGACCAAACTTACGATAGCTGTTCTCCTTTGTTCTTATCTCTTTTGTTTCTTTGCCCCATTCTTCCCTTCTTCAACATCTTTATTATCTGTCCCCTCTGCCCCCTCCTCCCTGAGTCTTTAAGACTCCCAGCTTCAACTCGACAACCTTTTTTGGACTCGACAACTTTTTTGGATTAGATAACATGTTAAGCGCTTCGTTTCTTACTTAGTCAGATAGAGTCCTCCACCTTGAGCTTTGCTGCTAACACTTGTTTTCTTTCTAGGTCCCCTCATGAATGACAAGCTTCTTCTTTTCCTTTGCTTTGAACTGGCCAGACACCAGATTGAGGTCCCCTGGGATGCCATTGCTCACCGTCTGCACCCCGGGTCCTCGGGCGGTGCCATTCTTCAGCACCTTGCCCGCCTTCGCTTGGAGGTTGCTTCCAAGGGCCACCTGGTTCCCCCTGCTATCCCTAAGACTAGCCCCACTGGCTTCAGCATTGACCCTGCCATCCGCGGCTACATTCGCCAGGACGATGAGGAAACTGGTGAGGTTCAGCTTCTCCCTGCTCTGTACAGTGAGGTCTGGGAGGACCGCAAGGTCAACCTTCCCGATGGCTTTGATGCCAACCTGAAGCTGCAGGCTGCAGAGCTCCAGCAGAGAAAGAACAAGGGCCGCACTCAGGCCAAGGGCAAGGGCAAGGGCAAGGCGCGCAAGATTGCTGCCCCCCGCTCCCGCAAGAATGGTAAGGCTGCCCAGAGTGCCCGCCGTGGCACTGGTGAGAAGACCATTCCCAAGCACCCCAAGAAGAAGACCACTGTTGTCAACGATGACTCAGCCATTGAGAGCGACCTTGAGAGCGATGGCGATGAGAACTCCGACCCTGTTGCTGCTCGTGACCGCTCTGACGATGATGACGATGCCGCCGTCCCCGCCGCCGGCTCCAGTGCCTCTGCTGCCAACACCACACCCAGCAGTGCTGCCGAATCGGGCTCTCCTGCTACCGAGGCTAGCGGCTCTGACATGAGCAACAACGTCAACATTAGCACTGCTGACCAACTCAGCATTTTCATGGCCAATGACTCTGTCCTGGTAAGTCTCCTCTCTCTTTCTACTCACATCTCCCAGCAATTGCTGACCAACAGTCCGACGCTGAGATCCAGAGCTATTTTGCCACCTCGCAGGCTACTGCTGCTCCCAAGATGAGCTTCACTGAGTTCCTCCAGGCGAATGCTGGTGGTGCCTCGCCCATCCACGGCTTCAGTCAGACTCTCGGCGATTACACCGCTGGCACTTCCCCCCACGGCCTTCCCCAGGGTGTCCAGTTTGATCCCGCTACCCTTGCGAGTATTGACACTGCCGAGTTCACCGTCTTTGAGGACGAAACCCGGACCGAGGCAAAGGCAAGCTCTTCTCCATTTTCCCTTCATTGACTGATCTCCTCTGCTAACACTCTACAGGAGTAGAGCATTGGCCCACAGCCACTCCTCCCCGAATAGATAGTGAAGATGTTTTTGGTGTTCTTTGTTTGCACAGTTCTATTTCACACCACTGGTATCTTGTTCTCTTGTTTTCGTTATTTTTTTCCTCGGGCATTACTATACCTGCCGCGGTCAGCCCTATCTGAGCTTCGACCACCGCTTCGCTTTTGCTACTTTGCCATTTCTCTGCTATTTCACTCTGCTTTTCACATTATCTTAGCTTTGTTCTTCTTGTCAGATCTTTCCATTTTTTGTCATCTTGCTCATTCTTGCTCTTTCTTGGTCCTTTTGATTTTGGTCTTTGGGGTTTTGGTTCTGCTTCAACGTCACATCATCTTTGCTTTCATCTTCACATCAGCATCACTGAACACAAAACCCAAAAAAAACGCGCAAAACCACAATCTCCTTCACAAAAAAAAAAGAACCAACAACAACCGGTGGATTGGGTCATCATCTCCTCACACGAGCATTGATTGATCAGGGCTAGAACCAGAAAGCACAAAAAAAAGCACATCGCAACGGCGCAACGGCGCGAAGACATTGAGGGATCAAGGGATCAGGGGATCATGGATTGGGGAGGTTTTTACTGCACTGTCTTTTGTTATTTCTTCATATTTCTTTTCTTCATGCTTTTGTTCATCAGGAGGGTCAGAATTCAGAAAACACACGAAAACGTCAGAAAAAAAAGGGCGGAGGAAAAAAGTATCGCGCGTTTTGCTGCAGATGTTTCATTATTTATTACTGCAGTTCTTTGCTATTTCTATCTCATTTTCTTTTCATTTCTTATCTACTTGTTCAGTTGTTCAGTTTCTTTTATTATTCAGCAGCAGGCGTTCTAGAGAATCGGCTCAGACTAATGCTTGCACTACAATATGCTCTCGGTTTATATAATGCATATTCTGTCATCGGCACTGGCAACGCCTCGACAGCTATACTACTATAGTATACACAACTCTTACATCTCTTTCATTTCTTTCATCTTAATACTTGCTTTACCGTGACTTTGACTCTGACGTGACCTCTGTGACATGCAGTTTTCCTGACTTATGCTTCTGATCCTAATCCTCTGCATAATGCATGCTCTAACTTACAGGTGCTTTCTTCATGGGACTTGCTGCTGCATATTGACGGCATTATATTGCTGTCTTCATTCTTCTTGTTCAGTCTTCTTCTCCTTAGTGATTGCTTCTACAGTTTCTTCATGGTGCTTCTCATGGTGCTTCTCATAGATTAGTTACTCTGTCATTATCTTCGCTTTATTTTCATCTCACATCCATCTCACTTTGGTCTCAGTCTCATCTTACCTTGAGCTCACTTTCAGCTCACTTTCAGCTCATATACAATTCATCTGCTCCTTACTTCTGCTTCTGCCTGCTTTCGGCCTCTAAACTGCTACTCACGGGAATGGTGCACTTTTGTCTCTGCCGGTTACTTTCTGTCTCTGTGTCATTCTTTCTCTTACTATTTTCTTCTCTCAGGCAGCTAACAGCCAACACCCATCACGGAGTATCTCTATTATCAGTGGCTCAAGAACTTCTCGGATTTAACAGTCCTTACAGTGAATGCGTATGACTATTACTCCCAAACACTCTTCTCTTCTTCAGCGTCCCGCGTCTCTCACTCAAATAGACTTTCACCCTCTGTAAAAGAAGGGACACAGCGCTGTCCTGGGCAGTGTTCAGCGCCTTCAGTTACTGGTATTTTGGCGATAACCGGCTACAAGTCACACCACATTGAGCCCTACAACATACTGTATAACATCCCTAAATTCTTGACTACAACTCCCGTAGACATACTGTAGTGCCCTGTGCCCGAGTACAGACTCTGCCTGTGGTATTCTACAATACAGCGTATGTAGGGTCCTCCCAAAGAGCTCCTCCCATCTTCTACAGGTCCAAGTCTAGATACCATTCACTCCATACAAGCCAAGCTGTACATTATGCCATCTTTGATTATTTTTTCATATGGAGGAATTTCAAATCGGCCTTTAATTTTTCAGGAATCACTACAATATCCAAACACTATGACAGACGATAATGCCGCCGGACCAGCTGTTGTTGGATGGATGGCATTGGCAGCTTGATATCTCCCGCGGATGGCATCACCAGCTTTTATCAAGGAAATCTACTATCATCTTACCTCGACTCTGTTTCCTTCATAAATAATATAGGCACACTCGAACTTGCCTACTTTATTCTTATGAATAGAATATGGTGTTCTCATGAAAATATATGAAGAGGAACAAGACGGGGTAAAATCAAAGAAAACAGGTACGCATAACCTTGATATATACATATATATAACGACTGCTTGAACAACGCCATTGACACCCATATTGTTGGAGCCGTTGGATTCTGTCTAACAGCTCGAACCGCAACGCCACAAAGCCATGTCTTAGTCGACAAACGACGCAGAGACTGTGCTGTGCAACATGACGTTTTGCGCAGCTCAAGTCCGAGACATAAAGAACAACAGTGCGTCTTCATATCTAGCCGAGTCTGAGACCTTTTTAGGCTTGTTCAACATGAATCGGAATCATTTCTTCTCAGCCCGTGATATGGCAGCAGCATGGATGACTAATATTCACGGTCGAGACGGTGTTTAAGCTGCAGGTAGTCTCGAGATGCTGGTAGATCTAAATCTGGGCAGAGCTGCCCTACAGAAAAATACAAAACACTTTGCGATAACTCGGGATGTAGATACAAAGCGCAGACGTGCAGAAACTGATTTACATATTGATACTCATGGCATCTCATATCTGCCAGGATGCAGCATCTAAGCATATCACATACAAGATATGGCAATCATAAACAATCAAGAAGAGCAGCTACACTCAGACACATTCGTAACAGAAATAAGACACGAACGCCATTAGGTAATAACTATGAAATAATATGAGTAGTATGCAGTGACATAACAGAACAAAAATGAATAAAAGAATCAAAAAAGACAAAAAGACAACCTCTAATCTGTACAATAGATGAATCCCAGAAATGACTTGCTTGCGACTTTTTCTCCTTCAACAGAACAGACACACACAGAACAGAGACTCGGAAAGACAACAACTCGGAGATGTCGTCTACTTCTTCTTTCCTTGTGGCTTGGCTTTTGGCGATGCCTTTGCTTTCGGTGATGCCTTGGCCTTGGGCTTGGCCTCGGTCTTCTCAACCTTCTCGGCCTTGTCAACCTTCTCAGCGGCCTTCTCGGCAGCCTTGGTCACCTTCTTGTCCTTCTTTTCCTTCTTCTCGGCCTTGGGCTCCTCCTTCTCAGCCTCGGACTTGTCAGTCTCAGCCTCAGACTCTGACTTGGACTCGGCGGCCTTCTTGGCCTTCTTCTTGTCCAGCATGTGAGGGTCCAGACCACGACGACGCATGGCGTTCTTCCGTGCGCGCTCAATGTACTGTGTGTCCTCGTCCTCGTTGAAGTCGGCAAAGCCGTCCTTCTCCTCGGCATCCGTGGTCTCGTCGTCGGTAATCGGCGCCTTGTCGGCAGCAGAAGAGTACGAGCCAGTCGTCGAGGCATCAACCATCTCGCTGTCGCCGTTGTTGCTGGCAGCAGCAGCCTTGGTCGAGCCGCCCTCGGCACGCACGGCGTTGGCAGGCGTGGGAGCCACCTTCTTGAACTTGGCAACAAAGAAACCGTCGACGTTTTGGTGGTGGGGGTAGAAGCGGCGTGTCATCTTGAGTGACTGATCAAATGACTTGCCCATGTAGCTAGTGAAACCCTCCTTACCGAACGGCAGACCGGTCTCTACCAGGCGCACGTTGGGCCGGCGCTTCAGGGCGTAGGCGACGACGGCCTCGTTCTCCTCAATGGCCACGGAACAGGTCGAGTACACGAGGTAGCCGCCCGTCTTGCTGGCATGGTTGACCGAGTCGATGGCAGACAGCAGCAGCTGCTTCTGGATGTGCGACAGCTGCATGAAATCCTTCTCCGTCTTGTTGGTCTTGACACTGGCATCCTTGGCAATGACACCAGTACCCGAGCAGGGGGCATCCAGCAGCACACGGTCAAAGCCGCCCATGACGCGGGGGAAGTCGCGAGCGTCGTAGTTGCACACAATGACGTTGCGGGCGCCCAGACGGTGAATATTGCCAATCAGACCCTTGGCACGCTCCTTGGAGGGATCGTTGGCGAACACGACACCCGTGTTCTTCATCAGCGCAGCCAAGTGCGTCGTCTTACCACCGGGGGCAGCGGCCATATCCAGCACGCGCTCCTTCTCCTGGGGAGCCAGAGCCATGACGGGCAGGAACGAGGACGCAGCCTGCAGAATGTAGTGGCCAGCCAGGTACTCGGGCGTCGCACCCAGGGGCACGTTGGACTCGAAGACCTGCAGACCGACCTTGGACCACTTGCCGACAGGCTCCAGCGTGACACCGCGGTTAATCAGCGACTGTGCCAGCTCACGGCGGTGCGTCTTGAGCGTGTTGGTGCGGAGCACAACGGGACGGGGCGTCTCGTTGGCCTCGAAAAAGGCAAAGGCCTCACGGGGCGAGAACAGGTGGAACAGCTTCTCGGCCAGGAACTCCGAGTAGCCGTAGTACGAGCACAGGTCCTTGATAAGCTGGGAAACGTAATCGGCACGCGAGCGGTCCTTGGCGGCCAGGCGCGGCATATCCTCGAGAATCTGGATGGTCTCGCCGATGCGGCTGCGCAGCAGCTGCAGGTCGGGTGCCAGCAATGCCTTCTTCTTCTTGTCAGAGACGCCGCCATCGGCCTCCTCTTCGTCGTCCTCCTCATCGCCCTCAAACATGTCAGTGCCGACAATGTTGGTCTGCAGTGCGCTGTCCTTCATTTCGGCATCGGCGTCGGCAGCGTCCTTGGCCTGCTTCTTCTCCAGCTTGCGCGACAGACCCTCAATGTTGGCTGCCGTCAGCTTCTCCTCAATGTCCGACTCGTCCTCGTCTTCCGAGAAGACAAACTTGCCGTCCTCCTGCTCGATATCGGAGTCGACAACGTCGTCCTCGTCGTCGGACGAGCCTAGGAAATCAGAGCCCAGCATGTCCTCGGCGTCCGAGTCGCCCAGCAGCGAGCCCTCGGCCTCGGCATCGGAGCCGACATCGAATTCGTCGTCGTCGCCAGAGCTGTCGTCGTCAGAGTCGGCCAGAAGCTGCTTCTTTGTCGGGGCGGCGGCAGCCTTTGCTCTCGCTGCGGGCTTGTCTTCCTTCTTTGCGCCTCTGCCGTTGGCGGCCTTTCCGTTGGCGGCCTTGCCGTTTGCTGCTGCGCCCTTCTTGTCGCCCTTCTCGGTCTTGCCGTTGTTGTTCTTGCGCCGCTTCGAGGACGGAGCATCGCCGGCGGCGGCGGCACCAATCGGCGAGTCGGCAGGCAGGCCGGCCTTGCGCTTGAGGCGAGCAAAGTGCTCTTCTGACAGGGGCGCGGGCGCACCCTGCTTCTTTCCAATGCGACGACCAACACCCATTTTGTATTTTGGAATATATTTCGTGAATAAAAGGGTGGTTGTGTTGTCTGTTGATTACAGAGAAACAGCGTACAGAGACCAGAATACGACTAGACAGAACTTTTTCTAACTTTTCCTACTTTTTTTTCATTGCTGGCAGCCGATAAGCGATAAGAGATTTTGCTTTCCAAAGCAGACTAGTTTCTGCCGGGACGGTACGCTAGTTTCACCGCCTTTCTCGGTCTGTCTTCCCCCAAAATGCCCGCCCGCCTAATTGCATGTGGGGTCCACAGCACTACGCAGCTGTACCTATCCTGTACGTTGACGCAACCACTCCTTACAATCAACTTCACCACTCTCAACCGTCAAGTACACCCGCCACATATATATACCTACACACAATGGCTGAAGTCCAGTTTGCAAAGTCGTTTCTCGGCGGCCTCGACGGCCGGCCCATCAAGCTGTCTGCGGACTATGCCGAAGATGCCCGCCGCTACCCTGCTCGGTCGCCCGTACGTTCTCTGCCTGTCTTTCGCACGAGCTATCGCCGTCTGATATCTAACTGAATTTGCAGTACACACTCCCGAGCATGAAAAAGGCCATGCGCAAGCCCGCGAGCTCGTCCAACACCAAAACGGCTGCACCCGGTTCGGCACCTGCCATCACCGTCAACATCAAGTCCATGCACCGCAACCCCCCACTGGACGTTCGCCTGAGCTCGGGCAACTACACGCTGACGACGACCTCGATTCTCGATATCCGCACAGCCCTGTCCGAGCAGACGGGCGTGCCGCTGGCCAAGCTGAAGCTGCTGCACAACAAGAAGCCCGTGTCCGACTCGAAAGTGCTGCAGGACGTGGCGCCCGATGGCGAGGCCACCAAGGAGATTGAGCTGGGCGTGATGATCTCGGGCGGTGCGACGACTGTAGCAGCAGCACAGGCAGAGAAGGCGGCACAGGCAGGACCCAGGTCCGAGGCTGCTACGGCAGAGGCGGCATCAGCAACGGAGGCAGCATCAGCGGCGGAAGCAGAGCCTGTTGCGGCGGGGTCGCCGCGTGCTGCTACAGACGGCAAGCTGGCGGCAGACACGGAGGAGTTCTGGACAGACCTTCACGGATACCTGCTGCAGCGCACCAAGGACGCAAAGCACTCTGAGGAGCTGTTTAGTTTGTTTGTGCGGGCATACGAGGACCGGATGATATAGTTTCTGCTCTATCAACGTTGCAAATATGATTAGTAATACGTTTTGATCTGACAATTCTACGGAGAACATTTGTCGACGCCTAGTATTGTCTACCGCACGTATCTACAGACTGTGGATGCTGTAATATTCATTGAATCATTGCGTAGTGTAGTGTGTATAAGAGTAAACGAGGTGCGCGGCGGCCTTGTGTTCCAATTTCAGGGCACCAAAATCAGCAATCAACAACCAGCAACCAGCAACCAGACTTCTCCGACAGACAAGAATCATATCAAACACAGCCAAGTACAGGAACAGTCATTCGGGGATCGAGGATTGAGAAGATGGACAACAAGACGCCTCCGCACCATCATGGAGAATGGGATTTTATTTGGTCGAGAGAACACAGACGCTAGAACACCAGTACACCAGACATCAAACATCAGGACATCAGGACATCAGGACATCAGGACACCAGACGTTTGACATCAGTAGAGCTGCAATCAAACGCATAGAGCATTAAAGATTTAAGCAAGGCCCTTGCTGACGGTGCGCAGGATGGTGTCGTACTCAATGTCGTCCTCGTCGTTTGCCTGGAGCTCAACAGCAATACCGGTCAGGGCGCGCTTCAGAGCCTCCTTAGAAGAGGCGTAGACCATCTTGGCCTTGATCGGGGCATCATCGGGGGACCAGGCGATGAAGGTCAGCTTGTTCCGGACACCCTCACCAGAAGACAGGTTGTACTCGAAATCGTAGACGGCGTATCTGGGGCCCTTGCCAGAGCCCTGCGGAGTTGGTTAGTAATGGTTTGACCGAGTGTGGCTTGTATTGAAAGGACTTTGACTAACGGTTCTGGTCTTGGTGGTGGCGTTGACGAGCTTCTCGCGGAACGCGTCCCAGTCAGCAACGGTAGATGTCTCCTCAATGACAATCTCCTTGTCGTCGTCAGACAGCTTGTAGATGATGTACTTGTACTTCTTGCTGAGCTTAAGCTCGTTGTAGGCAGTAACGCACTCCTGCGCGACGGAAGCACTGGCTTGTTAGTGGGTGGCCGATGGTGGACTATGGGTAGGCGCGACGAGCGGTGCGATCGATGCGATCATGGTGACCAAGAGTCGACGCCGGATGGTTGGCTAGCTTACCCAGATTGAGACTGGATGTGTTAGCAGATGTTTGCGACTATAATCAAGAAAGTTGCGCCGGCACACGAGCATGTGGGAGCACACAAAAGAGGTGGTGATGACGTACCATTTTGAGAGGTGTTTTGTGAGAACAGGGGGGGCTATGCGGCGTTAGAAAAAGTTACCGAGTTGCGCAGCAGTATAGAGCAAGTGCAGGTGATTGCTATCGTTGTCTTTTTGTCGTCCTCGAGATGCGATGCGATCTGCTGTGTCCTCTGGATATGGTTCCGGCGATCCCAAAAAGCTGGGCGCGGAGTTGGCGAGATGAAACAGTGGGCAAGGGTAGCTGCTTTGTTCGATGCTCCTTGTATTGGAGAACTTATGGGTGAGCTGCGACGACCATGGCAACACAAGCAAAGCAAGGGAAGCAGAGTAGTAGAGCCATGATATCGCGAGCGGCGGGACAGCGTGGGTGCCGAGGATGACGGGGTCGAGAATGGCAACGGGGTCGGCGAGGTGGGAGGGGCGCCGATGAGGGGACCGGAGACAGAGGACGACAAAAGGATGACAATGAACAACAGCTACACAGTATGAAAGCTGTATCGGGGTTACATACCAAAAAGTGTAAAGAGTCGGTGATGTCTTTTGGATAGAGATGGGGAAGAAGAAAAGAGAGCAAAGGAGAGCAAGAAAACAGGAGAAAGAAGAGAGAGCAGAGGGGGGCAGAAGGCAGAATGGGAAGGAGCAAGAGGACAAGGTACAAGTATTCTTATTAACAAAATCAGGGAAAGAGGGGGTTCGGATGGGAAGCTGGTGTGTCTGGTGTGTCTGGATAGCGGGGCTCTTCCACTGTAAGATACGAGCGACACTGGAAGCTACGGAGTAGCTGTAGGTATCTAGAGATAGAGAGAGGTACGAGAGGCTTGAGAGGGAACTAGAGGGGACTAGAGAGGGAAACTATGGCGGTTGCGACTTCTCTTCTCGGCTTGCTGCTCTGCCAGAGTGCTATGGCGGGGTTGCCCAGGCGATGTTTGATGGAGAACAGGGGAGCGAGGGGCGGCCTACGTAAGGAGACAGTGTATATACTGTGGAGCAGAGATGGTATTTTGAATCTTGAAGAATAGGTCATGTAAGCTGTAGCATCGTCAACGGCAAGGCTGCATCGTTTCTACCTAATGGCGAGATTGGCACACATCACGTCTCGTGTCTTTCCATCTTTTTGTCTTTGATCAATGCTCACCCACCGTTGTGCCGTGTGTCAGATGCTTTGTCCAAGACATCTCATGCTTGCAAAGATACCTCATGGCTATTCTGCTGCCTGCAATTAGTGTACAAGGAATGCCCTGAATGACGAGTCTGTCCCACTAGCGGCAGCCTGGTCCTTTTGTTCGACAGCCTGTTATTACTCTGTAGAAAAGCAAATATTAAGCAAATAAACAAATAAGCAAATACGCAGGTGCCTGGACCGGTGAGGTAGCGGTACAGTGTGTTGTTGATCTACAAACAGTGCCAACCTCATCCATATCAACAACCATCACGATTGATGTTGTGTGATAATGTAAGCTATCAGGAGATGTGTGAGATTGGGCTTGAATCAGGCAGCATCTTGATGTTAGTATGATTATTTCTTATTTTTATAATAGTATTTATTTCATAATTTAAAAGAGGAAGTCGTGAGAAGTAGCTGATTTTATTTAAACCATCAAGCAGAATAAATTGGTGAAATAATAAGAATAATTTGAACTAACTGTACGAAAAATAATAAAAATAATTTGAGCTGCATATACGAATAATAATAATGCAAATATAGCAACATTGATATATTGAGAACATAGTATTTCTGGATTGCAACATAGACAGACTAACACGGCATCGGCTCACTTATAGCTTTAAACTTATCATAATATATTCTAAGAGGGGAGATTTATACAAACAAGAAGATATAAAACATGAAACATATCGTTCGTACAAGTGTCGTCGATGAACGTCAACTCCAGATAATCATAAACCAAAGACAAAGACATAGACGCCACTTCATTCGTCTCCTTTCGTCTCCTTCACCTGGTGATACACGTAGCAAGATATTCCTTTCCTTCACAGATAGACCGTGACCATTGAGTTGATATGATTTTTTGATTTTTTCAAAAGGAGATTTGCTTTTTGGGTTTGCTTTGCTTTTGTGCTTTTGTACTTTTGCGCTTTTGTGCTTTTGTGCTTTTGTGCTTTTGTGCTTTTTGGATATTATGTAATTAGTGCTTCTTTTGACACTCTTACATCATACCGCCCATGCCGCCCATGCCACCCATGCCGCCCATACCGCCCATGGCGCCAGCACCGCCGGGACCCTTCTCCTCAGCAGCCTCGACAATGGCAACCTCGGTGGTGCCCAGCAGAGAAGCAACACCGCTGGCGTCAATCAGACCCGTCCGCACAACCTTGAAGGGGTCCAGAATACCGGCCTGGATCATGTCAACGTACTCGCCCTTGGAGCTGTCAAAGCCCTTGTTGAAGTCGGCACCGTACTCGTCCAGCAGCTTGCCAACAATGACAGAGCCCTCAAGACCGGCGTTCTCGACAATCGTCCGTGCAGGGCGGGTGATGGCATTCTTGACAATGCTGATACCCAGCTGCTGGTCAAAGTTGGCAGGCTTCAGGTCGTTCAGGGCCTGGCTGGCAGCCTTGATCAGAGCGGTACCGCCACCGGGCAGGATACCCTCCTCGACGGCAGCGCGGGTGGCGTTGAGAGCATCGACAAAGCGGTCCTTCTTCTCGCCGACCTCAACCTCGGACGAGCCACCGACGCGGATGACGGCAACACCGCCTGACAGCTTGGCCAGACGCTCCTGCAGCTTCTCCTTCTCGTACTCGGTGGTGCTGGGGTCGTTCATGACGCCGCGGATCTGCTCGCAGCGCTGGGCGATGCTGTCCTTGGTGCCCTCGCCGTTGAGCATGATGGTGTCCTCCTTGGTGATGGTGATGGAGCCAACCGAGCCGAGCATGCTGGCGGTGGCCTTCTCCAGCTTGACGTCCAGCTCGTCTGTGAAGACGGTGCCGTTGGACAGGATGGCAATATCGCCCAGAATGGACTTGCGGTTGTCGCCGAAGCCGGGGGCCTTGACGGCAGCAACCTGCAGCTGGCCGCGCAGCTTGTTCAGGATGCAGACGGCCAGAGCCTCGCCCTCAATATCCTCGGCAATGATAACAAGGGGACGGCGCTGCTGGGTGGAGATCTCCAGAGCGGGGATAATGTCCTGGACAGCCGAGATCTTCTTCTCGGACAGCAGCAGCAGGGGCTTCTCGAACTCGACCTTTTGCGACTTGGCGTCGGTCATGAAGTAGGGGGAGACATAGCCGCGGTCGAAACGCATACCCTCGGTAACCTCGAGCTCATCGTTGACAGTCTTGCCCTCCTTGACGGTGATGACACCCTCCTTGCCGACCTTCTCCATGGCGCTGGCGAGCAGAGCGCCAATGTGGGTGTCGCCGTTGGCGCTGATGGTGGCGACCTGGGCGACCTCGGCGCTGGTGGTGATGTCGCGCTTCTGGGTCTGGAGGTACTCGACGACGGCAGTCACGGCAGACTGGATACCGCGGCGCAGGTCCATGGGGTTGCAGCCGGCAGCAACGTTCTTGACGGTCTCGGAGAAAATGCTGCGGGCCAGAACAGTGGCAGTGGTGGTACCGTCACCGGCGACCTCGTTGGTCTTGGAGGCGACGTCCTGCAGCAGCTTGGCGCCCAGGTTCTCGAACTTGTCCTTGAGGGTAATGGCACGGGCAACGGTCACACCGTCCTTGGTAATCTTGGGCGAGCCAAAGCTGGACTCAATCAGGACATTGCGGCCCTTGGGGCCGAGAGTGGTGGCAACGGCCTTGGCCAGGGTCTCGGCACCGGCCAGCAGGGCAGCACGGCCCTCAACACCAAACTTGAGCTCCTTGTGAGCGAACCGGCGCTGCTGGAAGTTGAGGCTGGAGCGGGTAGCCGACAGAGCCGAGGCTCTTGCCCGCGATGACATAGCACGCTGCATTGTGATGTGTGTGTGTGTGTGTGTGTGTGTGGGATGGGAGGAGGAGAGGTAGTCGCGCAAGAAGAAATAGAAAGACGGGTGTCCTTCAAGTAGTAAGACGTGAGAGGCGGGAGGAAGAGAAAAGCTGGGGAAGAGATATAAGAAAGACGAGGAGAAAGAAGTAAGAGAGAATCGAAGAGATGACGAGAGTCGGAGTGAAAAAAATTCTGGAGAAGCTCAGTCGCTGCGTCGGGACTCGTTCAGTGCTAATAAATCATGCATAGGCTGCTGAGGAGGAGCAAAGGCAAAGCCGACCGAACGGTGTACCGAGAAAAAATTAAATAAATCATTAAAATATATACAACTAAAAATTATTAAAATGTGTGGACGAGGCCGTGAATAAAAGTTATTCTGAAAATAAATGATAAATTAGGGAGAAGGGAATCTGGCCGCTCAGTGATTGGCCGAAACTATATAGACTAGTCCATGACAGGACTAGCCAATTGGCCGACAGCACCTTCTCCAATGCCCATCGTGCCTTCCATTCAATTCTATGGGGACACCTTTGACTTCCACGTTGTTCCGTCTGAGAACGGACGACGTCCCGTGGCCGCCGGTGCTCCTGCCGAGTTGGTATTTATATGAGGAATAGAGCCCCTTCTCAATCTGTTTGTTTTCAACTTCATTTCATCAATGATTAGTCACCACCAGAACAATCGGCAGATTTGCTGGAATCTCCAACGGTGACTTTGTGCTCAACTACACTTACAAATCAATGGAGAGTCATGCAGCTAGCCTTGTGGACTCAGCTTGCTACTACTCTATGCAATGCATCTAGTGATCCAAGAGCCTTGGGTAGTACACCCAACTGGTCAGATTTGATTGCCAGAGAAGTGCAGAACGAGGAGATGTGAATTATCGATTGGGCACAGTCTCCGTGGCAGACACTAACAACTGGCAGACGTGAAAAGTAAAAAGTAAAAAGTAAAAAAGAAAAAGAGACGGAAAAGAACGGATGCATTTTATAAAACAATATCAATAGAGCATTGAACAGCTGTCTGCGATTCTCAGCTCCTTGCCTGAGTCATGTGTAAACTCAGCATCACAGTTGCAATGTGCCTGAGGTTGTCCAGCTATGATTGATGTATGTTCAAGAGAGTGAGCTTATCATGTCTGCCATTCAAGCTTACTGCATATCGTAAGAAGCTCGCTACTGGTCGTAGGGCTGCCTTGGGACTTTGTAAGAAGATGCCCGGGTTCCCTGTTCTGCTAGATATCTGTTTGCAAGCTGGTAGTTTTCTGCAATGACTGGCTTTATAAAAACCATCTTGACTACTTTTGCTAGCAATGCCAATGATGGGCCTCGTTAGTAGCCGTTGTTGTCCAGCCTGATATATAATGTATCATATATGTATACCAGCGGACTGACGGTTACACCTGGCATGCGGCACATAACGTAGAGCAGTTCAACTGAGCAATGTAAATTATTATATACACAAAAAGCTGCCTTGCTGTCCTTCTTAAACGCTATGGACAGAAACAACTCGTCGCATCCGTCTTCTGTCTCGTCTTTCACTCGACATCGTCGCCCACTTGGCTTTTCGGTGGTTGGCCGTTGCCTGTTGATCAGAGAACTGGCGCCCAGTAAGCTCCTTCACCATTAGACTGACGCTCGGCCGTATGTTGACAAGTAAAATATAAATGCTTTTTCGTAACGTCTACATACGTACAGATTGCAGTTCAACAAACTCGCTTCTTCCCCAACAGTGATGTGTCTTCCATGACTTCAACAAACAGCTTACAGGCTGTCAGTGAGCAACTTGTTCAGCTTGGCAATCTTGGACGAGACGCTCAGGTCGATTGTCCGGTCGCCAACCTCCACCACCAGGCCGCCCAGGATCTCAGAGTTGACCTTGTTGGTCACCTTGAGCTTCTTGCCCTGGCCAACCAGAGTTGCCGACTTGGTGACGGCAGACTCCAGCCGCGACAGCGTCTTGTTGTCCAGAGGCTGCGCGCTGGTGACAACCATCTCGATCTCGCCCTGTGCCGCCCGGATCAGCTCGCCAAACTTGGCAGTGACGTCGGACAGGAGGCCCAGACGGTTGTTCTCGGCCAGGGTGGCGAGGAAGTGCGAAACGGTGGGCTGGCTCTCGCTCTTGGTGGCCTTCTGCAGCTCGGCAACGATGGCGGTCTTGTCGGCGGCCGACAGGGTAGGGGTCTCGAGGATGGCGTTCAGCTTGGTGTCCTTGGCCAGCAGAGCACCGAGGGCAGCCAGAGTCTTGGCCGTAGGGTCCAGAGTCGAGGTCTTGACGGCGGCGGTGTACTATATTGTTAGCATTGGACGGTAGAGCGACGGTAGAGCGACAGTAGTGCCATGATAGCCGCAGACCACATTTGTGAATCTGTGATTGTGACTGGCCAAAGGGAGCAAGAGAAGGAGTCAACCCACCAGAGCAGTGGCGTAGGTACCGCCGACGCCAAAGAGGGCGACCGGGGCCTTGACGTTAGCGGCAGCCGGGGCGGCAGCGTAGCCGCGGGCGAGGGCCGGGGTGGCGGCAACGACGGTCCGGAGGCCAGTGGAGGGGGCGGCCGCGCGGGCGGCCAGCATGGCTTGTCTCGACAGCATGGTGGAAGATGAGGTTGAGGTGGGTATATCGAGGTATATCAAATTGGTCGAGGTCGAGAGGAGGGGGGAGTGATTCGGCAGAGAGACCTCAATTCGCAGAGTGAAAAACAAAAGCTCGGGTTCTCAGGTTTTTGGCTAGGAGAGCGGAAATGGTGGAATGGAAGGAACCGGCCAAATTGGCTCGGCTGCGCGAGTAGTGCCTGAGGCATTAATGGTAACATGCTAGTAAATTAAAGATGCTTATGTCAGCTCGATGGACGCTGTAGCGCCAAAATACGCCAAAATACAGGACGAATCGCTCTGCAGGTGGACCCCTGCTGCCCCTGGCCTTCTCGCAGTGCTTGATGGTTCAAATATATTAAATTAAAAAAATAAATAGCAAATTCCACACCGGACAATAAATCACTCACCACTAAGGTACGGGGTCCCAGGGCCTATGTCGGAGTAGAATAGGAGCAAGTAAACAAACATGATGTATGGCTTCGGTACAAAGTGAGGTCTTTTGATTTTACAATTTAGTTGAATTTTTGATCAAATACAGTTTATATAGTATCTCATTCAGCTCTATCAGACCTGTCTACAGCTCATCATCCGAGTCCGTATCGCTATCGTTTGCTGGGGTCCGAGCTGGTTCGGCAGCCGGAGGAGCCGGGGCAGCAGGCGCCGGGGCGGTCGACGGTGAGGCACCACTATCGGCGGCACTCCGAGACTTTCCAAAGGCCAGCACTCGGCGGGGAGGTGGACCCTCTTCAGGCACAGGAGCTGCTGTGGTCTTTGTAGGCTCAGCGTCATTGCTGTCCTCATCCATGGGCTCGGCACTTCCATCATCGTCGCTCTCGGTAGCAGCATTTCCGCTGTCTGTCGACTCGTCAAGATCCTCAGACTCTTGAGCCAATTCTTTGCCCTTGCCCTTGCCCCTACTGCGCGTACTCCTAGTCGCTGTCTGCTCAAACTCGCCATCATCCGAGTCTTCTTCCGGCTCAGACACGGCAGCCGCGGCAGCTGACCGTTTTGCGCCGCGTTTTGCGGGTGATGCCTTTGATTTTGAGGCAGAGCTACTGCTGGCCTTGCTGGCCTTGCTGGCCCGTCCGCCGCGTGTGGTAGAAGGAGGTGCCTCCTCCTCTTCCTCCTCCTCTTTGATTTCTGCTACAGCTTCTGAGTGCCTTCTGTCCTGTGCAGCACTAGCCAGCATTTTCTGCTGCACACGAATCTTGACTTTCTTCTCATTGAGTAGTGTACAAAACTTTTCGAGCATGACGGTCTCGTCGGCATCCTTGGCTACCAGGAACTCCTCCAGCTGTGCCTGGAGGTCGTCGACGGCTGCCTGGAGTGCAGATTGCTTGTTGGTAGCTTCCTCTAGACCCTGCTGAGCCTGTGTACGACTGTCAACGGCATCGCCGCACCACTCAAAAAGCCCGATGCTCTCGTCTTCATCATACGCGAGAGACAAAGCGCCCAAACGCTGCGTGATATTTTGGACCCGTTTCCGAATCGTGATGGTGACGTCCGACTCCTCCTTGACAGTAGCAGTAGCGTCGATATTGTCTACCCAGCCCTGACCTAGCAGGAAAAACTTGAGGATGGCCTCCCACTCATCTGGGGTGCAGGGGGCACTTTGGCCAAGCAATTTATCAATACGGTCATGCCGTACTAGTTACTATGGTTAACATGCTCGTACACAGTGATGATAAATGTAAAGCATTGATGCTGAGCTGGTAGCTACTTACATGACAAGCTGTACGGTGCTTCACCTTCAGTGGCCACAATCCGAACATCAAGTGGTTTCGAGGCCTGGCCCGAGGATGTTGCACGGGCAAGGACGAACGAGCCCTCCTCGTCAGAGCGTGGTATACGCAAAACGTGTGAAGGCATATTGGTTCCTAAGACCTGTCTTTTTGGGAATTGACTCCTTGTCCCCTTGCTGTCGCACGATTATTTTTCTTGCTAACAGAACAGATAATTCCGGCTTGAAGTCGTTTCGCCCTCAAGATGGTGTGGGGAAGTGTGTGTGGAGGTGAAACGAAACAAAGAAATGGTATGGGAGGGTATATGATGACTCGAAGCGTGGAGGAGATGAACAATTATGGGTGGGATGAAAAAGGAATCAAAGACCGAGGTGAAACAGTGCAGAAATTGCAGGATTGTTCAGACCTTCGAGTGTAAAGCCGTGTTGTTGGAGTGTGCAAGGGCGACGCCTGCGCTGTGCCGTGATTAGAGTATGAATATGTACTTGGTTGATATATTGCACTATCGAATGCAAGGCGGGCCGAGACACAAGACGTGGAATTGAATACTAGGTGACGAATTAAACGATGAGTGCTCCGTGCTCTTTGCTCTAGAAAGGGATAATGGATATGGATAGACTGATAATGATTGGCATGGAGAGTCACAACGGAAACGAAGCCGTGCTGGGGCAGGGAAGATGACGACGAAGGTGATGCAACTGGCGAGATCCTAGTTGAAGGGGACGTCGAATAAGATGGAAAAAGTAAAGGAAGGACGGGATGGACCCTCGTTTTTGATAGAGGCCTGCTGCCAGGGCCTGCCGAGTGTGTAAGATATGCGACCTTGGATGGGCCACGTCTGGAGTCGTTGATCGGCCGGCAATGGCCTTGAGAAAGGGCGACCTGGAATGCGGGCAGTAGATTGATGTCTTTGCTGTCTTCTGTCCTTTGTATTTCGTCTTTTAAACTTTGGTCTTCAAGTTTGTCTGGGCCAGCCGGGAAGGGGAATTTCGAGGTGGGGTCTGGGCTACGGGAGATGAGGCCCGGCCGTTTAATTCTTCAATAAGTGACAAAGTGACAGAAAAAAGTCAACTAGGCGAAGAGAGGGTCTCAAGGCGTGAGTGATTGGTCTTGATTGGGTTGCGATTTTCGAGTTACAACAATGTCATTGTGAATATAGAATCGTTGTCTGTCGGTTATGTTGGAAAGGGAGATGATAATATTACTGTCAGAAAATGTAAGAGAAAAGAAAGAAGAGATAAAGACGGAAATAGACAATGCTATTAAAGTACAAGTAGTTTGATGAAATGAAGTCCCAATTGACATCAATGGCTCTTCATTTAGGCAGCCGTGCACGCCAGTGAATCAGGCGTCGGAGCTGGTAAACTAGCTAAGCCGATAGTGTGGATAGGCAGGAGCTTACAGACATGAGATGCATGAACGTCTGTCGTTGTAGCCTTGGATCTGGTCGCAGTCTACGGACAGAGAATCGCTGGAAGAGAATCAGTAGAAGAGATGACGTTGGATCAAATAAATTGTTTACATAAAATCACGTGCGGGTTTGATGCTTGAGAGTCTAATCGAATCTACTTTTCCAGTTTACAGATTTAAGGAATTAATAAGACGACATGTTGGTAAGTCGCTCTTTCCTTTTTCTTCCTTTGCTTCTTTTCCCCTTCGGTTTCCCTTCTTTTTGGAGCAACAAGACTTGCATTGACCAAGAGGACCGTCTCAACTCGAATAGGAAAGAGTGAACAAACGGTGAAGACGGGGTGAGGAGCGGAACGCGTTCATTTCGCGTCGCTGACGCGCTACAGGCTATTCTTGTTGTTGGTAAGGGCAGTTTCAGCCAATCCGGAAGGAGCATTCCAGGGCCCTATCCTAGTAAAGTGTGCTCAGCTGAGAGCCAGACTATCCTGCATTGAAACGGAGCATTAACCAGAATGTCGGTGCCATGTGGCCCAGCCTGAAAAGTGTGAAAAGAGTGAAAAACCTAGGAAAGAGTGAGGAATGCGCCTGCCCCTTTCAAGTTTTCAGAACCTATTTCGAGAGAAAAGGGAACTTGCCACTGAAACCTGTCTCCATCGTTCCTTCTACCTTACCACGGTGACGCTCATAGGGGGACACTCTGGCAACGCACGGACCACTTTATGGTGAGGTCTACTGAGTGAGTACATTCCATCCATACCAGCCACCAGCAACTATTCTTGTACTCTTCTGTATGGTAAAATATCGAAATATAGTGGATAAATGCAGGGCGCATTCTGTCATAGGGGCAGACCACCCTTAGAGAAGCCCACAACGACGCAGGAACCCCACTGCAACCACCCGAATTTTGGAATTTTCGTACATTTTTTCTGCACTTTCCCCTTCTGTCCATTGTGACTCCAGGTCGCACCTACCCACTTCAGCACTACTCAACACCACCCCAACACTACCTGCAGGACCTTCCAGGAAGAGCAGAAATCCCTATGAGTGGCCGGTCGTGCCTTCCCCCAACCACCTCTCGTTCTAACTTTCCCGCACCACCGTTTTTCCCTATCCCATTCCTCTCATGACTTTCGCATTCCAGGATCGTCAACCCCCAAGAGACTACTCACCACTCAATTTCGAGTTTCTATATTCACTTTAACAAAACTACAAGCGCCGCCTCATTATTTTGACTTGCGACGATTGTCTTTCTGATCTCTTTGGTCTGTCACCAGCTTTTACTGATCGGTCGCATCGCAAGAGTACACAGCATCCTTGGCTTGCTGCTGTCTCATTTGCGACATCGACATCGACATCGACGACGACGACAAGCACATCTGCACACTACACTCGACGACACTCGACAGCGAATAGTCATCTCATAGTAGTACTGTACACTGCTAGACACTCGTTCAACAGCATCACCCATAGCACGCATACCGACTACGATATGTTATAAAATCAGAACTACTACGACCTCATTTCTTTTCATCACTCTGCAATCAACACTCATTCACTCATTCACTCAGTTTTCACCACTATCAATCTATCACAGTCTCATTATCGTGCCGCCCTACTCTTAATTTGATATCGGCCCTCTTACTATTCCTTTTCGTCTCTCGGAACCCCCTCTCCGCATCCGAGAAAATCATCGGCTTGAATTACGACTCGGGAAAGGAAATTGGACATCACGGCGTGAACATTGCCTCATCTCACTACCAGACGACTTAAACTACTCCGAACGCAATTACCAACAACCAGCTACACTCTATTTGAAAGCCAGGGTCTTTCCGCACACAACACGCGATCACGCGTCTCTGCCGTTTCGACTCCATTCACTCGATCCTTTTTCACTACCTTTCACCCCTGTCCCAAGACTATCGCATCTTCAGCGTCGACTATGAATCCCTCTCATTGATTGCGCTCCCCCTCTTCCCAGCACTTCATTCCCCAGAACTACCCATCCCAAATCTCAGCTCGTATCTGCCAGCAAGCGGATCCCTCTGTGCCTCTCTCTCTTCTCTTCGCACGCCACGTCGTCCCGGTCAAAGCTTTCAAAGCATTGGACGACAGAGCGTTGCGTTGCTGCACATACCATACCCATCAACCATACCTGACCAATCCACTTCACACACACATCAAAATGGAGCCATTGCGCCTCAAACTACGACAGCCCGTCGAGGATGTCGTCGAGAACTGGGACGACGACGACTTCATGATCGAGGGCGACGACATCGCCTTCCGCTCCTCCACCAACACAGCACCCCCAGCATCTACAACTAACAGCCGCCGCGAGTCACACTCGTCTTTCCGCTCCGACTTTGAGTCCATTCACGCCGAGGAGGATCAGCAGGTTCTGCTTCCTGGTGACGACGAGAAGTCCACACTCGACGCCATTGCCCTCGCTGCTAATGCTGGCATCCCTCTGCCCACGAATGTGCCCCCATCTGCTCTGATGGGCGGCACTATCAAGCGTCTGGGAGGCCGCAAGATCAAGCAGATCTTTCAGGAAGACTGGGGCGATGACCTCGAGTTTCCCGAGGACCCCCAACCCCTACACATTAAGACACGGGACGCCTCGCAGTTCCCTGATGCCATCCGCCAGGTCAGCGGTAGTTCGACCCAGTCTAGCCCAGTCAAGTCCGCCAAGCCTGGCCCGACACTGATCCGCCCGGAACAGATGGGTGCCATATCAAGGTCGTCTGGGGTCATGCCTGTTGTCAGCCCTGTCAATGCAAACAACTCTGTCAACCTCGACCAGTTCCGGGACTCGGACGACGAGGACGACTTCTTTGGCGACGGTGCAGCCACCATCAAGGTGTCCAAGACTCGCCAGGTCCCCAAGCCTATTTCCTTAATTACTCCCCCTACCCCCCAGAAGCCTGCAGTTATTGACGAGGACATGGAGATGGACTTTGAACTGCCATCTGACGGCAAGCTCACCCTCTCAAAACGCAAGGACATTCCCAAGACTCCCTCTTCGATAGGCATGGATGACTTCGAATGGGGTGAGGGCAGCCTGGGCACTCGCTTTGGCGGCCTTCGTCGCGATGGCCGCTCCAGCCGCTCCAACCGCAGCTCCTCTGTCTCTGCACTGAGCCCCAGCGTGTCTAGCTCCATCACAGCAGAGAGCGAAGGCGAGGATGATACCTTTGAGGGCCTCGTTCTGCCCACTGGCAAAGTCGACTTTAGTGAGAGACTCCAGCAAAGACGCCGCAACAGCAGCCGCTCGCCGCAGCGGACGTCCAAGGCACTGGAAGAGCTGCAGCAGGCCGTGCAGACACCCACGTCGGCCCAGCCCCAAACCTCGGCCGTATCTTCATCTGCTGGCCTTGGCATTTTGCCGACCAAGCAGGCTCCTCCTGCCGAGAAAGAGGACTTCCTCGCTGGCTTGGACTTGGGCGAGGGCGAGGTGCTCGACACCAACCGCCTGACTCTTCACCGCAATGTCCGTCTCAAGGAGACACGGCCTGCCAGCCCATCACGGGTCAAGGTCGCCGCCTCCATCACATTTACCAACAAGGCCACTCCAGGCGGCTCGCGCCTGCCTCGGCCCTTGACTGGCCACGAGCGCACGCACACAGCTTCATCTCTCGAGCCCGTCTCTGAGAGCGGCGGCCCTATCTTCAACGTCGCTCGCAGATCTCAGTCTCGCATGGGCCACTCAGCCCAGTCTTCTGTGTCGAGCATTCCTACCCCCTCAACCCCCAACTCCACCCATTCTATGCCTGCTCCCTTCACGCCTCGCCGCCGGGAGTTTGGCCAGAAGACATCTGCATCCTCTATGCGCGACGGCCCTCCCACCACTAATGCCCAGCTTCTGCGCCTGAAGCGTTCGCTGCCTGCTATGAGACAGGCACCGTCTCCCGCGCCGCGGCAGGTCCCTTCTCGTGGTGGCTACGAGCGTCCCCCCTCGCGGACAGATACCGGTGGCCGTCCTCTTTCTTCCATGCGCCCCAAGACGCCCGTTGATCGCCCTCGGCCGACTATCGAGAGCGCCGCAGCACAAGCCAGAAAGAACCCCATGCCTTTCCTGCCTGCTGGTGCATCGCACTCCACATCTCACCATATCACGGCCAAGTCTTCTCGCACTTTCCGCCGCCACGATTCTGATGCTTCTGCCGACATGCGCCCTAGCTCGCGCGGGGTTTCGCGGTCGACTATTCGCTCGCCTAGCCCGCCCAAGAAGGGCCACGTGTCGCATGGCTCATGGCAGCAGCTGAGCAAGCCCCGTCGCCAGCGCCAGTTTGGTGACGGCCACGAGCTTGACGCCTTTGACGATCTTCCTACTTCGTCGCAGACAGAGTCCCGCTACCTGCGCCAGCCGGCAACTGCCAGCGCTAAGCTGCAGATGCGCAGCAAGATGTTCAACAACATTCTGCCCGATCGCACCAACTCACCCTCTCCCCTTACCCCATACAACCCTTCAGCTCGCTTTGACAACCTGCCTCACTTTGCTCGCGATACTGCTGCGAGCCGCATTGCCAGAGAGACTTCGCTTGCCCAGCGTGCCCCGTCCGGCCCGCTTGCTCCTTTGACCACGCAGCGTGTTGCCCAACTGTCCACGCGCAACAGCTACAATACTCCCCACGTCCCTCGCGACACCATCCGCTCCAAGAAGACCCCGCGCCGCCCGGCCCAGCTTAAACCCCATCTCATCTCCAACCTGAACGGTGCCAAGGAGTCCAAGACTCTGAACGGCATGTTCTACAACCCCGATTCGATGCGCTGGGAAGGCAACGAGAACGCTCTCAACGCCTTCGACCCCCCTGCATCGTCGCCGTCGACTGCCTCCATCCCGCCCTATCTTCTACGGGAGAAGGAGACGTCGACGCCCCGTCCTGCCCTCATCACACCCATTGGTGCCACCAAGGGTGTCCAGGTTGTTGGCGGCATGGTCTTTGACCCTCAGAACATGTGCTGGCTCAAGCTGGGTCCCCAGAACCAGAGCACTGGCGCCATAAGCAGCAAAAATGAGGCTGGTGACTCTCTGGATGGTTTTAACGGCATCGATAGTGATGACGACCCATTCAAGGACATTCCCGACCTCGATGATGGTGCTGGTACTACCGAGGCTGGCACGGGCGGCCGTGCCAGCGATGTCAAGGATGACTGGCTGGTCGGCGAGGAGTTTGACGTCGGCCCCGAGTTCATCCGCCGCCAGCGCGAAGAGGAGCAGCGCTGGCGCAAGAAGTGCGAGAGATGGATGAATTTTGAGGACCGCAACCAGGGTTCCTGGCGGTGGCTCCTCCAGGAGATGGTCACCCATCCCATGTGAGACAATCGCAAGCTCACATCATCTCTCATGACTTTATACTTTCCCATATTTTACGACGATACGATTTCCAATATTAGCCCCCCCCCCCCCCCCCCCCCCCTCCCACAACACTATGACTCTCATGGACTACTACTCATATAATAATTTCCCCCATCTACACATCACTACACCAATGACGCCAATGACCCCTACTCACCACACTTGTACCAACATGGGATTATACGGAAAAGGGACGATTCTATAAAAACTTTCTTCGGTGTAACATTACTGGGGTTTCAAGGAATTCTTTATGATATTCTCTATTCTTGGCTCAGCCAAGCAGACTTGTTTCGACTTTTGTCTTCTTCTCTCGCAAGAGTAAGAGACTGTAATAAATCAAGCAAGATTTATGCATACCAGCGGCGTGTTTTGTTCTTTTCCAACTTTCACACCTGGCCATGGCCATGGTTTTTGTTTTTATACAAGGCTTTATCCTCTTCACGACGTTATGTTTTATGATATTTCTGGTTATGACTTTTCTTGTTTTCTCTTCGATCTGTTCTTTATATCCTGTACCATGGCTGCAGATTTCTAATGATCTGCTCCATTTTATTTCATGTCTTTTATTCATGTTAATAGTGCCTCGGTGATATTCGGGCACATTTTTATAGACAGCACAGACAACGCATTAAGATGCCTCAATGAGAAAGGAGAAGCAGTTAACACTCAAACATGATACGCAGTGATATAGCATGGTATGATAGTATGTGATATGTCATTGATACGAAGTAGTTGTTATCAAATGGTCTATTCCGATGCCTATGTTTTATGTTTCGTGTGCGTAATGGCATTTAAATCAGATGTAAGTGTGTAAGTGTGCAAGTGTGTGAATGGTACTTGTCCATGCTCCAGCCTCCCTTCAGTCAAGTCATACCCTGTCAACCAAATCAATCCTGACCCTGTGCCTCGTACTCGTCGCCGTGGTCGTAGCCGTTGCCGTTCAAGCTAGCAGAGCTCTTGATCCGCTGCAGCTGGTCGGCAATGTACCGGTGCAGGTGCAGGTCCGCCTCGGCACGTTCGCGCACGCGCTCCGGGTTGTGGAAGAACATGGAGTTGGACCGCGACGAGCCGGGCCGGCTGCCGGCGCGCGAACTGCCGGCCGCCCAGACACTGCTGCGCGCACTCTGGCGCATGGCCAGCTGTGCACTGCTGCCCTTTCCATTGACGCTGTTGCTGTTCTCCCTGGTGTGTGCCGCCGTCTCATCGTGCTCATCCTCGTCCGTCTCGGGGTCAGTGTCGCCCAGATAGAAGTCGGACCGCGCACCCAGAGACCGTGCCGTCGACGACCGGCGCAGACGGGGCGTGGACGGGGCGGGCGTGTTGACACCCTTGTCGTAGCGGTGGAAGATGTCGTCAAAGTAGTGCTCAGCACCCACAGCCGCATTGCGCGGTGTCTGCGGCAGGCGACAGGTGACACCCGTGTCGTGGATCATGCGCGCAATGAGACCCGTCCAGCCACACTGGTGTGTTGCGCCCAGGCCGCGGCCGGTATCGCCGTCAAAGAACTCGTAGAACCACAGGTTGTCCTTCCACAGCGGATCAAAGTCGAGCAGGTCATTGCCGCCGTTGATGCTGCGCCGGCCGTCGTCGTTGCGCACATACAGGTGCTGCAGGCGGTGCTGCAGCTCTTCAGACACGTGACCCAAATGCATATAGTCACCCGAGCCGACAGGGCACTCGACCTTGAGTGTGTCGCCAAAGAACATGTAGAAGCGCTGCAGCGCCTCGACCAGCAGGTAGTTGACGCAGATCCAGACGGGGCCGCGCCAGTTGCTGTTGCCGCCAAAGAGACCGCTGTCGGAGTCGCCGGGGATGTAGCTGACCGAGAACTTTTGGCCATTGACGTCCATGGAGTAGGGGTGGTCCTTGTGGTACTTGGACAGCGAACGCACGCCGTGGGGACTAAAGAACTCGTCCTCGGCCAGCATGCGCTCTAGCAGCCGCACAAGGCGATCCTTGCTGACAATGGACAGCAGGATGCGATTTCCCTTGCCGCGCTTGCGGATCGAAAACATGTTACGCTCGGCAACGTCTTCGCGGTTGTTTATGAACCACTCGAGGCGGCGCTTAAAGGCCGGCAGGCGGTTAATGAGCTCGGGCTCCAGCGTGAGCACCGCGTACATGGGGATCAGGCCGACAAGCGAGCGCACAGGCAGCTGCTGGATCCAGGGGCCGCCCCAGGAGATGGCATCGTAGTAGAAGCCGTCCTCCTCGTTCCACAGCGAGGCCTCGTCCTTCTCGCCCATGCGGAAGGTCATGGCGTCGCTGATAAGGATAAAGTGCTCAAAGAACTTGGTGGCCATATCCTCGTAGGTGCGGCGGTACTTGGCCAGCTCAAGACAAATGTTGAGCATGCACAAGCAGTAGAAAGCCATCCAGCCTGTGCTGTCGGCCTGCTCCAGGACACCGCCGGTTGGGAGCGGCTCGGAGCGGTTGAAGAGACCAATGTTGTCGAGACCGAGGAAGCCACCCTCGAAAACGTTCTTGCCCTCCATGTCCTTGCGGTTGACCCACCAGGTAAAGTTCATGAGCAGCTTCTGGAAGACACGCTCCAAAAAGTCAAGATCCTGGCGGCCGTAGATCTTGCGCTCAATCTTGAAGACGCGGAACGTCGCCCAGGCATGGACAGGCGGGTTGACATCGCCAAAGTTCCACTCGTAGGCGGGCAGCTGGCCGTTGGGATGGCAGAACCACTCGCGCGTGAACAGATCGAGCTGCTTCTTGGCAAACTCGGGGTCGATCATGGCGAGCGTGATGCAGTGGAAACTCGAGTCCCAGGCGGCAAAGAAGGGGTACTCCCACGAGTCGGGCATGGACAGAATGTCATCGCAGTGCATGTGTTTCCACTGCGAGTTGCGAATGGCTTTGCGGTTGGGCGGCGGTGGTGGCTGGGTTGGGTCGCCGTTGGCCCATTGATCCCAGATGAAGAGGTAATGCTGTTTGCACCACATCATGCCTGAAAAGGCCTGGCGTTGGATGTTGCGCAGGTCATCGGCCATGGGCAGTGGGCTGATGCGGTAGTAAAACTCGTCTGCCTCTTGGCGCTTGGTGTCGATGATGGTGTCGACCTCCTCCTCGTCGAGGAAGTTGTCCTTGCTCTTGGAGAAGCGGAAGCGCACAACGGCGCACTCGCCAGGACCAACACCGCCTCCCTCGTTAAACGAGAACAGACCGGCAAACTTGGTACCCTTCTGCGCCGGGTTGATGGCCTCCTTCTGACCGTCAACAATGTAGTCGTGGAAAGCGTCCTTGACGTAGTCGGTTTCGTTTTGGCCTTCGTAGAGCTTGACAAAGTTGGTGTTGTTCTCAGTGAAGAGCAGCTCTGGCTGGACGTCCTGGTCGCTGGGGCCGATGCCGGGCGAAGGGGCCATGAGGAAGTAGCGGTCACCTAGTGTCGGGTGAGTGGACTTGACCATGTTTTCGTCAAAGTACTCAATGTTGGGTCTGTCCTCTGGCTTTTCGCGGCCCCAAGACCAGGTATTGCGGAACCAGAGGTGAGGAATAATGTGGAGGGGTGCTGGATCGGGGCCGCGGTTCCATGCTGTAACACGGAAAAGCAGGGCATCCGGGTCGTCATCTTCCTTGGCAGTCTCGATGTAGATATCCCAGTAGCGGTCGTCCTTGAAGACACCAGTGTCGAGAATCTGGTACTCGGCATCTTCCTTGCCACGGCGAGCGTTCTCGTCGAGGAGATCTTTGTAGGGGAAAGAGGCCTGGGGGTATTTGTAGAGGTATTTCATGTAAGAGTGCTGTCTTGTTAGTCGTAGATCTTGTAGTCAAAGGCGTGTAAGCGGATTGGTCAACGTACAGTCTAGGAGTCAAGTTAGTATTAGATCAGCAATGTATGGTTTAAGCTTGATGTGTGTCATGGCGACACAGACTGCGGCACAGCAGTGATACTTGGGTGACGTGGGGAGAAGACGTACAGGTGTGTTGTCGAGGTGGAAGTGGGCTTCCTTGATGCTCTCGCCGTGGTTGCCCTGGGGGTTGGACAGACCAAAGAGACGTTCCTTGAGGAAAGGACTAGATTGTTAGAGCTGTCATTTCCAAAAAGGAGTCGTGATAACCTACTCCTTCTCATTCCAAAAGGCAAAGGCAATGTTCTCCAGGCCGTGGCTGTCGCAAACACCAGCGATGCCGTCTTCGCCCCAGCGGTAGGCGCGCGATCTTGCGTGCTCATGCGGGAAGTCTGCAAGTTTATAAGTTAGCTTTAGAAGCTCAAGAAGCTCGTCAGAAGAGGAAAAGAACAAGACAAGACTCACGGCTCCATGCATCGCCATCGTGGCTGTAGTCCTCACGCACAGTCGCCCATTGGCGCTCTGAAACGTAGGGACCCCATTTCTTCCAGTACTTTTCGCGCTTGCGGTCTTCTCTGAGGCGCTTCTCCTCCTCGGTGAGGTATTCGTGACCGTCGACGAGAACCATTGCGGTGGGATGCGGTGGGAGATGTGGGAGTTGGAGGTAGTTGGAGAGGTGGGGGTGGCGATATGGGGAGAAGGGAGGAAATGGAAAAGGAAATGGAAAAGGCGCAAGCAAGAATAGATAAGAGGAGGGAAAGGAATGAAATGACCAGGAAGAACGATAGAGAAGACGAAGCTCAAGATCAACTGGCAATACGAGACGACGAGATGCAGCGACACGAGAATAAAAAGCAAATGAAAAAAGAACAAAGAAAGAGAGAGGAAGAACGAGCAGTCCTTAGCAAAGTACTTTTGTGTGGCTTCCTTTCCTATTTTGGCCTTTTCTCTTGCTAGCTATGATAGTTTGTGTGTCTGGAGCCGATCGTGTCTTGGCTCGCTGTCGCAGTGTCTCACTGTTTTACTGTCTCCGTCATTACTGCTTTCCTCTTCCGCCTCCTGATAGTGAGTAACTGATAACCTGATAGTGATAGTGATAGCAATAGCTAGCCCTTGGTCTTCTGTTTCTTTTCTTATTCCTTCGTTGCATTGGACACCCATTTTTGGTCCGTCCTGCGCTTTGCCTCGTCGGGGTTCTTTTGGGCATGTGCTCCGGAGCTTAGCTTGTGCGTTGTATTTATTGCTACAAATGCTGTGCCTGGCTAGAGCGAACGAATCGGGAAAATAGCGAATCGGGATCGAATATAGACTATTTGGTGGCAATAGTCGGTGGCAACACTTGGTTGTTAACTGGTTGTTAACTGGTTGATAACTGGTTGATAACTGGTTGATAACCAATTAGTTACAGGGACTAGTTGACAACAGTAGTTGAAAATACAACAGTTGCCAGCGGTTTACAATTAAAGGGGTTGACAACAGAATGCGTATGCCTTTTCTGCGAGTAACACTGCGAGGGAAGGAGCAAATCGGGGGGTTGGACTATAGTATCTCATCACGGCAAGAGCTGCCCACTGCCTGCTTTCTGCATGCTGCGAGCTGCAAGCTGCAAACGAAACGAGGAAACAGGCAAGCGGGGGTGACGTCAAGCCGCAGAAGATAAAAAGAAGGAGTAGAAAAGGGAACCAAACAAGGAAAACACCCTCCTTTACAGAGAGCTACCGAGCTATCACCGGAATTCCCAGACTCCCAGGCTCAGCTTAGACTCCTACTCTCCAATGCGGCTGTGGGTCCGGGGCATGCCACAAAAAGAGTGAGAGCAGGACTGGAGACGATGGAGACGCTTGGGGCGCTGAAAATACTGGAGAATGGAGCACTTTGAGACTGGGGAGATGCATGCCTGTCCGCTCCCGTCGAATCGGCAAGCATGTCTTGGATCGGGAAATTAAAAAAATATGAGATAAATCCGACTAGGTAGAAATTTGAGAGAATATATAATAGAAAATATCTCAACTGATCGACTAGGTGATACAATGCACGTAAGACACAGAATGCACACAATTAAGCACGCCTTTTTGGGGAGAACTGGCATCGTGATCGAGCGATTAAGAGTAGAGAGGTGGGTGATGATATTAAGCAAGAGATGAAGAGGTTTAGAAGTCAAGATCAAGGAGTCAACAAGACAAGTGATTAAAATCAAGAGATCAACGACGATGCAGAAACAATAGAGATACATTAAACTAAAAGACACAAACAAAAGACTTCTACAAGACGTAAAAGACATCTATCGATATAGCCATACTGGACATGAGGATACCGGCCAAATGATACACGGCGAGATGATGACATGAAGACATAAGACAATAGTAACAGCATACAAGAACACGAAGACAACAAGTCAAAAAAGGACAAGAAGGAAACTAAATCAAACAAGCAGAGGAAACACCTGCTCATCACAAGGCTGAAAGCGCCCGGTGCTATAGCTTACAATAGAAAACCAAACCGGCACAGGTATGGGGTCTTTTCCTCCCACCTTTTCTTCATCTTGGCCCTCTTTATAATCCCCGGCTTTGTATCGTTACTCTATAGCTTGGCCTTGGGCACGGGGTTGCTGCCGGGGCCTGTGGCCTCCTGGTTCACCTCCACACCGCCGTTGCCGCCAGTCTTGGCCTCGCCGCCGCCAAAGAAGATCACCTGCACCGTCAGGTCATCACGGTATCTACGCGAAAATGGAGCCGGCAACGTCAGCAGGGCAGAGACCTGCTCCTCGTTTCGGCCACCTAGAGCATTGCGGACCAGGTGTGTCGCCGCATTCTTGTCCTTGATCACAAACCGGTCTTGATCATCGGGAGAAATACCCCATTGTCTCAAGCGGATAGGTGAGCGCTCGCCGTGCTTTCCGGCCTCGGGACTGGCTGCCTCGACGGGAAGATCTGCTTTGCCCGATAGGCCGGGTGTAAACGGTGAACCCTCGCCAGACGCGGCAGCCGCCTGCTGCTGCTCGATCCACTTACCAACGAGACCAACGGCTTCCTCGTTGGTCAGCATCTCCCAAAGACCGTCTGTGGCCATGACAATGAAATCGCCGTTTTCAGGCTCGATCTTGGTGGTCGAGACAACAGGCTCGGCCGTGACGTAAGGCGGCGTGCGCAGAAGCGACGACTGCTGGCGCACGAAGAAGGACTTGCCAAGTTTATCGGCAATATCGCGCGTCCACTTGTACGAGGCATCACCAAACGCACGCGACGGCTCGAGACCGCCCAGGACACGGCCATTGCGGATAACGTGCTGCTCGCCGGGGTGCAGTGCCCGAATGCGCTCCTCTTCATCAGGATTGCTACCAGTCTGATCGACCGAGAGTGGAGTCGCCGTCCACTTGCCCGACTTGCCGCGGCGGCCAAGCACAGCGCGCGAGTCGCCCGTACAGGCAACACGGAGCAGCTTGGATGTGCTGTCGTAGAACGAGAGCAGCGCGCACGAGCCGGACAGTGCGGGTGTCAGCATCTCGGCGGCGACCGTCTTGGACTTTTGGGCCAGCACCTTTTCGGCACTACGCTGCACAATATCGTCGTCCAGGCGCGTAAAGGCTGTCTTGATGGCACCATCAATAGCATCAGCAGACGGCGATTCATCAGCCGGTGCAGCCTTGAAGGTCTCGTTCAGCTCGTTGGCAACATACTTAATCAGCGTTTGGCGCAGCTTGGCCGACGTCGTCCAGCCAGAGTGGCCATCAAAGACACCCCAGAACATCCAGTCTGACGGGCCGGTGGCATCGCTGCCGTTTCTCGCCGGCACCTCGACAATCTTCTCGGCATGGTCATCCTCAATGGGGTAGTTGCTGGCAAGCTGGACAAGGTCGTACCGCAGGACACCCTGGCCGCGGTTGATACCGTACGACTCCTCGTTTTGGCGCAGGCGCTCTGTGACTTGGTCCGCGTTGAGCATCTCAATGACACGACGGCCAGCGTCGTCGGCGTACTTTGACAGCGGTGCGTCACCCGTCAGAGTGCCTGTGCTCAGCTCGTTTGCGCCAATGACCAGAACGTTCCGTGTAGCAGCAGCCGCCGAGCTGGTCTCGGAGCTGGTGGTAGAAGTAGAACCCACCTTTGTAGAAAAGGGGGCGGCACCCTGTGTAGCGTTTTTGCCGTCTCCCTGGTACGCGTAGTATGCACCGTAGCCGACGAGGCCAGATACGAGAGCAGCAGACAAACGGCGGATCTGCATGGAGGATTGTAACGGCGGCGGCGGAGGTGTAGATGGGGATTTAGATGGGGATGAGAATGAAGATGAAGATGAGGATAGAGATGAGGATAGAGATGAAGGCGGTGATGGACGAAGTAGCTGGTGCGAGGGAGAGGATGTCGACAGGTAGCGATTGTAGGCGGGAGTGATGGAGTTTGACGTGTTTATGCTCTTGCTGGGGCTGTTCTTTGCGAGCACGGACAGGAGAGCCGAGCGGCGCGTATAGATGTAGCCGTTGCTTTTGCTGAGCGAGGACAAGCCGCGGACCGTTTGCTGGCAGGTCGTCCGGAACGCTCGTATAGCTGCGCGACGCATGAGGGCGAAAGGGGGCGTCTTGGACGAGGATGGGTGTCGGGCAGTAGTCGGACCTGTCAAGGAAGGTAGCAATGGTGTCGTTGGCAGGAGGATGGTCGAGGAGGAGGCTGAGGTCGAGGTTGAAGAGGAAAGAGAAACCACAGGAAACAGAGAGGCTCGCTGGTTCGCTGACTGTCTATATATATGCTGAATGTGACAGTGTGCCAGGAAAATGTGCACAAAATATGTGCAGGTCGGCTTCTACGTTTGTTGTTGAACCAAGTGGCAGCAGCTGTGGCCTAGACAAGTCTGAAAGGGCGGAAATGCTCCCAAGCTGGTTACTAGGTACCTGTCGCGATTATGTAATCCGCGCGGATCTCCAAATGGGTGGGGACTTATATGGCTGGGGATTGCGATAAGATAGCGAGGATTGGCGAGGTTGATCTTGGTATGGGGCTCCGAATGGCGGGGAAAGCGCTGTATTTGGGGTTGGTTCAGGGCATATGCATAGTGAACCTGCAGAGCCTCGGCTTAAGCTCGCCATCGCCACACGACACGACATCACGGCGCACTCTGTTGACTTTTGCTTGTGGAAGCACACACTTTTCCGCATACAATCTTCTTCACCGACTTTTACCCCATCCATATGGCTACACAAGAGACCCCAGAGCCGGCATTGCCGCTGTCGCCCGCCGAGATCGAAGCCTTTGACTCGTTCCCCTGGTCAAAGCACAAGGTGTTCCTGGTATGTTGTCGTCAGTGTATATAGTTTAGAGAGTGAATGACTGACCGGCAGCTCGGACTGGTTGAAACCCTGGGTGGCCAGCCGGCCCTCTACCCAAACCCGACACACGAGGGCAGCGCCGCCTTTTGCCGCACCGTCTTCTTCAAGCGCCAGACCGGCCGTCGCATCGACCTGACGCAGTACAACTTCTACCGTGGCCAGAACCCCGACTACCCGTCTGTCGACCGCCGGCTGTTGATGGCATTGTATGCAGCAGCCAAAGAAGTCGACCTCGAAACTGCCGCCGCCACTCTCTCCCTCCAAAAGGAGGCAGCCTCCCAACCGCAGCAGCCGCAACAGCCCGCCTCGAACAGCCGCAGGATTGCAGAGGCCGTGGCCGCGAAACCCTTGATAAACCCCTTTGACGGTACGCCGACGCCGCCGATCCGCGACAATGTGCCCTCGTGGCAGCGCAGAGCACCAAAGAGCAGCCTGCAAATAGAAAAGGGCGCACTCGACGCCTCGTCTGCTCCATCCACAGCCGACGGCGAGGCGCCGTACTCGGACAAGTTTGCCAAGATTGTCGAGGCCATCCAGTCGGGCAAAGAGCTGGAGGGCATCAAGCAGATTCCAGACACAGTTCTGAGGCGGCCCGGGATTGTGCCGCTGGGCAAGCTCAAGGCACCCAAGAAGCCGTGGGAGCGGGACGATGCCGTACAAAAGTCGTCCATCCTCTCGTTCCTAGCCAACACCGACAAGACAGACGGTGCAGGAGAGAAGAGCAACCCATACCAGACAGTAGCACCATTGGGCGGTGTCGACCTCGAGTTTCCTCCACCAGAGCCAGAAAAGGTAGAAGACGAAGAGGCAGAGACAGAAGCAGACCAGCCATTGGACGAAAAGACAAAGGCAGACGAGGCAGACAAGGTGGACGAGGTAGAAAAGATGCTGGACGCGCAGATTGCCAGCTGAGAGAACAAGAAATGACGGATATGATAATGATAATACACAATAGCCAAGCCAGTCACATACACATTTTACATTTTCTTTATATTCTTTTATTCTTTTATTCTTTATTTATTTAAATGATTCCGTCTTCCTTTCTGCCCTCCCCTCCCGTATATGTACAAAACAAAAAGGCAAGCAAGCAGTAAAAAGAACGAGGGAGGGAAGAGCAAAGCCGAAGTGAAGCAATGCATGCAGAGAACATTAAACAGTGAACAATGAAACGGAGAAACAGAGAAAGCAGAAGCAAGCAAAAAAGGCATAAAAAATAAGTATATATCAAACGAAAATGTATCAAATATCGCAGGCCGCTTGTGCGCGTTACCCGCTGCCCAAGGAAAGAACTAAACCACCACTCCCCTGCGTCGCTAATGTGTGTGTTTTTGTCGGCTTTTATGTTTTTATCAATTTGTTAATGAAGATCCGAGAACCAGAGACCCGTCAGAGACTCCACTCAGCCCTAAACACCGTAGGCGACCTGGCCGAGGGGCTTGTCCTCGCCAGTGCCGGGTGCCATAAAGTTGGTCTTGGGATTGCCCGAGGCCTTGGCCGCAGAGCACCGCGCCATTGTGGGAGAGCTTCTTGAGATGGAATCGGTAAAGTAAAAGTTCTCAATCACCTTGGTCAGCGGGCCGCCCGTCGCCTTGCTGCCCTTGTTCTGGTCAACCAGCTGCACCTTGCTCAGCTGCGGCAGCGCAACAGGCTCGACAACATCGTGTGCCGCCAGTGCCGGGCTGATCTCGACCATGCGGTCACGCAGCTGTGCAACATCGTCGTACTCCAGGGGCACACCCAGGAACTCACTCGCCGCACGCAGAATCTTCCAGTCTGTGCGTGCTGCACCAGGCAAGCTGGTCGCCGCCCGCGTCATCTGCACACGGCCCTCCGTGTTCACATAGGTGCCCGACTTCTCGGTGTAGGCGGCACCGGGCAGAATAACATCGGCCAGCTGTGCGCCCTTGTCACCGTGGTGGCCCTGGTACACAACAAAGGCGTCCTTGGGAATGTCGGCCTCGGTGATCTCGTCAGCGCCCAGCAGCCAAACAAACTTGGGCTTGGTCTCGGCAACCTCGGCCGAGGGGGGCACGAAACCGACCTCGTAGGCACCGGCACGCGAAGCTGCGCGCTGCAGAACGTTGTAGCCGCTCCACTCGGCAGTCTGGAAGTTGGCAGCGTTCTTCTCGACAAACGAGCCGACCAGCTCGTAGTATGCCTTGGCGTCGGCGTGGTCAGTCACACCAGAGCCCACAATGATCATGGGGCGCTTGGCGGCAGCCAGCTTCTTGCCAAAGGGACCGGCCAGCGCCTTCTTCAGAGCGGCGTGGTCAGTGCCCAGGTGCTCGTACTCGTAGGTCGAGTCGAACTGCTCGCCGACAACGGCAACCTCCAGGTCAGAGCGCAGCCACTGCTTGCGGATACGGGCGTTGAGCACAGCAGCCTCGTGGCGAGGGTTGCTGCCCACAATCAAGATAGCGTCGGCCTCCTCGATACCCCAGATCTTGGAGTTAAACAGGTAGTTGGAGCGGACATCGACACCGTGGGCGACGGGGCCGCTGCCACTGGGGGTGTCCAGGGCCAGGTTGTCAGAGCCCAGGCGGTTGGCCAGGTCCTTCATGGCGACCAGAGACTCAACCTCAACGAGCGGGCCGGCAATGGCCTTGAACTCGTTACCCTTAGGGGCGGCCTTGGCGTAGCCGTCGGCAACCTCGTTCAGGGCCTGCTCCCAGTCGGAGGGCTCGAAACGGCCATTGCGGCGAACCAGGGGCATGGTCAGACGCTGGGTCTTGAGACCGTCGCAGGCGAAACGCGACTTGTCGTTGATCCACTCCTCGTTGACGTCGTCGTTGAGGCGGGGAATGATGCGCATAACCTCGAGGCCACGCGAGTCGATGCGGATGTTGGAGCCAAGACCGTCGAGAACGTCAATGGACTCGGTGTTCTTCAGCTCCCAGGGGCGGGCCTTGAAGGCGTAGGGCTTGGAGGTCAGGGCACCGACGGGGCACAGATCGATGACGTTGGCCGACAGCTCAGAGTCAAGGTTCTTCTCGAGGTAGGTGCCGATCTGCAGGTCGTTGCCACGGCCAGTCGAGCCCAGCTCGGGCATGCCGGCAATATCGTTGGCGAAACGCACGCAACGCGTGCAGTGAATGCAGCGGTTCATGGACGTCTTGATCAGGGGGCCAATGTTCTTGTCCTCGACGGCACGCTTGCCACCAATTTCGTGGAACCGACCACGGTCGGCACCGTAGCGCATAGACTGGTCCTGAAGATCACACTCACCACCCTGGTCGCAGACAGGGCAGTCGAGGGGGTGGTTGGCGAGCAGAAACTCCATAACACCCTCACGGGCCTTGTGAACAAGCGGGGAGTTGGTCTTGACAACCATGCCGGGCTGGACGGGCCAGGCACAAGAGGCGACGGGTTTCGGTGCACGCTCGACCTCAACGAGACACATTCTGCAGTTACCGGCAATCATGAGCTTTCTGTAGGGGAGTTAGTGTTGTCCGTGTGTAAATTTGAGTATACGATTATGTATATGTCGAGGCAAGCCGTTGATAAGGGCTGTCGTCGGGTATAGAATCGGGCAGTACGTACTCATGGTAGCAGTATCTAGACATGGTTAGCAGATGTTCATAAGTGAAAAGGTTTTTGTGTCCGTGTTGCTGATATCTGCTGTCACGGCCTAATATCTACTCACCTTGGGACTGTTGCGCCAGCCTTCTCGCAGGCCTGGATCAAAGCGGAACCCGCTGGTGTTGTTAGCATTCCGTACTTTGATTGTCTTTGATTGTTATGTCGTCGTCGAAGATGGGTAATGTCGTGTCGTGGGTTGGTTCGTGTAGGAGCATACCTTCTATGGAAACCTTCTTGCCGTCTATTATAATGTTAGCATGTCTGTCGTCTGATATATACATCCGGGAAAGAATGAGCTGATATTGCTATAGCATGAACGCACCAATTGTGAGCTCGACCTCTGCTGGTCTCTGGGCCGTCACCGAGAATGGCCGGGTGGCCTTGACGGCCTGTCTGCCGGACCGCAGCGCTGACCGCGCAAGTGCTTGCCGAAGCATTGTGTGGGGAGATTGTGATTAAGAGAGGTAGGATACTATGGACCGAGGTCGTATGTGAGGTCGCCTAAGTGTGATCGAGATCAATCACACCGTCGTCTTCACTGTCGTCGTCGTTGACGTCGGTTTCGTCGGGAGGCCGGAGTGCCGGAGGACAGCAAGAGATCCGCCGGAGCCGTGGGTAAGGAAGAAAAATCGGTCTGGCCGGAGAGCCGTTGAGGAGTCGGGAGGAGGCGGGTGGTAGCGAGTAGAGAAGACAGAGATATCGAAAATCAAAAATGGAGGAGTTGAAAATAATGTCGGAGTGGAGAGTTCGTCGGCCTCCTCGTGGGTGGTAGTGGTGGTCGATTTTTGGCAGGTCTCGAAGAGGGAGAAGGCGGGCGGACAAGGGACGAAGGGGACAGAGGGAAGGAGCGACCGTGTGGACGAAGAGAATGGGAGAGCGAATTGCTGGTTTTCCGTACAAAATGGATGCGATTGGCTTCAGGAGCACGGTGATTGGCTGGGCGGCTGGAGAAGGATACCCCACAGCCGGAACGAAGCTCAACAATGCCTGTGATTGGTCAGGTGTGGGCTGCTGTTCAGTGTATTTTTTACGTGGTGCTGTTGGCTGTTTTTCTGCAAGTGGCTCCTCTTTCAGACACCTAGCTGCTCAGAATAGTGGATACAAGTCAAGATTAGTCATCTCTGTTTATATAAGAAATTTTCACGTCGCAAATTCTTTGGACGTTTCTTCTCCTTTTCTCTCCATATTGTACCACGGGCACACTTTATTGTAGGTGAGCTTGGAAGCTTTCCCTTTGCCGCGCGCCGATTTCACAATCACTGCACGGCATATACTGCGACTTCAGTCGAGTCCCCCTCTATCTTGTGCTCCAGAGTGATTTTACAGCACCGTATTGGAAGTCTGGGAGCGGAAGCTCTTGTCCCCTCGGGATGAGAGCATGCCGCAATGACCGTGGCCTCTTACCGCCGGTTGCTACATTTCTTGACATGTGTGGCGTTTACGATGATGTTGTTGGTCTTGTTCGTGGATGGGCGACGTGTCAACTACTGGTACGGTTGACGCTGTCTATAGTTTGACGAAGAATAATGTAAATTTAAGAAAAGAAAGACAGTAAGAGGTTAGGAAAACAAATCACGGGTATCAAAGTAAATGCTATGGTTCTCGGCCTCAGAGCCCATCAGTTAAACTCCCGACATGTCGACGTCCTCCTTCCGCAGGGCAGGGTCGCGCAGTGGTGGGTGCTGCAACGGCGGCGGCGGCGGTGGCGGTGGAGGAGGTGGTGTCTCTGACATGTCCTTGTCTGCCGCTGCCGCTTCTGCTGCTGCTGCTGCTGCCGCCCTTTCCCGCTCAATCACAGCCTCCCATTTCTCACGCTGCTGCCGCATGTGGATATTGAAGCCGGCCAGCTGCATCAGGGACTCCTCGGCCACCTCGTTGTACTGCCGTATATGATCACGCCGGCCGCCGGGCTTCTCGCCGACAGCAGGTACCGGGAACTGGATGGGCAGCGACATCATGACCTCGGTAGGCACATTGTAGCTGACACCGGGCTGAGCGGGCGCACACATGGCTGCAATCATGTCGTCCATCTCGTGGGGAGGGACAAAGTCGCCGTCAGTAGGGCCGAGCGGACTGGTAGAAGTCTTGGCCGGCTCGTTTGTCTCTCTTTGCAGTGTTTGCGTCTGTTTGGATGGCTCCGCAGACGCCTTGCTCTTGTTGTTTGCGGCAGTTGCGCCAATAGAGATCCCCAGACCTATATCCTGTTGAGCATTCTCGGCATCTTTGGCACGCTTCAGCTGGCACGCTCGCTCCTGGCGCGCTGCCTGAGCTGCCTTTTCTGCGCGCTCGGCCTCTGCCTGGGCCATCAGAATGCGCTTCTGGTCGAGCGATGCGAGGTGCATGATGCCCTTGCGCACGCCGGTGTGGTAGTAGTCGAGCGTGCCAAGCATAACTTTGGCATGTGTGCTCTTGTTGCTGAGGGTATCCTTGGCGGCGTTGAGCGGCAGCGACCAGTCGGTCTCGATGGGAACGAATGAGGCGGGCACAACTGTAGTGACGCGCGGCGGCAGTTCTGGCAGTAGAGATGGTAGAGTAGCTGGTGGTTCTGATTCAGACATCTGTGGCGTATGTGATGTATTTGGCGTCTGTGATGTCTGTGATGTCTGTGGTGTCTGTGATGCCGCGGTCGGTGTGTTGCTCGTCTGCGGCCCTGTTTGTCTGCCTGTCTGTGTTTCTAAAACTGGTGATGTGGTTGTGCTTATGGGACTCTCGCACATGGGGATGTCGAGCTCGCCATCGCCACGGGTAGGCGAGACCATAAGACTATCTGCGCCCATTTTGGCTGATGTCTTCAAGTCAGATGTGTGTGGATAAAAGAGACAAAAACAAGTCGGTTGTTGAAGATGTCTTGGTGGTAGCGTTGGATGCAAGACGTCGTAAATACCAATTTTGGCAAGCTAATGTGGGGAGCTGCACGCGCTGTAGCGTGTACAATAGTAATACTAGGCAAGCTCTCCAAAGCAGATGGTTACAATTAACATTCAAATATCTTGTCATTTTCAAATAACTTTAAACTCAATTCCCAACTTGCCAAAGGATACTATATTCCTCAGCTCTCCTTGTGAGACATGCTTTCGACAGCTCTACGGCACTGATGAACACTCTGCTTGATGCTTCAGATACTTGGTAATGGATTATCTTATGTAATACATGATGAAAGAACTACAGCGCAGGCTTTATGTACAATGAAAATGAAAATGGAAATGGAAATAGAAGCAGAAGCAGAAGCAAAAGGAGAGAGCACACCAATACAAAGGGCTACCGCTCAGGCAGCACCTTTCGTATATACTCTCTCAGCACCATGAGAGCTGCGCGCACGTGATCCTCGAGCCGCCGGTCTTTGCGCCGGCGCATCCAGAGAAGCACAATGCCCAGTACGACCACGTCGACAGCCGCATGCTTAAACAACATCCATACAAGCCGCCCAAACCGGCTTAACCACGTCTTTCGCCGTGCAGACTCCTGCTGTGACCGGAACTCGCGGCCCGACAGGATCTGCTCGCGCAGAGCGGCAATCTCAGCCGACAGCTTGACCATGGCACGCTCCATCATCTTGGACCAGCCCTGCGAACCCGGTGGGACCTGGCCGCTTCTGTCATTGCCCTTGTTCTTGGCACCGGGGCCTCTCCCATTTCCTCCTCCGACCCCTCGTACAGATCCTCGTGCAAGACCTCGCGGTTCAAAGGGCGATATCCTCTGATTATACTCTTCGTCCTCGTCTTGCTCTTCTTGGTCGTCCTCTTCGTTCTCTTCAGCAGCCAGCTCTTCTTCGATCATGCGCATGCGGTTCTCGCGCTCGGCCTCGTCCTCTTCGCTCATAGGGCTAAGGATCTTCATGGGTCCGCCGTCCGATGCCGTTGCACTCATCCTCCGGTTTATTGGGTCTCGGTCTCTGTCCCTTTCTCCCTCATGCTGTCGTTGTGGTTCTCGTTCTGGTTCCCGCTCGGCTTTGCGTTCTCTCTGCGGCCGTCCGTCGTATGCGTCGTAGTATTCGTCTGGCCGCGGCGACGGCACGCCGACGATACCACCACCAATGCCGTAGTTGTCGCGTTCTTTGCGGAACGAGTCAGACGAGCCGGGGCTATTGTTGTTGTTGTTGTTGTCGTTGTCTTTAATCTGGTTCCACACAAACTCTAGTTCTGCCACCAATTCCACCGCGGGTCTGTTGATTATTGGTTAGTATTGTAGATGCAAAAGAAGCATTTTACTGGTCAAGACATACTGGGTATTGGCGTAGGTGTGCATGGTATCAATGAGCGTCTCAATGTAGCGCCGCTTGGCTGCAGTACGGCCGAGACCGCGCTGGGCGTTCCACGAATCCCACTTGTCCTGCTCGCGGCGAATTTCGTCGACTGACAGGCCCGAGTATGCATTGGGGCGGTCCATGACGCCGTCGACGTCACCCTCCATGGCCTGCTTGTAGAGGCCATAGAGGCGCATGCGGTCACCTGCGGGCGGACGCGCCGCTCCCGTCTTGGGGATCTTCTTGACCGTATTAAGGGCATGGACAAAGACGCGGTCTACATTTCGTTGTTAGCTGGTGCCGGTGTAGATGTGATTGAGATGCAGGTGCAGGTGCAGGTGCAGGAGCTGCTCACCAACTGAATCGGCCATGGTGATGGTAGTAGGGGGGTGTCGGGGGTATCGGGGGTATGTGTCGTCGGATAAATAACCAAAGACAACCCAGGAGATATTGGTCGGTCGTCTCAGTCAGCGGTTGCCTCGGACGGCTTTTCCGGTGTCGCCTCCGTGCCGTCCTCGAGGAAGCGGGAGTCCTCTCGCCGGACGGAGCTTGCCGAGATAGGAGAAGCGCGATGGGCCAAGTGGTGGCGGCGGTATTGAGTAGATGGTCGAGTGAATCGGGACTTTTTCTGGATTGAGGGTATATTGTCGGAACTGGTCGGTAGACTGTTTGCGAATCAGGAAAAGGTGTCGTGTGTCGTGGCCCGGTATCACTATGTTACCAATGCTTGGTGCTTGCTTGGGCGTGTGGCGTGCCAGCGCCAGAGTATGGGGGAAGCCGGGGTGCTTTGGCGCGTGTGAGTATCAGTGGCTCGGTGGATTCCAGGGGAGGAGAACAGCCGAGGGTAGTCGCTAGTAATCGTTAAACTAGGTTGAATACGGAGAAAGACAAGAGGAGAAGCTCTGTCTGATGAGATGCGAGGAGTCGTTTAGAATAATAAATTGATGGCGCGTTTGATTGTTTTAATTTTATATTTCGTGTCATTGAGAGGTAGTCAATGTATTGAAGACGTGGTAAGCAGCTTGATGACTAACGCAGAGAGGTCAGCATAAAGTGCCAAATGGAAATGCGGTGACAAACAAACAAAGCACTAACAAGTCGTGTCACTCGTGCCATCCCTGGACCCAATGCATGGTGAGCTGTACAACCTGCCTCGGCGCGGGTATTCAGGTTGATGAAGAACCGTTGTAAGTGCACGTGATGAGATTCAAGGACATCAATTCTATTTCATTTATTTGCATTTGTTTTGTTTTATTGTATACTTTCTTATTATTTATCTCAAGTTGTATTTTATTGCAATATTTTCTATTGGCCTGTGTGATTCAATGTTTTATTCCTTGTAGGAGATATCTCGGAATCATTCAACTTATCCTATTTTTGTATCTTGCATTTGCATGATATTAATTTCCAATCAAATTAGTTTATTTTTAATTCAAAACCAAGACGCAAAAGCATTCCCCAGATTCAGTACAGCCAATACCTCCTCACGCGGGGAAGCTTCGGCACATGTGAAATGTACACTGGCTCAGCAGTCAATTCATCTATCAACATAATGTGGATATTGTCCGGTAGAAATCCCAAAAGATCAAGGATGACGGTCTATTCTGCCTCTGCCTTTGCCTCCTCCTTGGCCTTGGTCTCGGCCTCTACCATTGCTAGATGCTCGGCCTTCTTGCCCTTGAGCTCCTTCATCAGCTTGCCGTTCTCGAGTGCCCGTTCTGCCGCCTTCTCACCGGCCTCGCGCTTGCTTAAGGCCGTGCCCGTACCCAAATAGGTCGTCTTGCCCCATCCTTCAACAGACGCCGAGACCGTAAACAGCGGCATGTTGGTAAACTTGTCACGCTTCGGTTTGCTTGTCTTGACTTCTTCGTAGCGGATAACCACGCCGCGGCAGACTATCGCAGCAGCCAACCGGACCTTGGCTGGAGGCTGTGCAGGTTCCGCAGCAGTTGCAGAAGCATCACCAGTAGAAGCATCAGGTGCGCTTCCAATTGTAGACTGTGCATTAGGGGTTACCGAAGCCATAATAGGGCCACCCACCCGGCGATACTCCCGCTCGATATCGTTTGCGAGTGTCATTGCCCACAGCGACCGCAGCCACTTTACTGTAACGGCAAAGCTGTCGTACCCCGGAACTGGGCTCTTGGCCCGCACGAGCGCGCCAACGTACGCCTCGAACAAGTCTCCATTGACCTTTTGCCGGCCGCGGTCAGTTGCGCGCGAGCCCTTGTCGCGACCGTCACCCACAAACTCGTCGGGGATCTGGGCACGCTTGTCCAGGCCGTAGTGCACAGTATACTGCGCGAGATTGGCGTTTCTCAGTAAACCCTCGCGCATCTGGGAGCGGCGGCCGACGGACATCCGGGGAAACGTCTGTGTGATCAACTCGGCGGCCACGTGGTAGATAAACGCGTCACCGACAAATTCGAGCGTCTCATAGTTGGCCGCATCAGCAGCCGCGCCGCCACCGAGCATGCCACGATGCGTCATGGCCATCTGAGCCAGGGCCGGGTCAGGGATGGGCGGTATTGGTGGATAGCTGCCGCCCTGGGGAATATCGGCGGGTGTCCATTTAGATAGGTTCTGAGGCAGAGGCGTGACATGAGAGTGTGAAAGAACAACAGGAGTCGACGATGGAACTGCAATATGTGTTGGTAGTTGTGTTGTAACAGGCGGTGGTGGTATTGACTGTGATGATACTGGTAATGCTGGCGATGCTGTGCTCGGCGTTTGAAATATCGGTAGCACTGAAGAGCTCAGCTCCGCCAGCTGGGCAAATGCATCTTCTGGCAACGCATTGCCATCTTCTGTGCTGTCCTTGTCCTCTTTTCCTTTCTTCTCCTTCTTGGAGGCCTTGACAAACGCCCGTAGCTCTTTTGAGAATTTGTCCAGCAGTGCGAGCTGGTCTGATGTGATCGTGACGTGCGCTGTCTTTTGGCGTTTCGTGGCTTCTGCTGCCAGAGGCGCTGCCTCATTGTTTTGCCGTTTTGCCATTATCTTGTGAATATTTTTTTGTAGATTTAATCCGGCAGTAATATTTGCAAAATTTTGAATATAGAACTTATAGAGAAAGCTTCATATAAAAGTGAGCCGCGTCTAGCTTGGTGAGCTTCACTGAAAAAAGATATTGAAGCATAGACCCACTTTTGATGCTCCCCCGTCACAGTTCCAATACGGCCACCCACATGTAGTCCCCCATTTCTATGTAGCTGGCCAATCACAGGGCGTCATTATCGGAAAGGCTTTTTGCATCGCTCGACGTCAGTCAATCGCAGACATCACGGCTTTGGTCTCTTGTTTGTCCTTGGCCTTTCCTCCACACACAACCACGCCAAGATGTCTGTACCACGCGCTCGGCTGCTGGACCTCATGAAGGTATGTCAGAGTCTTTGTCATCTTCAAGCGGACGCCTAAACTTTCACCACATCGACACCGGATTTCAGCGCGCGAGCCTCAACCGAACATTGTTGTACGGCATCTACCTCTACCTCTACAAATACTAACCCACACAGGTCCAGTGCAACGTCTTCTCAACCACCTACAACCCCGAGGGTATCCGCATGGGCAACAAGATCCTCCGGCAACGCCTCAAGGGTGCCGCCCTCGCGGCCTACTACCCCAAGCGCGCCGTCACCTTCCGCGACCTCAAGGACACCTTTGCCCCCGAGCTCTCCTGCATGAATTGGGAGGACGTCGACCGCATCGAGCACTTGGACGGTCTCCGGTCCCGTGGCAAGGGTTCTGCAAAGAGAAAGGCCGACGCCGGCAAGAAGAAGAAGTAAAGGAGAGAAAAGGAACGGAAAGGAAGGAGGAACGGCTCTGTACGCCTGTACGATACGGTGTGCCGGTATGGGCACGCGTTTGTTGCTATATCATGTCGTCACGTTTTGCATTATTTGGGTCTTTTCATATCAGAGATACACAAAAAAATTGAAAAATCCAACATCTCTAATTTATTGTGCCGCCTTGACTGCTTACTACACCGCCTGTCTTTCTGCTTGGCTGCCCCTGGTACACTCGTTGCTTAGACGTCCGTTTTCTTGCACAGCTCTGCCCACGCCCATCGCTCAATCTCTCGCTCGTATGCCACGAGCCCCGGCATGAGAGCGTTTTGCATGGTTGCCGCAGTCTGGGCCCTCCCGTACGTAGGGAAAGAACATTCTGGTTTCTGCTATTGGGGAAGTTGACGTGCTTTCAGATATCGAACCATTGTCGGTCGTTACTGCCCCATGGCACCTTTGACATCAAGGTGTTTCCTGTTTCTCACCTATGACGGCCCGTTAAACCCCATCCTATTTTATTTCTCTCCACACTCTCCATGTCCTTCTCCGTCACCATCTTTGTCCCTGCCTCATTTGCACTTCTCCTCTTTCCATTCTGTTCAGAATGGAAGGAACGACCACGATGATGTGGGCACCTTCCCTCACAATGGAGGTAGATCCCGTCAATGGGCGAGCTGTAGTGCCGATACCGCCAGCAGGATAAGAAACCCTCATGGAGAATCCATATAGCGGAAAGTTTGATTACCATAGCCATGCCATGTTTGATTATATCATACGCACTAGCTTGATTTTATTCTTCTCCTTTTCTTTGTTGTCTTTTCATTCTCATTGAGATACTGTAGAAAGTCAGCAGCTGTCATACTAGCTGCTGTAGAATACTGCTGCAATTTCGTGGCAGTCTTCTACAACATTTTACTCTCCCTTGTGGTTCTTTTGTGTTTACATGCGTATCACGAAGCCCAATAGTTGCTCTGACACTCCTATCTACTGCAAGGTCGTCACCTGTAGTCACCTATGTCTGGATCTTTGTTCGTATCTGAAGCCTCGAGAGGTGCGTAACAAATTTGCAAGCTTGCTCCTTCCATTTTTTGTACTTCATGTTGTCCAAGTTCTTTCCCAGCTCAACTATGAAATTAGAAGCTACGATGGTTGCCTCGAGGCCAGTGCTTCGTCATCGTTTTCGGTGTGCTCTTTCCGTAAAGAGACAATATCTACCGCAGGTCCATAGCTTCCCATAGAATCTATGACATCTATGGACATGGTAGCTCCTTCTGTATATGTTTCTCGTGGAAAGGGATGCCCTCTATATTGCATATGCTCCTTCCTATCACAGTACCTTTGCCAACCACGTACCACACTTATTTGCTCTTGATCCTAGCACCAAGCAGCCGGACACGATAGAGATAGGAGCGGGAGAAGAATGTTCCATGGGGTGTATCTGTATCATGACATGATATGGTTGTATGTCTTCCTATTCGCTGAAGCAGGAATATTGCAAGCCCTTGTATCTCCTGCCGACCACCTTCTTTATATTTTGGGGCTTTGTACTCTGCCCTGCATCATTTTTTTCATCATTGTTTTTCATTATTTTTTTCTGTGACTTTATGCCCTGCTTCTTTCCTTCCTTTACCAGCTGAATTTGACCCCGTTGCTCTTTCCTATTCCTTCTTCTTCTACTCATCCTCTTTCCCCTTTCTCTCCGTCGTCTCCATATTCTTCTCGTCTCCTTCTTCTTTTTATCTCAGCCTCACCCATTGCTCTTTCCGCTTTCGACATCATCGTGTCTGCTTCATCAGACATACTTGTCTCTTCTTGCCCCTTCTCGCCCTATCTCCTCCGGTTATGGTAGCGGACTGCCGCCGTATCTGGTAGGAAGCAGACATCACGGTACGGTCGATCTTTCCTCTTGCGGATATTTGTTTTTCTTTCCATCTTTCCTTCCATGGTTTCTATCGTTTCTCCTGGTTTCCCCTTGGTTGCCTCATAGCAGCATTTTACCACATATACTTTCCACTTAGATATATTGGAAACTTACTTTAGATAGCCTTTTGTTTTTCTCCTCCTCCTTTCCCTTTTCCCCTACTCTTCCACCTTGTTCTTTTCTTCAATTTTCCACTCTATTTCCCATCCCTCTTCTTTCACCCCTTCTCCTCTCGCCTCTTCTAGTTGCATCCCACTTGAGCCGTCAACACTCTGTCGACACATTTCCTGATTTCAGCTGCATTCTTGTCTCACTCGTGACTGTGGCTTTTATCTCGTCTTCAGACGTATGTGCTATTGAGCGAGCTTTGCGTCTCCTTGACTTGATCTCTGCCATACACCCTCTGTTTTGTTACTTTTCTCTCCCTTCTTGTGTGAATTATAGATTTCATATTGCCCTGTCTTGTCGTTTATCTCGTTGGTCTATCCTACCCGATCTATCTCGGTATCTGTTCCATTTTCACAGCTATACCCTCTTCTGAGATCTTGTCCCATCTCTTGCAAAGCGACAGGAATCCAAGAAGCCAGAGATCCCGCCTTCTCATTTTCTTTCTTTCTCCTCTCCCACGAAAGCAAAGAAAATCGAAAGAAATGTCCGCCACGCCGTCTACCGGATCTCCTCTTCGGCGCCACCAGTCGGGTACTCTCGGACACGATCAAAGCGAGGCTTCTGATAGCTATGCCGAGGATTCTCTCAACCAGACTACTCAGGTATGCACCGGAAAGAAGTGTCACATGTCTGAGACTGGTTATTGGCGTCAGGTAGTAGCTAGTGGGACTGAGAGAGTGCGAGGTGTTGCATGTCTCATTTATATGCTTCTTTGCTGTATCACTCGATGTTGTTCTTCACTGTTTGTGGATGCGGAGTAGGATGGCTTTATGCCTGGTTCTCACTTATTTTGATGGGGCTCGGCCATTCACTTGTTCAAATTGCTAATGCTTCTCTCTTGATAGGATTCATTTGCAACGATGAGAAACAACGTTGTGGCTCTGACCACGAACAAGCTTGGTAATAACACAAACGCCAAGGTAAGCTGCATCCAAGCAAGGCATAATAAACATTAACACACTAAATCACAATTACTAACTGGCGTTCTCACTCAGAACCAAGAGACCGCATACCCAATGGACTCCCTTCTTGCAAAGCTTTCAGAGCAGCAGGTGACTTTCCGCGAGCAGGCCGAGAAAAAAAAGAAGGCCGAAGCAGTTGCGGCCTATGCTAGGGCTATGGAAAAACACCAGGCGTTCAACAACCTCACGTCTGGTATTGACAGCATGCTGGTGCCTTCTTCTCTGACCAGACGCTCTCCCAATGAGATCCATGAAAAAGGAGCTAGCAATGACGAAGTCCTTCGTCTCAAGCTGGAGCTTGCTCAGGCTCAATACAAGATCGACCGCCTTGATCAAGAGCTCTCCTCAAACCGCGTTACATCGCAGTCTGATAGCTCTCACATCTTGTCCGTCGCTGCCACCGACCCCGACTACCCGCCCCCTGGAGGCACTGGCCATATCACCCCCATCGGCATAGCTCCGGGCCAGACAGTTCGTTCGTTGTACAATCGCGAGAATAACATCTGGGCTCCTCCCGAAGAGAGCCGGGCGACTGCCATAGATGGATCGTCTAATGGTAGTATCGGCCGTACACGCAACCTCTGGCAGACCAATGCCCAGCAGTCTGGTTTCCAACAGCCAAGCTTCCAAGAGTCCATTACCACTGCCCCCGGTTCTTACCCTTTCGGAAACAACCCGTATGGGACTCAGCCTGTCTCTGCTTGGCCCCCCTCTCGCGGTACCATTGCCAGCTTCATGGAGGCGAGTGTCAATCAGTCTCTCGGTGACAGTCATACTTCCATGGATGATGGTCGGAGTGATTACATGGGTCACGATAGTGACATGATCATCCGCCCCCCGTCCCAGCGGCCCGATGCTCGGATGGAGGCCCAAGTCCCCACCGGCCCGACTTTTGGTGGCTATAACACCTTTGGAACTGGCCAGGTCCAGTATGGAAACAATGGCACCTACTCTACCGGTCCTGGAGCGACTTCAGCTGCACTCGCGATGTACCCCCAGTACCTGACACAGCAGCCCCCAGTCGGGACCCCTCTGTCGGCTCATGCATCGGACTTCAACGAGGTGAGATATCTGATATCAGATACAAAGTTTATTAGTTCAGAAGACTAACACTGTTTCCAGCCACCTGCTTCATCTGCCCATCAGACTTTTATGCCCACCACTGAGCCTCTGAACTATCGTCGCCTGCTCGACCGTAATGTCAACTGTGATTAGCGCTACATTGTTGACAAGATCGTCACTAGCAACGACCAGCAAGCTTCCATTTTCCTTCAGCAGAAGCTCAAGGTGGGAACTACTGAGCAGCGCTTTGACATTGTCGAGGCCATTGCCGAGGAGGCCTTCCCTCTGATGATCAACCGCTTCGGTAACTTTTTGGTCCAGCGTTGCTTCGAGCACGGTACCCCTGAACAGATTGTCAAGATCGCAGAGGCTATCCGCGGAAACACCCTCAGCCTCTCCATGGACCCCTTTGGCTGCCATGTCGTTCAAAAGGCATTTGACTCTGTTCCTGAGGAGTACAAGGCGGTTATGGTTCATGAGCTTCTCCGTCGCATCCCCGAAACCGTGGTCCACCGCTATGCTTGCCATGTTTGGCAGAAGCTTTTTGAGCTGCGCTGGAGTGACTCGCCTCCGCAGATCATGAAATACGTCAATGAGGCCCTGCGCGGTATGTGGCACGAGGTCGCTCTGGGTGAGACTGGAAGTCTTGTCGTGCAGAACATTTTTGAAAACTGTCTCGAGGAAGACAAGGTGAGTTACAACACTCTTTTTGAACACTCTTTGAAGTTGGGATGAAAGCTAACAGGCTACTAGCGCCCTTGCATCGAAGAGGTACTTTCCAACATTGACACTGTTGCTCACGGCCAGTTCGGCAACTGGTGCATCCAGCACGTCTGCGAGCATGGTGCTCCGGGCGACCGGGGCCGTGCTATTGACTATGTCATCAAGTACGCTGCCGAGTACAGCATGGACCAGTTTGCATCAAAGGTAGTTGAAAAGTGCCTCAAGATTGGTAGTGGTGACTTCTTGAGTCGCTACCTAGATCGTGTTTGCGAGGGCCGAACCGACCGCCCCCGCATCCCACTCATCGACATTGCCAGTGACCAGTATGGCAACTACCTAATCCAGTACATCCTGACCCACGCAAGCCCTCAGCACCGTGAGATCGTGGCCGCACACATCCGCAAGCACATGGTCTCTCTTCGCGGTTCCAAGTTTGGCTCTCGCGTAGGTATGCTTTGTACCAACCCGGCTGTTGCAACTCGCCCTGGCCCCGGTATTGGCCCGTCGGTTGGTCGCCTGCCTACCCGTTATGGTTCGTTTTCTATTTTATTTTTCCTTTTGCTTTTCTATTGTTTTATATGGCCTACAATGACTAACATTCTTTCTCGTGTCTGTTGCAGGTGCAGCTCCGTCCCGCCACCGCTCCGGCGCTGGAACCCCAGCTCTTTACAGCCCTGAGTAGGCAATACTCCACCATCTGACCTCATTCCGTTAAAATTCTGTCAGTCTCTGTCTCATATTTCCTTGTGTTTTCTCCTTCTGTTATATTTTCGGTCTGCATGTTTGTTCAGCTCTCCCCTCCCCGATATGCGTGCTCTTCGGCACACCATCATATGACCATTTTCCCTTTCTGCATTTTCGCTATGAGCTATCTACACATCAAACATCCTACGCTCGCGGGGCTACTGCCTGCAATGAGCTATTTGGACACAGTATCTTTACAGTTTTGCAATATTTTTGCGCTTTTTTCTGATCTCAGAAGTGCTGTCATGGTTGGAGGACGACGACCATGGCGCACCCATTATCATCTATATTCTTTCCAAGAGATTGAACAGTCGTTGCAAAGGGCCAGTGGCCGAGAACTTTGAAATAGAGCAGAGAGATATTCACGATACTATTATTTTTGAAAAGGCAAACGAGGGCGAGGATATGAGGAGGAAAGAAAAAAAAAGACTACACAGAAAGAGAGACGAAAGGTGAGGCAAGATGTGGTGGCGATACTAGTTTCAATGGGCTTGTTTTCTTTACTTTCCACTGCATGAGGCGAGGCTTGCTTTTCCTGTTCAGCAGGGATATCAAGGGCAATCAAGAAAGCCATAGTAAGGCCACACTGGCACAAATACGGTTGTATGTTAGCTTTTTGCTTCATTCTGCGGCAGAGAAGCATCTTTGAGCATGTTTTCACTTCTCTAAAGCTGCATGCGGCAGAGATCGATATTTATGTCTTTTTTAAATATCTACATAAAAACACAAGCACAGATAAGAAAATAACCAAACATATTCAACCCAAACGCCTTATTATTATGGTCGATGGAGCCAGCTCCGTTTACAAAATTCAGGTCATACATGAGTCGTAAGCCAAGAAGACAGTAAAATCAAGGCCTTATGAGCTGCAGCTGCACTGCATGGCCCTCTGTGTAGCCGGGACATCCTGTGTCCAGCGCATCTCTTCGGCAGCATCGCCCTGGTAAGTCTGAGGAGTATCAGCATCTCCGAGAACAAAAGTTGATTCATGCCACGAGTCGGCAAATGGGTTCAGAGCCATGTGCATGATGCGACGCAGAACATCACGCTCGCCCTCTTTCTCGACGCGACGGATGACCTCGTCAAGAACCCAGCCGCGGGGCACAAAGTTGGGGTTGACAGCCTTCATAGAGGTGATGCGAGCGTCGTCGTCCTTGGTAGGGCCGGCAGCAACTCTCTCGCCCCATTTTGCGAGCCAGTCGGCAACTTGGCGGCGACCAGTCTCTTCACCGACGGCGGCGGTGACACCCTCTCTGTAGAAGAACTTGGCAGCAGTGTCGTGCCGAGCCTCTTCAGTGGAGATATCGGCGATGCGGACAGAGCTGAGGCGACGGAAGAACATGTTGAAGTCAAGCTCGATGTGCTCCATGACGTCGAGCAGGCCAATGATGAGGGGGTCCATATCATTGACAGCGGCTAGGTCGGCAGCAGAAGGCTGGGGCAGGCCGAGACGCTTCATAAACAGCTGCTTGTAGGTCATGAGGAAGATATTCTTGTACTCTTCGCCGACACGCATGATGATATCCTCGGCATGGCTTGCTAGTTCGGCTGCAGCACGCTCAACATCAGGGGGAATATGCGAAGAGTCATTGGACTTTGTCGACTCGGCCGAGTCGTCCAACTGTGTAGAAGGCGTTGAAGCAGAGTCGGAAGCGGTGGCGGCGGCAGCGGCAGCGTCTACTCTAGCAAGGCCAATGACGCCTTCGTCGGCAAAGGCTTTGTCATCAACACGGCCACCGGCAGCCAGGAGCTCGCCCAGAGACTCACCAAAGCGCACCAGGTTCCACCAGATAACAGAGGGCTGGTTTCGGTAGCTGTAGCGCAGGTGGTGGTCGTCGTGGTTGGGGGTGTAGCTGGGGTCAAAGTTGTCCAGAAAGGCAAAGGGGCCAAAGTCGAGCGACAGGCCCAGGATAGACGTGTTGTCGGTGTTGAGCACGCCATTCATAAAGCCGTAGACCTGCCAGTAGGCGACCGTGCGGGCATTGCGGCGTACAATCTCGCGGTATAGTCGGACATACCGGTTTTCTGCCGACGTCTCAGACTCGGGGTCACTGCTGCTGCTGGTACCGGCTTCAGTGACGTCTTTGGGCACTCCGCGCTTGGGGTCCATCAGCCGTTCTACACTGCCGTTATCAGCCGCCACTTTCCGGTCGACGAGCCGCGCCGGCAGCCGATCCCAGCCACCGTACACCGTCTCGCCCACATAGTCGGCCAGCCTCTTGATGAGTGCACGGTCTCCGCGCGTGCGCAGCAGGTCAAACGTACCCAGACGCAGCCAGCTCTCGGCAAACCGAGCAACAATCGCGGCCGGCTCCAGAGTCTCGCGATGCACCAGCACCTCTGGCAGCAGCGTCAGCGACAGCGCGCGTGTCGACGGGATGCCCAGCGCATTCAGCGACTCGCTCACGACAAACTCGCGGATGCTCGAGCGCAGCACGGCACGGCCATCGGCAAACCGGCTGTACGGCGTCATGCCGGCGCCCTTGAGCTGCAGCTCCAGTGTCCGGTCTGGCCGCTCGACCGTCGGCGCAGGCACTTCAAACAGGCTGATGGCGCGGCCGTCGCCCAGCTGGCCTGCCCACTGGCCAAACTGGTAGCCTCCATAGCACTGGGCCCACGGGTACTTGGTGTTTGTGGTCTTTTGCTGCTCTTCCGGGGACAGCTCGTCCCAGCCCCATAGCTTGTTGCCGGCGACTGTGTTGGTGAAGTCGAGAGTCTTGGCTTCGGCGTCAGAGATTGATAGGTCCCGTAGGGCGGCCGGGGATACGGCCAGCACTTCTGGGTCTTCTTGCTCTTCGGGTCGGACCCATGTGAAGAGGGCGCCGCGCACGATCCGGGGTCCGAGCTTGGATTCGCGGTCGACGCTGTGGGATGCGGCCGGCGAGGGGAACTGGGCATCGGCTGGCAGAGATTCGGTGAATTTCCAAGATTTTGGAAGGTCCGCGAGGGTGTAGCGTTGGGAAGGCATGCTGGCGGCTTTCGTAGTCGAGTGAATAGAGTGAATAGGGTGGACAGGGCGAGGGAGACGACGGACGGCGACGGCACGGGCGGCCGCTCGGCAAAGCATGAAGGGTAGGGAAGGTATGAGAGGAGGTTGGTTATATAAGAGAGGATGTGTAATAGAGCCGCACAAAAGGGGGAGAGACTAAGAAGGAGGATCTATACGCGACGAGTCGAGGTCCGAGGAGGGAGCTGATACGAGCAGCTTGAAGGAAAGGAGCGACTTGAGTGCTTTGATATGTGGTGTTCTGGGGGAGAAAGTGTCGATATTCACATCAGATAAAAAGACAGCATCCGATGTTTGTGGGCATGGGAAGTATATGCTTATTTTGTTTTGAACCCATGTGGTATTTGGTATTTAATATTTTATAGATATACATTATAGATTGTGTATTTTTCACGCGAGTAATACATTGAGGCAAAAGAAGATCTTGCAGGGGAGGGGCGATGCCGTCATCAAGGTGCATTGGAGAATGGCCATAGTCGCCGTCCACATTTCGGTCTCGCTACTAAATACATTAATGAAAAAGATAATAAATCTACAAAAATATCAGATACAACAAATATATATACACCCAGAAACACGTCTTGGCCGTCTCAATTGGCACACTGTACGCTTCTTCAAGATACTGAGTAGTCCACGCTGAAGAAGGAAGAAAAGTTGCGCTCAAACCCCGGGCCCACTCTTTCCTTCCTGCCGGTGCTTAGCGGGGAAGGGTCGGCTTCTGGTAGAGATGTGCTGGGCATCTGCAAGTGCAAGGTGCTGTACTTGTTCTGTAATCATTCTGTAACCATATTGTCACAGCTGTCGCTACGCTTTGGCTGAATGTAGAGTAGATTTTGATGAGTTTTAGGGTACGTTATATCCGCTCGGCTGATTACTTATCAGTGCGACTGCCGCACCATCTTGTAACCTCCCATTACTATCTTGTGATTCTTGTAATTTCGACACAACAAATCATCACAACAAGGCCAATCACTTCTCAAAAAAATAGTATAAAGTAGCATAGACCACACTCTACATGAACAGTCAATGTAAAAACCAAAGAGCACAGTCAACTGGTGAGGACAATAATGAAAGCCGTTGAAATGACGATCTTAGTTGGTCTCTTTTGATTTGACACATCACATATTCTCTTAGACGTCTAGCTGCTCGGGACGACTCATTAAATAATAGACTGCTCTTATTCTGCTCTTATTCTGCTCTTATACTGCTCTAATCTAATTACTCTCTAAAATATCATGACCCTGACCTCGGCGTGATATGTCATCTTCCCGACTGTACCTGACATTGTCTCTAACCGGGTGAGACTGCAACGCTGAATAGTAATCAATAATTCCGGGTGCACCTAGATTAATTCAATGCATTCAGATGTGTTTTCAATCCATGTTAACTAATTATCAAGGAGAATATCAGTAGACATTGAGATCGATTTGTTGTTGTAGGATCTATATATCAACTCCTTGGTTGCCCGTGTAGGCTTTACTCTTTGTTTTTTTATTATTTATCCTCACATACCTCTTGGATTATCTCACTAAATGTATCAGATTATTCACTTCCTCAGTCCCCTCTCAAGCCCTCTACATACACTATGACACTGTCTTACGACCCTGTTCAGCCTCCGACATCCTAATGCGACTCCGACTTCTGTGCGTCAGAACTTTGTTCACATCTCATAACTGTAATATTCAGTATTCTCGTCAAGCCAATACACAGATACTGGTACAAAACACGATACAAATCAACACACGAGCAGATTGAGCAGATTGATCTTCATCTCGAGTATTGTGATCTTTCTGGATTAGATAATCATACCGACCCCTGCTCCTCACCGCCTTCCTAGATCCCCCTTCTTTCCGTCATTCTGCCCTGCCATCTCCTCTGCGTGTTATTATTCTCCCGCAGCACTCTCTCCTCTTCTCATCTCTGGCCCCTCCAATGGCGTCATTCGCTACCAGCTCTCTGTCTAGCTAACCACTCTGCACCAAGCAGCTTGACTTGCGCAACCACCCCCATTCTTGACACTATACCACCACCACCCTTGTTGACATCCGCCGTCTCCTGGCTTTATTTTATCTTATTAATAAGTATAAAATCACGCTCAAATCACGCTTGCGTTGCTCATCCGTCATTTGCCTCGTCAATCACCTTGGCAAATCACCAATCACCAGCATATATCAACACATATCAACAATATGCCACATCCAGCCACTCTTTACTCTAAGCATGCCTTGGCCAAGCCCCTCTCTGTCGTGCTGAACATCTGACATCACATAATCAATAGCCGTCTGAGTCGCCATACTGTATACTAGTCTGCTGTCCGTTGTCGGCTTTTGACGCCCACTTACCAAACACAGCAAGAGTGCCATTTGTTCCTGCTGTTTATAATTTGTATATATTATCCGTAGCCACCTCTTCCGGCATCCTGAAACCGCGTAATTTAAATCTCACTAATGCTTCTGTCCATTCCACGAATTGCTCCTCAATCCTATACACGCATCGCTTCCCCATTCTGTCTCCGATTTACTCCTCTCGTACGTACCGTCAGCAACAACAACCTCTACACTCGCAAAATGGCAACCATAGTCGACCCCGCGCTGTTCGCAAAGAACCTGCCCGGCCTCAAGCTCAACGATGGCACCGAGATCCCCATCATTGGCTACGGTCTCGGCACGGCCAACTACAAGGGCCCCTCGAGCAAGCCCTTTGACCAAAAGATTGTCGACGCCACCGTAACTGCCATCAAGGCCGGCTTCACGCACCTGGATGGCGCCGAGGTCTATGGCAACGAGGAAGAGCTCGGCGCCGCCATCAAGGAGGCCCAGGAAGCCGGAATCCCGCGTGACAAGCTGTACATTGTCACAAAGTACAATCCCAAGCCGCTCACCGACAAGGAGACCGTCGAGGATGCTTTTGCCCTCTCCCTCAAGAAGCTCGGCGTCGACCGCGTCGACCTCTATCTCATCCACAGCCCCTTCTGGAAGGGCGCCACCGACGAGCAGCTCCAGAGCCGCTGGGCCGAGGTCGAGGCCATCCAAAAGTCGGGCCGCGCCACCACCATTGGCGTGTCCAACTACCTCAAGTCGCACCTCGAGGCCACGCTCAAGACGGCCACCATTAAGCCCGCCATCAACCAGATCGAGTTCCACCCCTACCTGCAGCACAACACCCAAAACGGTATTGACCTGGTCAAGTACCACCACGACAACGGCATTGCCGTGTCCGCGTATGCCCCGCTGACACCGCTGGTGCGCTCGCCCGGCGGTCCCGTGGACCCCGTGTACGAGAAGTTGGCCAAGAAGTACGGCGTCACGGCCGGCGATGTCGGACTGCGCTGGGTGATTGATCAGGGCATTGTGGTCCTCACGACGAGCAACAACAAGGAGCGCCTGCAAAAGTACCTGCCGTCGCTGTCGAGCTTCAAGCTGGCACCAGAGGAGGTGGCCGAGATCTCAGCGGCAGGCCACGACACGCACTACCGCGCATTCTGGCAACACGTTTTTGATGCCGACGACCGGTCATAGGTGTACGTAGTGACAGCTGGTAATTAAAGGTGTAATTCAATAGTAGTTCAACGATTCACGAAACGAGGTGATATGTAAGCAAATACAGCTGTAAGCAGTAAATAAGCAATGAGCAACAAGCAGTCAATAAGCAGTCAATAAGCAGCAAGGCTACGATGCAATGCAACATAGATGGGTGATATGTAACGTGTTGGTATTGCGACGCTCGCTGTGTATTATTGATGATAAGCCAATAACTGGAAGAAAGAAGGTAGAAAACCAAAAACATATAGACAAAAAGACAAAAAACAAAAAAAACAAACGACAAATGAAAACGCCAATAGCCCAGCCTGCTCCATGCATAATTGATACCGTCCTGTTTCCCTCAGCCACCCGTCCGCCATTTCCTCAACCGCCCCTAATCACTCCGCAGCATAGACTCCACGAGATCGCCCAGGGGTCCCCAGAAATCCTTGCCGCTCGCGAGCCCGTGCTCGTCGATAAACAGCACATACTGCTTGAAGCTCGTGTTCAGGTGCGGCTCCAAGCCCAGCTCGCGGATCACCGGGTAGTGGTGGCAGTAAATGTGCGCGTACACGCGGTACATGCGCTTAAAGATCTGCTTCATGAGCGATGCAAAATTCTTGGGGAACGGCACGCCGATGCGGCTGGGCATGACGGCCTCGTTGTCAATGGTGCTCTGCACCCACGCCATGAGCTGCTCAATGTAGGCCGGCGCCGGCATCTTGGTGGGCTTCTTGTACTTGTCATTGTCCTGCCACAGGTACTCGAACTCGTCGGTGGCTTTCATTTCGGGGCACGACTGGGGCGAGCAGAACTCGGTGATGGCGCCGTAGAGGAGGTTGATTTGGTTGTAAAAGTCGACCACTGGACGAGTGTCAGCGAGCGAGCAGCGAGCAAAGCGAGGGTAAAACAAAGCGACGCGAGCGCAGAATAAGCAGCAAAGTACATTGTAGGAAACTTACTGTTCACAGCCAGCCATTCATTCTCGTCTTCACCCTCTGGCAGCTTGACGACCTTGCGGAGCGAGCCGCCGCCGAGGGTGGCTTCGGCATACTGGCGCAGCTGGTAGGAAGTGTTGCCGCCCTTGCCTGGAGCACGAGGGCGGAACTGGTTGCGCGTGCGCTGGTTTCTGAGAAAATGTTAGCGGACGAGCGAGGCAAGGTTGAGGTTGAGGGAGGGGGCAAAGTGCAGCATCACGAGATGCCCAGATGTCGATGGACGTACACTGTTGTGAGGAGAGAAGCCATTGTGTTGATGCGATGGTATTTGTAGCAGACGAGGAGATAATAACAATAGATGAGAGACAAGGCGAGAAGTCGAGGTCAAGAAGTCAAGGTCACGTCGTAGCAGCTCAAGTAAATCTATTCAATGTCGACGTTTGATTGCGATAAGGCTGTGGAATGTTTACGTTGTTGCCGCATTGGTACGGTTGCCCAGGGACTCCATAGCTGAGGGGTGAGCGGCGTCGATTGTACTGTGCTCGTCACGTCACATACTGTGTGTTGTACAGTGTTCTATTAGCGGGGCACGTCTCTAACATCACGGCCGCCAACGTCATCCAAATCACATCTTGAGGAGTCAAAAGAAATCAAAAGTATCTTTAAACCTACTTAATTCATTCAGTAAATATGTTGGAAAATATGGCTGTTTGTCTTCTTTATTTTAAGCAGAAATACACCAGCCTTCCACATTATATCTATCGCCGACTCCAAATAGCCTCAATCCAGCCGGCAGCCCGACATCCCGGCATCTACCCCGATGCAATACTACCAAACAAGTTACTAGACAGGATACTAGAGATATATCCACTTCATTTCATGGAGAGTATCCCCGCTGCGGTGATCACGGCTAAGTTGGTGCATGCTTGGGTGCTGGCCAAGGTATCATTTGGGTTGGGGTAAAGTCGTCCGCTGGTAAGGTGGCAGATGGCTGATGGCTGATGGCTGATGGCGACCTCGGTGAGAAGTAGAGGCATAAATGTAGGCGAAATGCAGACAACGTACTTCAAGAGAGGTAGTTCTCTCTACGAATTTTCAGAATCAATTGATCAAGGATCATGATGAAACTGTCTGCACTGGTGCTCGCCCTGGCCGCTGTTGTATCGGCCATCACCCCGTCGTCTTCGTCGATCTCTCGCCGCAAGATCGTGCAGTCCTACAACGTACACCGATCTGCCGCGTCTCTGGAAGAAACTAAAGCCGACACGCCCTTGCAGGTCGGCAACGGCAACTTTGCCTTTGGTGCCGACATCACTGGCCTGCAGACTTTCCGTCCGTTCAACACGCTGTCGACATGGGGCTGGTACAACTTTAGTCTGCCGGCCGGCAGCACGCCAGACTCGTTCACGAGCACCAATGTATCGAGCCACGGCCGAGAAGTGCCCTATGGATTTCCCGACACCACCAACCCCAACATCTCCGACTGGCTGATCCAGAATCCGCACCGGCTCAACCTCGCCCGCATCGGCCTGGATTTCGGCTCTGGTAGAAATGTCTCGGAGAACGACATCGCCAACGCCACGCAGGAACTCGATCTCTGGTCGGGCGGGCTCACGTCCAGCTTTGTGTACAACAACACGGCCGTCGAGGTCGAGACGTGGTCGCATCCCGAGCAGGACATGCTGGGCATTGCCATCCGATCTGAGCTGCTGGCCTCGGGGGACCTCGGTCTCTTTATCGACTTTCCCTTTCCCGAGCAGAACAAGAAGTTTGAGCAGTACATTGGGGCACAGGATGTCATTGCGCCAAACGCTACTACTAATGCAACATACAATGAGGCATTCGCCACCTACTTTAATCCGCGGTACGGCACGATCCAGCGCACGCTCTGGAGCAATGACGGCATCCCGGACCACGGCGCCGGCGGCAACGGCTCGTCGTACTATCTGCAGCTGCAGTGGAACAACTATGGCCACGTCCAGGGCCCCACGCCGGGCACGCGCGGCCGCTACGTTCTGACAGCGGCCAACTCGACGGAGCTCTTGTTTGTCGTGGCCTTTTCGCCCGAGGGCGACTTTGTGCCCATGACATATGGCGGCGTGACCGACGAGTCGGCTGACTGGTGGGCCAACTACTGGACGACTGGCGGATTTGTCGACCTGGTAAGAGGCGCAGAGAGAACAGCAAAGAACAGCACTGCTTTTACAGAAGCCAAGGAACTACAGCGGCGCACAATCCTTTCTCAGTACTTGACCGTCGTCAACTCGGCCTCGACGAATCCTCCACAGGAATCTGGTATGTGTTTGTGGGTATCTATATGTGCATGACGACGACTGACAGATAGGCCTCGTCAACAATGGTTGGTACGGCAAGTTTCATGTATGTATTTTTATTCTGTTGCAGTATGAAAATATAAAATAAAAAAACAAGACACTCACCTCGATAGCTCGAGATGGTCTTCTGGCACCTCACCCACTTTGCCTGCTGGGGCCACTTTGACCTCCTCGCTCGCAGCCTGCCCGGCACCTACGCCCGCTTCCTCGGCTCGCCCATCGCCAGAGCCGCACGCCAGGGCTACAATGGTGCTCGCTGGGGTAAAATGACGGACCCAACTGGCCGCAGCGCACCCGGCAAGATCAACGCGCTGCTCGTATGGCAGCAGCCGCACCCGCTCTACTTTGCCGAGCTGCAGTACCGCGCGTATCCCAACACCACGACACTCGCACAGTGGGACGCCATCGTGACGGCGACGGCCGATTTCATGGCATCGTTTGTCTACTGGAACTCCTCTTCAGGCAGATATGATCTGGGTCCGCCGCTGTATGTGGCAGCCGAGACGGGCGACCCGTACGCAAGCCGCAACCCGGCCTTTGAGCTGGCCTACTGGCGATTCGGACTGGACGTCGCCATCAAGTGGAAAGAGAGGATCGGCAATGTGTCTGCATCAGTGTCTCAAGTGTCGAAATGGAAGGATGTGCGGGCCAAGCTGGCGCCGCTGCCGGTCATCAACGGCAACAGCAACAGCACATATCCTACCTATGCAACATACGAGGGAATCCCCAACATGTGGACGGATCCAGAAACAGTCACAGACCACCCTGCCGTCGCCGGCATCTACGGATGGCTGCCGCCCACTGACGATCTGAAACTGACCATTATCAACAACACGGCTGCCAAGATTCACAATGTCTGGGACCTCGACAACAGTTTTGGCTGGGACTTTCCCCTGCTCGCCATGAATGCGCTAAGGCTGGGCAATGGCTCCCAGGCCATCTCATACCTGCTCGACAAGCGGTTCGTCTTTGACGATGCAGGCTACCCCGTAGGTGGTGCACGTGTCGCGACGCCCTACATGCCCAGCAGCGGCGGGCTCCTGCTTGCCGTGGCCATGCTCGCCGGCGGCTGGGACGGCGAGGCCACGCCCGCACCACACTTTCCTGCCACATGGCATGCCAGAGTCGAAGGCTTCACGAAGCAGATGTAATTATTTAAATCCCTTTGTGCTAACATTGTGTGATTAATTCTTTGATTCATTTATTTTACTTGACCTCGCCTTTGGCTCAAAACAGGGGGTCTCGCTAGCAGCAATAAAAGATAAGAGTCCTTGTAGATTGTTTCGTTTTTGTCCCTAAGTTCCTTGGTAGAATAAAAAGTCCATGGGACCTCTAAAATAGAATCTCGCCCATGTTCTCGCCCTCAAAGCCGAGCACAGACAGCTTCTTCACACGCGCCTTCTCGGCCGCCTTGTCGGCCGCCTTCTTGGTCTTGGCCAGCTCGGCCATCACCTCGGCATCAATCAGGTCGTAGCCAGGCGGCGTCTCGTCGTCCCGGTCAATGTCAATCTCGCCCAGCAGCAGCACGTTCTCACCGCGCACCAGATAAGTGCCGCGCGGGATGTCGGCGTACAGGCCGTGGCCAGCCGCCGCTGCTGCCGCCGTAGCCGGAGATGTCTCTGGGGCAAACGAAGCGGGGGGCAAGAACGTTCTCTCCACTGCGTTTTGTAATATTAAGTTGGCTGTCTGTCAGTAATGTACATGTCTAGATGTCTAGATGTCTAGTTTGGAAGGTGAGGGAGTTGAGGGACCAGGGACCTACCAAACTGATCCCATGTTCTTAACACGCCGAGAACTTTACGGCCGTCGCGCAGGACAACAATCAATTTTTCTGTCTGTCAGCTTTTTTCGTCTCCTCATTTTCCTCTTCTTTTGATTTCCTGGGTCCATCTAGAAGAGCGTACTGTCTGTGAGGTCGAGGAGCTGGGCGGCGGTAGTGAACATCTGGGCGGGCAGCTGGGGCTGCTGCTGTGGTGGGGGCGGATGGCGGAGCTGGCCACCGGCGCCGGGCGGCGGCTGGTCTGAGAGTGAAAGATTCTCCATTGTATAGAGTGTCTCTAGAGGTGTGTATAGGGTCGTCGTGTGTGAATGCAGGGATGAGCTGTCAGGATGTCGAGCTGGTGATGTCGCCCTTGATGAATGTCGTCGGTAGCGCAGGCGTAGCGTGGTCGGTTCGGCTGTGTGTCTAGTATTAGACAGCTGAACTGGGTATTAAATAGATGGATTATGCAGTCGAAGCAGTGCCTCGCGTGTGTAAAGCATTGGTGGTCGGCTTGCGCATGGATCAGATTCGATATTCGGCCAGCATTCCACCCACTCATAGTGACGACACGCCGTAGCGCCAAATGTGGGATTTTCACTGTATATAGTGTGTATATGCACCGCCACAGCTCGACGCCACACTTTGAAAATAGCTGTCAGGACGGCAATCGCTGTATAAGTTGTTGTGATCCTATTGGTGTAAGCACAAAGATTTATGTCGCCAATGTTTTAATATTCCAGAATATTTTTCCTACGCCCTCTATGAAAGATGCTGATATGACTCGACATGGCACTGTGCCTGAGCTTCTATCGCGGACGCAATCTACTATCAGTATAAAAGCGGGTCAGATGTACTATTGACCAATTATCACCTGCGCCGGTAAGTTAGCCAGCCAGCCTTAGTCTTTACTCTGAATGCTCCACATTATTTGTTAGTCAGTTGCAGCGAGTGGACCGGCAGCAGAAAATAACCGGGGAAAAGCCCAAAGGCACGAGAGGGCGAGCAGGCGCCGATTTTGGCAGGAACGATAGGGCAGAGACAGAGGCACTCTCTAGCACTCTCCGTACAGAGTAGTTAATTAATTACAACTGAACCGGAGCAAATCGTGCCTCTTTGTCATTCCACGTCGTCCAACATCGCGATCTTGTCAAATCTCTTGGTAAACCACGACGCACTCTGTCCGACTGTCGATTGCTGTTTCGATTGCGACTACAGCACCTTCTTCCAACATATCCTATTTCACCACATGTCTGCTTGTCGATGACCTCCCTTTACGGGATTTGTTGAGGCGTCGCTTTTCTTTTTCGCTTCTATTTTGCCTCGTCTTTGTTGATCTCGACGACGGCAAAGGCGACATCTCCTCAATATCTTAACCTATTCACCTCGATTATTGTCACCTTGTACCGATTATACCATTGACTACTTCCGACAGAAAAGTCTTGGTCGCGACAACCCTCTGCACCTCAATCTGCGATCTCCCGATTTCCATCCTCCCTCCTGCTCGACATCTACCAATCTTCCACCCTACATCTCAACCTCTACACGCACAATAATCAATAATGGCCACCACCGACTCACATCCTGGCGGTCTTGGTGGCGCTTCAAACAGCAACGATATCGCCGCATCGGAACGGCTCCAGTCGCTCCAGCATGCTGTCTTCGCCATGAGCCAGGGTGGCAATGCAAATGCCTCGTCGGCAGCAGCCCCGGGTCCGGCCAACCAGAGTCAGTCCAAGCGCGACAAAAAGCGCCAGCTGCTCACAGACCGCCTGGCTGCGCTGTCGGAAAAGTTTAGTCGCGACCGCGACGCCACCTATCGCGAGCAACTGCACCAAATCCAGATCGACATCAACCTTGTCATGCGCCTCGATCCCTACACAGATAGACCCCTCGACTTCTTGGGCCAGGACCGTGCCTCGCGCGAGCGGGAGTATAACCGCGATCCTGACCCAGAAGGCCGTGGCGGTGGCCGCAGCGTCATGGAGATGGCCGGCCCGACGTTCCAGCAATGGATCCAGGAAATTGAAGATCTCGTCGAAGAGCGTGATGCCGAGCTGACGAAGCAAAAGGTAATCAAGTCGTCATCTTATATCCTGTATATTCCACCAGCCGTCTAACAATCCAGTTTGAATACGAGAAAAAGGCACAGGAACACAAAAACACCCACGCCTTCAAGACCGACACTGCCATCCGTGAGCACCGCCACCTGTCTGCGACCCTACGTGAGCGCCTGGCCAACACTATCACTGCCAAAAAGGTCCGGCTCACCAAGGAAAAGGAGGCCCTCGAAATCTCCGACGCCTCGGCTCTGCTGCTGCACCCAAACCAGTTCTCCATCACCAACCCTGCTAGTCCCGGTGGCGCACACAACAAGCGCGCAACGCGCCTGCGGCAGACGGCCGACGACCTGGCAAACATTGTTGGCGGCGGCGCAGACGCTCGCAAGCGCAAGAGGAACGGTGGCGATGACGATGGTTCACCAGCACCACAGAGACGTGCCGATAACAACGGCACGACTCCCCTCTGGCACGGCGACCGTCTAAGTCACCGCCAGGTCACGGGCCCCGTGTACAGTATCGACAAGCTGTTTACCGACAAGGAGCTGAGCATGTGCTACAACAACGCCGCACTGGCGTCGCACAAGTACCTACTGTCGCACCGCACAAAGATCAATAGCAACGGCGAGCTCGTGTCGTCCAACTCGGACACGGAGTCGGGCGATGAGGATGGCCCGAGCGGCAACGGCCACTACCGCGACGCCACGCCCCTCGCGGCCGTCGGCATGGAGCGTGCGCCATCGCATGCCACGCGTAGCACGCGCGGCGGCAACAACAACCACAACAGCGGCGCTAACAACAATGCCAACTTTGTCGACGACCGGCTGGTTGGTCTGGAGGCCCTGACCAACTTTGAGATGCCCTCGAACCTGGAGAAGCTAGCCGTCAACGAGCCCAAGATGCCCCCGATGTTTATGAATAACTACGCCAAGCCACACAGTAAGATGGACGCCAACACGCCTGCTACGCTCTCGGGTGATGACGTCAACTCGGACCTGTCAGTCATCAAGACGCTGCGGCAGTATGAGCGGGCACACGGCGTGGGTTCCAATTTTGACAACTCCAACGGCGGCCGCAAGGTGCTCGAGGCTACTGCCTTCTCGCCCAACGACAGCCGCTACGTGGCCTACCTCAAGCACGAGCGCCGCGACGACCCCGGCGAAAGTCTGCGCAAGGATCTGCGGCTGCCCGCTCTGGCCAACGGCAATGGTTCTGGTGCTGGTTCTGGTTCAAATGGGATTGGGGCCTCTTCACACGGCCCGGCACCGACGAGCAGCGTGCGCGACGAGCCCGTAACGCCCAGCCACTCTGCTTCGGGCACAGCATCGGCCTCGGCTGCAGCATCGGCCCTGCTGAACCCGCTGCATGCGACGCCCATGAGCCGCCAGAGCAGCCAAGGCGGTGCGGCCATGAGCCGACAGGGCAGCAACACCCGTGCCCAGCGGAAACGCAACATATAAAGTGTGTTGAGTTTTGTCGGTGATTTTTGCTGGTGTTTAGTGTCGGGTTCCCCTCTAATGTTTCGGATGGTCAAGTCTGTATGGTTATGAAGCGGAGGTCACTCTTTTTATCTCGTCTTCTTTTTGCTTGTTGCTGTTTTCTTGCTCTCGCTATTCACCCTATTCACTCGTCTCGTTGGACAGTATTCTTTGAGACCATTGCATCTTATTTTGTTTCTGTTTCTGCTTTGTGTTTCTGTTCTTCATCCATTGTTTCTGCTTCTGCTTCTGCTTTTGTTCTGCTTTCGGAGTTTGATATGGTGCTGGATGGTACTACCACAAGAGGTAGATATATATCCTACTGAAATAAAATCAGTTTCATATTTTGGACATGTCATTATATCAAGCTGTCAGGGCCATCATGGAATTTAAAAAATGATAGAAAGAATCATTATGCTTTTTTCTTACTGGAAATATTCTGTAATTGGTTTATAGGGTTTATATATATTTTAGCCATTCCTAGGGTGGATTGTGATAATTTTGGTTTTTAAATATTTATATTTGAATGAAAGAAAACTGAATATAAAAGTAAATAAAAATAAGATAATTTAATAATAATAAACAACTATATAGAAATTCATAAATCATAAAGAAGCAAACCCTACGGACCAAACACCAGCGTGCGCACTTCAATGCTCTCGCGGTTTTCTGCATCAGGCCGCGATCGCGGATCCTCAAAAGCCGAATGTGCCAGCCGGCCACCCTTGACACCGCTCCCTTCCTTGAGCGCCTCGTTGTCAAAGCACTCGAGTAGCAGCCGCTCATCGCCGCGCATGCCGCTCAGATAATGCCACTGCTGGTCCGCATGGTACCGGATGGCCGCAATCTGGCCCACGTACCCGCCGCTCGATGCTGGATAGCGGTGCTCGACCGGCACAACATCCTCGTCGCGCACCGTCTGTGACGACGCAAACGCCAGCGGGTACGTCTCGACCGGGTTCTTGTTCAGGGGGCGCCATACATTGATGATCCGGAAGCGGCCCTTTAGCAGTGACTCGACCTCGTCGGCCGGCATATGGCGGTGTACGCGCTGTATTGCGGATTCGGCAGTCTGGTCAATGTGCACACGCGTTACCGGCGTGCGGTCGCTGCCCTTCTTCTCATTCGTCTCAGTCGCTGGGCTGTTCGGATTGCCGCGCCGCACGGTATGGTCAAAGAAGATGACACGGTTGGCCCCGGGAATATTTTTCAAAAGCAGATCCTCTACCTCGGGGTAGTACTTTTCGCGGATGGACTCGTCGTCTGTGAACGTTGTCTCAGCCGATGGCGCCAGACCCTGCACGAGCAGAAACGCGTTGCGGTCAAGCGATTCGGAGCCGGCAAACTCGTGCTCGCGGCCGCGGATATCGTGAATCAGCACATCTTGTGTCTCCGAGCCATAGTTATTTTGGGGCTCACCCGGCGGCGGCGTACCGACGTGATTGAAGGGTGCGGCGCCGTCGGCCGGGGGCACAAAGAAGTTGAGCTTTGCTACGACGTCGCCGCGGGGCACTGTATCGGAAGCAATGGCCATTATGTATTGGAGTGTATATATGAGGTCGAGGAAATAATCGCGATCTTATATTGGCGATGCCAAAAATATCGAGAATAGTCCAACACAAGTTCAGGACGTCCACCACTCTCTCTTTATACTCTAATCGCCTATTATACGACCCCCAGGTCTTCTATTACTGTCTACCATTAATAATGCCTTTGATTTCAAATGGAGGCAGACTTCACAGCCAACCAGCCGGGGCCACCGGTTGATGATGCTTTCTAATCCGATCACGCCATTGCACCAAAACTCGAGACCAAGTCTTGTATACTTGCCAATTGTCAACTGTAAGTTGGGGAAACCTGGAGAAACAATGATTACTTAACACTATACATGACTGGCCTGCCTTTTCCCCGACTTCTCTCCTCCTCTCCTCTCTTTGTCTCTCATTATAGTTTTCCCGCCGAGTCATGCGAGCTCAACACCGCCAACGAGTGTCTACCAAAGAGTAGCCACGCCCTATGACATGAAGACTGACAACCACTTGATGCTTGTTGATGCCGACTATCATTTACTGCATTTTTAATCCGTTTGCATCTGCATTCGCTTTGAGGAGTTCTCGTTGTCTAACACTCAATGAAGACCGTTCAGTCTGATTGTAGTTTCCCTTGTTATTCCCTCACTGAGTGGAATGCTTTACAATATACTGACAAAATCCAAAGGTGTGTCACTACCTTTAAGCATGGTGAAGTTGGATGAAAGCCAGAAACTCTACCATTTTGCAGCCACTTGAAGCATTTGTAATAGAAGATCGGCACGGAAAATTACCTAAGGGTCAACATCATAAATCAAAGTAAGAGTACGGTAGGAAAAACTCAGCAGGAAATTCTCCACTTTTTCAGAAATACATAGGAAATTCGTGGCTGACGGGAACTTACTTTTGTATAACAATGCATAGCCGTCAGAAGTATCTTTTTAGCAGTGACTTCTCGTGCTTTTCTTCATCGTCGTTTGAATTCTGACTGTATCGACGACGCGTAGAGACGGAAGAAGAAATTTGATGAAAACGATCACGGAAGACGATAAAATTAGTAGTAACTAGTATGAGGAGACGTGTATAAGAAGAAGCTCTTTTAGTTGATATAAAAATATGGTAGAGTCTCGTTTTTTGTATGTATTTGTTAAGTAAAAACATTACGATATTATTTTATGACAGCCATTATAGAAGACACTGAAAGAGAAGGCTCTCCCCTCTCTATTTCCTCTACTTCTTCTACTAGGCCGACTTCTTTGTATATCGACTTTGCAGCTTTGATAGACACCTTTTCTCTCTTTATTCGTCCTTATGATAGATACTTATTTATTGCTAAGCGAAATACCCGTGATTTAACTGAGCTAGAGGAGTTATTTTCGGATCTAGCTAATCCTTTACTATCGACTATTATCGAAGTAAACGACTACAAAGAATCTCGTTTTTTTACGCTTTTAGCAAATATCCCTTCGTTTATGCCATCGTCCTCTTTTATAATCTATAACGATAAGACTTCTACTAACAATATACTAATTGTCGATCTATACAAATCCCCTTTCAGGCTAGTCATTGCACCACCTCACCTATTTTCCCCGACCGAGAAAAGTGTTGTACCTAAGCGTAAAATTGCGATAGCTAGAGCTAAAAAGTCTTTTATAGTGTCGAAAAAAGCCGTTAAGACTACTAAAAAGAGAGTTATTTTCACTACTTAATAGACTATAGCGTTGATATTGATTTTCGACTAGTATAAGACAAACGGTTTTTTTAACAACGATAAAAAAAAAGACTAGAGTAAAGTATAAAAGGTTACATCGGAGTAAATGTTCGAAAAGTTTAGTGTGCGATATGAGCCGAAATTAATTATCTACAAATACGACACCGAACGCAAGCGGTACAAATATTAAAAGACTTTAGACGAATACTTTAGCACTACATATAATAATAAGTCGCGGTTGTTAATATACGATAGCCTTAAACGTTAAGAGGCTTTTAAACAGCGGTATAAAAGCGCGCAAAGCCTCGACTAGCTTATTAAAACACCGCTTAACAACGTATATGTTTATAGCAGTGTTTTTGCTAAAAAAAAGCCAGTGGTTATTAGTATTTAAACGCCTAACGAGCTAAGGGAGACACCCGGTATAATTGGCGACTTTAATAATGAATTTAACACGGAGAAGGCGTCTTAACTTAAAAAACGAAAGAGAAGGCAAGGGGCTGACGCTGATCTTAATAAAAACCTATATATGCTATTAGATATGCTAGCATTTAGTAGTCTTAATCACTAGGTTGAAAAGCTATCGTCAGAGAGGGCATAGAAGAAAAGCAAGGCTAAAAGCAGTACTATTGTACTTGCCGCGGATAAAATTCGTAATACCGCTGTCGCTTTTTCATCTCCACAAGAGCCTAGTGCTAGTGATCTTTTAAATGCAATTGCAGACTTTAAAGCTTCTTTTCATAGCTAGTATACCGATGATAAGGTCTTTAAGGTTATCGCAAAGCTGAGCGAGGGCCGTAATACGGTCGTCTAGAATATATTAAAAGGCGAGGGTTTAAAGAAGAGATTCGTCGAAAGGTGGCTAAAGCAGTAAAAGAGAGGGCATTCGGGCATAGTTGTATAGTGAAATTGAGAGAGTTTTTATATATTTTTCGAGATGTTTTTCGATATGTTTTGCGTTTTTTACTGGTTTTTTTCATTAAATTTTTATTATTTAGTAGATAGTAGTAGATAGGTAAGTAGATTTAACTAATTAAATTTAAATATAAAATTAAATAATAAATTAAACACTATAGATGTTTAGTATTTACTACTTAATTAAGAAAGAGCGTAATTATTACGATGTTTTTTTTCTTTCATCATAATAAACTATTTAATAAAACGTATATAATTACAAAGTATTATATTAAATTTTAGAAAAAGCATATAATTAACTTATAAATTTAAAAATATTTTAAGTTAAAAAATATATAAAGATTTCTTATATTGAGTAAGTTATAGTATTTTTATATTATTCGACGTGATGCTTTAATCTTATAGTAGTAACGGCACGTGATTTCGTCGTATCTTATAAAATTAAACATTTATAGTAATAATATCGATATTTTTTACTTCTACTATACTTTTTTAACCTTTATTATTATATTGTCGAAAATTAGTTTATTTATTTATTAACATTGCTCCTCTCTTTACGCATCGTTAAATGCGACGTAATATTACGTCTCGTTTGCGCTATATCTTTTTTTACTATAACCCTCGCTCTTTCGGCTGCTACCGTTAATATTATAGTGTTACGAAGCTTTTACGTAAGTAATGTTGTGTCTTTTGCTGCTTTTTTAGCCTAACTGTTTTTAATAATAAAGTTATATAGCCTTATGACAGTATATACTAATGAGACCTAATACTTTAAGTTATATTTTATTACTTGCCGCACTACCTTAAACTTCCGCTTTAAAATACCGAACGATCTTTTAATAGTATACCGTAGTTGTGTATAGTGATAGTTGTATATCTCTCGCACCGTAGCAGGCGCTCTTTTATAAACCCTCTAATTAGTTAAATAATATCGAGTATTAAGGTATAGTACTAACAAAAAATCTTTAAAAGTAAAGCCCGCGTTTGCGAGGTAAAAGCGATGCTTTTTAGTATTAAACCCTCTTATAATAGCTTGTTTATACAATACCGCATCGTTAATAGACCCTGCAGCACCAGCTATTACATAGTAAAATGTCGTATCGAAACTAACTGCTGCATATATGTTCTAAGTGACGTATCTTTTTTTATCTCGATATAGCCGTTAATTATTCGATAATACTATTATAAATATATATGTTCCGTCGATTATATTAATATACCCGTTAAAGCTGTTATATAGTGTTGATAATTCGACTTTTAGATTAAGCTAGTCTTCTTTTAACAGCCGAATAAACTCTCGAAATAACGATAAAAACATCGGTAGTATCGTGTTAAATATTCGTTATATTATCGACGGGCTTATATTAAACAGCGATGTAGTAGTAATTTAATTATTTATATGCCCGATAATATAAAAGAAGATTATAAGCTGGTGTTCTAGTAGGAAGTGTGTAGTAGCCGTCAGCTTTTTATGTTCTTTAAGCTATACTAATAGCTCTTAAAAGGTATATTTAAGCATCTAAAAGAAGTTTTTAAACTGTCGATTAGAGTAGTTAAAGTACTTTTAAACGATTTTTTAGTTATTATTATAGGCAATCGGTCTTTCTCGAAAATATTGTTTACTAGTTTGTTTTTTTACTTCTTTTACTAAGCTGTCGCAAAAGTAAGGGATTTGGGCTACAAAATAAACTATATCGTAAAGGAAGAGTCGTCTTTAGTTTATTGGCGAGGATACTGTAAGTACTATTACTAATAAAAAAGAAACCTTACGATCACTTTATATTTTGCTATCTTCGACTTCTTTCGATACGTCTTAAATACGCCACTAATTTACCCGTTAGATGCACCAAAATACACCAAAAGACGCGTCCCTCTCGATTTAAAAGTCATTCGAGAAAAGATACAAAAATAATCCCTGTTATGAAGGATTCCCGAGGTGACCCACTCGGTACCAGCAAAAAGGTGCACTTTACGTGGTACAGTAAGTACTTTTTCGGCAAATTGGACATTTCTGCTGAGTTTTTCCTACCGTACTCTTACTTTGATTTATGATGTTGACCCTAATATAGCAATATATGTGGACTTATTGACCTGCAATTGACCACACGTGACCCAAGTTTGCGCCAGTCGCTCCTGCCATTCTGCAGAATAAAGGCGGGGTCGCGTCTAGTGCGCTAAACCTCATCAGGCAATTCAGTAAACATATGGGCCCCTGCTTTTTTCGCTACGCGGTGCATAACGCGGTGAGCTCCTTCCCTGTAGAGCTGGAGCTGCATCACCGCTTTCACGTCTGCGACTTCGTTCCTTCCCGTTTTGCGAATTTGCGAGTTATTGCGTTGCTTCCTCAATAGACACCACGTCCTTTTGTTTACCATCGCTCCTTCCTTCCCAGCAACGACTTCTCCAAACCAACATCGCCCTTCTTTCCTCGCAAAACTTTTCCCGACTCTCCTCTCTCCCGCTTTCCTTCTTCACCAAACATCGTCAAATCGCGACATTTCGAGTTCAGATCTTCTCCAGCCTCACAGCTCTGCAGCTCTCGCGGCCGATTTCGCATTTCGCATTGCCGATGAGACCCTTGCTCGGCATTTATACTGCCTCGTAATTGTCACCATCCACCCATCCTCGCCACGTCGACGCGTCTCCTTGCTTGACCTCGGCCTACTCCCGACCACAGCCGCCGCGTCTAAATCACGCCCGCCGACCACTGCTTCTTCGACCAACTTGCATTATCGCCTACACGCGCTTTGGTGCCTGCTGTCCCCTGACAGTTCTCCTATTTACCCGTCCTTACCCAGTGCAGCCTGAAGCAAGATCTTTGCAGCTCGCGCCTTCTCCCGCGTCGACCTGCTCGCCCTCCCCCCTCCACAATGGACACTCCCAAGCGTCCAGGCGCCAGAGGTGAGTCTCCAGACCCTCTGAGCGAACTCGGCATAGACCAAGGGACGACCCACCACAACTCCCTCCTCCCGTCTTCCGCCCTCCGCCGCATCACACGCAGTCAGCGCTCCGATAGCCTATACTCGCTGGACCAGCGCAATCGCATGCATACGTCGCGGTTCTCCGTCTCCCCCAGGAAGCGGACATTCCACTTAAACGTCGGCGACGACGAGTCTCCCCAGAAGATCCGGGTGACTGTTGAGACCGAAAACGAAGATGGTTCCGCCAGCCCCGCCAGTAACAGCGCATCCAGTGTCGCTACCGCCCAGATGCCCCAGATCTCAGATGACCGGGTTAAGCGCCGCCTCTTCCGGGACACCTCGCAGACACCGATGCCCTCGCCTATCGCTCCCTCACTTCCTCCCTCATCCGCCGCCGCCACAGGCACCCGCCGCCGCCTACGGAGCTCGTCCCCTGCCAAGTCTTCGGCTCCCCCCTCAGCAAAGACACCGCGTCCGTCAAAGACAGCAGTCCCTAAGAGCGTTGTAACGAGAACCACAAAAGTTCCTCTCCGCGGCCTCTCCGATGATGAGGATGATGAGCTAGACTCCACTAGACATTCTCAAACGAACGCTGTCCCAATGCCAGCCGGCACGCCCAAGCCCAAGCGTGGCCGCCCACGCCGGTCAGGTACACCGATGCCCGTCAGGACAGAGACGAGCCCCCAGGCCTCGAGCCCACAGCCGGAAGTCACACCGGTTGCCCCAGCGCCTTCACCCGCAAAAAGGGGTCGCAAGCCACGTGCTGCTACGCCCAAGATCGATATAAATGACGACGACAACGTTTCCGCCGCTGACGAACTTGCCTCGGTCGAAGCCACGCCTATGCTGGAGAGTCCCCAAAAGCATGCGTCTAGAGCCGCTTCCCGCGCCACTCCTCGTAGTAGCAATACTCCTGGAGCCGGCCACACTCCCAGACCGGCACGTGCCACGCGTTTGTCTGCCACACCCTCGCGTACCCCTGCCGCTGCCAACCTTGGCAACAGCAGTGGTGCGGAGTCGATAACAAGCTCATTCCGAGTCTCCAGACGCGGGCGCGGTCGTCCCCGTCGGCAGGCCATGGCCCCCGACGAGATGGCTGCAATTGCCGAGGAGAGAGATGAACAGGCTGCAGCAGAGACGCGCCTATTACCCGAGGTTGACCAGCTCACCGAGAAGTTCCCCGAGCCTGACTACAACGGCAACGATGGAGACGACGGCGATCAGTACTACGGTGCTGCCTCACCCGATCCTTTCCTCGATCTCTTCCCGGATGCCAACCCCGTATCCCGCTACGCCTACAGTACAGCGCCGCGCGCCGCAGTTTCCCCCGCGCCGACCTCACTGTCCTCTGTTGACTTGATCAACGTGCAGACCCCTGCCGCAGAGTCAACCATTATGCGTGACTACGATTATGACCAGTCCGAGTATCGTGGTGCAACCAGCCCGCTGGACCTGCTCCGTTCTCAGACCGACTACTCACCCGAACCCCAAGGTGCCCAGCATGCCGAAGAAGATGACATGCTTCACTTCTCGAGCGCCCCATCGCCGTATGTCCAGGATCATTCCGCGACCCACATTGAACTTCGTTCCGAGGCTGCTTCTAAAGCCCAGAATGATGTTTCTGCTGTGCAAGACCCCGTGACACAGTCACCTGCCCTTCCTCAGCCTCGTGTGTTTCCCAAGGAGCAGCCGGCTGTTCTGCCGACAGCTGCCCTGCCACGGAGCGAGGTCACCGACGCTCGTAGCGACGGCGATGTGGACCCAGTTCACTTCAGTGATAGCGGTCGTGTTAGCTCTGTTGGCCCTGAATCTAGCCATGGATACTACCGTGGTTTTGATGATGGCCACAAATACGTCGCGGAGTCTGAGCTGGGCGTTGGCTCTGACGCATATACATACGCCGACTCCGACCGGGCAGGCAGCAGTACCCCTGGTGGGATGACCCAAGGTCAGAACACCATTGCCAATGGGGAAGATTTTAGCATGATTGGACTAGACTCACTGCAGAGCAGTTTCCAACTGTCTCGCGGTCCACTGCCCGAGATGGGTGAGGTTACAAGCCGGATCGTCAACCACAGCCTTGATGCTGTCCGTCAAGACCTTTCTGCAGCCCCGGGCAACGACAGCCTCCATGATGGTGCAAGCTATCTGGAGTTCTTGACGGCAGGGTCCAGTCCCTCGTCAGCGCCATCGGTTGTTTCCGCTCACCGCAGCCCTCTTCTCCCAGGAAACCGGGGCACGTTTGCCACCAAAAAAGCCCAGCCTGCTGCGCAGACTCCCCCGCGGAAGACTCTGTCACCCAACAAGAAGGCCGTGCCTCTTGCCAAGATCCTTGGGCGCAAGTCTGTTGCAACCCCTCTTCGGACCGTTGCCGAAAAGGCCTCGATAATCCGTGGCGAAAAGAAGACCAATGACAGAGTCAATGACAAGGTGGATCTTAGAACCAGTGACACAACAGTCCCTGGTATCTATGAGAAGGCGAATGATGACGACGGTGTGCATGATGACAATGCGGACGAGCAGAGTCGCCAGTACAATGACTCCTTCAGTGAGATCCCTGACGCTGTGCTGGACGCAGCCGCCATTGCCAACGAGAACGACACTGTGTACTTTTCCCAGCAGCAAGCCGAGCTCACCGGACGCGTCGTTGTCCCGCCGATTACTTATACGGCGGCCAAGACTGCAGACCCAGGCTCTCCTGTCCCATCTCTCCCTCCCTCCTCCCCGTTCCCTTCGTCTCCCGCTGTTTCCCAGCCCGGTCGGACCCCCTCGCGTCGCCAGATGGTCACCTCTGGCCCCGCCTCACTCCTCCCCTCCGGTATAGCACCGGTTGAGCACGATTATGCGCCGTCGCCTCTGCGCAAGGCAGTCACACCTGGCAGATCCGACTCCGTCGCCACTACTACTCCAGCCGTCACAGCCTCTCATAGCGAAGCAGTGCACGAGCCCCAGAGCCAGCAACAGTCTGAGCCATCTCTTGTGCGCAGCACACAGCAGGTCACAGCTGGTGCCGACGCCACTCCAGCGGAATATACCGCAGAGTCCTCCCCTGCACGTGGTCCGGTTGTCACTCCCGACCGCGCTTCTGCAGCTCTTCTGGAATTACACACCGCAGAGCCAGTCTCTTCCCCACCCGAGCAGACCAACACGAACAGTCGACTCCGGGTTCCATCAGAGGGTTTCCGCCCCAGTCTTTCGCCTATTGTCCGGGCCGGTCGCGTTCTTCAGAGCGTTACCTCGTCGCCGCCGACTCCGAAAGACGAAAGGCTCCTGCGCAGCCCCTTCCGAGGTGGGACCATTGCGTCCAGCCCTGTTCCAGCCCCGCCGCGCCTGACGCGCACTGTCGAGGAGGAGGACGACAATGAACAAAATGAACAGAATGAGCACAATGACTTGCAAGAGGACTCCGACTCCGAGTTTGAGCACGAGCCCGCTAAATACGAGCTTGTTGAAGCTCAGCTCCAGCGGGAAACCTCTGCCTCCGTGGCTCCTTCTGAAGCCAGCAATCATAGCGATTCCGAGCCCGACTTTGACGGCGAGGATGAAGACGCTCATGACACTGATGAAGAGCAAGAGCCCGAGGCCGAACTTCAGGAACAGGACGAGCAAGATCATGAGGAAGAGCAGGAAGAAGAGCCCGAGTTCGAGGAAGAGCCCGAACCCGAAGTGCAGCCAAAGCTTCAGCATGTGCGTCCTGTTCGCCCAGTCCGCCTCGGCCGTCCTGAGTCGTCGCCGCCTCCTGCCTCGTCTCTTCGCGCCTGGACTCTGGCAAGACAAGCAATGGATCGTAGCCGCAATGAGTCGCCCCACTTGCGCCGCAGCGGTTCTCCGCCTGCAGTCAGTGCAGCCAGAGCATCCGCTCTGGCTCTGATCGATGCAGAATCTTCGCCGATCTCGTCTCCCGCATCCGCCCCCATCGTCACACCGACGCCTGCAGAACGGCCTGTATCTCTGTCGCGGTCCAAGCGTACTGCAGACGACGCCAGCCTGAATCATGGCCGAGAGGAAGACGACAACTCTGCTCTCCCGTCGTTCCGCAAGCGTGCTCGCAAGAGCTCGATGCACCGCTCCTCAGCCGACTTAGCTGCCAATGCAGTCCAAGCAGCCAATGCTCGCCCTCCCCTTTCCGCCCTGTCCCCGCGCACATCCTCCCGCTCCAACCGTGGCCGCAAGGATCACAGCCGCGTATCAGCCAAGACCTCGGCTAGACTGTCACCCTTACATGCCACCCGGGCCGTGCAACCCACTCCTGCCAATGGCATTTTTGCAGAGAATACCGACACGGGCAGTACTGGTAGAAGTTGGCGATCGCTTGTTTTTAGAGAAAACGGCATCGTCGGCTCCATTTCGAATTTTGCCGCCAAGCTTATCTCCCGCGCCCCCAGTGGTGAGAACACTTTAGAGCAGTCTCCGCAGGCACCCCAGACCGAGTCTCAGTCCGAGGCTCAGCCCGAGACCCAGTATGAGGCTGAGCAGCACGCTGCCGTGCAGTCTGAGCAAGCGAGTCACCCTTTCTTCGGAAGGGTGCAGCGCGAGTCAGAGCAGCAACGCGAGCTGGAAGTCGAACGCGAGCTAGAATTGCTTGAAAAGGAACAGGAACAGGGCCTGGAAGAGGAGCATGAAGAGGAGCACGAGCAAGACCAAGAGGAAGAGGGAGAGGAAGAGCAGGAAGAAGAAGAAGCCCAAGTCAAGGATACAATTTTGCCCGAAACTACACGCCAATCCTCTGCCAGACGACAGTCTTCTGTCCCTCGGTACAGCGACGCAAGCTCGACGCACTACGGCTCCGACGCGATCCAGTCAATGATCAACGACATTTCGCTTGAAGGCCGTGACGCGACTGGAGATGTGTCTGCACTTCACGGATCTGCTCTCCATGGCAGCAGCTTCTACCCGCGCGAGCCCGAGTACCAGTACGAGGAAGAGCACGAGGAAGAGCCAGAGGAAGAGCCCGAGCCGGAGCCAGAGGAAGAACCTGAGTACGAGCAAGACCAGCCCCAGCGGCCGGAACAGCATGAACAACCCCAGGATGAGCCCGAGCAGCATGATCAGACCCTGCAGCCTGAAGAGCAGCAGCACGATCAGCAACAGCACGATCAGCAGCAGCACAGCGTGTACGAGTATGAACCTGAGCCGATGGATATTAACAGCATCCACGAGCCCGAGCAGCAGGAGCAAGAGGAGCCGGAACCTATGGACGTTAATGAAGTCCAGCCGTCCACGACTCCTGCGATGACAGTCATGAACCCGTCTCAGTCCTTTTACTTTGGCGAGTCACAGTCCCATCCGCAGCCGCCAGCCCAGCTCCAATCGCAGGGCAACTGGGATGATGAGGATGTAGACATTTGGGCCATCGAGGCCGAGCGCACGACACGCGTCTCCACGATGCCGCAGACTTCACAGACTGCACAGGTGCCAGTCTTCCCCGCGCCAGTCTTGTCCGCACCGCCCGTTACCGTCAGCGCTCTCTCGCCATCACTCTCATATCGGTCGACGCCCCTCTCGCCTGTTGAAGAGGCCCTGTCGTCGTCGGCTGTCAAGCCGTCGTCTGTGCTCCGGTCAACGCCGCCGATCCGTGGACGCCGCCAGTCTCAGCCGATGACTCGCCCGCTTCGAGCCAGTGTCCCTGTTTCTTCTACACCTGCACCTGCTCCCGTGCCTGCTCCTGTGCCCGCTCCTGCACCCGTCCCTAATGGCCAGAGAAGATTCCTCGACGAGTTCTTCTCGTCCCCAGCAGCTCTCCCGCAAGAACTGGCACCTACCAACGAGGCCGTTGTCCGCTTCAACGAGCAAGCGCGCCAGCGCACGATGCTCGAGCGTGAACAGCGCCGCCTTGGTGGCAATGCTAATCAGCCCAGACAGCAGGCCAAGAACTCGACGCCTTCCTTTACTCCAGCTCCGGCTCCGGCTCCCGCACCTGTGCTCAGCCAACCATTGACAGCCCAGTCCTTGGCAGATCAGTCGATAATACCCAGAGCCCGCGAGTCATTTAGCTTTGATCAGTCCATGTCTGCCCCTGCAGCTTCCTCGTCCCCTGCCGCGCTTGCCTCGTCTCCATCTCGTTCAGGCCCACGCCAGAACTCGAGTCTCGGCTACTTTTCGCAGCAGATGGAGATGATTGCAAACTCGCCTCAAGGCGGCTCTCTGGCAAACTTCTTTCAACACACCTACCCCGAAGAAGGTCCTAGAGGAAATTCTCAGCCTCAGCAACCCCAGCAGGTTGAGACCTCTCCTGCCACATCTCAGCCCTCTGGGGTAGAGATTACTCCACAAAGCCAATCTGCTGCTGATGTTGAAATGGAGGACTCGACATTCCTGACACCCGAGCTCCGGCCTCTACCGCCTCGTTCTGCATCGCCCACTAAGTCTTGCATCCGCCCGCGGACCAAGCCCAAGGTGCTCGGCCGCGTCGTTGTTATTCAGGAAGGCAATGCCGATCGCGGAATTCCCGAAAGAATGACGTACGGCGAAGAGATCATGCAGGACCGTGCCAGCTCGAACAGCAACGCACAGCAGTTTGCCATGCACTTTGGCATTGACGAAGAGGCAGCCCCCTACACGGCCATCCTCAATCCAGGCGGCATGGTGCAGCAGGCGGCCGAGAACGAGTACCCAGGAGTCAGTCACGCGTCAAGCAGCCTCAATAATTTCCAGACACAGCCAGGCTTCCAGCACTTCCACGACACCAAGCAAACTGCCCGTGGCCTGTTCCGCCGGCCCGCATCGATAGCAAAGATGCCCGAGCGGGACTGGACCATCCTGGACTGGGTCGCGCTCAATGAAGTTGTGCATGCACTGCGCGGATCGTATGTGCAGCCGCCATCCAAGGAGACCTTCCAGCCATACCAGCTAAAGGGACGTCGGAGCAAGGCCAAAGCAGACCGCACGTGGGTCAAGTACCTCGAGGCCATGTGCAGTCAATCCGAAGAAGCGCGGCACCAGCGGCACTCGCACGTGCTATTGGGCAAGGTAGTGCACACCGACATAATGGCAATGCTAGTTAAGCGCTGGCATCTCGACATTGTGGACGCGTTCCTTCTGCGTTCGGGCAGGATCTGGAACGAGCACTTTGTGCTGCGCCGGCTGTTCTCGCTGCTTCTCTCCGAGACGCACCGGGGAGCCTACGTACCGGGCGGCCAGGCCTGAGGGTATCTTCACCTCAATCCTCAACTAGGTGCCGCCGCCACCATTACTGCTACTCGGGACTTGGGTTTTCTGTCTTGCATTTGCCTACTTTTGCACACTGCATTTCCTACTGGCGGCATTGGCAACCAGTTCACGTCTACGGCTAGCAGCAGTGACCCCGAGGACTGGTGCATGACCCAGTCATCATTTACACCTCACCAACAACTCATCAACTGAACATTATCTACATCCCACCTACAACTCACTATGCCATGACACTTCAACCATTGTTCATAATTCTTGACATCATTCCCAACATACTGCCCACCCCACACCATCATGATGGGTATAAATACACCCTGGGGCACGACCAAGCATCTATGCTTCGACTTCTCTTTTCGATCATCACTCGCATGAAAAACATAGCGACACAACAATACGACAAGAGCAAAGGCCTGGGATACTCGAGCGTCTGGGTGACACTGACGCTCATACATTTCTTGTCTTCTCGACTCCAACCATGCGGCCTGTCGCCAGTGATCTTGGGCGACAGGTCGCAAACCATACATTGCATCTATGTGCCGATGACGGCCTACCTTGTTTAAGACGGTGACAGTCTTTCAGGCCGTCGCTGGCCTACCACACCACAACATCTCACGTTCATCTACTCCATCTTGTTTATCACATTTCTTCTTTATTTTTGTAGCATATTTTTTGGATCTTATGGGCGTTTGGATACGGGAAAACAGCAGCATGGGATCTCCAAGAAGACCAAAAAGGTCTCGCACATTCACGGCGGCGCAACTGTTTTGCTTGTTTGTTTGTCATTTAGCGGCTATATACCCATTTGCTTTTTTGTTTAGTTTCTTAGTTTGGCTTTATCGATACCCTGAGCGGTCTATTTTTTCCTGATTTTCTGAATTTTGCCTTGATTTGACTTTTGCTTTACTTTTGACTTGTACTCGACGACATGAGGATGAGGACAGGACAGGACACTGGACACAAGAGGAGGAATACACAAGGGACGGAGGCCAGAGAAGCACAGGGTGGACGCACTCCTGCTTCTCTCTGCCTCTGTCCCTGCTGGGCCATCCAGTCGGGACAGCTGGATGGCCTCGGCGACACGAGGCCTAGATCTACACATCACCACACATCAACACTCGACTCGGCCCCCTCTCCCCCCCTCCTCACTCAAGGAGAGGGGGCCACATCAATCACTCGAGCTCACTATGAGCTCATTGCTCAACAGAGCTCCTACCTGGCTCACCCAAAGCCTACCTGCTTCAGCTCGGGCTTGCCCTTCCCTCTTCCCCCTCTTCCTCAAACAGGGGCGAGCCCGCCCGATCTTTGCGGATTAAACAACACAACATAATTTTTGCTCTCCTCACCCCAATTCACTTCATTACGGGGTGAGGAGAGCCACAAGGGCTGCCCAGCCATATGCCACACCGGCCTCCCGGCTCCCCCTCTCCCCATTTTGCGCGGGAGAGAGCCGGATACAACATTAGACAAGACATTGGCCTTCCAACTCATTGCTCTCCTCGCCCTCATCCTCCAAATGAGCTTGGTTTCGGGGGTGGGGAGAGCTACATGGCCTTTGGTAACTGCTTAAGGCGGTGACCATAACGGCCACATCTATTACACGGCCCTCCCCTCCTCGGACAGTTGAGGGAGGGCCCGGCCTCAAGCATAGCATCATCACGGGTATGCTCTCCTCGCCCCTCATTAACTTTCATAATGGGGTGGGGAGAGCCACCTTGACCACACCTACAAGCTTCACCAGCCTTCCGGGCCTCCCCTCACGTGGGCCCCCAGGGAGGGCCGGGCCCAAGCAAAATACCACCAATACACTTCCAACAATGGCCCTTTCCCATGACCCTCACCATAAGAAAAACTCCGCCTCGGGCCTGCCGACACCGAGTTTACAATTCTCCTTCACCCCAGTACTCACTTATGGGGGTGAAGGAGAGACACACTCACCACGGCCATTTGTTCTGGCTCTCCCCTCCTTGAGACGCCTAGGGGAGGGCCACCCTTTGAGGCTACTTTCACCCTCCTACGAAAAGCATAGGTAGGAGGGGTATGTAGTGTGCTTCTTCAGCACCACCACTTGAGCCCAGCCTGTTCCTGTTCCTTGTCCACATGTCAGTCCCTCTTGTCGTCATATAGTCTTATAATGGATATATAGGCAATACGCCTACTTTTCACACTATCAATACAACCATATCTGCATATACCGTAGTCATAAGCTCTTTGATAAGTCCCATCGATAGTATTCTATCGTCATAAGATACCTCATGAAACGCGTACTTACTTTAGAAACGGCTCTCGAGCAATCCTGTACACCCAAGTAGTACTGCAAGATATCAGTAATACAAGTTTAATTGATTATCGACTTAAATGAGGCCCCGGTCGCGCCAATGAAATCCAATAAGAGCCATGGAAAGCCGGTGGTGGTCCACAGGAGCCCTGTCAAAAGATAAATAGAACAACCGCCAGTCAGTCAAAAAGAGGGTTGCAATCTCAGCAATCTCATCTCGGGTCCATGCAGGCTCCGCACCAACCGTCCATATATCGAGTCGAGTCTTGTACTTTTTGTGAGCGTCCCTGTCGCTATTCTTGGATCAGAAGGAGGATGACAGTCAGGTTTCCAACAGGTACTACAGCGGGCACTGCCACAGCTGTTACAACGGCTTCAGGACCAGACCTGTTTATTTGCACGACCCTAGCCGAGTAGAGTACAGCAATGTCTTGCCGCAGAAACCATCCTTTAGACATTCAGGCCTCTACTGAGTATGCAAAGACCCTGGTCACTTGGCTGTTAGTGCTGGGGCTGGTTTATTATTGTGGCCGGGTCTTTAATTATGATTTATCAGACTCGGAGGGGGATAGCCATTGCGTATTGCTTGTAGTACGGAGTAGATGGAAGTTTGGGTGCATAAAGAGTTTGCATGAAGAGACAGTGTATGCTAAAAGAGATGCATAACTCACGATGCGGCTGATGTAATCACATCCCTTATGTTTCGAGTACGAGTATCACAGTACCAAAATAGCACAGCCATTACCTGGTTTGCGGATTGTTTCTTTCCTGGTTGCACCTTCCCTCAAGCAAACATAGCTTATGCCTCCTATCCACCCATTACAGCTGATTGGAAATATCGGTGCATTGACCCACATAATATCAGCTTTGGTGGAGCTCCCTTGGTGCTGTCTTTACGGGCCGTAGCTCTCATCCTGGGTGCGCTACAGCAAGGCACCTAAGTATATGTGTACTTCTCCTGGAGCTAGTCTGTGCATGGCAACGCGCTTTCCCGTTTGGGACCAGAGCTCTGGCTTGCCCAGCAAACCCCCGCGGCAGTGGTCAACAAAGTACCCTGGTGGGAGTCGAAAAACAGAAGAAAAAAAAGAAGAAGAAAAAAAAAAACAGAAAAATGCCCTGTGCTCTGGCAGTTGTTGCGCTGGGTCGCCCGCCCAACCAGATAAAAACAGACAGACTAGGTGAAGAAAAAAAGAGAGCAAAGAGCAGCCATAGTCCCCACACACACCTACACGTGAATCCCTGCAAGCAAGACGAGAAAGACGAGAAAGGAACGTGATGAGAGAGATGAGTGATATTAGTAAGTAGAATAGAGAGACGAGAGGAGGAAGGAGCGAAGAGAGCAGGCGAGGATGGGACGAGAAAATGGGAAAGAAATGGGAAAGAGCGAGGCGCAAAAGGACGACTCTCGGGGCAGGAGCATTTGTCCTTCATATTGCCTCCTTCTTGTTTTGACTGTTGATTGTTGACTGTTGATTGTTTAATTATATATCCAATTAATTCGTGATTATTTTTTACTTGACTTTGCACATCTTCAACCCCCTCCATTGAGGCCCATCTTGCCCGTCGCCCCTGCCCTTGTCGGATACGCACAGAGATTCCACGATCCTTGCCTTCCCTCATTCTACGCGTTCTTCACCAGTCGGGACTTGGCTCCTTCCTCTTGACGCTCTTTGACAGCCAGGCAAGACCGCACCTTCCCTATCGCACTACCGCTCAGACACTCTTTCCCTCTCCGCAAAAAAAAAAAAAAAACAGGGCTCTCTCCACACACAATCCTGCTTCACTACCATCTTTCACTCTCCTTGTCCATCTACGAAACTTCAGATTTTGCATGCCACGGCTCAGACTTGCATCATCGTCTCTTGACCCTCACCACTCAATCGCACTCTTGTTTAACGTTTGACACGCGCAACACTTGCCGGCGCATATAGACACTCCTTCACGCTCATTTGTTTCATTTCTATTATCGTCCTTCACTGCCGAGGTCATCATCTTCGTCTTCCACCTCCTCCTCAACATCATAAAAAACGTAATCATCATCATCATCATCGACATCAATACCCTCCACGGCAAATCGCAACGACGACACGGCACGGCACGGCATCACAACACTGCACATCGCCAACAACATCTCATCTACCAACCACATACACATGACATCCCTTCGTGATGGTTCAGCCCTCGCCCATGACGGCGTGATCCCAGTCCCTTCGCGTCCGTTCTCGCCAACCATTGTGTCTCACTTGCTATCGCCTAGACTACCCGACCCATAGTCGCCGTCTTTCGACTATTTTGTCTCTTGTATACCTTTCAGTTTATATCAGAACCACTGTCGTCAATCGACTGCCACTCGCTACCTCGTCCTTTGACGTTTACCGTTTACTTCATACTCACTCGTTATCGCCTCTTTTCATATTTGTAAGTTTCTGGCAACGACAATGGCCCTCATGTAGTTACTCTTCATTTGCTAATGTCCAGCTTTAGTTATACTTGACTCTTGTCTACATCAGCTCATACCCCAGCTCTCTATACGCACCCCAGCAAATCATATCGACTTTCGACGACGTCTGTCCCACAAGTAGAACACACCGCATCACTTCAGCCTCACCTCAAACTCTCAATCTGCATACCACACCACCCGAATGGAATAAGATGGCTTCTACTCCGTCCAACCGTCTAAAATTGACGCCTTCCAACTCGCCCTTCCTCCACCGCATGTCCCGCTCGCCCAAGCGCGCCCGGGCTCTATTCAACGATGCCGCCAACACCCTCTCTTCCTCGGCGTCTACCTCCCGCCTATCACTAAAGCGCGTCGTCGGCTCAACATGCTGCTCGCCTACTGGCTTTGACACCGTCAACTCGTCATTTGCGTACATTGCCGGCGGCGCTGTTGTCGTTGTCGACGTCTATGGTGATTACTATCGCCAGCGCTTCTACCGTGCGCGTCCTACCGCCGTTCCCGTCTATTCTGTCTCGCCCGTGCCCCAAGGCCCCTCAACACCAACATCAACGCCCAAGGCCAACGACAGCCGCAACAGACTTGCTGCGAGCTCGAGCCGTCGCGAATCCACCTTTGGCCTGCCTGACTGGGCCGAGTCTCCATCGTCTGGCAAGACGTGGACGCAGCGGGAACGCATCAAGTCGGCGACGTGCCTCTCGCTCAGCCGGGATGGCCGCTTCCTGGCCGTCGGCGAAACTGGATATGCGCCACGCGTGCTCATCTTCAACCTCGACGACACATCCTCCGACCGGCCTCTAGTGTCCATCAGTGAGCACAGCTTTGGTGTAGCAGCCGTTGCTTGGTCCACCAACTCGCGCTACCTGGCCTCGCTGGGCGCTGCCAACGATGGCTTTCTCTACATTTGGAAGATCGACCCGCGCACCGGCTCCGCCAAGCTGTTCCAGCAGAACCGTTGCACGTCGTATGTGCGTGGCATGATGTGGCTGGGAACTAACACCCTCATAACATTTGGTGTTCGCCACGTCAAGGTCTGGCGGATCGAAGACGGCTCCAGCTCCCGCATATCACCCACCAAGCCACGCTATGGAACCGACAACTACATGTCCACGCCTCCCCCCTCTTCGTATCAGCAAAAAGAGCAAATGCCCCAGCAAAGGACACTACCCGGCCGGAATATCTTGCTGGGATCGCTGCTAGAGGCTACCTTTACCTGTGCCGCTACTCTACCTGGTAACCGCGCAGTTATCTGCTCTGACACGGGCGATATTTGCCTCCTCGAGTCGATCAAGAAGCAGATGAAGCTGACCCGGGTGCGCGAAACAGGATATCCCCTCTCTTGTGTGTCGGTCCGTAACAGCCGCATACACTTTGGCAGCAAGACAGGCCACTCCATGGGTATCGATGTTGACGATCTTCTGCTAGAGGGCCGCCGCATTGGCCAGTCGCAGCTCTCGTCTGCACCATCGACACCATCGGTCTCTGCCAGTTCGCCTAGTCTGGGCAGCAGAGCGTCATTCTCATCTCCCTCGGTATCCTCAAACCCGAACCCCTCTGTACGACCAGGGCTTGTTGCAATGGGCTTCCTGACAGGTCATGTGGTCACTATCGACACCAGACAGTCCATTGATATTTTCTCCAGTCTCGACCACGTCCCGGGCGAAGATCCAGCACCACACGTCGCACGCATACCCATCCCCGGTCACGGCGAGCCTATCCTCGGCATCCAGGCCCTGGCAATGCCCAATGACGCCGACGCCGCATTCTTTACTTGGTCAAGCTCAGGCAGTATCCTGCTGTGGAACACTGACGGCGAAATCCAGACCACATTACAGATCCCGCTAGAGCAGACATCGACTGGTGACGAGCTCGATCCCGTCAACCAGCTATCCGCCGTGCAGGCCACTGCCAGTGGCAAGCTCTTTGTGACGGCAGACCGATGCGGTGTGGTACGGATCATGGACTTTGCCACGCGCAAGTTCATCCTGGAGACCAAGGCTCATGCATCGTCGTGCCAGTCCATCTCAATTTACGAAAAGGGTTCCAGGCTGCTTCTGGCCACCTGTGGCCGTGACCGCACTGCACAGCTCTTCCACCGCCTGCAAGACGGCACGGTCGAGCACTTTCAGACTCTCGAGTTTGCTGCCAAGGCAGTGCAGGTTCTCATCTCACCCGACGACAAAATCATCAGCTGCTCGTTTGACCGTACCCTCCAAGTCTACGACCTGGTATCCAAGGAGGATGAGCCAGACGTGATTGCAGCCATCCCGTCACGAGTTATGACACTCAAGGCATCTCCGTCCTCCATGGCACTAGCACCCGATGCTAGAACCGTATATGTGTGTCTTTTGGACCGGACCATTTGCCAATACGATCTGACGACAAGCCGGCTTGTAAGTTCGTTCAAGTGTCTCGACGAAGGCGGTTCCGAGTCAGCCCTTTTGGACTCGCTGATTTACGGCACGCAAACCACCGGCGCACCCACAACCCCTTCACCGTCGTCGTCCACGATTGCCTCGACAGAGACACCCTTTTTGCTCGGGCTGTCAAACACCGACAAGTCAGTCCGTATATACGACGCGAACACAGGCGCCTTCCTCGATCGGGAATGGGGACACACTGAAGCCATCAATGGTGTTGCCCTGCTTGATGACAATGGCGACGACGACGAGATGAGCGCCAGCCCTTCAAAGCGCTCGGGCCCGGGCTCCTTCTCGGACGGTTGTCGCAAAGTGGTCAGTGTCGGATCAGATGGAACAATCATGTTCTGGTCCCTTGATTTACGGGACCGCCCGGCTACGGGCCAAATAAGCCGCGATCCTTCACCAACCAAGGACGGCAACGCTACGGGACCAGCTATTTCTGCTGCAGCGTCTCGGCCTCCGCTAAGACGAGTACTGTCCAAGGCTGAACTAGCAGAGTTCCAGCGCCCATCCACGCCAGGAAGCATCGCTGCCGGTGGTGCAAGTGGCTCTGGAGCAACGGGAAGCAACACGAGCGGCAGACGGTCGCCGCAGCGGGTACTCAACCGACGGTCTTCGCGACACAACCTATCTATCGGTGCAGGACCGTCGGGACGACCGCCTGTATCATTGCTGCTGAACAATCCAGCTACGGCCATTACCGAAGACAACCCATCTCGGCGGGCATCAACAGGTAGTGCTTCGGGCAGCCCGCCGGCGCCTGTGAGCCCGAAACAAAAGGTCCGCCGGCAGCCATCGTTGCCTGCTATAAACACCACACCAACGAGTGCCAGTAGCAACAAGATTACCAACCCTACGAATCCTAGCGAGTCGGCGTCCAATCCCGGCAGCGTGCGCAAAAAGGGCAGCGCGTCTAGCCTTCGCAGCTCCTACGGGTTTGGAAGTCTCAGCATGGCTACGGAGCAGACGTCCCGGCAGCTGCGGACATACCGCAAGAAGCTGACATCGGCGGACCCCATCTCCCAGGACGTGCTCGACGAGCTCGAACAAGAGCTGCGGCTGACTATTGCCGCACTTGGCGACCGCGCATCTCGCAGCAAGGCCATGAGTAAAGAGCTTGATGGTCTGCTTGACAAGAAGCTGGAGCGTCTGGTGTCGATGCTGGATAAGAAGTGGAGCATCCGCCGCGACCGCGAGCGTGGTGAACATAACAAGAGTCCTCGCAACAGCAACAACGCCACCAACAACAAATCCCCAAGCATCCGCGAGCGGGGAAAGGAGAGCCAACGGGAAAAGGAACGCGAACGCGATTATCCACGCCATAAAAGCACTGCGAGTGGTTCAGGTAGTGGTTCGGGTAGTGGCAGTGACGACGATCGCGCCGACAGCAACAGCGCCGACCTGGACAACACGTCGCCAGACGAGAACTCGCGGCCAGCATCTCTTGCCGGCTCGGTGCGCATCTAGTGGGGGCGCAACCGGCGGTAGCCTTTAGTCACGTTTTCTTTTTTGCACGTCGTTTGCCTTGCCATGACTCTCCTTTGCTTGCTTCTTACTCCGACTCATGACCATTCATTACCTTTTCCTATTTCTCATTTCCATTTTCATTCTCACTCTCATCATTCATTTCTTCCTGTGTATGACTATATTCTTCCCCATTATACCACTTTGCTCTTCTCGCTTTTCCTTTTGTCTTTTGGGTTATCTTCATGGACTTGGATAGTCCCGGGTTCTTTGCTTCTTCTTATCGTCTTTTTCTTCTCTACCTGTCTTTCTACATCTTTTGTTTTGTTTTGTTTACTGGGAAGGCGTTTGCGGTCTGCATCAACTTGTATTTATACTTTTAGGGTTTTCGGGACGCAGGACTATATCGTCTCTGTTGGATTTTCCTTTGTGGCATCTTTTTTCACTACTACTTTTAAGTCTTCATTTGTATTCCTCTACAATGGCAATCAAAGGTGCAGTCCTCGAGACTGCAATCATTACTATATATTCACTATACATCATCGGTGATCATAATAGCACTACTATATCAGCCCAATCTACCACTCGGAATTATCTTTGGACGTGTACCTGCGCCGTCCTTGCTCCAACCTGCTTAGTGGATGTGCTCGCATGTGCTCCCCTGTGCTCCTTTGTAAAGAGTAGGCGACGGCTGTATGGCGGCAGTGCTGGCTGACCCCCGCCGCGCTGTAGCTTTCTGCTTGTCCAAACTCAACTGGGTAAAGGGCGCAGCAAAAGCGGCCGACAATATCACCTGGGTCCACACTCCATCCTGTTTCTGCCGTGTTTTACCGCTCTAGTGTCGGGTCTAGATTGTGGCCCCGTCGGAGCCATAGTTGTACTAATAACAAGGTGCTAGTCAATTGATCCTCTTACACACTGCATACCCCGGTCTCTCCTTGTAACGGGTCAGTAACTAGGCGATCAAAAAGTGAGCTGCTAATACCATCCACCTCTGGTTTCTCAGATCTGATTCTCAACAAACAACGACCATCAGAAGCTACTACTACATTGGGGACCTGAGATCATGAATCACTTTCCGGGTACAGAGAGTGCTCTGGCCTTTCCTGGGAACAGTTCTCTCGATGCATTTGCGCTGGAGCCCGGATATCTCGCGTACCAGGAAGAACTCCGATGCCTTATTTTCAGCACGGCACAGACGGCAGCCCCAACTCGAGAGGCATCGCCCATTCTCGAGATGGATGTACCTACTGAAGAAGATTTTGCCGTGGTGCAGGCACAGACCGGGGCTGTGCTGGCCAGTCCACAAAGACTCAAGTACCTCAAGAATTATGTGGCGGAAGTAGCTCCGTGGGTGAGTGCCCTTTGTCTCCAACTCCACTGTTTTTGTTCGACGTTCGATGTAGCTCACCGTATTGTCTCCAGCTGGACATGTTCGACAGCCAAGGGGTCTTCACGGTTCAGGTGCCCATCCTGGCCCGTCGATGCCCGGCTCTGCTCTACGCAGTACTCGCCCTCTCGGCCCGCCAGGCAGAGCGGAAAGAATCTCGGCAGCACTCGTTTGATAGCTTGGAGCTGTATCAGGAGGCAATACGACTGGTCAATCCTCTGCTGCAAGCACACGATCTGATGGCCATTCCCATCTGCGTGATTCTTTGCTGTCTTGAAATGATGTCTGCGAGCCCTCGCGACTGGCGTCGACACCTGGAAGGCTGCGCGGCACTGTTCGATGCCTTTGGCGTGAACGGATTCAGAGGCGGCCTGCTGCAGGCCGTCTTTTGGTGTTATGCAAGGATGGGTCTGTTCTTTCGTGGCTCTTGATTCTAGATTTTATCGTGTTTTTTTTTTACGCTAACCACGAATCAGATCTCTGCGGCGCACTGATATCAGACGGAACAGAGGGTACTCTGGTTCCAATCAGCAAATGGCTGCCCCCAAACGCCGTTCTCAAGTCCGCCCTCGAACTCTTTCGAGAAAATCGGTCCCCGGATATGCACGCAAACTACTCCGTCTACTTGGGGTCTGAAGTATGCAAACTCATTGCCGACAGGACCCGATATACTGAGCTGGACGAACAGAACGGGTGTGATGCTGTCTCGTTTCAAGTCCGCTGGTTGCGCTTATGGAATGAGCTGCAGACCTGGGTCCACGACCGTCCACAGGAAATTGTCCCGGTGCGAACGACTGAGAGCCAGCCGTTTCCTCAAATTCTCTTTGTCCACTGGGCGGGAATATCGTCCAACCAGCTCTACCACACCGCCTGCATCATACTCCTGGGCACAAAGCCGCGAGAGATACAGCTGGATAACGGCTTAACAACATCTCCTACATGGCATGCTAAGCGCATCTGCGGCATCTCGCTGACAAACCCACATCAGGGCTGCCTGAACAATGCCATCCAGCCGCTATGGGTGGCGGGAAAGCTTCTCAGCCACAAGTCGGAGCATGAGCTTTTGCTGAAACTCATTGGCAGCATCGAGTCTATGACTGGCTGGGCGACTTCTTGGCGCATCGCAGATCTGGAGACTGCGTGGGGATACAAGGTCGATTGACGGACCTGTGACGGACCTGGGTCTTTGTTGAGTGCTTCAATGATTCTTTTTTCTTTTTCTTTTTCTTTTTCTTTTTCTTTTTCTTTTTCTTTTAACATTTCTTGTTTCTGCTCAGGCTGGCTGCCACTCTTGTCTGAGTTGTGTGGCTAGGTGGCCCAGATGCCATTTTGTGATGGAACGAATGCGTTCGATCCCAACCAAAATCGCTTGCTGCTGGGGCTCATACGTCATCTGCTTTGCCGCTAGATACAGGGAGGCTACCAGACTCAAGTCCCAGCCTTCTCGGCTGTCGTTATTCAGGCTGATTCCGCATATCCTCTGGGCATGCCACAACGGTGACATGATGAATGATCGCCCATACGCATGCTGAAGAGTCCGCGGCCGGCAGTGCAGCAAGAGGAGTGCGGAGGTATGATAGATCTGGTTCGCAAGAAGAGCAGCTCCATTGGTAAACAGAACAAGGGGGAAAAGCTGGCCGGTCTCTTCTAGTTCTATCATGGGCTTGAACTCTTGAGGTCGATTGTCATACCATGTATTAAGGGATTCGAATAGCGCCTTCCAGTTCTGCGTCTTTCCCATCGGCGTGCTGGCACCGGGAGCATATTCTTGTCCGAAGCAGAAGTTGAGTACTCCGGCACAGAGCAGAAGCGGCTCTCGATTGAAGTCGAGCGATTCGCATGACAGGCCAGTGGCAGGAGACGGGGCAATATAAGCTAAGGCGTCAGGGACGACAACGGACGAGCCAATCATGAGGCCGACGCTGAGTTCTGTAGGGGAGAATTATTAAATCAAAGTTGACTAATTGGAAGGGAAATAACATACCGAGACGCAAAAGTATCCACGAGACGGCGAGGCGGATGGAAGAATCTCCAATCTCGGACAGCGCGGAGCGAAGCAGCTCAAGTCCGACGACCTCAAAGGGGCTCTGCCATGAAGTTGGTGATGTGATGATGAACTGTCGAATCATGCCAAAGGTGAAGATGAGAATACGGTCTACTGGCGATTCGGCCTGCTGTGGAAAGGCAAATAGAATGCCTTGCTCTGGCCAGTCAGGCGTTGCCCTGTGATGGAACAATACAAGCGAGAGAGCTAAAAGCGATTCAAAGACCGGTGTCGATCTTTGAGCTATGCGAGAGATGACGAGTCCAAACGTCTGGTAAGGGTCGCCAATGTCAAGCTATATGGAGCAAAGTCGTTAGAAAACCAACACGGACCTGATCGGTGCAGAACAAGAGAACAAGAGAACAAGACCTCACCCATGGCGCGATGTTGTATCTGTACTGGCGCGTCATTCTGATGACTCTATCCTGGGGGAGAAGTGCGCAATTTGGAAACTCGTCAAGATGCTCTCCGTCATCTCTGCAAGCCTCACTCCGTACTGGTGTCGCGGGACTGCGTGATGATAATGGCGACCTGGAGCAGTTGTCGTCACGAGTCGCAATAGAGAGGGAGGAGGCAACTGCTTGTGGAGCATAGCAACCAGCCCCTAGTGATGAGAGAACATGCAATGCGGACTCGTATGCGGACTCGTATGCAGCCTCGCTTGGTGATATCCCAACGTCGAACATGCCCGGAGTTTGAAAGTCGCTGTCAGGAAACTCCGAGGTGTGTACAACCGGCGCAGCAGCTGTCGCTGTCGCTAGTGCTAGTGGATGGGAAGCAGTGGGACTGGTAGGAGCTGTATTGGAAGATGACGGGCCTGTGTCTCCCAGATCGCCCAGATCTCCCAGATCGCCCAGACCTCCCAGACCCGGCCGGCCCAGTTCAGGGTGGCCATGGTCGTTCTCGATGCTCGAAGCCTGGACTCCAAATTCTGGCGTACCTCCGTTGGACGACAACGTAGAGGCTGGATCTCGGATGGGGCTACCTGCATCGGCCGCCGGCAATTTAGATACGACGAACTGTGTGGCGTGGTTAGTTTGTCTGCTTCTGCTTTCCAGGTTGCTAGCAGGATACGGACTACGGACTCTTAACGTGGAGCTGGGTTCAGATGACGTGGCAACTGTTCTCGGAGGCTCTTGCACGGTCTTGGCATTTTTCGCTAGAAAGGAGAGCCGCGTGCCGTATTGACAAGCGAAGCCGCCATCAATGCATCTCCGACATGATGGCTTGCCTTCGTCGCCTACCAGGGGGGAAAATCCGCACGGTTAGCCGGCCGGTTGTATCTTACAGAATCCCAAGAGCCCCCAGCAAAGCAAAGCAACAAGCAACAAGCAACAGGTGTGCAAGGTGGACTCACATTTTCGTCGACGGACCCGGCATTTGAAACATCCTGTCCTTGTCCTCTTAATGGAGGTGCGCCCCCCCGTGTTTGCCATTGTGATCCGAGTACAGCAACGGGCGGAACATGGGACGGCTGCTGCGAGATGGAAACGGGAAACCGGAGGCGCAAGATGAACAAGTCTCGTGCGGGGAAAGGATTTGTGGACTGGCCCGTATGCGGCAAGTTTACGCGGCCGGGGAATATTTACAAAGTAGTATTAAAATTACTGACGTGGGACCGCAGAGGTTTTTCTGTTTCTATCGGGTTGAAGGTTGTGGAGCTTTATAAACCCATTTTTTCCACCGGCGATTTACCCCTTCGCCCCCTCATCTTGGTTTTGGAGAGTTGGACCAGAGGGTCGATGCGGTGGATGTTCTCCCAGTCGGCACGAGGACCGCTCTCCCCTAGTTGAAACCGTAATCGGCGGATTAGTAGTTGGGTCGGTGACGACCAGCGAATACAGCGTCGCCACGAGACTGTCGCCACCACGATTGGCGTCTTTGGCGTCTTTGGCGTCATCCCCAAGATGTGAGTCAAGATGTAGGCAAGTTTCCTGTTGCGGGCCCCTTCTTAGTCTAACTAATTAAAGCAAGTCTAGGCACTCGGTTGTGCCGAGGGGTGAAGTGCGGAACTATGTGAATGCTCTGTCGACGTATACTTGTAGAGGTGGAAGCAGTGGACGAAGCAAATAAAGCTGTAAATTCCACTTCTAGTCGTAGCTCGAAGCTCGAACTGATCTCTTTCTATCTTGAATAGCAATATTGCCTTTTTCACACAAGTCTCCGGTCACTATGGTTCAATCAACTATCAAGCTCGCCTCTGGCTACGAGTTGCCCCTTGTGGGCTTTGGCCTTTGGAAGGTCCCAGCCGCCCAGGCCGCCGATACGGTGTACAACGTGAGCATCGGACCGAAACTGATCGTTGGGGTTGGAAGGGAAGCTAATGAGATTATTCGCACAGGCCATCAAGGCAGGTTACCGAAGCTTCGACGGAGCCTATGATTATCAGAATGAGAAGGAGGCCGGCGAGGGCATCCAGCGCGCCATCAAGGACGGTCTTGTGAAGCGCGAAGACATCTTCATCACGACCAAGCTCTGGAACAATTACCACCGCCGCGAGCATGCCCTGGCCTTGGCGAAAGCCCAGAACGAGGCTTGGGGTTTGGGCTACATTGACCTGTACCTAATTCACTTCCCAGTCGCTCTGAAGTACATCGAACCCGAGAAGCGCAGATACCCTGTAAGTATTTGAGTATTTGAGTATTTCGCACCGTATTCGGATGATGAATCCCGTGTCTGAGTCGGAGCTTGTAATGCTGATTTTGGATAACAGGCATGGTGGACGGATGACGCCGGCACGGTCGAGCCCGAGAATGTTCCCATTCGCGAGACGTGGGAGGCGCTCGAGACGGTCGTCGACGAGGGCATCGCCCGCTCAATCGGCGTGTCCAACTTCCAAGCCCAGGCCATCTACGACATCCAGAGATACGCCCGCCATCCCATTTCGTCGCTGCAGATCGAGCACCACCCCTACCTGGCACAGCTCGATCTCGTGGCCCTTGCTCAGGAACACAACATCGCCGTGACGGCGTACTCGTCCTTTGGCCCCCAGAGCTTCATCGAGCTCCCCGGTATTTTTTCAAAGAGAGCCAAAGGCACCGAACCGCTCCTTGAGACGGCCCTCATCAAGAGCCTGGCCGACAAGTACGGAAAGACGCCTGCCCAGATTCTCCTGCGATGGGCAACACAGAGAGGCGTGGCCGTGATTCCCAAGTCCAACAACGCTGCTCGCCTGGCGCAAAACTTGGACGTGTTGAGCTTTGACCTGGCTTCGGATGAGCTGGAGAGCATTTCTGGTCTGGACAAGGGTCTGCGATTCAACGACCCTGGGTTCTACCTCCCCAACTACCCCCTCCGTATTTTTGCATAGATCAAAGCCGTATCCGCAAGACAAATACAAATAGCTTCATTTTAATTTTTTATATTTTGTACATCCTAGGTACTTGGGTAAATGTTGTGGCTAAAGACTATATCACATAGCTGAGACCGAGGCGTCCGAGGATAGGCAGAGACCAATTTATACGAATGCCTCCGAACGGTCCGAACTCTGGAAAGCGTGCAAAAAAACATGTCACAAAATGTCAGACAAGTATACAGCATAATACATGCAGCTTAACTGGCATTGGGTCGTTGCTAAAGTGTTTTTATTTATTCATTTATTTTTTATTTGGGGGTCGTCTTTACAGCGATCGCATCATTTCAAGCGACGAACGCATCCCCAATGGCTTCTCGGCCACCTTGGCCTCCTAGCAAGTCTTTGTTTGTTGTCTGGATCACGACACGCCTGTAGCTGGTCAGACTGGGTGACCCAGAGTCAGTCACTTCCAGAATAATGTGCATCGCCTGACCCTTTTCCACCGCCTTCCGGCTCAGCAGCTCGACGCAGCACTTTTCCGGCCCAGGCAGAGTCACATCGACCACTTTTCCAGCCGTGTCTTTTGTCTCGATCTTCACCTCTTCCACCTCAAAAAAGGCTGCCCACTGCGTGGCCGAAGGCTCGCGATAATGCCACCATTTGAAAACGATGTCATCGCCGTCTGGATCGTACGACTCAGAGGCATCGAGCCTCACGGTACTACCGGCCTCGGCAGAGAGATAGACAGGTTCGGTACCAGCGATACCATTGAGGGAGATGATAGGATGGTGATTCGACGATGACAGAGACGGAGAGAGGGTCCATTGCATGCGTGCCGCGAAATCGTTCTGGTATGCATCACGCCAGCGCCATATGCTGGCCTGATTCGACCGGTACGTCTTGCCGTCCTGTCCCACGACGACGTCGCAGGCGTCGCCATAGTGCTTGCTTCTTAGGCCTTCGCTGCTGCTATCTGAGAGGTTATAACGTCCACCCCATGAGCCATAGTCTGGTCGCTCTGGCACCCCAAGGCCATTTTGAATGAGGTAGAGGAACGTGGGGGTGTCACCCTCGGGGATGAAGAGGTAGTCGGGATAGGCTGAACCGAGCGGGCCGATCTGGATGTGCTCCTTGAACCATTCCTTGGTGAGCTTGGAGAAGTCTGGTCCGCCTTGGTCGAAGCCGTAGAACTTGTCGCCCGAGATGCCCGTCCAAGCAGCCATACCGTACTGGTTCCAGGCATGAATGGACACGATATAGAAAATGTCGGGGAAAGTATTGCGGATCCAGGCTCCGGTGTCGTCCTGGTCGGAGATCGCATATACGCGCAGCTTGGCCCTGATGGCGGCAAAGGCCTCCTCGGAGATGGTGTGCCGCAGCTTGAACAGAACCTGGGCGAGGACATTGGTGCCGCCCCAGCACAGAATCCACAGAGGATCGTTGGACGGTGCTGTGATGCGCGTGAGCAAGAGCTCACCACCTTCGCTCAGCGGAACATCGTCACCGACGGCTTTGAAGCCGTACACCTGGGTACAAGTCAGCGGTCCGCAAGAGACCAACAGGAAAATTCATCCAATTGTTACCTACCGGGGCGCCGGGCTTGATCAGACTCTTGAGCTTTGCGGCTGATGGATAAGGATAGCTGGGGTGGGCGTGCTTGTTCAGATTTTCCTCGACATTGGCATATGCATCAATAATCTTGTGCATGTCCTGCGGGCACACCTTGGTCTTCATCCATGTCGACGTGCATGCAACAAGCCCTTCTGTCTCGAATTGGTTCGAGTACAGCAAATAGCGGACGAGCGATTCGGCATCATCTGGCTCGTTTGAGATGTCCGAGATGATAAAGACTCTCGGCTTGGAAGTGAAGCTCTGCAGTCTGGAAGTATCTGATGCCATTTTCGTCTGTCCACGATTGCAATACTCTCTACGCTTGGAGCTCAATCAAACTGCTACGGATATGGCCCGATATTAATCTGTCACGAGTTATAGTACACCGAAAATGGAAATGTTAACCACTCGGCCGTGGAGAATATTGGGGCTAGATACCGTATTTTGTTTTCCTACACGGGGCGGGGAACATGGAGCATCCCCAACGCGAGGCCAAACATTTTTCCACACGGAGCGGGGAATGCGGAGCATCTCCAACGCGAGGCCAATTTTTTTTTCACACGGGGCGGGGAACGTGGAGCATCCCCATCGCGAAGCCAAAGAGGAAGTTGAAAGCGCTCAGCTGTAATTCAGAATATTTACTTCTAAGAAGTCTGGGAGCGGCCCGCTGATCCGACCACGATGAAGACGGGACTAGGAATATAGCTTGACACCAACTACAACAATACTCTTTGCGCATGTTGACCCTTGACTTGTTATTTGTCAAAGATAATAGAATAGAATAGACAGAGAGACAGAGAAAACGGTACTTTTGAGCTCCCTCGACAACTCATGATGCCTTCTAGCACTGAGATTCAACCGACGGCCAATGGCCACAATGATCTGAACGCCCAGCTTAACAACAACTCACCAACTACGACGATTCAAGCGCCCCTTCCAAATCCCTCTCTTCAGGTCACTGCTGATCACCACCTCAAAGCTGTGGATGCCCCGGTCTATGCGCCCAACGCAGGCGAGGTTCTCCTTCATGTGAAAGCAACAGGAATCTGCGGGTATGTGAGCGGCTAGCAAGTGACAATGAGGCGATTGGGAACGCTGACGGACGACACAGCTCAGATGTTCATTTCTGGAAGACCGGCCGGATAGGATCGCTTGTCTTCGAAGGCGACTGCATCATTGGACATGAGGCGGCGGGCGTGGTCATTCGATGCGGCGAGGGCGTAACGGATCTAAAGCCAGGTAAGAAAAAAGCAAAAAAAAAGCACCTTACATATACACATATTCGCGTCAACTGCTCACAACTTTCTCCAGGAGACAGAGTCGCCATCGAGCCAGGCGTACCCTGCGGGACCTGCTTCCTGTGCCGAGGCGGGCGATACAACCTCTGCGAGGACGTCCAGTTTTCTGGCGTGTATCCCTACAACGGAACGCTCCAGAGATACAAGGTCCATCCCGCACGTTGGCTGCACAAGTATGTGTCGTGTGTCCTGAACAACATGGATCGGCCTCTGCAATGCTAACACTGCGTCAGACTCCCAGATAACGTCTCTTTCGCCGAAGGCGCGCTTCTCGAGCCGTTGAGTGTTGCTCTGCAAGGTATCAAGCAGGCTCGCATTACTCTTGGAACCCCCGTCGTCGTCATGGGCGCGGGACCAATCGGACTCCTCACGCTTGCTGCCGCCCGTGCGTCCGGGGCGCATCCGATCGTCATCACGGACGTGGAGCCTACTCGGTTGGCGTTCGCCCAGGAGTTTGTCCCTTCGTGCCAGACGTACAGAGTCGACCTACAGAAGAGCCCCGAAGAAAATGGAAACGCGGTGAGAGACCTGTTCGGCGCGGCGGAATACGCCCAGCCTCGTGTTGTGCTGGAGTGCAGCGGCGTGGAGAGCAGTGTGCGCGCGGCAGCTTTCACAGTCAGGAGAGGAGGCGCCCTCGTATGTGTCGGGGTTGGCAAATCCATCATGAACAACCTGCCCTTCATGCATCTTTCTCTAGCAGAGGTAAGGACGCCAACGTTTCTCATTTTGTATGTATCCGAGCTAACTCTTCGCGCATAGATCGATATCCGCTTCATCAACCGTTACTGTGATACCTGGCCGGCTGGAATTGCTTGCATTGAAGGAGGCCTGGTAAACGTGAAGAAGCTCGTTTCGCATGTCTTCCCTCTGGAACAAGCAGAGGAGGCCTTGACTTTTTCGTCGGACCCGAAGAATGGATCCATCAAGGTCCAGGTTGTAGACGAATCTAAGACGACATTCCTTTAGACCAATACACTTTCTTTTTCTTTTTTCTTATTCACTTCTTGTCACCTTCTTAAAGTCATTAGCGAGGAAACCATCTGCTCATCCTGCCATTGTCCTAGGCGATTTGACCAAGAACGGTAGTGGTCTCGGATATTGAAAGGGGTTTATTGATACTACTAATGCATAAATGTATATAAATGTATATATGTATATGAATATACTCCCCTGCGTTCAAGATACTGACTAGTCGTTTGACCCTTGCGTCAAACAGTAACACGTGCAACATCAATCTGTTGAGTTATTTACCGGTCTCAACATATTGAACAATACTATGCTGGTCTGTGTCCCTTGGCTTAGCTAGGGGCGACGAACAGTAGTGTAGAAGACTAGGGCTATTGGGACACACCGCTTTTACTACGAAGGTAGCAGCCGTAGCAGCCATTAAACGAACCTGCCAAGTACCTACTCCATCAATAGTTACACTACTTCGTATACTAAATGTACTTGACATGGTGCACTTATTTACCCCCGTAACCTCAGTAACGAAACACATTGGGGCTGGTGTAAGCTATGACTGGCTGGATTCATTTGGTGGACTGGGGGCGCTTAGTCAACTTAGAGTCTTTGACCAATCATCATGGGTTTTTCGTCTCCACTGTGTCCTACGCTAGAACCTGTCCATCCAGAATAGGCAGCTTTAAACGCTGGCCTCGTCTCCGATCGTGTCTCCCCGCAATAGGGTTTCTCCACATTTTGGGGTAAGTGTCATTTCTCCACGCGAGGCTCGCGTTTTCCGGGGAAGTGAGAAAGAAAACTCATATAAGTACTTCCGTTCACCTGGTCCTTCAGTCGGCTTTGAATCTTCATCATCATCATCACCACACTTACCACTACTGCCACCATTTTTGTTTCCATCAAAAGAACCGTCTAATTCCAGTGGCTAGAGCTTCCCCACAGTCATGGCTGACGAGGTCGAAAAACACGGCGCCGACCACTACGAAGGGCCGAGCGACGGCGAGCTCGCACATCTCGCCAATCAGAAAGAGCACACGTTGGGGAAACTGCAGTGCGTCAAGCAGTATCCTCTCTCGTGCTTCTGGGCCATCTATGCCGTATGGTGCATCTTGATTTGCTCATTTGAGAACCAGGCTGCGGGCAACATCATCGGCATCCCGCAATTCAGAAAAGATTTCGGCTCCCCATACGCCGGAGACTATGTCTTGGCTGCTAAGTGGCAAAGCGCTTTCCAGGGTGCCCCAGTTGCCTCGTAAGTCAGCCAAACATCAGGGACCTTATTGAGACTTGTAGACTAACCAATGGCGCAACAGTGGAATGGTCGGTGCCTTGGGCTGCGGGTTCATCGCGGACGCGCTGGGACGGCGCGCGGTCATTATAATTTGCCTGGTTGTCACATACGCTGCCATTACAATGGAGTTTGTGGCGACCAGCAATGCTCTGTTCTTTGGCGGCAAGTTTCTCAATGGCTTCGTCTTGGGTGCCATGGCATCCGTGACTGTTACCTACATTGGCGAGGTATGTGCAAAGTTTAAGTTTCGGATTCCCTTGTTTTGAACAACCGGCCGCTGACATTCTCCTAAAGATTACCCCGCTGGCTCTGCGAGGCTTGTTTACATGCTTGTCTGCACTGGCATACACGCTTGGCCCTCTCGTTGCTGCTATTATTGTAAACGAGACGGGAACGTACGACAACCGATGGGCCTACCGGTCAGTCTTTTGCGCCCAGTACGGCTTTGCTGCAATCGCCACCATTTTTGTCCCTTTTATGCCAGAGTACGTTATATTCCCTTCCAAATTTTAAACTAGACCTTGGGCTGATTCGTTGTGATAGGTCTCCCTGGTGGCTTGCGTCCAAGGGCCGTGATGAAAAGGCGCTTCAGGCTTATGCCCGTCTTGGTATCAGGGGCGAGGAAGGCAAGAAGAGACTTGCAGCCGTCCAGCAGACGCTTGAGGAGATCAAGCGCGAGACCGAGAGCGCCTCGTATCTCGAGTGCTTCCGCAAGACTAACCTCCGCCGCACAATGGTCTCGATTGCGCCACTTTGCATCCAATCGCTCTGTGGCATTGCGTTTGTAGCCTCGTACGCGACCTACTACATCCAGCTTGCCGGCTACAGCACCTCCTCCAGCTTCACTCTCCAGATCGTCCAGCAGGTGATCTCCTTGGTTGGAAATGTCATGTCTTGGTACCTTGTCGACAGAGTCGGTCGTCGGGCCCTCACCGTCTACGGCCTGCTCATCCTCACCATCATTCTGTGGCTCTTGGGCGGTTTGGCCGCGGCCGGAACCGTGGGCAGCATCAAGGGTGCGATCTCCATGATCATGCTGTATTGCTGGTGGTACAACGTCACGATTGGCGCGACTGCGTACACCATTCTATGCGAGGTGTCGACCTCTCGTCTCCGTGTGAAGACCATTGCCATTGGTATTGCTACGCAGTACGGCCTCAACATGATGTGGAGCTTTGTGCTCCCCTATCTGTTTAACCCCGACGAGGCCAATCTTGGAGCAAAGGTTGCCTTTATCTTTGGCGGGCTGGCAATCCTCAGCCTGGTATTCCTCTGGTTCTATCTCCCCGAGACTGCTGGACGAACTTACGTGGAACTGGATGAGATGTTTATCAAGAAGGTTCCGGTAAGAAAGTTCAAGAGCTTCCAGACCGACGCGCAGGCCCAAGGCGAGGCGGTGGAAGTGGTGGAAGCGGTGGAGCTGGAGTCGGGGAATGATGCAGCGAAAAAGTGATGCGGCAGATGAAGGTTGTTGATGAAAATGAACTCATCTTAGTGTTGCCAAAACGGATGTGTGTATAGCAGCGCGCATGCTATCTTGAAGAACCGAGATACGACATAGAACTTAGTTCAAATATGACATTCGCTAGATTCTCGTATGGATAACACCTGCATATCTTTCTGCCTCCCGAAGCTCGCACCATAATAGTACCATAATAGGACGGTTGCGCTTCCATAGCATATCAATACTATACAGCAGTCCAGCTGAATACGGCTGAGTAAGGCCGAGCATAAACGCAATGTTAAGACAGTGCAAGTAGACTCACTTGAATCGAGTATACAGTCAGTAGAAACTATACAGGCTGAAATTTTGCATTCACATAGTAAAAGTGCCCTTTTCTACTTTTTCAATATTCGATAATTTAGCTTTCAATTTTATTTTCATTTGTTTAATTACGGAATATGGATAATAAGTACCTGTAGTGATTTTCCTTTTCTTCCGAATTTGTATTCCTATAGCGGTCGTGATGCTCTGTAAGTTTAAAGTTTTGAAAATATTAGAAATGTCAAAATTCCAAAGGCACCCTACGTCATGAAATTTGATAGTAAAAAAATTGATTATATGAGAGAAAACGTAAGAAATACAGTTACAATACATATTACAAATTTTGATAGATGTACATTAAATTATTGCTCAATTTATCACAGTTTCTGAATTCACGAAAAATGTCGTTTTTGGTGTATTTTTGGGACATTTCAAAACTAAAGCCTGAATAGTTGAGTGCCACTATAATAACCATATCTCCAGCATTGAAACCGCTGCGTCACACCGAAATATACAAACTCTCCCTCATTAAGTGGTACAATGATGTTTTATTTTTATATGAAGAATAATCTGTACTGAGTAAATTAAGCCTTTGCAATATTCATCTTCTGCCAACGCTAGTGTTCGTGCCCCGTTGTATTGAGGTCACGGAACTCCCCCCTCAGGCTTTCGATGCCTTCTTTCTTGACCTCTTCGACAAGCTTCGCGACCGCGGGCGCAATAACGTTCTCGTCAAATCCAAAGAATTTGTAGGCGTCCTTTCCGGGTAAGCTCTTACCAAATGTAGACATGCTGAAGCCCGCATCCGCGTAGCGCTCCCAGCCGTTGACCGCGTAAGCCTCAATGACAACGCGTGGCGTGCTGGACCGATACTTGAGAACTTGGCGCTTATACTCGAGAGGTTGGTCGTTGAAGAGCCTCTGGCAAGGAAAGGAGACAACACGGGCCCGAATCTGGTACTTCTCTCTCAGGACCTCCCGGGTCTTGACGGCGAAGCACATCTCGGCACCCACTCCGATGAGAGTGACATCTGCATCCTCATCTTCAATGAATACGTATGCGCCCTTTTGGGCTCCATCGCGGCTGGAGTACTGCGGGTACTGTTCAAGGTTCTGACGAGATAGGGAAATGATGCTAGGGGTGTTTTTCGCCTCCAGGGCGGCGACGAATGCGCCAGCAGTCTCTTCTGTGTCGCAGGGACGGATGTACAGAAGGTTTGGCATAGCGCGGTAGAGGTTAGGAAGGGCAATAGGCTGATGGGTTGGGCCATCCTCGCCGGTTCCTATGGAATCGTGGGTAGCGATATGAATCGCCTGGAGGCCCTGGAGAGCCCCCATGCGAACGCCAGGAGCAGCGTACTATAAAGGCATGGTCAGTTACTGAACAGTTAACAGTTGGCAGAGTTGGAGGGCTGTTGACTTACAATGTAGAACATAAAGAAGGAAGAAGTGATTGGCAGGATGGTTCCCTTGTTGAAGGCAGCAAGGCCGTTAGAGATGGAAGCCATGGCATGCTCGCGGATGCCCCAGTGGATGTACCGGCCGGCGTAATCGCCATTGATGCCGCAGGTGGTCTTCAGACCGGGGTTCTGGAAATCCACCTTGCCCTTCCATATCATGTTGACCGACGGCGACAAATCTGCGGTGCCGACCATGAAGTTCTTCAAAGCGGCCGCAAGAGGGTTGCAGATGATGCCAGCCGATTTTCGTGATGCTGTGGGTGCGGTAGGGAATGTTTCCTTTGCGGGAATGATGCTTCGCCAGTCCTCCGTAAACTCGCCGGCGATCCTCTTTTGGAACTCTCTGTGCAGCTCGGGATAAGCATCTGCGTAACCGCTCAGCAGGTTCGCCCAGTCCTCCTCCGCCTTGTCTCCTCGGCTTGCCATCTCCTGGAAATAGGCATACACCTTGTCGGAGACAACAAAGTGCTCGTCGGGGTTCATTGCAAAGTGTTGCTTGACTGTTTTGACACCTTCGGCGCCGAATGCGGCACCATGGGCTTTGGCATCACCGGCGACCTCGCTGCCGATACCAATAACTGTTCGTACATTGATAAACGTGGGCTTCTCCGTGCTGGCCTTTGCTTTAAGGAGTGCCTTAACAAGTCCCTCAACATCGTAGCAGCCGTCCTGGATCTCAATTACGTCCCAGCCGCATGCCCGCATCTTGGCATTGACATCTTCCGTATTGCAGAGATCGACGCTGCCGTCGCAAGTGACCTGGTTGTTATCATACATGACCACCAAGTTGTTCAGCTTCCAGTGGCCGGCGAGCTGGATGGCCTCGAGGGCGACGCCCTCCTGCAAGCAGGCATCGCCAATCATGCACCATGTCGTGTTGTTGACAAGTGGGTAATTTGGCTTATTGTATACAGCGGCAAGGTGCTTGGTGGCCATGGCAAGGCCGACCGCGTTGGCAATGCCTTGACCCAGAGGGCCAGTGGTGACCTCAATACCATCGTGTTCGATCTCGGGGTGTCCAGGGCAGAATGAGTCGTAGCGCGCGGAATGGTACGACTTTAGCTGGTCGAATGTCATATGCTTGTAGCCGGTAAGGTGCAGAAATGCGTACTGAAAGAGGCACGTATGGCCGTTGGACAGGACGAATCGATCGCGGTTGAAGTAGTTGGGATTGTTTGGAGAATACTTCATAACGTATTTCCACAGGGCAACGCCTATGGCAGCCATGCCCATGGCACCTCTTTATTCCATTTAGTCCATGTTTGATGCATATAGAAAGAGTTGACAGTCGCAAATCTTACCCTGGATGGCCGCCATTGAATTGCTGGCACAGGTCGGCAATCAAGCACCGGAACTGGCGCAAAACGAGGTCGACTGTGGCGGGATCATCATCATTGAATCGCTTCAGATCGGCCGGCACTTTAGCTGGCACATCGTCACCGTGAGAATTAATCGCAATGGGCGCCATGTTTCCGAATAGATCTATGCCTACGAAAAAAACAGTCTAGATATGAGGTAGGAGTCAAGAATTAATATTCTCCCATCGTCTTCCATCGCTCAACCCCCTCAACCCCCTCAACCCCCTCTCTGCCACAGGCGACTGGTGTCCTGCAGGTAGCTTAGCAAAATAAGCGCGGGTTTTGTCTGAGAGTGGTCAAAGTTGTCGTTTTCCGAATCGGGAAATTTGGAGCGCACCGATAGTTGGGGTAAAAATGGGTACGGCTAAACCTCGGCTGTAGAGGGATGAAGCGGCAGAACAGTCAGTGTCATCTGATCTTGCATGTATCAAAAAAGGCAGGTTGTAGCGCTCTGTACAGTCACATGGCTGATTGAGGTTTCCGTCTCGGGGACAGCGGGGAGGTGAACTGTGGCTATACGTGGCATACGCTTGCACTTGTATTGATTGTCCACCACAAATCGTGGCATTCTGGAGTAGTTAGACGACTATTCCGTATGTGTCAGGACGCGTCAGAACCAGCGAGAAGCTCCGAGTGAGGGATACTCCAATAGTCTACCGAGTGGAGTCAGGCGAATTTGACAGGAAATATTTTAATTTCACAAATAAGCTAGCCTCTTTTGGGTGTATAGTGGCACGTGACATATCCGATTAGATTGATTAGATGAAATCGCGATTATTTTCTGATATCATCACCACTTTGATATAAGATTAAATTCAGGGATCGCTCTAGGTATGTAGATATTTTGAGAGGGCGCACACTTGTACGCACAAGGTCTTTGATTTTGGCTTTCTTTTTTGTATTAAACTTGCGTAGGCTCGGGTAAGAAATATGTACTCGCTAGGGTCATGATTATGCTGTAGGCAGCGCTGGTCGCGACGGTATTCAATAGCTTAGGTAGTCTCACTTGGCTCGTATGCTAGATTAGAAAAAGGACAGCTTATTGCTTATAAACGGTACGGGCGCTTGTTTATATATATATCTCTCTATTAATGTTTTCGAGAAGTGCCTCTCTAAAGATAAAAGATGTCCAAAGGACAAGTCTGGCTTGCACAGAAAGAGAAGAGAATAAAATGCTTAGCTAGAAGCCTTTCAATAAGTGAATAGAAAATAGGAAAGAAAAAGGGAACCTGACATGGTGTGGGAGGTGAAAACAAGAAGTGAAAAGGGATGAAGAGAGAGAGAAGGGAAAAGAAAAGGTCTTGGCCAAGCCGAAGGAGGACATCGACAGAACGAGCCTTGAAAGCCTGGCTGAGAAAAGAGAGTTGAGGTCAATGTTGAGGTCTGCTTACTTACATGGTGTGTGCACTTACACACATGGACGACGAAAGGAGCCGCAACAATAACTGAGAAGAGATGCGGCCCGCGAATTACAACCATACGCCCACTAACACCCGTGCTTCTAGATATATCTTGCATCCAACGCGGCCCATGGCAGTCGAGCCACGCACCGAATCCTTTCCACGGAGCATGTAGCACATGGAGCACTCTCTTGCAACTTGCTGCCCTGTAAAAGAAATGTGTTTGTTTGATCTTCTCTCTGTCGAGTTTCTGCATGCAAACGAGGGGATCTGGCCAAGAAGTCTACCACGGAGTCAGAGAGGTTTTTCGGCTGGGATAACATATTCTTTTTAATGCGAAATGCAATATTCCTACTCTGTGCAAACTAACAGACTATCAAAGACAATTTTATAACAAAAACAAACGAGCTTTTCGTATAGATGATAAATACAGTATAGAAGCAAACCGATCAATAGAAATTATAAAAATAATAAAAAGAAACTACAAGAAATGCCCAAATATGCTATACAAGAACCATCAAAAATAAAATAAAAGACCTCTTCTCTACTCCTACTTCTTCTTGGCCGGAGCCCGCTTCTTGGGCGCCGCCTTGGCCGCTCCGCCCTTGGCTGCAGCCGCCTTCTTGGGCTTGGCCAGCTTGATCATCTTGTCCTTTTTCGGATCAAACTCGTCGTCCTCGTCATTCGCATTCGCGTCCGGCACCGCCTCGGCCGCCTCGTCGTCTTCCTCTTCAATCGCCTCTTCCAGGTCGGGTGCGTCGCGCGTCTTCTTGGACGCCGCCGCAACCGCCGCCGCACTGCCCACCGACGCCTTCATAAACGGAATCGGGTGGCTCATGCCGTTGTACTGCCGCGTGAACGCCGCCTTGGTCTGCGTCGCGATGTTGACAAACTCTTCGCTCTGCAGGCCCAGGCCCAGCTCACGGATCGAATCAATGTCGTCGCGCGTCAGGTAGTAATCGTCCATCTTGGCAATGACCTCGTCAATGGCGTCCTTGCCGTCAATCTCCAGCTTCTTGATCAGGTCGTACCACAGCACCGGCAGGTACTCTTGGCGGATCTGGTTGTGGTCGCCCGACGTCTTGAGGCGCATGTGCGCGTGCACCTCGCGCAGCAGCCGGCCCAGCTTGCCCGTCTTGCTGTTGTTGCCGAGCCACGACGTGAACCCAGATGACGTCGTCTGGCCCGAAATAAAGCTGGCCGGGCGCACTGTACTGAACACGGCATGTGTCGGCATCAGGCTCCACTGCTGCTGGGGGCCGTGGATCATGCGGTCGACGAGATCGCCGTCGCTGATGGACTCAGCGGCCTTGTCCACGAGCTCCAGGTACCGCAGATTCTCAAGACGGCGGGCGTTTTTGCTCTTGATCTTGTCGGCCTCGAGCTTGAGGCCGGGGATAGGCGAGTTGGGGTGCAGCGCCATGGGCCGCGTATTGAGATAGTTCTCCTGGATCATCAGGTAGCTGAACTCGTGGTCGTTAAAGTACAGCTCAATCTTGTCGTTGAGCGTGGCCGTGCTAGCCGGAGCAAACAGGCCGCCGCCGAGCAGCTTGGAGCAAATGTCCCATGGCTTGAGTACAACATGCTTCTCCCACGCCTTTGTCATGGCCTTGCCCTGGTCGTACGTCATGGTGCTCTGGTCCAGCTTGGCCGTCGACAGCATGTTGATGATTTGCCGGATGTCCTTGCCTGTACCCTCAATCAAAGCGTCTACAACCTGCGGCGGCATCTTGAGGCCTTCGCGGTGGCAAATGGTCAGAATCCGTGCGCGGATCTGGTCGACTGTCGGCCGGTTGAAGCGAATATCAAAGGCGGCATGGTCAAACGGCCGCATCTTGGGCAGGCGGCGCTCGTTGCAGATCAGAATCAGGGGCACCTCGGTCTTGCGGCAGAACTTGGCCAGAGCTGCAATACCGCCACGGTCACCAGCCGACATACCGTCGACCTCGTCCATGATGAGTACAATGTTCTTCTTCTCGGTATTGACGGCCTTTCCGTCGGCGGCAAAGAAACCGAGCAGCGATGTGTTGTTCATGGTATCACCAATACCATCCTCAACCAGCCTCTTGCTGCGCGTGTCACTGGCATTGGACTCAATGACGTCATGGTCGGCGATTTTGGCAGCCAGATGAGCGGCCGTTGTCTTACCAATACCGGGCGGGCCAGAGATGATAATGGCGCGAGACGTGCCCATGCCGTCGCCACCCTTGGACTCGAAGTTGTACTTTTTGTACTTGGACCAGTTCTTGAGCCACGACGCAATACGCTCAACCTGCGCTTTGTTGCCGCAAATCTGAGTGAGTGCTGTCGGAGCGTACTTTGTCGTCCACAGCTGTGTCGAGCTTGGTGGTAGTGCACGCGGAGCAGCTGCAGGTTGTGACCGAGGTGCAGTACCGCCGTTGGCAACAGCAGCCTTCTCGGCAGCCTTGGCCGCGGCCTTTTGGGCCCGCTCCTCCTGCAGCCTCTTCGACTCCTCCTCGCGCTCCATGGCTTCAGCAGCAAGGCGCACCTTTTCAGCCTCCTTTTCTTGCTTCTCACGCGCCTTTTCAGCCTCTTTGCTGTCACCACCACCAGCTGGCAGACGCCGGATCATCTCGAACACACCATTCTCGTCAATCGTACGGATCCCAAACTGCTGGATCTTTTGCAGCTTGCTAGGGCCGGCATCGTCGCCGAGCACAACCCAGCCCGTGTTCTTGCTAGGGGCGCCCATGACCTTGCCACCGAATCGGTTGACAATGGCCTTGCACTCATCTCTGCCAATTGTTCTCAGGTTGCCGGTAAAGACAAACGACTGGCCTGCCAGGCAGTTGGGAGCACCATCAGGAACGTCGACGGTACCAGCCATGGGCGGCGCTGCGTTGCCTCCACCAGCCTTCTTCCGCCAGTCAAACTTGGGCGCTGAACCGTCCTTGGGAGGTGGTGATGGGGGTGTGACGAGAGGAATAGAGTCGAGGATTGCCTGGACAGAGGAGCTGCCACCACCAGAAGACGCTGAAGCTGCAGCCGGCTTGGGAGCTGCCGCCTTTTTGGGCGTTGCTTTTGCCGGGGCTTTGGGCTTGGCTGCTGCAGTAGCCGCTGCAGTTGTTGCGGCCTTCTTGCGTGGCTTGGCCGCAATGGAGGCGTCGTCAGAGTCGGATAGCTGAATATCGGGAGACTTCCGCTTCTTGCCAGCAGCAGGCTTGGCAGGAGCTGCAGTGGTAGCTTTGCTCTTCTTGGCTGCTGGCTTCACGTCGTCATCTGATTCAGAGTCTAGAGGGATGGGTGCTGCCTTTGTGCTGCGTGGGGCCACTCGCTTGGGCTTGGGCGCGAAGTCCTCTTCTTCGCTTTCGTCGTCATCATCAACATAGTCGTCGTTCTTTCTCTTGCCGCGCTTGGCATCAGCAGCAAAGATGTCGTCGCCACCATCCGGGTCGTCGTCAAAGGCATCGTCGTCGTCGTCCATGGGATAAGACTTGAAGGCTCCGGTGCCGCGCTTTCTTGTCGTAGTTGTTGATGCTGGAGCTGCTGGAGTTTCCTTCTTCCGCGGGCTCACGCGGATTTCGATCTCGGTCTTGGCTAGGGGTTTCGGGGCAGCTTTCGGAGCAGCTTTCGGTGCGGTTTTAGATGATGCAAAGTAGTCGCTGGCGGTAGTCTCGACTCCCTTGACGGGTTCAGGGCCGCTGGTCTGTTAGTTTTGTTCGTGTCTTTGGTGTGTTTGTACCCGGAATTTCAGTAGCTTACGTCTTCTTCTTCTTTGGTGTCGACTTGGCTGCTGACTTTGTGACTCTGTTTCTGTTAGATGCTGATAGCTCGGTTCCAGCTGTCAGTTGTGCTCAATGTCACTTACTCGACAACCTCGTCGTCGCTCTCATCAACGACCTTGCGGGATCCTATACTGTTAGCAGACTGTCAACACACCATCATGCCGCCACATCTGCCATCGACAAACTCACTGCCTCGTTTCTTTGCTGCGTCGTCTTCCTTCTTTGGTGCCGGCTTGGCTGGTGCAGCACCGCCCTTGGGGCCGAAGAACGACCGGATGTCAGCCATCGTCGTCAGATGTGCTGTTGGCTTGTTGTGTAGCTGTATTCGTCTGGTCGTTTGTTGAAAAGTGTAGAGTAGATTTACAAAGCAAAGATCATGGGCACGCCTTGTAGGCAGAAGCTCGAATAAAGAATAGGAACAAATTGGTGGGGAGGGATGGCACTGGACACACGCTACACGTAGGGAAAGTGAACCCCGAGAACCTGCCTGCACTGCTTACAAAAAAAGCTTCCCCAATCGCTCCTGCCTATCATTAAACGGACACAGGGATTAAAGTGGTGTTAGCTAGCAATACGCGAAGCTGACGCGAAAAACGTGACCTGGACGTGTACGGTGGACTGTGTGGGCTACCATCAGTCTGCACTGTTTGACTTCCAGGCGTAGGAAAGTGCCTGGATTATCGGGCACCAAAAGTAAATGATGACTAATATTTTCAATTGAGCGGGCGACTAGACCAATTGGGGGGTCACTAAAAATATGCTGGCCCGAGCTTTAGCTTCTTTTGACTCTTCTGAGTGGTCCGTAGATTTTTTCCAGAGACGACCCCCGACGACAAGAGTATCGGAGCACCGGAGCCGGCTTGCAAATACGACACACCACGACGATCCGACCGGCGACGCTCTACTGCCACATCACAATGAACACATCCGGTGCAGCCATGCTGCGCCAGGCCCTCCAGCGGCTCACCCTCGGCCCGGCCGCAAACTCCGTCTCTTCCTCCTCCGCCGCATCCTCCATCACATCTTCAATCACATCCTCCCGCACATTCTCCAGCATGTCGTCATTAATACGGCCAACACTCTCGCAGACATCTTCGTCGGTACCGGGCCAAATGCGCGCCTTCTCGGCATCCGCCGTCCAGGCCGGCTCGTGGCTCGAACCCCAGCTCGACCGCCGCCGCCGTGTCATGAAGGGCCGGCCCCGTGTTGCCACTGGCGGCTCGACCAAGGGCACCACGGTCGTCTGGGGCGATTACGGTCTGCAAATGTTTGACCACCACCGCCGCATCAGCGCCAAGCAGCTCAAGACGGCCGAGGACACCATCAAGATGCGTCTGCGTGGCGAGCGGTACCGCCTGTACAAGCGCGTCAACGCCAACATTGGTGTTTTCGTGTCTGGTAACGAGGTAAGGATCTCCCTTATCAAATATATATATATATATATATATAATAAAACAAATACTGACAAGACAGATGAGAATGGGTAAGGGTAAGGGTAGTTTCGACCACTGGGCGGCGCGGTGCTCGGTGAACAAGGTGTTGTTTGAGCTGCGTGGCGCACTGCACGAGCAGGTTGCGCGGGATGCGTTCCGGCTGGCGGGCAACAAGCTGCCTGGCCAGTACAAGTTTGTGAAGCGCGGCGATGCGCCGGTGGTGGGCATTACACGGCTGGACGGCATTACGCTGGAGGACCTGAAGCGCCCACGGCGGGCTGTTGCGGCGCCAGCAGCAGCGGCAGCAGAGACGGCAGCGGCCACTCCGGCCACCCCGGCCTCCGCCTCGTCTTCGTCGAGCACTCCTCCTACGTCGACTCCCCCTCCTTCATAAAGCTTTGACAGCACCGGGAGGTGACGCAAGACAGCATGTGTTTATTTATTAGATGTAACTATAGCCAGGCAGATCTCAATAAGATCATGTATATGACCTATGACAGACGACTTGATTTGCGAGCGATGGTCATGAACGTGTATATAGTAGAGGAAAGAGCATTACAAGACTAAGACGTCTTAAAATGTAGTCTATCTTTGATTGTAGTAATAAGATATAATGTAGATAAGAACTGAGATGTAACCAATAGACGAATATGTAGACAGAGTCAGAATGAACCAATGCACCACCCAAGTTAAACAGAACAGAGCACCCAAACCCAGCATGCACGAGGAAAAGGACGATGAATAAGATAAGAAAGTAATGAAAAAGTAAGAAAGTATCAAGATGTGTAGCTAAAGCAACTAGACCCAATGGAACCCGCTGGTTATCACATGACAAAGGAGAAGTGTAGAGTTGTAGATGGGTAAAAGTGACAGAAGAGAAGGAGAGGACCGAGTAGAGAACCGACAATAGAAAAAGAAAAGGATAACTGAAAAGGAAAACCACCGCCGCCTTCGAGTCGTTCGTGTCTTCGTCATGGTCCCGCATGAAAGTATGAAAGAAACATTGATGGGTATGTTTGGAGATGATATAGAGAAAAAAGAGAGGAGGAGAGGAGGAGAGGAGGAAGAGAAAGAGTGTGTGAGAGAGAAACAAAGTAAAAGATGCAAGCGCTAAAGACAAAACCGAAAGAAAATAGATTACACAGCTTTTCAGTAAAACAGATATAAGAGGGAAAAGCTGGGACGGAATGGAGACCACTCCGATCATGGGCCGCAAGTCGACTTGTACTCAATGCTTAAAAGTTGATGACGGCCAGCTTGCTGTTGACGGCATATGCCAGCTTGTGGCCGCTGGCGTCCCAGCACAGACTGTACGTATCTTCCTCCTCGACCTCGCTGCTGGTCTTGGGGCTGAGACAGGACTGGTCGCCCGTGCCACGCAGGTTCCAGTTGGCCCGCGGAGTCTGCTGCTCGCCGACCTTCCAGATCAGGATATGCTCTGGTGAAGCCGCTGCGACAAACGCGCCGTCGGGGGTAAAGGACACATTGAGCGCCGGCAGGCCGAGCTTCATGGTGTACTTGGGCTTGTTGGCCGGCATGCGCGCGTTCCACAGCGAGACCTGGCCGCGGTCGGTGCCGGCTGCGAACAGCCGCTCGTCGGGTGGTGGTGTTGACTGCAATGGCTGCCACACGAGCGATGTGACGATGCCGCCGGGTGACGGCACAGCTCTCCGGTCACCAGATTCATCCCAGAGCTAGCATGTTAGACTTGAGAAAATATTGAAGATATAGAATAACGAAATACATACCACAATGTCGCCGGCTTCGTTAGCAGTAGCGGTGAGCTTTGAGATTGCGTCGTACTGGGCAAGAACAAAGTTTCCGGCCTTGTTGTCGTTGTGGTTCTTGAAGAGCACAATGTCGTTGCCGGAAATGCGGAAGAAGGCGAGCAGGCTGCCGCCGCACAACAAAAACTCGGTCTCGGTCGTCCAGATCGCCTCGAGCGGGTGCTCTGTAAGGTCGTGGTTGGGCAAAACATGGCAGATTGTCTTGGACGACGTTGCCGAGAACAGAGTCACCATGGTGCCGCCATTCTCCGGGTTAAGGCCCAAGATGGACGATCCGTTGGGGTTCCAGCGCAGCTTGAACACGGGCGGCTCGACAATGTTGTAGCGCAGCAGCAGTGTCGCGTCCGGTGCCCAGATACTCACACTTCCGCGGCTGCCAGAGTCGGTGGCCAGCGCAATGTTGGTGCCGCTAGGGTTCCAGGCCATGGCAGTGACGGTCGAGTTGGGTAGTACAGCCTCGTCGATAAGGTCCTTGTAAGGCTTATCGGAAACCTTGACTTGTCCCACGTGATCAGTCACGGGTTCGTCGTTAGTCGCACGCGAGATTGTCCAGATGCGGGCTAGCGTATCTGTTCCGGCAGCCGCCAAAACCGACGGGTTTTGTGGGTTCCACTCGCAATGCAGGACAATGGGGTTTTCGTGACCGGGCTGTTGCGAATCCACTAAACCACTGGTGGGTGTGGGTGAGAGCCTAAGAAAAGTCGCAGCGCCCCCCAGATCCTCGGTTTTCACCACTACCTGGGTGCTCTGTTCAGGGCCTTCTGTGCGTGGTGCAGGCGTCAATGCAGTATCGCGTTCCATTGGTGAGGGATAGGCATGTTGGGCTTCGGCAGCACTGTCAATATCCATGGGAGTCGGCGGCGCAGTGTCCACTGTGTTGTTGTTGTTTGAAGCAGTAGTTGTCGTCGTCGCATCGTAGCCATTGCTGAGTTTGGGCTTCTTGACGGGAGAGCCGTTTGGTAATGATGGTTGCTTGCTGTCGATCTGGCGTTTACGCGTAATATCCGACTCCTCGATGCTCTGCTGGACAGGAGCAATGACGGGTGTGGCGGCCGGAAGGATGGATGATGGTGTAGGTGATGGTGCGGGCTTGGTTGTAGGGGTTGCTGTTTCTGCTGATGCGGCCGATGTGGGCGCGACGCCAGCGGCATCACCAGTGGAGGGCACAGGCAATGATGCGACTGCTGGAGCTTTGGCGTCCCGATCCTCAACTGGCAGCGGTGTATTTAGTGAATCGGGGCCGAAAACACCCCTTGTCATGGGCTTCTTCGCGGTGTGAGCGGTGTGGACGATGTAATTTAATGTGATGGATGACGCGTCAAGAGTACATACCTTGGACCGTTGTGCGTAGAATTGTCTCTTGATGTCAAAGTAGTGCAGGCCAAGGTTGACGACGTCGACAAGCGAGTTTGTCTTGACATAGGGCGCAAAGTCAAACTTGCGCTGCGGCTCTTCGATGTGCCATTCTTTCTGGAACTTGGCAGCAGTCTCACGGTAGTCTGGCGGTTAGTGGGAGGGGTTTCAGGGCAGTGAACTAGGGATACATACTTCCTTCGAGGAGATATCTGTGCGCGTTAGTATGGTCATTGTATGGTTATTGAATCAATTGGTTGAGAGTGAGGTTGGTTTGAGGTGAGGTGGCGATCGCACAGTCCAATGGCAGTGAGTGGGCAGTTGGATGCTGGGGTAGCAGCCGGGGTGGCAGCATGGGATAAGGTGTAGCAAAGCGCGCATCAATAGCCGAACGCGTGCCGAGACAACGGCGCGGTGCGGCAACGACGGCGTCGCGAGGGAGCAGGTGGGAGGCAAGAAGAATAGGAAGAGATGAGACGTACTGCCAGATGAGGAAATTGATACGATCTGTTACGAGTGCCTCCTTCATGGCGGCGGTGTGGGTGAGGAGAGACAGCTGCGTGCTGGGTCAAGGTGGCGATGTAATGATGAGACGGAAAGACGAGACAAAAGACGGCGAGGCGCACGGGCGGTATACAAAGGAAAGAAACGTGACCGAAGATAGGGTGTGATAGCGATACGGTAGTGGTGGCAGATGCGCGGCGGCGTGGTGAGCGAGGAGTGAAAAACTGAGTGAGGCGTGAGGCGCGAGGCGTGATGAGGCTAGATGAGACTAGATGCGCAAATTCAGTCGAGCTGCCGGCGCGATGAAGATGAAGATGTAGAAAGGGCTATTTTTGGGCCTAGTTGACTATGTATGCAGTATTAAAGCTGGTGTATGGCTGTTGTAGTATTGTGAGGTTCTGTTATGTACGGTGTTGACCTTTTGGTGTTTTGACCTCGAATCCAGGTTGAGGATCGAGAATCAAGAACTGAGAATCGGGATTGAGATGTGTGATTAGGAGTGGTAGACGGTAAAGGGTCAAGGTGTTAAGGTGTCAAGGTGTGCGCAGAACTGTGTGTGGGATTTGTGTGAGTGTGTGTGAGTGAGTATACAAGTGAGTGTGAGTGTGAGTGTGAGTGTGAGTGTGAGTGTGAGATTGAAAGCGTGTATGAGCGTGAGTTTGGAGGAGCTGGTTTGGAGACTCAACTCTGGACAGTGGGAAAGTCAACGAGTTGGAGGAAAGAAAGCGGGTTGTCCAAATGGGACGAATGAAGAATTCGGATCTTGAAAGGGGGGTGGCGCCGCAAGGGGGGTAGGCTCTGAATCTCTGTTCCTAGGTAGGGAAGAGGAGAAATACAGAACAGAGTAGCAGCTAGTATTAATAGCGAATATGCTTAGTAGTAGCTAAGAGTGTGAAACGGTCTGGTGTGGGAGTGGGTGGTCTAGCCGGGGAAGGTACGGAGAAGGATGGGCAAAAAGGGCAAAAAAGGCAAGAGGCAGCAAAGATAGAAAAGACACAAGAGACAAGGAAGGAACGAAGTAAAAAGAGACAAAGACAAGTAAAGAGAAGAGACAAAGAAGGAAGGCACGAATGGCAAGGCGAGGCGCGGCGAGGCAGTCGAGAGATTAGTCGGTTGGTATGGCTTATGGTTGTGCTTTATGCTTGAAGAGCAGATGTGCAACAAGACAGGCGCGCGAGATGAGATGAGACGAATGGGAGCAAACTGCAGTTCTTGCCAGTTGTCTTGAGGATGGAAGATTCAAAGAGTTCTTTGAGACTCTACTCGTACACTTTCAGGCACAGTCAACAATGTGCGAAATGCAATGCGAAGTGCAGAAAGGGAAGGGGCGATGGGGCTAGTGACAGAAGAGGCCGAGAGAGCGCGAAGAAGCAGAGAAAGCAATCATGAAGGAGATAAAATAATATTAATAGCAATATTTAATTGATTTAATAATTAATAGCTAAATGACAAAGCGATAAAATTGATAAATTACAGTCTAAACTGAAAACACAGCCCAAAGAAGCTAGCGTCAACCCGCTGGACGTGTTCTTACGGAGCACGGAGTATTGACGATGGACGGCAGCCAAGCTAAAAGGGTGGATGATCAGGGTGTGGCAGGCAGGCATTTGTAGTGGCTTCAGGGCTCAAGCAAAGAGCAGAAGCAATAACGGCGATGCTTGAGGATGCTTGAGGATGCTTGAGATTGTCTCGTTGGTGATTACTAAGATTGCAGGATTTCAAAGAAAGTGCAAGATAGATGATTACAAGGAAAGAGCAAGGCTACAATACCAAAATGGAAGGAACCTGAGTGTACGACGGGATGCAGGAAGGCTCAGGCGCTGGACAGCTACTCCGTACAGGCAGGCAGACGTGACTTGACATACCTACAGGGTAGTGGTGCGGTGAGTCGGGGATGGAAGGAAGAAAGACGGAAGAAGAGAAGAGAGAATGGGATTGCAGGGAACAGCGGAAAAAAAGAGACAGAAAAGAGGGAATGAGGGAATGGAAGAGACAAGGGAAGGAGCGGCGACTGTGCAAATCTTGGGGGTGTGGGTAACAATCTGGCTCTACTTCTTAATAATAGCATTAACAGTTTTGGTCTCCCAACCATGGACATTGCGACGTAAAAAAAGACTAAAAAGACTAAACCCGAAATCTGCAGTTTTGTTCGTTGAGGCAAGCAAGGGCTGAGCGAAACACTCTCTCAAGTGCCAGCAATACTCAGTACTCAGCACTCAGTAGCAGAAGCCAGGGCCAGCCCACCCACAGGTCAAACCCTTTTCGACCTGCGGCAGCCCAGGCTCTGGGGCCGCTCGCTCGACACTACTTAAGGGTATGACTGGCGTGCGTACATGTACTTTCAGACATGCAATTTAGGGGCCATGCAGCAAGCAGTAGTATGCAGGATCTGCAGTATAAAAGTACAAGTACCTGAAAAAGCCCCACTCATGCCATGTCGGCTCAAATTCGAGATGCATGTACAGTACAATGAGGCACTGCGTTTCTACGCACTATGGCAAGTACTGTATGTACCAGATAGCGCACAATCTTACGGCAGGCAGGTGCTACCCACGCGCTGATACCCCATAGGATTATGATTTTATGAGTTTACTTTGTACATATGATTGGGGCCAAGGAGGATTTCAAGATGCATGTACATATTCGCCTGAAATATATACAAAAGATACATTATCAGCCAGTCTTCTCGAACTAGTATGCCTGCAATTTTAAACAAGGTTAAACAGTATCTTTTAGGTGCATGTGCATATAAAAGATACCTTGATAGATATACCGGGATACATTCCCCGTGCCATTGGCGGCGATCCAGATTCTTCGAAGAAGCCCCTGTAGAAGTCTGGCAGGCAGGCAGTGTCGTGTGGCCGTTTTACTGCCTGACTACTGTCTATCTGATAGCGTATCGCGTGCATAGCCTCTACGTCAATCAAGAGCAAGAACCGGCATCTCAGGCGGCCTGTTCTCTCCTCGGTGGCGAATACGACATGAACATCTCCGTTGATTTGTTTGGTTATCTTTCACATTCCCTGCTTGGCGAGTAGTTGATTAATGGATCTGAATTTATCAGCTGCCTGTTATTGCCAACCCACGCATACAGACAAATGGACATTCTCTCTAGCATCTTTCAAGATCACCAAGATCATCAAGCCCATGAACGTTAAGATCAGTAACAGCAATGCTTCACTCACACCATTGCAGCCTGCCATCAGTCAGCCCATAGAGAATAAAACATGGAGATAAAGAAGAAAGCCGACTCTATGGTTGTGCGTGGGATGGGAAAGGTCCGGGATGGATTCCTCTCGTCTCTTCTCGGTCTCAGTCTGCGTCTGCGTCTGCGTCTGCGTCTTGCGTCTTGCATCTTTACGTCACAGCAGATAATCGATAAATCCGGCTGTATCAGTCAATCACAGACAATATGCTTACAAAAACAGCCCGATTACCACCCTTGTTTCTTGTTTCAGGGGTGGTTGGGCCCTTGAATCAGCCCACGGCAGTCTACCGTTGGTAAGATAGGATTCGCTCTCTTCTCTTCTGATCAAGCAGTTTAAGCCGTTCAGCCATGAGATGAGCATCGCACAATACTTATAGTGTATGCAGCTTCCCCTATATTTTTATTTATTTTATCAACTTTAAATATTACATATTAAAAATGAATATGTACAAAGTAGAGCAGCTACGTGTCAACGAGTACTCACCGACACTCTCAGCCTATCGCTCTCTCATTCTGTTCTCTACTCCTCCACTCCATATCTCCGTTCTCCGTCTTCAGCATGTTCTGCGCGTATTACTTGCGCGAGAATGTGCAGGTCGATAAGCGTGCGTCACGTCAGATGGGGTAGAGTGAGTAAAGGAGAGGCTCTACAGGTGAGGTCGAGTGTAGAGGCAGAAAGGTCGATTCGTGCTGTAGATGTAGTCTATCCAATCTTTTCATACTTGTATTCTCTTTCTCTACAAGCCGGCTCCAGTTCTCCTTCATTACTCGTGCTAGCCGATTTCCTTGGCTTGGGGGGTAAAGAGGAGAAGAGAAAGGCAGAATAAATCAAGCGGAAATCAAGAGAAAAGCAAGAAATCCAAGGGAAATGGGACATGGGAAAATACTCGTAAAGGGAGAGTGGGACTCGTTCATAACCGCTATTTATTACTTTTTGATACTCTTGACTGGAGACAGTGCTGTCGAATGATGGAGTGTGCGAAAAGTACCCCCAAGTACGAAGTAGAAAAGTTGAAAATGCAACATGGAAAACATGCTAGGAAATATCCAAATAAATGCACAGTAATAATTGTACAAAATGCAAGGAATTTCGATGTGGGTCCGCGCTTTCAAGATCTCCAACGGGGCGGCGCTTCAAGGCTCAAGGGCAGCTGTTCTCACGAGCACCCCCAAATCGATGCCAACTTTGAACATGTCTAGTCGAAGCAAAGCTCTTGTTGGAGCAAAACAAACTATACAGCGTTGTATTTTAGCTTCTCCTCTTTCTATAGACTACAATCATGACCATGCTTTTCTTTGGAGTTGACGGCGTGTACGAGGTTGAAGTGTGTAGTACTCAGTATGACAAGTATCGACTGAGGTGCTCACATTGCTCCATAGAGGTAGACATCTTACGAGTAAGCTGCTCATCAACGACAGTAGAAGAGTAATAAAGAGTATCAAAAATGAGGCGACAAGCTAGACCGGTCCGTGCAGTTAATAAGAGGCACTGTAGAAACTGCAAAAGGCAGCGCGAAACACGAGGAGACGAGACGACGGCAGCTCAAACACCAAACGCCATCCAGCAATCCGTTTCTATACCTTGGCGAGGTGCTGCTACTGTAGTAATCAATGAAAATGCAAGGTGCCAAGTCACAAGCCGGCGCCTTGTAGCGCGCTGAATCTCGCCTCTTCCGAATTCGTTAGTCACATGATTAGTCATATATTCATCTCAAATGCAGGTGCCAGTATTTAGTATTGAATGTCAGCACTCAATATTTCTGCCTCAGGCACAGACGCTGTTGTGTGCGCTCCACTTTAGCCCACCAAGCTTCCAGATCCGACACCAGACTAGCCACTCGTTGCCGTTGGCTAACGTAGACGTAGTCGTAGACGTAGTAGCACCAAATAAGGAGAAGACCCTCCTGATATCGTCACCTCTAGTCAACACGCCGACGCCGACGACACACTCCCGATATTTCGACACTGCGACAGCCACTGCAGGTGTCTTTATCCAGCCATTCCGTCAGATTCGACTATTCACAGCTTGTCGGCCTTTGTCTCCTTGCCGACGACGCCGCTTTCGGCCTCTCCCTCTACGACGAAACCTCTACAGACCTCATCAGACCTCATCAGACCTCATCAGACCTCTACAATGGCACCGCGGTTAAACCTCCCGCCGGTGACGCGCATTGCGATCGGCGTGCTCGTGCTCCAGTCCATCCTCAGCGCCGCTATCCGCTACCGCCAGTGGACGGCCAACTCGCGCATCGTCATCCCCTACCTCAACCTCATCCCGCAGCTGTCCATCATCTACCCATGGACGTTCCTCACCACAACGCTCGTCGAGAGCAACATGTTTACGCTCGCCATTGCCTGCGTCACGCTGCACCAGGGCGGCCGCTACCTCGAGCGCGCATGGTCGTCGCGCGAGTTTGCCAAGTTTATCGTGATTGCTGCGCTCGTGCCCAACCTCCTCACGTTTGGCACGCTCGTCGTGCTGTTCAGCCTGACCAGCGACGAGAACTGGACTCTGACCTCTGTGGCCGGCACCATCCCGCTCCAGATCTCCTTCCTCGTCGCCTTTAGCCAGCTCGTGCCCGCGCACACCGTCACGCTCTTCCGCGGCATCTTTTCCCTGCGCGTGCCCCGCTTCCCCCTGCTCTATGTGCTGGTGGTCTTTATCCTGTCGCTCACGCCGCTGCTCACCGCAGCCGCCACGCTCTTGGCCGTCTACGGTCTGATTACCAGCTGGACATACCTGCGCTTCTACAAGTCCGTGTTCCCCGACCTCGACTCGGCGCAGGCCGCGTCCCTGCGCGGCGACGCCAGCGAGACCTTTGCCTTTGCCGAGTTCTTCCCGGCGCCCATCAAGCCCGTCGTGGCCGCGATTGCGGATGCCATCTTTGGTGTGCTCGTGGCCGTGCGCGTGTGCACGCCCTTCTCGGCCGCCGATATTTCTGCGCGCGCCGCCGCCGCCGCCGGCCACGACAACTACCACCATGGCGGCAATGCGCACCGCGGCGGCACGCGCGCCGAGGCCGAGCGGAGACGAGCTCTGGCCCTGCGTGCCCTGGACCAGCGGCTGCACGCGGCGGCATCACGCGGCCCTGCGCCAGCAGCAGCGGCACCACCTGCCTCGGGCACACCGCTGCCTGCGGCGACCGGCCCGACAGTGTCTTCGCAGCCGACACCGAGCACACAGGCAGCGATGACGACGCCCGGCAACGGCAGTGGCGCCGGTCTGCTGGGTGAGACGAGCTATGTGCCGGACCACGAGAGCGACAAGTCGAGTGCATAGATTGCAGCAGGCACGCCCGTACTTGTGTAGACGGAGGGGAGGCGAGAGAGAGAGAGAGGAGGCGAACCGGCAAAGAGACGCGATCTAGGATGGACGTCTTGGGCTTGGGGTGGGACCGGTTCATCGATCAAGGGAGCTCTATACCCTTTCCGTTTCATTGTTTTGTTATCTAGTCTGTCTATTTTACTGTGTTGATTTTGCTTGTTACTGCTTTCGTTTTCTTGTTTGTATTGCTGGTGTATCTCGGCGCAATGTTCTCATGCAATGCTTTATATTCACTCTTTGCATTCGTTTCTTTATTCCATGATTGATCTAGAGACGTGATTCCGTGTCGCACGAGCTTGGGGATACTCTCGTCAAAGGCAGATCCAACGTTTGACTGATCTGCAGTGCAATCCATTGCCGTTAACCCATCCCAAACAGCCCAGACGGCGGCTGCTCTGCAATGCTCTACCAGCCCGTCGCTACATCCATGGTTCTTTGTCTTTATACGTCCATTGAATATTAAATATCAAACAGGCGGGTACCCGACGCGGGCCGGATGTCAAGCAGCCGGTGTTTTTCACTTCATTCTATTTGGGGATTATTCAATTGTATTTGTATGTGTATATACTTGACAAAGAGGGCGGCAGAATGTCGATCAGGAATGATCGCGGCAGATCATGGACGAATGGGTGATGAATTTCTTGGGAGGAGAGGAGTGCATAGGAGAGGCGAGCAAAGAAGAGGATCCGCGTCTGATACACGAGCTGCGGCAGATCACAGCCTCGCGGTGTGTATACTATTTTTGTTTTGTTTTTAATTTAAGTATATTATTAACAGAACCCTCTCCTCTTCTGTTTTCATTATTAGTTCTTCAGTTCTTGAATCACATCACCATGCCAGCGCATCGTCCGACACACCATCGACCGGCCAGAGGAAGCTAGACTCTGTATAGACTGCAGCCGGAGGTCGCATCAGGAGAGTGAGATGCGATTCCGTCTGTCATTGAGTGTGGGTGGTCGGAAGAGATGAGTCCTTCGCTGTATACTATGAATGTCGAAGAAAAGCCTCATCTTCTGGGCCTCACCGTTTATATTATTCCTATTTTTTATAAGAGGTGATCAGCATTATACGAGTCTATGCTCTCATAGAAGCATGCGCGTGCCACGCTGTTCGCAGTATATCTGGAGATGGTCCACTTGCAACCAGGGCATATACTTTGTCTTTATTTGTCAGTCTTTTATCTCTGTCTTTACCTTTGTGTTTTGCATTTATCATAGTCTTGTCTTGCCTCAACTGTATGACGATGCATATGCAGGCGATGGGACGTGGGTGGCAGATGCAGCAGAGGGGAGACTGGCGGGGCTTACTATAGATGTTGCAGATATCGAAGCAGGTAATTATAAGAATAAAGCATATCTGTAGTATTTGAGTCTGACCGCTGGACTGCAACATGTTTCTGGTATGTTGCATTGCACGCACATGGAGCAAAGACGAAAGATGATGAATGGTAGTGGGTCTTGAAAGTGTCTTGTCGCTGTCTTGCAGGTTGTCTCGCTCTTGCTGACTGCTCACTGGCTGCTCAAGGCTGCGCGGTGCTTGTCGTCTGTGCTTTCCAGCCACCCGCCATTCCTTGCATCATCTTGTCTTCCCACCATCTTTTTTTCAAATGGTCAAGTGCTGCCCACCCTCTTGCATCTTCCGCTCTCCCGGCCCAGATACTATCCAACTTTGACTGCTGTATCGGAAGTGCATCCTACTTCACCGGATCTACTGTCTTTTGATGCCATTGGGCTTTCTCTAAATCGATAGTATTTATTGTGTACTCGAATATGCATTGATGCTGTGCACGTATTATAGTGTGCATCAATCATTATAAATACATCCACAAGTATGAAATAATATAGCTAAATATTAACTAAATATCAACATACCAATCTATCAGCATCAAGACTGCACACTGCAGCTGCAACCACCAGCTATATACTCTCATCCTCTCTGTGTTCATTTCATCGAATGGCAAAGTGCCAGAGTGGTTAATGGGTGAGACTTGAATTCTTCCACAGTTCAATCCTATCTCATGGCTTCGGCCGCGCATGTTCGAACCATGCCTTTGTCGTTTTTTTTTATAATGGCGTATGTGGACGTCTGCGATTTTGTTTTTGTGCTTATGTTTTTGCTCTTATGTTTTCTCTCGGTTTTTACTGAATTGTAGAAATCATATTTTTATCTTTTTATTATATCATCATTTTCGGGTGTTGCTAATGTTAGCTGTAACAAAGAGCCTCCTCTTCTCACTACTGTGCACGTGGTTCTTGCACAGCTATCAAGGTCCGCTACCACTCCAAACCTCGCCTCACCAACCACCAACCACAACATCCATCACCAACCTCCAACAGAGTCGGCTAATGCTCCCTTGCCTCTGACACTTGTCAGAATCCGGAGCTGCGTGAAATTTATAGTATTTTTTATTATTATTTATTTTTACTGCATTGTCTACTCTTCTCATTTTGCGTACTGCATCGACAAAGCATATGCACTGCATGCTACGGATCCGACGACGGTGTGACCTCTAGCTGGTCAGATTCAAAATATAGATATAAATATTAAATAAAAAGATACCCATCCCGACTCCTTGCCCTCTCCTCCCTCGTGCATGCAGATGCGGTGCTATGCTCGTGAGATGCCTGTGCATTGTTTGGGGTTTCGGCTGCTGTCTTCCTGTATGTTTGTATTCTGTACTTGTCTCTTTTCCTTTATTCTTCTATTCTTTATTTCGTTTTACTCGTTTCAGGCATTCCCAGCCGATATGTTACACAGAGGTCCTTTTCTTATTTGATGTTGTCTGATGCTATTCATTAAACTGCGTAAAAGGCGTCAGATCCGTTAGTTAATCTGATTTGCCAGTGATTTCTTGCAGTCTGATAGAGATAAAATATTAAATAGTCTGACACAATAGACAATGTAAGCCAAACTACTACGTCGAGACATTACCAATATAGGGCTACCGGTGCAATGTATGGGAACGGGCACCGGCATCAAGTCACGGACTGCCTCGCCTTATTGCGCATTACTAAGGTGCATTCTATTGTGGCAGGTAGCCGTCTGAACAGGCGATTGTTGTTTATTGTATTTACAGTTTATGTTTTGTCTATTTATCAAAGTTTGTCCTTTGGTATATTTTTCTTCCTTTTTTTCCTAGTAAATAACACAGTAAGGTGTATAAATTGATAATGCAAAATTTCAATATACAAAACAACTGCATTAAATTCAACACTATTAATACGAAAAATACCATTGGATAAATCAAAAGTAATTATCAATATTATTTAAAAAGATACAAAAAATAAAACATATAAAAAAACCACATTGATAAATACAGCAACCACATAACACAGTAATCACCAGATCTGACGGATAGAAATCAACCGTGCTCTGCGCTGAGGAACAGGACCCGCCACACAACCGTCGCAGTTTCCTACCCGCAGCCCTCTACCCGCAGCCACTCCAGAGTCCAGCCCACAGCTAATAAGATAGCTAATAGCTATTAACTGACACGGACTATTGGGTTTGTTTCTCGCCCCTATTCCGCCTATCCCACAATGACATTCCCACAGGCTAACACGGGGTTAAGCTTCCCTGCAGTGGCAATGTGATAATGGTAAAAATAGGTCCTCCAACAGCCTTTTATATGTTATATGTCTTTTGTATGTATTTGATGTTTAACATGACAAGATCTTTGAGTAATAAACCTAGCAACCAGTTGTGTTGGCTGGTCCTTTTCATCTCGTCCTCGACTGCCTGCATTGATGCCATTAAATGTCCAATGTCATTCTATGCCCATGCTTTGCTTTGTTATGCTCTGCTTGAGATCTCCCGGCTTCAGCGCCCATGTCAAGCCCCTTTATGCTGCCGGTACTACCTAGGAGATTTTCAAAACACGAAGTAGAAGTTTGGACAAGAAATAAGAAATATAAGTAAGGGGCGCGAGATGGGTTTCAAACAAACGACAGGGGAGCTGTGGAGGAGAATGCCTGTCTACAGTAATACATTGTACGGAGTGATCTGAGAAGATCAAGGCCAGTTAGACAAAGCATTAGACAGAGCATGGGCGAAGTGACAATGGCTGTTGTTGGCACTCTGGCATTCTTTGGCTTCCTTTTGGTCTGCTTTGCTTTTCGTATTTTATTTCTTTTTCGTACTTCATTTTTCGTATTTTGTCCTGGGTAGCAAGATAAGATGTGCCACCAACAAAAGTACAGAAAAAGATACAATAGCAAAGGAAAAGAAAGACGGAAGAAATACCCGCGACGGGTGCAGATGGCTGACCGCATGTACTCGTAATATCTACGAATTAAAGGGCACAAGGGTATTCTTGCCGCCCATGCGGCAAAGCGTGGAGAAGTATTCTCTCTGCTGTTAAATACAGATAAAACAAATAAAAGGCGACGCCTAGACTTTTACCACCCGGTAATTATCGAGTGTCGACATGCTAATTGTTCCGTACTCACCATCTGGTCTGGTTAGCACGTTGGGCCATCATCGGAACGCACGCTTTTTTTGGACCGAGTAGCTCTGGTTCTCCTTTCGAGTTGCAGTTGGCACGACCAGATACTGAATGCAGTGGTTGATGCTTTGTCACATTTCAGATTCGAATATTAAATATTCAAATATTAAATACTCAAATATTAGGCTTATGTGTATGATACAATTGAGCTAGTGAGCAACAAAAGAATGCTTCGGTAAAAGGGTATCCTAAACTAAAAACATCGTGATCAAGGCGCACCCGATACTACAATGCTGCAATGCTGCAATACTACAAGAACAGTATACGTACTACGATACCGCGTATGAATTACTTATTGAGTGACTGGCTGCTGGCAACGGTTGCCAATGGAAGGGCGAGGAAAGATGGTAGAGTCAGAGGAAAATAGAAGAAATAGATAACAAAAATAGATAAAACAAACAACGCTCCAATCGAGCAGTTAGAAAAGCTCGTCACGTACTTGAGTAGAAACAGACCAGATGCAAGGGGGTGCACTTAGACAGGAGACTGCAAGAAGACGTGGTGTGGACGAGGAAGAGGCAACGAATGTGGCTCAGCGAGGGCGTGAGTAGATGGGATGGGGTGTCGTCCTAGCACAACAGGCCAACATTAAATAAATAGCAAAATAATAAAATACGTAAATTATGTCGTGTTGTTTGGCTGGGAATGGAGGAACCGTGAGAGGCGAGGGATGATGTGGGAAAAGGGAAAAGAAAAGGGGAGATGGAGACGGGCAGACTCTCTCTCTCTCTCTCTCTCTCTCTCTGGTGAGGGTGTCTCGGATACGACAATGACCCTACTCGTATATTACTGGGAAGGAGCAAAAGTCGAGCCAAGTTTCAGCACGCAGCCCCTGCCAGTAGTAGAGACAGTACTCGTTCTCAGTACTCAGTACTCAGTAATACTCACTGTGCAGTATTACTAGCCATGTGCCGCTAATCTCTACTTCTCCGAGCCCAAAGCTCAGACAGCCGAACAGCCCCGGAGTAGGGAGGTTCTTCTGTGGAATGTTCTTGGCCTTTGCCGGAACTAGGTGGATGTGATGGAAGTGATTGGTTGATTAATTAATTTAATTGATTTGATTGGTGCTGCTCTCTTCCCTCCTTGGCTCCTATCTGCAGCGGATCGCGGCCGCGGTTTGGTTGTCTCCTTGTCTGGTATCGACAAGTAAGATACGTGACCGTGGCTGTGACCGTGCCCGATCATCTATTCTTATCACTGCCAATGACAGCAGCCACTGCATCGCCAATAATGCATTGTATATCTACATCGCCCTCTACATACATATCTGCCTGGTGAGCTGTCCAAAGTGATTAAGATGGGATGAATGATGCCAGGCGACGTGCGATCTCGATCAGGTATATTTGTAATGTAAGATTGTAGACAGAACTGAATACTGAGAACAACTGATCGACTTTGAACAACCGATCACGACGACTCCAACCTTTGAATATTCTCACAAGACTCAATACGAGTACTTCAAACCCCGATACCACCAAACATATTACTAAGCACGACTTGGGCGCTTACAGCAGCAGGCTCCAGGTAAGAACAAGCACGTAAGATACGCTTGCCAGGCCCAGCCAGGTGGCAAACGGACCGCAGCGATGACACGCTAAGAGGCGGCGGACAAGGACAAAGACGGAAGGCCTGACAATCTGGATTAATACAGGGAGACAGGATGAGAGGACTACCGGTCTTACCAGCAGCAGGACGTCAGGACGTCAGGACGTGTACAGAGTAGCGTGTAATACTCCCTGAATACGTAGTAGTCTGTGCCTTATGTGCACAGACCACTTCAGTTCCAGTCGCCAGTTCCAGTTGCCAGTTGCCAATGGGCTGGACTGTATATTGTGGATACCTCTAGCGTGGGTTGCTGTGGATTGCCGGATTGTGGGAGGTGAGTAAAGGGAAGACGGAAAAGGAAGGAACAATTCAGGGGGACGAAAGAGGGGAGGGACACCGTTCTTCCCATCAGACGCCAACACGCCAGCACGCCAGCAGACGCCAAAACACGCCAAAAATAAAAGAGCAAAAAGCAAGTAAAAAGCAAGCAAAAAGCGCGGCAGGTGGAAATAGTGCATAGAGTAGTGGGTAAGGAAGGTGCAGGAGCGCAATAGAGGAAAAAATGGCAGGAGCAGTGGAGTAGCACAGAAGTGCAGGAGGCAGAGAACAGAAACGGCAGGAGCGACTGCGACCAGCACTACGACTAAAAAGGAGAAAAAGGAAACATTAATAATAAAATAATAATGGAGAATAGATAAAATAGATGAGATAAAAGGCAAGCCAAGCACATAATAGCACAATAGCCACAAGCCCACTTGTCCGACTCGGCCCCACTATATGTACCCTCTACCTTTAGAGAGTCGAGTCTCGCCGCAGCACTCTCTCAGATAGTCTCCTCTCAGAAACACTAGGCCAAGCGCATCACCCACAGTTCTCGTGACCTGGCAGCAGCCGGGCGGGGATGCGTTAGATCCACATGTGTCGCTGTACCACTGTACTCCGTACCAGCATCAATGTACCTGTGTACTGGTACCCACTGCCAGCACAGGGCAGCGTGTGATGCAAAGTACAAAGTACTTGCAGAGGGAAAAAGGAAAGAGCGACTCACCCGTCAGCACATCATCTGGTTTATCAAGTTTATTAATTTATCGATTTTATCTCGCCAGTTTTTGCTCTCTGCTCAGTACGCAAGATGACGCTAACGTAAATTAAGCCGCAGAATACGATCAATTCGGAGTTTATTGTTGAATAGATAAAATAAGACAAAAATAATGAATTTATCGATTGACAAACCACATTAGTGACGGCTTAATTTAATTAATTAATCTATAAAATGATATATTAAATAATTAAATAACTAAATAATTAAATAAAAAAGACCTCGTGGGTAAGGTAAGTTCGCGCGCTGCCAAAGCAAACCCCAAAGCCCAGACAAGCACAGGGAAAGTGCGAACCTCTTTTTTCCCCTTCCTTTTCTCGCTGCCTCTGGTCTTCTTCTCTCTTCCCTTCCCTTTTGCTTCGCTTTTGCCTCGCTTTCGCCTAGCTCTGCCTTGCCATCACCTTGATCATCTCTTCCTGTCTTTCATCACGCCTCATTACCAAGCGCGGCCTACCTGGCACTGGGCCTTTCTTCTCTTTCTCTATTCTCTTTTCTCTATTCTTTATTCTCTATTCTCTTCTCTCCTGTGTCTTTTCATCACCACATCGCCAACCCCCCTCCCATCATCAATCATCACGATACGGCATCCTCTCCTTGTCCCCTCGTCTCCTGGTCTCTTTTGTCCCTCATCGCAATCTCGGCCATCACCAGCGCGGCTCTAGACCCATCGCATTGATCGCATTGATCGCATCCATCGCATCCATCGCGTGCTTGCTCACCAGCATCAAGCTCAACCACGAGCACAACTACCGCGACGGTCCCGCGACTCTCGCCGCCTTGATCGACGCGCGACACCTCCATCCGGTCACGACACGGAACACCGACGACGAGAGACAAGGCCGCTTTCTCTTCCCCATCCCCATCTCTTTTTCGCAGAGCCAAGAGGGTTGTCCCGCCACGTCACAACACCTCGTGCGACTTCCGTCACTGGCGCAACTTGCGCAACTTTGTCACTTGACTTGATACCCACCTTTTACCCTTTCTCCCCCCCTCCCCTCCTTCGCAATCATGGCTCAGCACCACCCGTCGCCGACCATGCAGATGCACATGAATCACGGTCCTCCCGGCCCCGGCCCTGCACCGCCTCCGGCCCCTCCTGCTCCTGCTCCTGGATATGCGCCATCTCGCCAAATCTCTGCCATGAACGAGGTCGTCTGGATGCAGCTTGGTAAGCTTCCTGATTTCTTAACCACCTACCCCCAGTCAACCATGAAACACCACTAACACCACGCAGGAAGCGTCGCTGAACTCATGGGCAACATGGACGAGGCCATGTTCTCCTACGAGCGCGCCCTGCAGGCAAACTCCCAGTCCATCGCCGCGATGAACGCCATCAGCCTCATCCTCCGCTCGCGCGAGGACTTCCCCAAGGCTATCGAGTATCTCCAGACCATTCTCAAGCTGGATCAGAACAACGGCGAGGTCTGGGGCAGCCTGGGCCACTGCTACCTGATGATTGACGACCTCCAGCAGGCATACGCTGCGTACCAGTCCGCCCTCGTCAACCTCCGCAACCCCAAGGAACCCAAGCTTTGGTACGGCATAGGTATTCTGTACGATCGGTACGGCTCTCTGGACCATGCAGAGGAGGCCTTCTCGCAGGTCATGTCCATGCAGCCCGAGTTTGAAAAGTCCAACGAGATCTACTTCCGTCTCGGCATAATCTACAAGCAGCAGCAAAAGTACTCTCAGAGCTTGGAGTGCTTCAAGTACATTGTCAACTCGCCGCCCGCGCCCCTGACCGAGGAGGATATTTGGTTCCAGATCGGCCACGTCCACGAGCAGCAAAAGGATTTCGAGAACGCAAAGGGCGCGTACCAGCGCGTGCTGGAGCGCGATCCCAACCACGCCAAGGTCCTGCAGCAGCTCGGCTGGCTGTATCATAACCAGAGCAGCGCCTTCTCTAGCCAGGACCGCGCCATTGAGTACCTGGAAAAGTCTGTTGCTGCCGATAACAGCGATGCGCAGAGCTGGTACCTACTTGGCCGCTGCTACATGTCCCAGCAAAAGTACCCCAAGGCATACGAGGCCTATCAGCAGGCCGTCTACCGCGAAGGCCGCAACCCCACCTTTTGGTGCTCCATCGGTGTTCTCTACTACCAGATCAACCAGTACCGCGATGCGCTCGACGCCTACTCGCGCGCCATCCGTCTCAACCCCTTTATCTCCGAGGTGTGGTACGACCTCGGCACTCTGTACGAGTCGTGTAACAACCAGATCAACGATGCCCTGGATGCCTACCAGCGCGCTGCCGAGCTCGACCCCAACAACCCGCACATCAAGGCCCGTCTTCAGCTCCTGCGCAGCGGCTCCAACGGCGTCGGCAGTGCGCCAATGCCAACCGACGTTCACCCGCACGCCTACCAGTCTAATGCCGTCGGTCCTCCGGGTCCTCAATGGGCTGGTTCGGCGCCTCAGCAGCCCGCACCCCTGAACGGTCCTCCCCCGCCACCTGCCGGCCCTGGCTCTAACGGATGGGGCCGTCTCTCGGAGATGCAGCCGCAGCCACCCAACCCCTTTGATAACCGCGAGCCTTACCGTGGCCCGGCTCCTCCTCCGCCCGGACGCCAGTCCAGCCCTCCTCGCCAGGAGCCCCAGCAGCTGCGCCCCTACCCTGAGCAAGGCCGTCCCGGCCCCAGTGGTCCCAGTGGTCCTAACGGACCCGGCGGCCCTGGAGGTCCCATGAGACGGTCGCCGCCGCCACCGCAGTCTCTCTTCGGCGGACCTTCTCAGCAGCCGCAGCAGCAACAGCAGGGACCACCTTCCGCTCCGCCATCGCAGCAGTCGCAGACGCGCGTGCACAACCCTAACTATATTGGCCCTGCGCCGATTGCTTCGAGCAACGGCATTAACGGCCCGCCTTCGCAGCCGCCATCGCAGCACTCTGCAGGCCCGAGCCCTATGATGTACCGCGCCTCGAGCCCCCCTCGGAATGACTCGCGGCCCGTGCACGACAATCGTATGCCGTCGCCCAAGTCAGCTTACCCGCAGCAGCACCCGCCGCCGTACTCACACAGTGACCAGGGTCCGATTGAGCAAGGCCCGCCGCCACCGCCGCCACCGCCACAGTCGTCCATGCCCCCCGAGGGCGGTATGCTGCGCGGCGGCCATGACCGCCCGCCATCGGTTGGTCCCAAGCGCATGCGCGAGTGGGAGGATGAGGCCTCGTCTGTCAAGAAGCCTGCTTCCGAGGAGGCCCGCGCACGCATGGACGATATCCGTCACCGCCGGCCGTCAACGCCACCGCACGACATTTACCGCCGCAACTCGTCCGAGGCTCGCCGGTACGACGACCAGCGCCGCATTGACGATATCCGCCGCTCCGAGGACCAGCAGCAGCAACGGCACGGCAACTCGGATGGCTACCACCCGTCCGATGCCGCGCACCACCCGCCCACCCACGGCCTGCCGCCTCTGCAGCAGAACAACCACAGTGCCCACGAGGGTCCTCTGTCGGGCCCTGACCCCAAGGACTACCCCCAGGAAGACCACAAGCCACGGCACCTTGACCAGCACGGCCCGCCGCCGCCGCCGGCACCCGTCTCCAACTCGAGCGGCCCAGCCAGTGGTGCTGCCAGTGGCGCTGCTAGCGGCGCAGCCAATGGCACGCCCGTTCTTGGCAACAGTAGCAACACCGCTCCATCCAGCACTGCGCCGCCTGCTTCTGCTGCCAACAGCAACGGCAACAGCAACGGCAGCGGTCCCAACAACAACAACGCCAGCAGTGTCAGCAACAACGAGCCTGAGCGTGCGGCGCGCAACGTCGAGGTTGACGATGACTATGATGATAGCGGCGAGGACGACAAGAAGGCCGTCAACGGCCCGTCGTCTGCCGGTCCTGGCGGCGCACCCAGCTCGGCCGGTCCCGCGTCTGCTTCGGGTGTCGATGCTAAGACGGCCACGCCTTCGAGCGCCGGTATCAACGGCATCATTGCCAAGACCGAGTCGTCATAACGTTGTAAAAATGGTGTCTCTTTTTCTTCCAGGGTTGTTATTTGAACGTGTTTATTAGCTTGTATTCTTCTTTTCGCTTCTTCGTTTCTTCACTTCTAAACTTCTCTACACTACCAACCTCTTCGTTTTCGTTTCCTTTGTCACTAGTATTTACTATTATTACTCCTGGGCGGTGAAACGGTGCTTTGCTTTTCTTTGCTATTTTTTATTGCTACTTTTATTCTTCGTCTTGCTGTTTCCCACTGCAAATGTTCATGTTTACAATGTTGTTTCTTGAGCCTCTCTACCCTTGATCACCTCTCGGGTATCGCGATGGCTGTTGTTCCATTCACTATTCGTCTAACAATTTAACTTTTTTTTTTACTCTTATCTGATCAACATTTACTCTGTGTCCGTGTCTGTGCCTGTCTGTCAATGCTGCAGATACCAATCTGCTATTCGTCAATTCAGTTTCATTTTTGAGTCTATCATCATCGATACGATGACTAATACCAGCCGTGATCGTGCCTTCTACAGGCCCTGTCGTTGTCGTGACATCATCCTATACACGTATTCATACGCGGCAAGAGCAAGGCCGGGTGCTCCTGTTTTGACGGATCTATGCTAATATATATTGTGCTGTTGTCACATGGCAGTCTTGTCTTTATGATCATCAACCACCAACCATTGAGATTATTCGTTTTTACAGCATAGACAATATCCATCACCATCAACATCATCATCAGAATGACCCAACATATCGCCGCTACGGGTGTCCGTCGGCCCATGCCCCAATTGGAATCGTACCACAATATCGCACGTACCCGCCGGTTGATTGCGCGCCGCCACGCCAGTCTCAACTATACCGACAACATGGACAGCTCGGATAGCAGTGATAGAAATCGCAATCGCAATCGCAATCGCGATCGAAATCAAAATCAAAATCAAAATCAAAATCAAAATCAAAATCAAAATCAAAATCAAAATCAAAATCAAAATCAAAATCAAAATCAAAATCAAAATCAAAATCGAAATAGGAATAGGTATAGGTATCTTTCGGATATCCCTATCAGACGCGGCTTGGCCCGCTCGTACCGTGACTCATTCAGCCACCCGCCCAGCCGCTCGCCCACCAACGACCTTGATCCGTCTCGACAGCCTTTGCGTCCGTGTATCCGCTGCGGATACGTGCAGAACAGACCCCAACGGACTCGAAATCAGAATCAATATCAGAGCCAGACAGGCATAAATGTACCTCCGCCGCCATACAGTTCAGTCGGGCCGCCGCCGCCGCCGCCGGCACCGTTCATGTCAACAATACTGAGACCAGCACTACGAACAGCATCGCGAACAGCACTGCGATCAGTACCGAGACCGTACTCGCCGCCGCTCACATATAGATCTCTGGTCTCACTACCTCCGCATCAGGTGGTTGTGCCTGTTTCTGGTCCGGGCAGGAATAGACGAACGCGCGAATTTGAGACGGTCTACATTGCACGACGGGCTCGCTAACTGGGCCTAGTGGTGTGTACACTAAGAGAGACGCGGAATTTTCAGCAGGCACGGACGAGTCTTGGAGAGTGGACCAATGCGGGCTGCCGACGGAAGATAGAGAACTAGTTCTGCAGGACGAGACGCTGTTGAGTGTTGGAAATGAGGTTTGCAGAAGTGTGACTGTATCAAGTATTCCAACTCGAGACGCCCAGATGGCATGTTGTCGAGCTGTCGTCATGACCATGGCCCGAACGTCACAACAGATGGCAGGTACCTTTGGTATAATAGTGTAAATAGCAAATATCACAATGCAACGTCTTTGGGTACCGAAACACATTATTCATTATCAAAGTATAAAAGTGATGTTATGAATAAATAAGATGAGAACGGAATAAAAGCAGAAAACAAACGCCATTAATGCTAAGATAGAATACCCATGAAACAGTCTTTGTGGACTTTAGTGTTTACTATGCAAACCGACCAGAGGGTCTCCATGGTTCTTGACCTGGAGGAGGCCGGGCATATGGAGGCGGCGGCTCATGTTGGAAGCTCGAGTCAAACGACCCGGCCGAGTGCACTGGAGACACGCTACGGTTCTGTGCAAACCGCGGGTCACCGTAGCCTCTTGCACCGTCACCGCCGCCATGATGGGATTGGTTAGATCCTACATGCGAGCCTTCATGATAGCCATTGCTTCCGCCGTAGTTGCTCCCCCCATAGTTGCTTCCGCCGCGATGAGAGGAATCCATGGGGTGCGGTGGCAGAGCCGCCATGTTGATATTCTCGGGCGGCTGCTGGTACTGCTGCTGCGGCGGCGGCGCATAGTACTTGCTGTTGCGCTGCTGCACGCCGCCGCCCCGTGCAATCGTGTTTCCGTTGAATCCGAACCATGCGCTCATGCGCGACGGCTGCATGGGCGGCGGCGGAATACCGTTGCGCGCCATGTCGTTGATCCGGCGCTGCTGCCGCCTGCGCCGGAAAAAGGACATGATGCAGCCCAGGATGGCGCCCAGCAGGATCACACCCACCACGACTGACACGGGAATCACAATGTCCAAGTTGTTTTTGATGGCCGAAACAATCTCCTTGCCCGCATCCACGTCCTCGCAGTGGCCATTGTCGCAGTGGCCACCGCCCTGGCACGGCGTGCCGTCCAAAAAGTTTTGGTCCATGGACAGGCACGTGGCGAAGCCAAACTCGGGCGACGCGCAGCTCAGCTGGCACCCCTGCGAGCTACACGCGTACGTGTCGTTGCCCGTCGTCAAGGAGCCCATGAGGGTCTTGCACTGCAGGTCGCGCGATGTGCACTGGCCGGACGCGCACGTCAAGCCCGAGCCCTGGCCAGTGATGGTGCATGAAGTGCCATCAGGCGATGTGACATCGGACGGGCACGCGGCCGTGGTGCCGGAGCACGTTTCGGCCGGGTCGCACGAGCCCGTGCTGGCGCGGCACACGGTGCCGGAGCTTGCGAGCTGGCACGACGTCGTGCAGCACTCGTCGTTGGATGGGTCGCACAGCGCATTCGTGGTGAATTTGCACGTCGTCGGGTCGCAGCACGAGTTATTGGTCGCGCTGCAGCCGGCGGTGCCGCCGCAGTCACACTCCTCGCCCTCCTCGACAATGCCGTTGCCACACTCGCTGCCGGTAATGGTGGTGACGTTTTTGTTGTTGGAGAGGCACGCCGATTTGACGCTGTTGCGGCCGAGCGCCGAGCACACATTGCCAATAGTGCAGTCGGAGAACTGCGTGATGCCGGTTGCCGTGCTCGGATTCATGATAAACTGGCCATTGGCATTGCAGTCGCTGGCGCTCAGAGGGCAGCACTGCTGCCTGGTAACGGTGCCGTCGCTGCAGGTCTGGGTCGTGCAGTCGTGCACGGCGCCAAAGGTGTGGCCGATCTCGTGCGCCATGACCTGCCACTCGGTGGACGTGCGGATCACGACGTTGGTGGCGGCAATGGTCTCGTTGGAGTTGCTGCTGTCTGTCTGCGAGCCGGGCACGCACAGCTGGCCAAGCCATGCCAGGCCGACGGCCGAGTCGGTCGCACACGTGCTTAGCAGCATCCAAAACGCATTGGTGTCATTGGTGGACTCGCCACGCCACCGGGAGAAGCGGTTGAGACGCTCGGTGATATCGAGACCGCTCGAGCACGCGGCATTCCAGGGCGTCGCCGAGGCTGACACGGCGGCATCCGACGGACAGCTGTTGTTTTGGATCACGAGGTTCTGGATACCCAGGGAGATTTTGAACTGCGCCTCGTAGACGCGCGACGCCGCGTTGACCTGGGCGATAATGTTGCTCGAGGCGTTGGAGCGCGAGGCAAAGGCGGCGGCATAGTTGCAGTCGGCAGCGACACCCATGAGGGCAACTTTGCGGGTAGTCGGGCAGCCGGTATCGTTGCCGATGGTACTGGCGAGATTGACACCGGCCGAGTTGCCGGTAGAGCTGCCGGTACCGTCAATCTGGCGTGCAAACAGCCAGTTGTCCTGCTCGTCCTTGTCTAGGTCAATGTCCAAGCCCGAGTAGATGGGGTGCGAATCGTCGCGGTTAAAGACGAGTCCGTCGGACGAGCACGACGAGCGGACGCCTAGGCTTTCTAGAGTGTCAAATCCTTCCAGACTGCGGCGTAGCTCGCTCTGCAGAGCCTCGTCGGGCATAACATCCGAGTCACGCCAGACGACCATGGTGTCGTCTTCTGTCTCGGCGAATCCAGGGATGACCAGAGGGTCGCCGTTGACGCGGGTATCGCGGAAGTGACGGACAGTCTGGATATGGTGGTGGTCACCACCGAGGTGGAAGGCGCCTTCAAAGACAGGGTGCAAGCCGTCCTCGTGGACATAGACACTGGCCCAGCCAGCGTTGACCCATGTGTTGAGTGTCTCGTTTGTGCCCATATCCTTGACAAAAGCATCGCCCATGTATACACGGTGGTCGTCGCGGTTGATGAGCTCGTGCACGACAGAGCCGTCGTCGTTGATATGGTGAATGACGGCATCATCGGCAAGAATATCGTGGTTGGGCTGCAGGCGGAGACGAACATTAAGAGACCGGCCCGTCTCTTGCTCCTTCAAGATGAAAGAAAGCTGAAAGACAGAGTGCGCATGAACGCGGTGGTCGGGTGTGTGGAGGACGGGGTTCTGCAGGCGAGCGATGGCGCGGAGCGGGTTGCGCGGTCTAGAGTCGGCAGCGGCTGTGCCGAATATAGAAAATATAGCAAGTACAGAAAATATAGAGATAAAAGAGAACAGAGAGTATATAAGTGAGACTCCCGAGGGCCGGGGCCCAGGAGGGCGCATCGTGGACTGTCGGGTTGGCGGTCGCTAGCGACTAGCAGAGGTTATCAACAGGTTGGATGACAGCGATAGTGAAAGCGGGAAAGCAATGAAAGCAGCGAAGACAATGAAAGCAGCAAAAGCAATGAACGCAATAGCGACAGTAAAAGCAACAGCGACGATGATCAGATGCACGATAGGAGTGGTATGAAGTGGCGAGGGTCCAATGTCGAGAGTATATCAACGTGGGTAAGGTGAGAATAGAAGATGGTGACAGGAATGAAAAACTGGTGACAGCGACGAGGTGAGATTGTGTGAGATGAGTAGGAATGGATGATCAATCAAATCAAAAGCCTCGAGATGGAGGTTGGAACCGACACTGTCAGTAATGTCAATATGCGACGATGCCGATGTTGTCGACAAAATAAAGATAAAGTTGAAAAGTCAAAAGTTAAAAGAAGATTAGACTCGCTTCTGAAACCTTGCAAACGGTCGTCTAACGTGCATGCGGCAATCAAAACAACAAATAGATAATAGATTGGCCCAGCTATATACTGCGTTTTACGTATCCAAGGGGGCTGTCTGACAAAGCTGCTCCCTCTTCTCTTGGCATGCTGGGCACTTGCGTTGCCTGCAGGAGTCGAGCACGAAAGTGTACAAGTGGGCGCAGCCAGTGGTTGTCTCCGTTAAGTCCAGATGATTGATGAAGAAGAGGCGTGAGCTAAACGAAGTGAATGATAATGATGAAAGAATCCAAGAAACCCAAGAACCCCAAGAAACCCGAGAAATCCAAGAAACGAAAAAGAAAAAAGAAAAAAAGAAAAAGGGAAAAAAGAAAACAACGATGATCAACAAAGAAGAAGAGGATGACAACCAACAGCAAGTCACCAACAGCCGAATACAGACATGGCAGAGGATAGAAGATGCACAAGATCAAGGCACAAAGTGCACATTAATAGAATATAATTTAGAAATAGAGAGTACAAACACAAACACAAACACAAGACTCGATGAGCCGAGCCAGGAAACCGGGACGCCTCTGTCCGGCACTGCCATCTGCCACTCTGTAACTTTTAATACGCCTTGGAATCTTGGTGTTGTCTTGTCGTCTTGTCGTCTTGTCGTCTACGACCTGATCACTGGAGTCGTCCGATCGTTGCGGAGTTTGCTTCTGCCTATATCCTATCATCGTGTAGAGTATAGAAAATATAGAGAATGGAGAATTAAAATATAGTAAAAAAAAAAACAGAAAAACCCTGAAAGAACTAGATGCATGCTTGCGCCACGATGTTGACGTTGTCTTGTATTAATAATGCTCGGGTTGGAATACAGTTAGACTTTTAAAGTTGTTAAAGTTGTTTAGAGATTGTCCGGTAGTGTAGATTCGATAAAAGTGGCTTTAGTAAGAAAAAAAAAGATACCAAATACGAGCTTCGTAATGGTCTTGGTAGCAGAAGCCGCGCAATCCTGCCAAGACCAGAGATCGGGTAGATATACGACGGGAATGGAGGAAAAGAGATGAGAAATGGAAATGAAAGTAAAAATGAAAAGTGAGATGAGAAAAATGGAAGCCTATGGTACATTTACATTCATACATTTTATATAGTAGGCAATGCGCTTCGCTAAAGATACTATATTCCTTCAGTGCCATGCTCCATACGTGTTTTAAACGCTCGCTAACGGCCACACAGGGTATACACGTTTCATCTGTAAATATAAATGTAAATCGACTGGACTTAATTTTATCACACGCACACCAGGTTGTCCTGCTGTCTACTTCTATCTGCTTTGCCTTGTCAGCTCCCGAAACTTCAACGTCCAACGACTTTGCAGACATATCTTCACAAATGCGAATCCCCTCTGTGTGTCCAGCACCATCGATGCCGTCGCCATTAAACATTGAATCCGCCTCTTCCAGAGTCAACCCCTTTGTCTCGACAAAGCAGAAACAGATAACAACACACACCAGCGCATCCCGGGCGGCATTGAGGGCATAGTATTCCCAGCCAATACTGCCATTGGCAAACAGCGTCATGTACTGGTTGAGGAAGCCAAAGGCATAAAAGACCATCTGCCCTTGGCGATGCCCTTGGCGCGCTGCGTGTAGTTGAGGATCTCGATAGGGTGGACAAAGGCGAGCGGGTTCAATGCAAACGCATTTGCGCCCGAGAAGAGGTCGAGCATGACAATGTTGGCAACGGCACACAGGAAGCAAAATACTTTGATGCCAATGTTGATGACCATCTGGGTGTGTACGTCGTCCATTCCCGCACCTTCAAACATGAGGCCAGAGTATAAACTAAACTTGGCATAGATTTGCACAGCTAGATGACGTAGATAGGGTAGTGAGTATCGGCACTGCCAGATGAGATAGTCTCGGGCTGGAATCAAATGTCACCCGGGCGCTGGGCCGCCAATAGGATGCATGATAGACGAGCTGGCGACAGGTGAGTTAAACCCGGACCGGGGCACATAGTCACTCTGGTGTTTGGTCACCGATAACATGGCAGACGAGCCCCCGGCTGCAGCAGAGACCACAAGATTTTGCACGATGGCTTGGCATAGCCGTCCACCGCAATGACCCTCGTGGGTGTCACGACAAAGTCACAGACCGTGTCAAACTGCTCCGGGTACAGCTCTTCGTCCAAAACCTGGCAGTCGTGCACCACCCCCACCGCTGTCGCACCAGAAGCCCCGGCTTCCAGAGCGGTTATCCTCTTGCGAATATCATCTGAGACATCACAGATGGTAGTTGTGGGATTGTTTTTCATTGTCATGAATATGAATGAGGCAAGACAGGCCCGGGATGTTGTGCTTAGATAGGATAATGACCCTGGCATAGAGATAAGAGGCTCATAGAGGCAAGTAAGTAACAGTTGGCACACGTAATCGAACTATGTAGACATGCTTCACTATGTACTCTACTTCAACATAGACTGATATAAATCAGGGCATTAGAATAGCAAGGGGATATAGGCATGCATAAGATAATATCATATGAGACAATAAATGTGAATTAACAAGCTAGCATAAAACGCATTCAACATGTAAAGTAAAATATAGGACGTTGGGGGGGCGTAAAGGGGTAATAGGTAAAGACCACAAGGAAAGCAGGCGAGGTGAGAAATGAGAACGAGGAGTGAAAAATAAGAAAAGGAAGACAAAAGACAAGGCAAAATTACAAACACATTGATATATCAATAAATCAACCCCCAACAGTCGACAATATCAACAGCGAAAGCAAATTTGATCTTGATGGTGTTATCCTGTATTTTGATTTCTGTTGTTTTTTGTTTTTGTTTTTTGTTTTGTTTGTTTACTTCTTCTTGCCCTCGTGAGCGACAGAGATGATCTTCTCAACGACGCTGGGGTCGGACAGGGTGGTAATGTCGCCAAGCTGGTCCTCCTCGCCAGCCAGGATCTTGCGCAGAATACGGCGCATGATCTTGCCGGACCGAGTCTTGGGAAGATCGGGCACGATAAAGACAGCCTTGGGTGCCGCAAAGGGACCAATGCTCTTGCGCACCTGCAGGATCAGCTCCTTGCGCAGCGCATCCGTGGCATCGGCGGGGTTCTTGAGCGCAACAAAGGCGTTCACGGCCTGGCCAGTCAGCTCGTCAGCAACACCGACGACGGCAGACTCGGCAACAGAGTGGTGCTCAATGAGGGCAGCCTCAATCTCAGCAGTCGACAGACGGTGACCGCTGACGTTGACGACATCGTCGACACGGCCACGGATCCAGTAGAAGCCCTCGTGGTCACGGCCGGCGCCGTCACCCGTGAAGTAGTAGCCCTTGTACACGTTGAGGTATGTGTCCAGGTAGCGCTTGTGCGAGCCCCAGACGGTGCGAGCCATGCTAGGCCATGCCTGGCGGAATGCCAGCACACCCTCGACATCGTTGCCCGAAATCTCGGCACCGCTGACGGGGTCGATAATGGCAGGGTCAATACCAAAGAACGGCAGCGAGGCCGAGCCGGGCTTGGTGGGGGTCACACCGGCAAGGGGAGTGATCACGTTGGAGCCTGTCTCTGTCTGCCAGTATGTGTCCACAACCTGGGCCTCCTCCTTGCCAACAACCTCAAAGTACCACTTCCACACCTCGGCAGCAATCGGCTCGCCGACAGAGCCCAGAACACGCAGGTGCTTCATATCGTGCTTGACGTAGTGGTCGCCAGCACGCTTCAGCAGACGCAGAGCTGTCGGTGCAACGTAAAACTGTGTGACCTTGTGCTTGTCGATAATGTCCCAGTAGCGCGAGAAGTCGGGGTAGGCCGGTGTGCCCTCAAACACAACAGTGGCAACACCCAACAGCAGCGGGGCGTACACAACGTATGTGTGGCCGGTAATCCAGCCGACGTCACCACCACAGAAGTAACGGTCGCCATCGTGAATGTCAAAGACATACTTGCCAGTGGCGGCTGCGCCGACCAGGTAGCCACCCGTCGTGTGCATGACACCCTTGGGCTTGCCGGTCGAGCCGGAGGTGTACAGCAGGAACAGGGGGTCCTCCGAGTTCATGGGCTCGGGGGCAATGTACGAAGGCCACTTGTCGACCTCCTCGTGCCACCACAGATCACGGCCCTCAGTCCAAGGAATCTCGGAGCCAGTGCGCTTGTAGACGAGCACGTGGCGCACATCGGGGCACTGCTTCAGCGCATCGTCGACAATCTTCTTGGTGCCAATCAGCTTGCCACCGCGCTTGCCCTCGTCCGTGGTAATGACGACCTTGCACTCGGCGTCCAGGACACGGTCGCGCAGCGAGTCCGACGAGAAACCAGCAAACACGACAGAGTGCACGGCACCGATACGGGTAATGGCCAAGAAGGCAATAACGGCCTCGGGAATCATGGGCAGGTAGATGGCGACAGTATCGCCCTTCTTGACACCCATCTGCTTCAGAGCGTATGCGGTCTTGCACACCTCGCGCAGAAGCTCGCCATACGTCAGGGTACGGCCATCACTGGGCTCGTCGGCCTCGTAGATGATGGCAACCTTGTTGGGGTCCTTAAAGGCATGGCGATCGACACAGTTGTAGGAGGCATTCAGCTGGCCCTCGAGGAACCAGGCGATATCGCCGTTCTCCAGAGAGCCGCTCTTGACAGTCTGGAAATCACGCTGCCAGGTGAGCAGCTCGCGTGCTTGGCGGCCCCAGAACTTCTCGGGCTCCTTGATGGACTCTTCGTAGAGCTTCTGGTACTCCTCAATGCCTTTTTGGAAATGTTAGCACGGTTACACTATTAACTTTCCGGCATTTACGGCCCGAAGGATCGGAGTGCCTGAAAGTCCTACGGACTAAGACAGGGCTGCGTGGGGGAAGTGATAAGAGAACGGCAGTGCTGGTCACAAGATGCAATTACAGCAAGTGAGATCAACTAGGAGTGTGGAGATCAGGGAATGGGCAGGGGCAGTAAAGTGAGAGGTGAAGCGGGCGCGGGCGAGACCCGGCCATGTTGAGTTGCATGGCGCAAAAGTGCAAAGGCGCAAAGGGCAAGTGATTAAGGGAGTAAAGGAGCAAGCAGTGTGGAGAGAGAGGCCACTTACTACCAATATGCGGCTTTGATGGGTGCTCTGCGGTTCCGCCAGTTAGCTTAAAATTTTCTAGAGCCAGTTTGCAATCTGCTGTTGCTTATTCGCTTTTGTTGGTGTTCCTCTGGCCCAGCTGTGGCGCCGGTGTCGCATTGTCCATTGAGTGTTATTCCCGCTCGGTGGAAGTCCTGACGAAGCCAAGACGAAGCCAGAGACAACACATCGTGACTCTTGCTGCCGGCTTTTGCTTTAAATTTGCAAACTGGAGATCCAGTAGCCAAAGAAAAGCCTCAAAACCAGAGCTAGAGCTTGGCTTTTGATATGCAGTCTCCAATACGGCAGACAAAAGGTAGAAAGGCAAAGGGCCAATGCGGATGGACAACCGCCAACGGACCCCTCTTTTCGAATTACCCTATTGGTAATCGTAATACTTTGGAAGCACTCAAGCAACCGGGGTCCAGAAGGCGCAGAGCGAAGGAGCCAGAGGAGCTCCGAAGCGACTCAATGAACACAACAAAACAGGTGAGTAAACGTAAGATAAAACATACTGGCAAGCATCTTCTCCGGTGGGTCTAAAGTGTCGGGGGAAAAGCGTTGAGTTAGCGAATTTGGCGCGAACAGAATAAATGGGAACACCAATAAAATAGAAAATAAAGTAGAAGCTCCTGACCCAACAAAATTCTCAGGATCAACGAAAGGAGGAGCAATTGCTACTGCTCCTTCACGAGCTAACCGAGATTGCGAGAAACCGCGTTTTGCTTGGGACGCGCGAGAATAAATCAAAGAAAACAGAGAGGTCCAACTTACGGAAAGTGTCGACCTCGTGGGCCTCGGCCACAACGGGCACCTTGGGGGGCGATGTAGTCATCGTGGGAAATGAGAAAGGTCGAGTCGCAGAGCGTGCGCTTTGCTGAGCTGGCGGGTGCTAAGACTATCGGCCGAAGAAAGTAAGCTATACACGATGTTAGAACTGAGCGCAAGAAGTTGTACAGGGCCGTCCAGATTCGTCCAGATTTGTCCAGATTTGTCCAGAGTAGTTCTGTCCTGAGCAAGCTCTTACATGTCGCAGGAGACAGCACGAGCTGAGTGTGTTGTTGTGTTGCTGCGCAGAGTATTTATGTGGTGGGGTAACTGATTGAGATCAGCCTTGCCAGGTTGCGATGAGACTGAAATCAAGCTGAGGTGAAGAGGAGGTGAGGTAGATGCAGAGGTATATGTAGAGGTGGGAGAGAAGATGAGAAGAATAATCAAAACAAGAAGAGAAAGATGAAAGAGAGAAAGAAAGGAGAAGAGAAGAAGAAAGGAAAGGAGAAATACCGGTAGAGTGGGCAAGAAGCCGTTATTAAGTCAACTGCGGTCAGCGGGAGAGGAGGTGACGAGGAGGAGGAGGGTGTAGAGTAATACTCTGTATAGTAGAAGTAGAGCTAGGGACTTTTAGAGCTAGGGCCGAAGGGGGTGAAAGGAGTAGGATCTTCTGGCTCTAGTATGGGTGTACAAGAGCACAAGAGCAGGACTGGGCTGGACTGCTTAGACTGGCTGGAGTAAATGGTCAGCGGGAGAAACAAAGCAGACGACTGGACCGAGCCAGGGGAGGTGTCTAGATGATGATGGATGGGGAGCTCTGGCGGACCTCCACTTGGGTAGCTGGTAGCTAATTGTGCTAGCGACTAGTCAATATAGTGCGCGTGAGTCTCCAGTTGCAGGTACAGGTATGGAGAATGCTAAGTGTACACCACTGTCCACAGTACTTGCAGTGTGTGCTTTGTACATACGTAAATGTATTAAAGTTGGTGTGACTTGCCGCAAGTGGTATAAACGGACAGGGTGCAGAGAGTGTTATTACTCAGTAGGATCAGTTGAAGGATTGAGGAAAGTGGACGAAGTTAGCGCGGGGATGGTGTGAGATACACGGTCGAAGTAGTGAGCAGTGCTGAGATCAGAGTAAGATGCGTCGTACAGCATCACAGTAGCATAACAATTTTACAGTGAGCCTAAAAGATTGCACAGTATGGTCAAAGAATAAAATTAAAATAGAGCAACTAGCTGGGCAGTTTCTTGCTTCTGGTTAACAGACATACAGCGGTTAGCGGGATAGAAGGGAGCTGGCGGAGTAGGGGAAGAGGTAACACGGGGGAATGGGGAATGGGGGAGGCAAAGACGGGATAGTAACATCAAGAGGTCAAGGTCATGTGTGGTCGACAGGATTGATAGTATGGGGAGAATCCGGAGAGGGCAAGACAAGACAGCCAAGCTGGGGTTGAACTCTGGGCACGAGCCAAGTGTGGAGGGACAGACCTGGAGTAGAGAGAATTAGAGAGTAAGGACGAGGACAGAGAGGTGCCGGTGTGCAGGCAATACTCCGTAGAAAGAGGTGAGGTATTGGCGGGTGATGCAATTCGATAACAGTTGGGATGAATGGATGGATGGACGGAAGGCGAGCTGTTGGTCGGATGTAGCGGTACTTTACCATGGCGATCATCTCCAGCCGCGACGTCTTTGGAATGACCTCTACTTGCTTATCCTTTGGGAGTCTTTTTTGTTTGCTCTGCCGATGCTGTCTACCCTCACATATTTTGCTTTAGATGGGCACCTTTTGAAGCCCTTCCTGTCGACTTTGTCAGTATCTCGTCTGTGGCGATAAACTGCGCTCGTCAGCATGTTCTGCCATCTTGGATTTGATGTCTCTTTTTGACATTGCATCTGCCTAATCCAACCAGTGTCGCAACAGTGCCGCATAAGGACAAAGAAGTACCTGTACCCCAACTGCCTTGGCTTGGCCGATTGTTGATTCCGTCCGCCCGACGTCGTTTTGGAGTTGGCTTTGTAGTCAGGTCGGCTGTCTGCCCAAATAGAATTAGTCTCCAAAGATTCAATTAAAAAAAGACAAAGGGCTTAGTTCTGTGCATAACCGGCCACTGCGGGAACGCGGCCGTGGACTAAGAGATCTGGGGTGAAGTTGTGGCTGTGGCTGACTTGGCCCATCATACGTTGCGGGGGAGGGGAAGCTGGAGAGGGAAGTCGGGGTCAGCATGTCAGCAAGTCAAGACGTCCAGACAGACGTCCAGAAATTGCGAGAATGTCCAGTCGCGCCTTCTATATTTGCAATTGTATTATGTGCTTCTTCCATTCCGAAAACCCCTATATCGTGGAAAGACGCTCCTTCTGTTTTTATATTCTATTTCTGTCCAAAACGTGTGTTGCTTGGTCGCTCCTTCCGTTCCTTGCCCTCCTGTCTCGCGGTCTTGCCTATTCCAAATGCTGACGCACTACCACGTGCCTTGTTATATCCAACGACATCTAATAATATCTGATTATAATAGCTCGCCGGTAAAATACACTCAGCCCATGACCCATGCTACGTTGATATACGTTGCATATTACCACATCAATAAGGAACAAGATCCTACTCTCTCACTTCTAGTACAATCTTTTTTTTTCAGATAAATTTCGCATACCTGCTCAGAAGCATGCAAAGACCATATGCAGGCGTAAGGAGAGCACGGCGACAGGGGCCTTCTCGGCGCTTCATCCCGCGGACGGGAGACAGGATAAAGCGAAGCGATATTGTAGATGTTACAGAATCTCCTTGATAATTTGAGCGAGCGTGCTTTTCAATATCAGCGTTGCAGCGGGTCTCAAGCTGCCATACTGTATGCTCCCGTATGCATGAGCTCGGTGTGTTTCTTTTCCTTCCTTTCCCCCAGAACTCTAGAGGCAAAGAGGGAAGGCGCCGACAGGGTTGACTTTGACCCAGGCGCAACCCCGCACTCTTCAATTGCGACAGCGGCAGCATGCCAATGCTCTTGTGCCTAAAGCATGAAAAGAGGCAAAGACGGCAGCGCATAAGAATTACTTGTAGTTGGAATTTTCCACGCAATGAATGTGTGCTTAACTAGAAGCTAACCTCTATAACTGATCCTGTAGGGTGTTTGTTGGGGAGTTCTCAAGTCAAGTATATCACATTCCTTTGGCGCATTTTAAACCTTGTACCTGCGCAAATATATAATGGGATATTTCTCTAAATTCACTCTATCGCTCCTTCTTTTGCAGTGTCAGACATATATTCATGAAGGTGTGTAATACAATGTAACGAGCATCGAGCATCGAGCATTGAGCATCGAGCATCATGATACAAGCTCACAAGTGTCTCGTGTAACACCCACAGCCCCCATTTTTAACAGCCGGCTCAACTCGTCGCATGGTCTCACGCTGTTTTATCTATTTTATTTTCGATTAAAATTAATTTGCACATCTGAGTCTCTTTTTCTATTTGCCTCTTTTCCCCAGCAATATTTCCTCTTCTACATCGTCCCCTATTCTTAATTTTCTATTTCTATGCTTCGATTATCCTCTAAATTATGTCATTATTGTCTAATATACTGGTACCTATTCTTTATATTTTCCTGTAAGATACATATCCAATCCACTGTGGTAATTACTGCGTGGTTTAAACTCGAGATACAGTGTACTCCTGTCCCCTTTGTGGCCCCCATAAATCGATACTTATTTCTCGGTTGTTGTTCTCTCGTTCTGTTGTTCTTTCCCTTCCATGTTGTTCTAAAAGGCAAGACTTATTCTATTTCCAGATCTTCCCTGCAGCTAAAACTCCGTCAACACGCCACCTTTTACTCTTCCACTCACTTTCTGCCGCGCTTAGATATGTTGTAAGGTATCTTATATGAAGGATTTACTGAGTACGAATACAGGAGCTGTTGTAAGCCAAGTTCTTGTACATATGCTACATGTTACATGTTTACATTCACACCTTCTACCCCCACTACCAAAGTAGTTAAAAAAAATACCTACAAAGGAAATAACAAGAGCTTGGCTTTAAATGCAATAACATTGTGACTATTCCTCGTGGCTGTTGTCACTGATGGGTGAACGGAGGATCAGACGAAGACACACAGATGCAGTTAAGATTAGATTTGACGAATATTGTTGACAAAGATACCAAAATGGCCTGATGTTCCTGAACCCACACTGCAATAGGAGGATCACATAGCTTGCAAATAGAGTGTATAGGCCTTTACGGGGACGAACACAATTCCCGAAATATGATAGATGAGCAAGATGAGCAACAAAGAATCATGGCAACATAATAACATCTTCGCTACGTAAACCAAAAGATGGAATGTCCCTTGTCCCGACTATTATGGGATGTTCATAAGCTAGTCTGATTGGGAAAGTGTGATATTGTGGAAGTGATGCACTCCGTTCCCGGCGTCACGCAGGTGCAAAGGTTGGGAACCTATGGAAGATGGCAGCCCAAGATGTTACGAAAAACCCAGGTAAAAAACCAAGAGTCACCTCCGTATGCGGATCAGCAAAAATTGTTTGGTGTGAATGAATATGGAGCATGTATGCAGACAAGACGTGGGAAAAGCTCAAGGATGGAAAGAATAACCAAAAAGAAACAAGATACATCGCGGACATGAACACAGCTTATCATTGCTAGCTTGGCCGGAATTCCCCAAACAGGAAGTTTCAAAACTCTTACATCGAGAACACAACGACAGAAGCATAATGGCGACGCGAACGGCGAATCGCGAGCGGTAGTGCAGTGATTGGCATTGATATTTGATATTTGAAATCGAAAATACTCTGCGAGTCCTAGGAGACGGGAGAGAGCCGATAGCAACGGCTCCGTGTGAGCATCGGCTACCATTGTTGAGAGCCGCATTACAGAGAGGCACGAACATGTTCGTAGATGGACACAGTGAGACAACCGATAGTGAGACGTACTTGTAAGGCTGCCGCACGTCCGCCCGAGAATAGAGACATCAAGGGGTAATGATTAAAGTATTTTTATTTCTCGGGTGAACCACGTTTCTTGCCTGCAAAAGGACGTAGCAGATAGTCAATATTCTCCTAATTGTGAATAAATAATGAGATACGCAAAAGGGAGTGAGCTGTTGGCAGCGGATCTTCATTAGCTTTTTCCACAGGGGATATTCCACTAGATGCATGACGCAGTTAGTGTAGGACTTTTGGGATTTTGAGACTATGCCTTCCTTTACCGCACGACACCCGAGAGCCGAACAATGAAATGAAATGACTATGGAGCATGATAGAATAATACGTTATTTAGAGGCATAAAGAGAAAAGGATTGATGAGACTAAAGAGAGCCTCCTGAACGGAAGGCGGCAACTATTGGCTGAGGTTGAAGTCGGAACCGAAGTGTAAATGGCAATGGTGGCAAAGATATCAAGGAAGAGTAGCAATAAGAAGCAAAAAATAAAAATAAAAGTACATGAGGCCATGCAGGAACTGAAGCGCAGACTCATGACTACTGTTTCATGATAAACGAGGTTAACCTTTCAAGAATCCGACACGCGAGCCAACACTCCTAATCGTCAACATCCCCTTTGGGATTTCTTGCTTCATACGTTGTAGAAACCGAACCGAGTATATCTACACGATACCCGTTCTCCCGTTGATCTTGATCGGCTCAAGGATATGACTGCCGATATAGGAGGACCGAGATTGAAATTGATGATACTTGGTATTGATTAACTTCAAGACTCGACAGCTGCAATGCAAAGAAGCAAAGTGTGAGGCCATGGTATTAGTAGCCAAGTCCGCAACATTGACCAGCATCCAACCATCTTTGACTCCGGGATAGGATGCCTTGCTCTGAAGGGTTTTGCATGATTCATAACACCCTCTGCCGATAATAGGCGGTTGATGCCGAGTATTGGCAGGGTTCACAGGATGCGTCATAGTCCTTGAACAGGAACAAGATTGAGCCCCCCCCTCTAAACGACAAGGCTGTTGGTGTCCTTCCAGGCTCGGCATAGGAGACGGATAGAACATCTGAATCAAGACAAGCTCAATGCTCGAGTCCATACAGAGTGGAAGCTTGGTCTTCAATGTAAGTATATGTGTAGAGTACAAAGTACAGGCTACAGACTACTCCAGCCAGGGACAACACATCCCCGACCTCGCTCCTTCATTTGTGGTGTCACTTATTACGCACACGCGGGCTGCTATCGTGCATTGGCTAGCAGTGTAAGATCTTATCTGAACCGATTTGATGTGCTGATGTACTCTTATATTGATATACTGATATGCTGATGTAATTGATGCCGATAAAATGTCCATAACGCCCCTATACAAAATCTAACGTAAAATACATGACAAAACAAATAGATGCAAATAGTACAACAAATCATTCGAGCATGAGCCGCGTCTAAGCCTTGAGTCTTGGGCCTTGAGCCGTCTGCAGATTCGACAAAAACACAGTGACCGATTTTGCAGTCGCGTCGACGTCTGAGATTGGGTGATGCCAGGCGGCAGGCCGAGCTTAGTGTAGTTGCAGAAATGGTAGATGTGTGTATCCTTGTCATATTTCCTTTTACTAGTCGCCGTGAGCATCTCTCCACCTCTCATTGCCACCTACATGTCCATGCTCATCAGGTACATTTCGAATACCCGCATAAACTTGGCAACAAAGGCCTCAAGGTGGAAGATGACCTTGGTGCCCGTCTTGATGCGGTGCTCGTAAAAGGCCGACCAACGGATCACCTCAGGCTTCAGGTCGTCGTCAATCAGTGCCACCAGCTTGAAAGTCAACGTCCGCAAGATTGTTGTGGCCGGGATACAGTGTGTCAGCAGGTCGTACAGCTTGGCCCGTACTTGCAGGATCCGTGCCGGTGTGTGCTCGTCCATAATCTCCTTGGCCACATGGCCAATCAACGCCTCCCAATCCGGTGGTGGAATCGGTGTGTTGTCGCCTACTTTCTCACTATGAAACGTTAGTATTTGACCAGGCTAGGTGTGGTGTGAAGAACGAGACTGCCTACTTTTGAGCATGCACGGCCTCGTACATCAGCAGGGCGCGACGCAGATTGCGGCCACTGTTTTCGGCAATACGCTGGTGCAGCACGGGCAGGGCCGGCCAGCCCTCGCGCTTGGCCGAGACCGACAGAACCTGACAAATCTCCTCGTGCGTTGGTGCTGCAACGCGCACCAGCAGTGTCCGCGACCGGATGGGCGCGATGATATTGGCCGTCGAGTTGGCTAGCAGGATCAGTCGCAGGTTGGGCGAGTACTTTTCCATTGTGCGACGGAGTGCTGCCTGGGCATCACGTGTCAAGTGATCCGCCTCATTGATGACGACGACCTTGAACCGCTGGCGCGCCGACTGGTCAACCTGCTGCGTCTGGGCGACCTCTTTGAGCAAATCCTGCACGACGACACGGTCGTAGGTGCCGACATCGGATGGCGTGATTTCGAGGTGGTAGTTGGACGCGACAATGTTGAATTCGAGCTTGCGGTTGCTAGTAGTCTGGAAGACACGTGCATCGATCTTGATCTTTTCCACGCCGGGGCCGTATAGCTCCTTGAGCGTGGCCACAATCCGTGTCTTTTTGCCGGCACCCGAGGGGCCGTACACGAGCAAATGTGGGAAGTCGCCGCTTTGTGCCTAAACTGTTAGTTGCATGTCTGAAGAAGGGAGCTGAAAAGGAAGCTTGAAAGCCACCTACCAGAGATCGTAACCGGTCTGTGAGGTCTGGGTGGTAGGTCAGGGTGTCTAGGGACCGTGGCCGGTGCTTGTCGACGATGAGCGCCATTGTGTGAGAATTATGGGGGTTTTGTTGTTTTAGGAGTATAGTTCGGTCAGTTAGTGTCGTAAAAAAGTATGCAATCGTGAAGTGGTCGTGGATCGTAGAGGTGGTGAGCAAGATGCAGAATATCAGGGTCGTCGTTGAGAGAGGTTGAATGCCCACTTTACACGGCGAGCTCTACGTGATGCTCCCCAACGTGAAAAGTAGACGCGTCGCGGTGGACTGCTCTGGAGAGAACCACTTTACGCGGTATTGGTCCGTGCACGAGCGAGTGCCAGGTCATGTGAGGATAAGATGTTGTCAAGCTGATAACTGTCAGGTGGAAGGTCACATGTATATTTAATTGACCCCGCTTTTATTTTCTGTTTTTCAAAGACAAAAATTACAACAGGGGTCCACAATTTAAACCACGATTATGCACCAAAGCTGCACCCTGCACGTGATCCATTAGGGTTCCCCCTCCATCTAAGCCAAAGGGACCAATAAGGTGGCCGGCCCTAGGTGGGTCATTTTTTTGCATTCGACTTTTTTTTCGCTCCGCCCCATATGGAAAGTTTTCCAGTACGTCCTCTGGCTTGATGTCTTCCTTCCCCCCCCCGATTTGATCGAGAGACTTCCTTTTCGACAACCCATCAACAACCACCGACCAACACCCAAGTCGCCAAAATGTGAGTGACTACGACGCTCATTCTATCGCATCGACGACGGTTATTGCTCCGACGGGATTGCATTTGTTCTATTCTGGTTATCTGTTCCAATCGGTTTCGACGACGCTGCGGATTTATATCGATTCGAGATTTTGCGATTTGATATTGACAAAACTTGGACGACGAAGACAACATCTGCATCCCAGACGAGCAACAGCCATCGAATCGATCTATTCATGTGTCGTACCCAACTAACAATGCCAGGTCTCACCGCAAGTACGAGGCCCCTCGCCACGGTTCGCTCGCTTACCTTCCCCGGTACGAAATATCCTCCCCTCCTCTCGAGTCCAATCCGACGACGACAACTCTTCTCGACGAGCCCTAGTCATGGACAGCAGCAATGCGGCAAGTATGGTGAACTAACAATATGCAGGAAGCGGAGTGCCAGCCACCGCGGCCGTGTCAAGTCGTAAGTGAATGCAGAAATATGAAGGAATTTTCTGATGGTCCACCCCAGACTTCTCGAGAGAAAAGACTTCAACTAACCACTTCTTTCACAGCTTCCCCAAGGATGACCCCAAGAAGTCTGTCCACCTGACTGCCGCCCTCGGCTACAAGGCTGGTATGACCACGATCGTTCGCGACCTCGACCGTCCCGGTGCCAAGTCGCACAAGAAGGAGGTCGTTGAGGCCGTTTCCATTATTGATACCCCACCTGTGCGTACGACGCAGCCCGCTTGGGTGCAATTTCTTCAAAAGGCTCATTCGCTTTTTGGGAATGTTCCAATGGCTAACATTGTTTTCTTAAACAGATGATCGTCGTGGGCCTTGTCGGCTACATTGAGACTCCCCGCGGTCTGCGGTCCCTGACCACCGTCTGGGCTGAGCATCTCGGTGATGAGCTGAAGCGCCGCTTCTACAAGAACTGGTACAAGAGCAAGAAGAAGGCTTTCACCAAGTACGCCAAGAAGCACTCCGAGAACAAGGGTGCCTCGATCACCCGCGAGCTGGCCCGCATCCAGAAGTACTGCACCGTCGTCCGTGTCCTCGCCCACACCCAGATCCGCAAGACTCCCCTGAAGCAGAAGAAGGCTCACCTGATGGAGATCCAGGTCAACGGTGGTTCCATCGCCGACAAGATCGCTTTCGGCCAGGGTCTGTTCGAGAAGCCCGTGTCCATCGACACCATCTTCGAGCAGGATGAGGTTATCGACGTCATTGCCGTCACCAAGGGTCACGGTTTCACCGGTGTCACCGCCCGCTGGGGCACCAAGAAGCTGCCTCGCAAGACCCACAAGGGTCTGCGTAAGGTCGCCTGTATCGGTGCTTGGCACCCTGCCCACGTCCAGTGGACTGTTGCCCGTGCCGGTCAGGACGGTTACCACCACCGTACCTCTGTCAACCACAAGATCTACCGTGTTGGCAAGGCCGGTGCTGAGGACAACGGTTCCACCGATGCCGATATCACCAAGAAGACCATCACTCCGTATGTTCCACTAACACTGTATTCAACTAACAAGATAAATGCTAACAAAACAGCCTCGGTGGCTTCGTCCGCTACGGTGAGATCAACAACGACTTCGTCATGGTCAAGGGCTCCATCCCCGGTGTCAAGAAGCGGGTTGTTACCCTGCGCAAGTCCCTGTTCACCCACACCTCGCGCAAGGCACTGGAGAAGGTCACCCTCAAGTGGATCGACACCTCTTCCGAGTTCGGTCACGGTGCTTTCCAGACTGCCGCCGAGAAGGCTACTTTCCAGGGTACCCTCAAGAAGGACCTGGCTCCCAGCTCATAAGCAGCGGGTATGCCGGTCTGAATGTAAAAAATGTCGAGAAGACGAGGGATATAAAAATAAAACAAATTTTCTTCTGTTCTTATAACCACAGCTGGACGGGAAAATGGGATGGGGTTTCTACACGCTATTTTATGTATGATTTTTTTTACACATCCGTTTTGCAAAGGTGTTTTTTTTTCTGTTCCTCTTTCTCCTTCTTTGCTGTGTTTTGTGTGTATCGTGTCTCCCCATTTGCCTTGCTATCATACAGTATCATTGTTTATACTCGCATTTTGGATCATTGTCTGGAAGAAAACTAAGAAGTGTTAATATCTTACTTTTCTGGCCGCACCCAAAGTGAGATGGCATGCTGGAAAGCAGACGACGGCCGTCAAGACGGCCATTCAAGACAAGACAGCCGATACAACAGCAGCAAGCAAATTAAAAACGAGCAGAGAGAGGATGGGACAGACCAAGAGAGACAAGACAGACGAGGAGATGTCTTATTCCCTAGCTGCTGTGAGGATACGTCAGTGCGACGGTTCGTGCAGCAGAGATATACCACGAGAATAGTAAAAAACAATTAAAAATCAAATATACCTATAGTGATGACTGAAGTTCTTCATGTGTGGTGTCGACGTCTGATGCTCTTGTCTTTGATTATGTCAGCATTTTATACTGCCGCCTGCAACTACTGTACGCCTAGTTGCGTCATTGCACTTCAGGTCTCAATTTGCCCCTCCGTCAGCTGCTTCCATGCGCCTATCAAAACAAGAGTCAAATAGTCGATAGCCTCTCATTCCTGTCGTTTGCTCCTTCCGTTCTTTCTCTCACTCTTTCCTTTTCTTCTTATGACTAATGTTTACTTGTTCCCGTCTTGCCTGTTCTGCCGCACGCCAGGCAGCTTTTAAACTCTCCAGATCTTTTCCTTTGCCAGCTTTAACAACCACACTCTATCAACACCTCTCCAAGCAAACACCTTTGACTGCCAACACTACTCTACCTCGGCAACCCTTTTCAACAACAATCACCATGTCTTCCGACGACGCTTACGCCGCCTTCCTCGACAAGGCCAACCAGGACGTCGGCTCTGATGCCCCGGCATCGACCTCGTCCACCAAGAACAACAAGGCTTCGGTCAACCACCAGCAAAACGTGCCCAAGGTCCTCGTCAGCGCGGCCCAGGATCAGTTCTACGTCAGCGACGCCGACGAGCCATTTGTCGCCGTCGCTCTTCCTCTGCAGGGAGAGAAGCTGCCCACAGAAGACGACTTTGCCAAGGCGGCTGGTCTGCCCCAATCTGCCGACAGCATCTCCATCCTCGACCCCATCGACTGGGACCGCAGCGGCCAGTACAAGTCGCTTCTGGATGCCGTGCGCGAAGCCGGCGAGGGCAACGACGTGCGCGTGTACAAGGTGCAGCAGGACTCGACGCGGATCGAGTACTGGCTGGTAACGACGACGAGCAATGGCCAGCTTGTCGGCTTCAAGGCCAAGGCTATCGAGAGCTAGACTGGCAGCAGAAAGTAGAAAAGAGATTACGAATAAATATGCTCATGATTTATATGATTTTTATAGTTTTATGATTGATGACTCAGCATCGTGAATGACGTCGATGACAGTCTGTGTAACCGCGACTACATCTTGTTGACTTGAAATGATTTATGAAGAAAACAACTGGTCACATGTCTGCTTACGTACACAATAAAGTAAACAGCATGTTCGTAGCAAACATCACAACTGTTCAAAAGTGTGGCACGGCCGAGTAGTGCATCTCAAAGTATCGACCTTTTTCGAGACCTTCTTTTACTACCAGTCTGTTCTATCAACAACTACAACCTACTTGAAGCTTTGCCACTCTTGATAAAGCAAGTGTTTAGTAGGAAGAAACGGCTAGCGCTCGAATGAAAAATGTCAGAAAACAAACTTGACGACGAGCATGTTGATGAGCATCAAGACGATATGAATGGCGACAAGACCAGCGACGGCGGTGTCCATGTCAGTCAACATGGCAGCGGTAACGACTCTCATCCTAGTGATCTAATCAACGAGAGCACGATACTTGTGAATAGTTCATCTGATAGTGGCGGTGATGTCAAAGCTACAGATAAAGGTAGAGATCCGGACAAGGCCAAGGAAGAGCACAGCCAAGAGACAGGACAGGCAGCAGCTGTGACAGAAACAGCTAAAAGTATCGACGATACCACTTCAAGATCAAGCTCATCTTTTTCACACTCGATAGCAGATGAGCCATCTCCCCCTGCTAAGCTCAAAGTCACCACGTCGTTTATGCAGGCCTACAAGGTGATGCGCGGGCCTCGGGACGTTGAGCCCAGCCCATTGTTTGGCTGTCTGCGGAAGAAAGCTCTTCGTCAAGGCACTGAAATAGATGACGGCCAAAATGACGGCGACCGGCTCACGCTGACCTGCTATGAAGAGGCCAAACTAGTCGACGAGGCCCATGCCGAGCTTCTGCAAGACGACGACGACCATCACACCACCGCAAAAGGTCCCCGCCAGAGCATCTTCTTTTTCGAACCGCCCGAAGTAGAAGCTGTACACTACGACTCGGACGACAGCGACCTTGAGGATGGCGACTACTGCTTCGACGACGACCGGCTCGACGAAGGCTGGACCAAGGCCAATTTTGTCTTCCGCCCTGACCAGAGCATCTGTGAAAGTGACGACGACGACGACGACTGCTCGTAGGACGAGTATGTGTCTGACGATGAAGGCGATCCCCGCGACGCGCGCATCACGCCCGCCATCTTCCGCTCCCTTGCTGCCGGCTGCACCCTAGACGATGTGCACCATCTGCGGGCAAAGTTTGACGACATGATCAAGATGAGCGCAAAAGAACAAGCGTGTCCGCGCACGCCGCTCAACAAGATTCTCCAACTGTCAACCGACACGTCACACCTCAATCCCATCCGTCCGTATTGCCACCGTCGCCAATTTGATATTGACACGGGAGTCGAGTTTAGCCCTGCCTATGGCACGGTGCAGGGCCCAGCACCGATTTCGGCTGCACGCACACCACCCGGCGTCACACCGCAGCGCGCAGGCAATTTCTTGCTGCTGATGGAGCAGAGCCAGGGCCAGGAATACTTTCCGACACGGCCTGGGCCGGCGATGCCCTACTTGTTTGAGAAAATGGCACCACAAGCATCTCGCATGCTGCGCGGACAGCTGTACGGCAAGAGGGATGTGGCTGTAAGCCCGCCAAAGCTGCCACCCAACGCAAACCCGGAGTCGGCCAAGTTCTCATGGGTACGTACCTATTTTTGTCTTTAGATAGTATGTGAAAAGCAATACTAATAAATAGGACGACGTCCATGATGCTGTCAATGGCTGCCGGTTTGATTCCGAGGCAATGGCGCTGGTAGAGGTGCCGCCCGCTCCTCGCCGCTCAAAGATGCACCCAGGCCAGGCAAATGAGCAGGACGGCAAGAAAGGCCCTGCAAAGGATACGGGCCAGGCTCTACTTACATCTTTCCATTCGCAGTGGCGCGTCATCCAAGCCTGCCATGCCGCCGACAGCCGCTTGGCTGTTGCCAACGAGCGCGCCCAGGCTGCTCTGACTATGCAGGCACGGCAGCTGGCCATGGTTGAGCAAAAGGCAGATATGCTGCGCCAGACTAGAGTCGCACTGGACCTTGCCGAAGCCCAAGCGCACTATGAAAAAGTGCGGCAAGTTGAGCTCAAGAAGAAGCGCACGATACAGGTCATCAATGACGAGCTACACAGCCTGAGCATGACCAAGGCGGAGATGGAGGCGCGCGTGGCCCGCGGGCGTGAGCTGCAGGTTGTCCTGGGCCGGCGGCTGCAGGATGGCGAGGCACGGCTGGCGCGGCTGTGCCGTGAGCACGGGAGCAAGGATGCGAGCACGCTGTCGCAGGTCTTGACGGCCAAGCTGGCCGCGTTGAAAGCCGCTCGCGGCAACACCATGTAGTCATCGAGTCATATAGCCATATAGCCATCGGTCTCTCAATAGTTTGATGCTTTAAAAATGAAATTAAGAGTATCAAAATTTATATATCATGAGCAGAGTATCGTATTGTACATCATCCAAGCACTTTTAGTACTAAGAGGCCAAAGGCAAGGCCAACCAGCCAGCCACCGTTTTTTATCCAAACGCCAGAAATGCAATGAAACCCAATAACAATAAAATGATGAAATATAGCAAAGAGATTACTTGTTGGCGACGACACCGACCTTGGCGGCGCGCAGGACACGGCCGTTGAGCTTGAAGCCCTTTTGCTGCGTGTGGAAGACAGTGTTGTGCTCCTTGTCGGGCATCGGCGTCATAAAGGTGGCCTCGTGCTCGTTGGGGTTGAACTTCTCACCGTTAGGGTCGAAGCGCTCGAGGCCGTGCTTCTTGAGCGTCGACAGCAACACGGTCTCGACCATGCGCAGGCCGTCAATCATGCTCTCGAGGTCCTTGGCGGCAGCCTCGACGGTCTCGGCAGCCTTCTCGGGGGCCATGCCCAGGGCACGGTCAAAGTTGTCCACGGTGTCGACGAGGTCCTTGGCGAACGAGGTGATGGCATAGTCCTTGGCGTTCTTCATGTCGCGGGCGGAGCGGTCCTGCAGGTTGCGGAAGTCGGCCACGGAGCGAACGTACTTGTCCTACAACGATATTAGTATCAGACGTCAAGGGAGTATTTAGCTGACAAGTTTGATTCTGCCTACCTTCCAGTCGATGACCTCCTTGGTCTTGGTCTCGAGCTCTTTGCGCAGAGCAGCAGCATCGGCGGCAGACAGGCCCTCGCCGGCCTCCTTCTCGACACCCTCAGCGACCTTGGGAGCCTCCTTGGGAGCCTCCTTGGAAGCATCGGTCTCGGAGCTGTAGAAGCGCTGTCTTGAAGCGAAAGCGGGGGTTGTGCGGGCGGCAGAGGCAGCGGCGGCGCGGGCAGCCGAGAAAACCGGGGTAGCGCGGGGCACGCGGACAGCAAGGCGGGCAGCCTGTGCCGGCGCAGAAGCAAGTTGGCGAAGCATTATGACGGTGGGTGGGAATGTGTAAAATGACAAGTGTGACAAAAGTATAATGACAATTTAAACAATCAAGAACGAGAACGAGAGGAGTCAATAACGAGAATCCAACGTGACCTCAGGCTGCTATATTTTTTCTCAATGGAGCTCTCGTTTTTTGGTATTTGATTTAATTAGATATTTAATTCATATATTCAATTCTGGAAGCTACAGTGAGTACTTCCCTGAAAGTCTCTCGGGTTCTACCGTTTCCTGTCGTCCTGTCCTTTGCGCCTTGGTTGAATTTAGTATTTAAAGTGTGTACTAACTTTAATCCATTAATCAATTTTGCTCCGTAACTCGCAAGGGTCTAGCTGACTAGAAGTGATAATAGGAAAACGGCTCACGTGCACTGACTAAGCATCCGGAAACAGAACCCGCTTCTTTCACCGCAGGGGAAGCTCTTTCTCTTTCTGTCCCTGGTGCTAGCCTCTGCCTTGCCTCGCCTTGCCCTTTTGCCTTGCGCCTGCCGATTTTTGAAGCTGAGCATCTCGCGACAGCACCTCCACCCACCACCTCCCCTCCCCCGACACCACCTAACGGGGCTACACGATACCGACGACCATCATCGCGACCTTTTTTGCGACCATCCGACGTCGATCTTGCGGCGTTGATCGTCTGTTCATCCTCAGCGCGTTTCCTCTCATCTGCAACTCGCCCCCCCCTTCGCGCGCGCCGAGACGACCTTCCTTCAACTTCCTACCTTCAACTCCCTACAACTCCCTTCTTCGATACTCTATACCCCCTCTCTCCCACGACATCGCCACATCAGCCGCAACCATGGACTACGATATGCTCATGGACGACTCCGAGTCGTTTGGCCCGGCCGTCAAAATCTCTGAAGTCGACGTTGAGCGCGTCAAGTTTGAAATGACCAATGTCGATCTCGCCTTTGCCAACGCCATCCGCCGCATCTGCATTGGCGAAGTGCCCACCATTGCCATTGACATTGTCGAGGTCGAAGAGAACACGAGCGTGCTCGCCGACGAGTTTATCGCCCACCGCCTCGGCCTCGTGCCCCTCAACTCCAAAAACGCCGAAGACGTCGTCTACTCGCGCGACTGCGACTGCGAGCAGTACTGCGAGCTCTGCTCCATCAAGCTCACGCTGCACGCAAAGTGCACCTCGGACGAGGTCATGAAGGTCTATGCCCGTGATCTCGTCGTCGACCCGGCCCGGCCCAACCAGTGGGTCGGCACCCCCGTCATCCGCGACCCCGATGGACTTGGTGTTATGATTGCCAAGCTGCGCAAGGGCCAGGAACTGCAGATGACGTGCATTGCGAAAAAGGGCATCGCCAAGGAGCACGCCAAATGGTGTCCGACGGCCGCCGTCGGCTTCGAGTACGACCCGCACAACAAGCTGCAGCACATTGACCTGTGGTACGAGCAGAGCGCCGAGGCCGAATGGCCCGAGAGCGGCAATGCCGACAAGGAAGAGCCACCCGCGCCCAACGAGCCGTTTGACTATGACGCGCAGCCCAGCCGGTTTTACTACGATATTGAGACCATTGGCCAGATGGAGCCCGATGCCATTGTGCAGAACGGCATCAAGGCGCTGCAGCAGAAGCTGGCGGTTCTGATCCATGAGCTGAATGCGGGTGACGGCAGCGGCGGTATTGGCGGCGGCGACGACGACTACAACCCGCGGTCGCCCGAGTACGACGGCATGGGCGGCGGTAACGGTGGAGGTGGCGGCGGTGGTGGTGCGGATTCATGGCACGACGCTGGCTACACAACACCGTACGGTGGCGGCGGCGGCGGTGGCGGCGGCAACTGGGGTGCAGGCGGTGTGACGCCATATGGCCAAACACCGTACGGAAATGCCGGCCAGTCAGGATGGAACTAACCTTCTGAGTCTGGTCTCCTGGTCTCCTGGTCTCCGGTCTCCGGTCTCCTTTTCAATTTGTCTATTTGTCTACCAAAATCTTGTCAAAATGTTTGCTCATCACTGTACTTATTTTCATCTCATGCACACGGTTGCGGCGGCGGCGGCGTTCTTATGGCTTTCTATTGCTCAATCTATTACCGTCACTTATGTTTCAAAATCTGTGATACTTTAAGGGCGCGGTTCTAATCATAATCAGACACAATCAATGTACAGCTTCAAGGTGATGACGAATACGAGAACAAGTATATGATGCAGTACCGTCTATTTATATCCAATATAATTAAAGGAAGAAAAGGAATCAAAACGTATGTTGGCCATTATAGACTGGGTAAAGAATATAGACAAAATGCAGGCTGCTAGCAATCTAGGGTGTACTCTAGATCTAACTGTCCAAGCCAAAATGAAGGAATAACGAGATAATAGAAATAAAAGAAGAACGCCCATGGATGCATAACCAATAAATCAACAAACAAACCCAAAACCTAAAAGGCAAAATTTTGAGCGTCCCACTTGGGATAACAGCAAAAAAACTGGCAGCAACAAAGCAAGCAGTCAATCATTGACTATTTCGGTTCGGGCAGGCCCTTGAACTGGCGGTAGAGCTTGCGGTGGCTCTCCAGGAACAGGAACGTAAAAATAGTGTGCGGTCCCAGGCGGATGAAACTCGGCACCCAGCCCTTGAACATCCACCGCAGGCCTTCCTTGGCGTACAGCTCCTTGAGAACCGTCGTGAGCGCACCATGGGACGACATGACACGCGTCTTGACAACATCAATGGGGCTCGTAATCGTCGCAGCAGCCACACCGGCCAGGAAAGACGAGATCAGGTGGGTGGTCATGTTGTCCGTCAGCGGCGTCGTTGCCAGCAGAATGCGCTTGGCCGTGTCGTAGGATGCGAGCTGGCCAGCCGTCATGGCAGCCGCGCGCACACTGTTGGGCCAGACACCACGGAACCAGCCCTTGACGATACCCTCTTCGCGCGCCAAGCGCACCAGGCCGTCGAGCGCGTTGCGGTAGCCGCGGCGCTGCTCGACGGGCAGGGCAGCATCGTGCTGCATGCGGACATTGAGAACATCGGCAGCATTGCCGGCAAAGCCGCCGGCCATACCGGCGAGCGAGGCAGCAGCAACGAGGGCGGGGAAACTCAGCGTCTTTTTTAGATTGCCGTCCTTGTCGGGCTTGGCAACGGCATAGTCCTCCATGCGCGACTTGATAGCCTCGTAGAGGCCGAAGCGAGTGGTCGAGTAGGTGAGTTGGCGCAGAAGCGATGCGGACAAGCCGCTGTACAGGCCACGGATGCCCTCGTTACGGACAATGTGGACAAAGGTACCGTTCATGGAGCGGGGCAGGTCGCCGTGGCGCATCTGTAAGCGAACCTTGACCAGATCCATGGGGTGGGTGACGCATGCAGCCAAACTGCTGGCACTGCCGCCGAACCAAAAGGGGTAGTGGATGACGGCATTTGATGTTGATGCAGCGGCGGTCTTTGCGCTTTCGGCGGCGGCCGGTGATGAGCCCGGGGCTGGGCCGGTCTTTGTCGAGGCCATGATTCTCAAAGTGTCATTTATTAAATGAATAATATAAGAATTCAATAGGATGAGATGAGAATCAGAATAGAACCAACAAGTCTCGACCTCAATCTATGTAACCTGAAAAAACTGAAAACTGAAAACTCGGCGCAAGGCTCACGTTCGGCGACGACGGGCGGTAACCGAGAAGCACAGAAATGGACCGAGCGGGTAACAGTTTTGATAAATACCTTTTTTTTTCCTTTTTTTCTTACTTTTTTGCTATTTTATTTAGACGAAAAAAGAGGACCCTTGCGTAGTAGTCAGTATGGCTATTTGGCTATTTAGTAGTCGGACCCGGGCACCAATTAGAGCCGATAGAATTGGAACTGTTGGTAATGCTGTCTGAAGGTTTGGCGTAGATGAAGAGGTGTTGCGACAGCAAATAATGAAGACAAAAAGAAGACAAAAGATGAGATGAATTAACGTCGACAAGATGACGTATTTCTTCTTCAATTAAAGGGGGAAAAAGTACGGTGGCCGAAGAAAAGCAGAGTGAATAAGAAGAATAAGAAATTGGAGATCTCCAAAACCCCAAGGCGATGATTGGCGGAGTATTGGCGGAGGTGGCAGATACAGAGTAATGGAGAGAGTAGATGTGATGTGCGAAGGATGATTAACGAGTATGAAAGAGGGAAGGAAAGCGTAGATGAAGACAAGGTGAGAAGAAAGGGTTGCAATTGAAAAGGATGAGAAAAATAGGAAATTGAATAATAAAAAATGAAAAATGAATAATGAAAAGGGAAGGAGGTTGCCGTCAGAAGCGGATAACTGTAATGCCCGATTGGGTGAATTGAGTAAGGCAGGATTGGAGACAGAAGACCTCGTACAAAGTAAAGACTGTACAATATGCAAAGGGAAGGAACGAGCTTGTAAGCTTTACATCCGGAAAGAGCAGAATGGATTCGGAAGGAGCAATCGAGCAGACTTCGCAAGCAATGCTAGAAAGCCATTGACCAGGAGTTTAGAGCAGTTGTCGGGGTCGCTATGATAGCTCCGGTCGGCGGTATTTACGATCAGACGGTGTAGATTTTAGCAGGTAAGATACGATGGGCTGATTCTTTAGTAAGATAACTATTAACAGCAAGCAATTCAAACTGCTATATGGTTTTCTTTCATTATTCGATTAAAATATATAGAAATGTAGCAATATCTAGTCAGGAGAAAAACTGTCCAAAATAAACATGTATTTTTCAAAAATACATACCGAAATAAAAATAAATAAATACAATTTGTTATCTACTCTCATTATTTATTTTTAAAAAAATCCGAGACTCAAAGATGAAACCAAACAAACATGTGAAGATGTGCTGTGACAGACGGTTCATCATTGCCAGGCACAGCCTTCTACCGCACTGTACAACACTGTACAACACTGTACACAAGACCCTGCAGAGTGCGGCCCTGGCATAATTGACAAACCGTGGACAGGCACATCTCTCCCCGAGACTCCGCTAGCGGAGAGTGCACGTGTCTCCCTGGGACAGCTCTCAGCGAGCACAGTGGTTTTACTCTTGTCTTCATTAATTCACACGGCCAACTAACGGCTGGCCCCGCAGCCGCACCGAACTTTGAAGCTTCTGACGTCGGCCGATTGACTTGGTAGAGAATAGAGTTGTTCTGGACGAGTAACGATACTACACAATGTCGGCTGCACTACGACTACGGCCGCTGGCCCGTGGGCTGTCACTGCCTCTCAAAAGTGCTCGGCCACTCCGGATACCGACCTTTCCCGTCTCGACTTCTACCGCCACCCCCCTCCGGACCCTGCGTTTCCCGGCCTTGACCTCGACTTCTATTCCTACACCCACCCGCTTCTTCTCAAATACTGCGGCTCCTCCACCGCCGCCCGAGGTCACAATCGACGGCCAGACCTACAAGACTGATCCCTGGTTCAATACCCCCGTCAATGTCATCGCCGCCGCCGGCCGCCGCCTCCATCTCCAGCCCGACCACCCCATTGCCATTACGCGCCAGATTATCGAATCCAAATTCCCCGCGCCCACTTTCAAGTATCACAACTCGCTGCACCCCGTCGTGTCGACGTTTCAAAACTTTGACTCGCTCGGCTTTGCCGCCGACCACCCGGGCCGCAGCCGGTCCGACACCTACTATGTCAACAAGACGACACTGCTGCGCACGCACACGAGCGCGCACGAGCTGGAAGTGTTTCGGGAGAATGCGAGCCAGGGTTTCCTGCTGAGTGCAGACGTGTACCGGCGCGACGAGGTGGACCGGACGCACTACCCGGTGTTCCACCAGATGGAGGGCGCGCGCGTCTGGGACCGCAAGACCGAGGGAGACGAGCATGGGGACTTGGCGGCCGCCATTCTGGCTGACTTGGAGAAGCTGCCTGTGCACAGCGTTCCAGTCGAGGACCCCAGTCCGGCGTTCCATGCGGGCAACCCGCGACAGGAAGACGCGGGCCACTCGGCGGCCGAGGTCGAGGCGCTCGGCAAGCACCTGAAGCGGTCACTGGAGCTCATGGTGGTGGATGTGTTCTCGCGGGCCAAGGCGGCAGCAGGGGGAGAGACTTCTGCAACATCTACGACTTCTACTGAAGGGCTGAAGATGCGCTGGGTGGAGGCGTTCTTCCCGTTTACGAGTCCGTCGTGGGAGCTGGAGGTGTTTTATGAGGGCGACTGGCTGGAGGTGCTGGGCTGCGGCATCTCCAAGCAGCCGATCCTGGATGCGGCCGGCGTCCCGTCGCAGATTGGCTGGGCGTTTGGTATCGGCTTGGACCGGATCGCCATGCTGCTGTTCCAGATTACCGATATCCGGCTTTTCTGGTCGACGGACGAGCGGTTCCTGGAGCAGTTCCGGGGCGTGTCCGAGGACCTGAGCAAGCTGAAGCGGTTTGTGCCCTTTTCCAAGCACCCCGCGTGCTACAAGGATGTGTCCTTTTGGCTGCCAGACTCGGCCGAGTCTGCAGAGACGACTGAGTTTGTCGCTGGCGAGCACGGCGACGGCCACAACGACGTGATGGAGATTATCCGGAGCGTCGCAGGCGACTGGGTGGAGGACGTGAAGCTGATTGACTCGTTTACCCACCCCAAGACGAAGCGGCGCAGCCGTTGCTACCGGATCAACTACCGCAGTCTGGAGCGGACGTTGACGAATGCAGAGACCAACAAGGTGCAGTCGGAGGTGGTGGAAGCACTGGCGAGCCAGCTGGGTGTTACTATTAGAGATTAGGCCTTGGGCATAGCCAGTTTCAGAAGGCGATAGTAGGCCTGAAGATCTAAAAGAGTCTTGATGACTCATCTGTACGATAGAAAAGCGATGATAGTAATGATCTCATTAGACAAATAGCAAACATATTCACGACATTTGCATTCAATTGTGAACAATTGATCATAGTCAATCTCTGAAACTACAAGACGACAAAGCCGACAACACATGACAACCGTCAAGCGTGCCAACACAACATAACAAACAGCTGACAGGTGATAACTGACAGTGGACATGACGACGACGACAATGACATGCACAGCCCTAATTACTCATAGAGACCATTCAGCGTATTGTTTTTCTTCTAAACAAAGTTTAATAAATCCAAATAGTTAACCACGCAATGTGAAGATGCCATCGCGAGAATCCACAGAGATTATGCACGATAAAAAATAACGAATTAAATCAAAGCATCCCCGAACATGCAGATCTGCCACTTCATCTAGATCGTGCCATCTGCAGGAGAATTTCGTGTGGTTTCATTCCGTTTATTTCGTTGGCTGTTGTCAATTTCTTTATTAATCCCTCATTAACTCCTCATTATTCATTAAGCAATTCACAAATGATGAGCTACTATTGCCGCAGCTCAATGGTGGCCTCCGACACGACAAATGAATCAGACAAGCCCTGCCGTAGACGACCCTGCGCCTGCTTAGCCGTTATGCGACGATCCAAGTAGATGTGCGAGATGGAGATGGAGATGATCAGAGCTGAGGCGGAGACAGAAACCGAGGGAGACGCGGAGAGCACGCGGATTGCAAAGCCTCATTGTTGACAATTGGATACAAGAGGACAATAGGATAAAGAAGGCCATCAAGAGACGTCATTGCCAAGTGACACTCGGATCATACACCCATCACACTCTGAAGATACGTACTCTACAGTGGCTGTGTTGATTGGCCGGGAAGAGGTGAGGGTTTTGCTCTGAGGCTCAGAGGCCAGCGCAGAGGAGATTTACCGTTACCAATAGACTAGAGGTCTAGAGGTTACCAGAAACCACCACAGGCCGGACAGAGGCCGCCACTAATCAAATCTTATTACTCATTAGTTATTACCTATTACCTATTACAGCGTTTCTATCGTCCTATCCCACAGGGCAGTGCTTGCTGCTAACCACCCCCTGGAGTCGTCATGCTGAGCCTCGCTCGCTCGTTCCCCGCAAGAGCAAACGCCTTCGTTTCTCTGCTACGTGAATGTTTCGTTTTCATTGCAGCCTCTGTTTGTGCCTGCCTGTTCGGTAAGATAGTAGTTGTACCTGACCGGCTGTTGAGTTGTTGAGTGATGCCTATGCTTCAGTGGCGATACGATACAATGGAATACGGCGTAGCAACTGCGATTGCATGTATCTTAATTCATCTTGCATTCTACCTTGATCATATCTAGAGTATTGTTTCTTATTGTTTGATAAACAGGTGATACGAGACAGTGCCGCAGCTGCACCCAAGAAAGTAGTGCGTGCCATGCCTTTACTCGAATACGATGCATACGCTGTAACCAGCGCGAACATTAAGTAGAATGTTTATACTGTTGCTGTTGTTGATCCCAAATGGCCTTCTTGCTCTCTGTTGACTACTGTAGTCTCATCTGTATGATTGACGGCTGCCTCTGGTTTCATCCTCATCGCGATCATTCCATCTGAATTTTCAAATATCAAGAGGGAAAATTGCAAGCAACCAATGCCAACCTGCTCAGCCTCCTTGATGAAGCTAAAGCTGTTTTACAGTCTTAGCCTCTGTGCAAAAGTATCTTAACTCTTATCCGGAGAGACAAAGCAACCTCAGAGTACACACATCAGAGACAAGACACTACACAAGACAAGACGCTACACAAGACAGCGAGACTGACAGATGCAGACGCCCGGAGGAAACATGCCCCACTTTATTCCTACAGCCACCTTCCCTCCTTCCCATTCAAAACATAAAGAGAAAATCCCCTCTTGATTCGCCCCGCCGGCCGCAGCACTCTCTCTCACAGTAACTTGTCGACAAGTACCCTTGGCATGTATTCACTAGCAAAAAGTACTTTTGCTGCCACGCCGCAGCGCCGGATAGCCCGCATTTATCTTTTTGTCTCTAGCAGTCTGCAGTAGTCTAGACTAGAGTGCTACCTCAGACATCAGACCCCTGCACCCGGCTGCGCACCTGCCCTCTGCCCTCTGGTCTCTTGCTACCAGCTGCCCGCCACTCCTTTTGCTTGTGCATCTTTTGCATATATCTGCAACCTCTTCTCGTCTCGTCTTGATTCCGACAGACAGACATTCTACAATCTCGACTACATCTACACTCTTATACAAGGCTTTCTACCCTTCTCTATTATAAACAGACAAACACACAAACACACACACACACACACACACACACACACACACCAAAATGGACTCTTCAACCCCCTCATCGCGCTCTACCTCGCGCACCTCGTCGCTGCGCTCAAGACGCTCCTCCAACCTCACCCTCGACCTCTCCGTTCTGCCCGCCTTCAAGTCCCCCTCCTCGTCTACTCCCGCACCACCGCCCGTGCCCACAAACACTCTGATCTTCACAAACCTCGAGCACCTCGACATCTTCCGCCCGGACAACCTTGACATCATCCGCGACCTCGTGTCCCAGTCCGCCACCATCCACTCCTGGGCTCCCCTCAAGTCCTTCCGTCGCATCATTGCCTCCTTCTACTCCGCCGAGGACGCCGCCCGCGTGCGTGCCGTCTGGGACGGCGAGTCTCTGCTGGGTGCCACATGCCAGGTCTACTTTGGCCGTGCCACTCCCCTCGATATCGACCCCAGCAAGACGGCCCACCTCGAGCTGCCCGATGCCGGCAAGCTTTTCTTCATCTCGCCGCCCCCCAGCCCGCCCCACGACTGGGAGATGCGTCTCGAGGATGCGCCCAACAAGCAGGTGCACGCCGAGGACCTGGCTGATGCGCTGGCCAAGCTGCGCCACCAGGCCGCAGAGGAAGACATTGCCATGCGGTCGCCCGAAGAGATGCCCTCTCCGGCGGCGCCGTCTTCTGCCGCAGCCGCTGACCTTCCCTTCAAGAAGAGAAGCCGCAGCTCGACGCTGGTCATCTACCAGCCGGAAGACCACAGCGAGCGTGCCGGCCTGCCTGCCATTGCCGTCGAGGACATGACCGACAGCAACACGGACGAGGAGCTGAACCAGGCCACATGGGCGTCGTCGTCGTCATCGCCGACTACATCAATAAGCTCGCGCCCCATCACTCTGACACACACGGCCCGGCCGCCTGTCGAGCTGATGGCTGATGCTTAGTCGTTTTCTTTGCCTGATCTTTTATATTTCATCTGTACTATACCTGGCGTTTCATATTTCATCTTACTGCCGTCTTTTGTCTTTTTGTCTTTCATCTTCATGGCTGGAGTTTGGAATCTTTATTATATAGCATCTACGGAGTTGTCTCATCAAATCATATCATTATTTATTATTATAATTATACTATCATTTTATCCTGCTTTGAATGTTGAGTGAACATGCATGCTTGAGTTGGGTAGCTTTAGTTATGGCGATATGGACATATATAGCCACCTATGAGAGAGACCATTTTGTACGTCGAATTTATATCGGCTCTGCCTCGCCTACAACCAAATTTATATTTTCCTACATCATCACATACAAACCATATGAGCAACACTAAATATACCTTTAAATGCAACGCTTTTATTCTAGACATCGTAATATACATAACATGGAGTTTCTATGAGTGGTATTGTACAAGCAGACCGAGATCACAGTCTCGTCGTCTACCATTCGCTGGGGAACGAGGCGTCACCCTTGTCTTCGCCGGCCTGGCCCCTGCCTCTGACGGCGCCCCATTCTCTCTTCTCGCCGCGGCCTCTGTTGTCGCGCTGGCTGCGGTCGCCACCATTCTGCGGTCTCGGCTGTTTCGACTGTCTCGACTGCCTCGGCGCACGGCCTTGGCCTCCGCTCTGATCAGACTGCTCCCGCTCGTAGACGCGCCGGCTCCGCCCTTTCAGCAAGTGCGGCCGCTCCTCTTTGAGCTTGGCTTCATAGGCCTGGTGGCCCTCGTAGGCCTCGCGCGCCTCTTGCGCCCGCTTCCGGCTGCCCGTCCACGACGCATCCCGCAGAATACCCTCGCGCCGCCACTGCTTTGGCGGCTTCTTGCCCAGCGCCGCCCACCGCGTCCACACCTGCTTGCCGCGCTCAAACCACCGCATCTGCCGGTCCTCTTCCACCTCGGGCGACGCCTGCCACTTGGACTTGAGAATGCGGCGCACGGCCTCGGGCGAGATCTGGAAATGCGACGCCAGCACGGCCGTCGTGTACGTTTCGGGCAGCTGCCTGTTGAGCGCGCGGATGCCCTCCAGGGCGTCGGGCGACAGCTTCTTGCGCGGCTGCCAGCCGCCCGGGAACTTTTCTTTCAAGGCCTTCTTTTGCGCCTGCCAGGCGGGTCTCTCCGTCGGCGCGTCCTCTTGGGACTCGGGCTCTTTCTGCTTCGTATCCTGCTTCTCGTCCTTCTTCTCTTTGATGCCTCTGAGAGACCGGGACTTGTCCTCCATGAGCTGCTTCTTCTCTAGCCGCGCCGCCTTGCGCTCCTTTTTCATCTCCTTCTTGACGCGGGCGGCCTCGACTTGGGCATACTTGGCCGGGTCGTTTTGTTTCAGCAGGGCATACCGCTCGGCCTTGCCGCGCGCCTTCTTTTCGAGGCGGCGCTTGGTGCGGGCGGCGGCCATCTCGGCATCCGCCTTGGCCTTTTCGGCGTTCTCTGCTGCCTTGGAAGCCCGCTCTTTGGCCCGTGCCTGGCGCTGTTTCTTGGACAGGATCTTGTCGGCCAGCTCTTCCTTGAGGGCGGCTTCGCGGAGCTGCTCGCGGCGTGCGGCACGGAGAAGCTTTCTTTTTTTTCTCGCATCAGATATTCTGGGAGTCGAGTCGGCTGTGGATGCAGATGTAGTTGTAGATGTAGGAGCAGGTGTAGATGTAGGTGTAGGTGTAGTTGTAGATGTAGACGTGGCAGTAAGTGTAGATGTAGGTGTCGAGTCGACTGTCGAGTCGACTGCAACAGCGGTTGAAGTCTTCAAGAGCCCCTCCTCTTTCAGGATCCGCTCGGCTTGGGCTTCAGCTTCCCGTCGGCGGCGCAGCTTCTTGCGCTTGTTCTTGCCGGGCGTTGTGGGTGCAGACGGTACCGGTGGCTCTGTCGATTGGGAGGGAGGCGTGGTCGGCAATGTAGGCTCGGCGGGCTTTGCTTCAACCAGGACTGCACTCTCTGGTTTGTCTGGGCTGTGTGGTTTGTCTGTTGTGTTTGCTGGCTCGGCTGCTTCGCATCGTTGTGAAGCGTGGATCGTGCGGACGGTCGACTGGTCGAGGAAGAGGGCTGGCCTCCATGCTGGTCCCAATGCTGGTCCCAATGCTGGCCCTAGTGCTGGCCGCCATTGTGTCGGCACACCCGTTGCAAACCTTGCTTGTGCCGAGGCCCCTCGTAAGGAGGTTGCTGGCAATGTGGCTGCTGGCCTTGTTCTGAGGCCGCGGACGGCGGTCGCTAATGGCGGCGCCGGGACGAGGCTGCGCACAAAGATGCGCAGTGCTGCTGTGCGGCAGGCACACAAAGAAGAAGCCGTCATTGTAAAGGCATGCCTCATAGAGATGGTTTTTGTTGAAAGTTTTGTTGAATATAAATTCGTCGTAAAGTTGTCAAGGTGGGTCCGGCGTGTATGTGAAAAAAGAATTCTGCCGCGTACAGCAGTTTGTTCATTGTAATAATACATGGTGGTCGCGCGACCAATTGGGGAAGGCGGTGTGCACCAGATATATGGACCAACGACATCACTATGGAACATGTGTGCACTTGATGCTGGGTTTCAACTCATTTCTACTGCTTTTACGTCAGTCATTGCCTGCTCTTGCTTAATAAAACTCAGATTGAATTGATGTACGTAAACAACCATGACCATGCTCGTCATCCGTCCCATCGCCCTTGGACATCTATAGGCATACATAGACGTCTATCAGTATGAAATATAGTCTACTCCAGCAGAGAAGCCTGGTTTGTGTAGAGCACGTCGACGACACTGCTCAGCTTTTCAATCGTGGCCAGCGCCGCATCGTAGCCCTCGTCGCGCTCCGTCTCGTCGTAGATAATCAGGCACCCTGCGCCCTGGTCCAGCACGCCGATAATTACCTTGTCCAGAATCATCTGCGACAGCTTCCGCTCCACCTGCTGCTTGTCCAGGCCGACCATGCTTGCAATGTGGTCAATCTCGACACGCGAAAACGGCTCAATCACCTTGATCAGGTTCTGCTCCAGCATCGCGTCGTACAGCCGCCGCAGGTGGTTGCGCACAAACGCATCGCTTGCCAGCTCGTACCGGTACGTGCCCAGCGCGGTCTCGTACTCCTCGAGCGACCGGTTGGCGTGCGCGCGCGCAATCGCCTTCATGGCCTCGAGGCTCTGGCCGGCGTACTTGACGGCCTGCTTGGAGGCCATCAGCTGGTTCACGTCGTCGCTCAGGTTCAGCATGACCTTGCACAGCAGCATGTACTGCAGCGCCGCCGTGGCCTTGGTGGGCTCGTCCTGCGTGTGATAGCCGTCGAGGGCCTCGATAAAGTAGCTGAACGCCGTGTTGAAGTCCTTGTCCTCGGCGTGCAGCATGCCCGACTGCATGTCCAGGTTGGCCTGCAGCAGCGGCGGCGTGTAGACGGAGGCGGCGCTCGTGCGCGCACTGGTGAGGGCGGCACGGGCTTTGGACACGTTGCCGAGGGCGTGGTAGACGCGCGACTCGAGCAGCTGGACCTCGACGAGCACGAGCTTGTCGTCGAGGCGCTTGAGCTCGCGCAGCAGGCCGTTGATGAGGGTCAGGGCATCATAGTAGGACTGCTTGGCCATGTAGAGCGAGACCAGGCGGGTCTCGAGGTTCTGGCGCAGGAAGCCGCGGCGCTCCGACGTGGCCCATTCTATGCACGACTTGGTGGTGGAGATCTGGATGTCGGTGGTGTTGGGGATGTCGCGGAACAGGTCGAGCAGTTGCCGTACGAGCTTGGCGGTCTTGGCCTTTGCAAAGGAGGACAGCACGGTGCGGCTCTGTGTGACGAGGTTGACGAGGTTGGACGTGTCCTTTTGGTCGCGGTAGAGCTCGCCGAGGGCAATGAGGGCGACCTCGTACTCGCGGATGGCGGCGTCGGAGGTGACCGATGGCGGCTTGGAGATGATGTCTTTGTAGATGGCCTCTGCCTTGGTCGGGCTGATTTTTGCCAGCTTCTTGGCCTCCTGCACCCGCTCAGAGTCGGCGGCTGCCATTGTGTGGATGTGTGGATGTGTGGGTGGTGATGTGGTGATGTTGATGTGGAGGAAGCTCGAGGCGGGGAGGCCGACGTTGGAGCTGTGTTGGAGGCGGTGGTTGCAGTATATACCAAGTTGTCAAACGTTGATGAATTGGGTGTCCTTGAGTGATCTAAGCAGGCGTGCGGAAAAGTGTGGTAGAATATAGAAGCTATGCAGACAACAAGCAAGGAACAAGGTCGAGGCTGGCGATACTGAATCTCAAAGTGACCAAACACTACATACACACAAGGCAGGGAGCTCTTGCTGTGCCCGCTCCAGGTTGCCAGTGGACGCGAAAGGCCATTGCCTGGCCCCACCTGCACCGCCACGACTGTCGTAGTGTGGCGTTTACTCAAGTGGTCTTTACTGGTGAAATCTAAGCGCTGGACCTACAGTCTACATACTAATTGGCTGTCACAGCTACCCCTAGTCTTGGCCGTTTTGGGGCGTTGAAACTACCCGGAACTCCTGGACGCAGTGGACAGCAGTGCTAAATGGTGACGCTCTGACGCTGGGGCCATGGCGGGAAACATTTCGAGGTTTCATAAACGGGAAAGAAGCAAAAGAGGGAATAGGAAAGAACGATCTGGCGACAGCTTCGAGCTCCTTTCTGCGTAGTATTCTACTTTACGGAGTGGTATTTCTAGTTTTTAATAATCATAAATAAAGCTCCTCTTTTTTGGTCTCCTTTTGGTCTCTTTTTGGTCTCTTTTTGGTCTCCTCATCTGTCCTCTCTTCATCTCTTCTCCTTTTGTTTCGTCTTGTTTCTTCGTCTCTTCTTCTCTTCTTCTCTTCTTTTTCTCTTCTCTCCTCTTCCCCCATCACCAGATCATACCATTTACTTTCGTTTCTTCACGCTGGCCGTGAGTTTATTTTTATTACATCTTCTTCGACTTCCCTCTCTCGCCATCACCACCATCATCGCCATCATCGCCATCACACCCCTACCAACACATCTACTATTGATCTACAACTGATCTTCATCACCAACACCTACCACCCCTCCTATCCTCAACATGGACTCTTTCCAACGCCCGCCAATGCGCGACTCGTGGTTCGCCCCCTTCTCCATCGACCTCGTCCTCAAGGTGCTCTATGTCACCTTCTTCCACCCCTTTATCGCCTGGGTGGTTGTGCTTTGCTTCCGCGCCGAGCATATGGACTGGACGGCCACTCCCATCCGCGTGGCCTATTTCTACGCCATGATTGTTACGGCCTGCTGGGTTCTGAGTGCTGTTAATCGCCGCATCGCCTATGGCCTGCCGCGCGAGGTCGACCTCAGCGAAGAGGTTATTGTCATTACCGGTGGCGCTAGCGGTCTGGGTCTGCTGATTGCCGAGGTCTACGGCATGCGCGGCGCCACGGTGGCCGTGCTGGATGTCAAGGAGATGGAGAACGGCGAGGCCCGCGGCGTTACTTGCTACAAGTGCGACATTACCGACAAGGAGCAGCTCAAGAAGGTGGCCGCCGAAATTGAGCGCGATCTGGGCACGCCTACAGTGCTCATCAACAATGCGGCCGTGCTCACGGGCAAGCGCCTGCTAGACCTGAGCCTGGAGGAGATGGACCGCACGATTACGACCAACCTGCTGTCGGCCTTTTACACGCTGCGCACGTTTATTCCCGGCATTGCTCGCAGCGGCTTCGGCGGCACCATTGTTACAATCTCGAGCGTGCTGGGCGAGCTGGGCGGAGTGCAGCTGAGCGACTATGCGGCGTCCAAGGCGGGTCTGACGGCGCTGCACCGGTCCATTACGGCCGAGCTCAAGACAAGCCACCCCGAGATCCGCACAGTGCTGGTGACGCTGGGCCAGCTGAGCACGCCGCTGTTCTATGGAGTGCAGACGCCGAGCGCGTTCTTTGCGCCGGTGGTTGAGCCGGTGGATGTAGCCAAGGAGATCATCAGCGCGATTGACAATGGCAAGGCGGGCGAGATTGGCATGCCGTTCTATGCGCGCTGGATTGCATGGTATCACGTGCTGCCGGTGAGCATCCAGAAGCTGGCGCGGTTCCTGTCGGGCATGGACAATGCCATGTCAACATATGTCGGCCGTGCGCCGCAAAAAACCACGACTGTCACCAAGGAGAAGAGCGGCGTGCTGATTGAGACGGCGTAGATGGGTGCTTTTTAGATGCGGTATGGGCTGCAGTGGATACATAGTGTGTAATGATAGGGAGTCATAGTACAATGGATAATGTAATTTATTTGATATTAATGAACTAGAGAATGATTAACGGTCTCCACGTGGCAGTGTGACCCAACGGCGGTGGTTAGCGAACGGAGAGCGGACAGAAGACGGACAGAAGCTGTGGATTCCTTGACAAATTTCACCACCCGTAACAACTGTTTACATCTCTTATTAACAGAATATGACTCACTGTAGACGCCGCCAATTGTAATGAATTCCGGGGCGGAAGCAGCGGAAGCAGCGGAAGCGGGACTCTGCTTCGCGGACACGGACTGAAATCGCCAGTGTGAATGTGTGAGAAATTCAAAGGCCATCGACGTGATCTTGAAAGAGCTTGTTTCATCATGAATCATATTTATCGGCACGGAGTTATAGCCCCAGTCACAATCGACAACGGTGTTCGGGATCCAGTCGGCAGAGTCGAGACTTGGAGACCTGGAGACTCGCTTAGAGCACGCGAGAGATGCTAATACGTTTTAGGAATCAATGCGCCCAAGCAGTAATGCTGACCCAGTGTACAAAACACAATGCCATATACTTTGTACTTTCAAGATACGGGGTACGTGTGGTTGAGGTCATCAGCTTGCGTCTAGCTCGAGCTGCAGATGCGGGTGCTGCCTTGATATGCCTCTCAACAACGTCAACAAGATGGCAGAGATATGAAATAAAAATGACGAAAAAGACAAAACAAATGGCAACACTCTTGAGCGACGGATTAGTGACAGAAGAATGGCAGAATATTGAAAGAATATTTCCGTTATCTACAACAGGAAATCGATTCGGTGAGACGGTGAGCAAAAGAGCCCAGGGGTCCAGATGCGGAATAATGCCAGCTAGCGCACTTTACGGTATTATTGCATATTAAGCCAGGCATCGATAAATCCGGAGCTGACTTTGCAGCTTGCGGATATAAGTGAAATTCTTGGTTCTTTATTAAACTGAACTATATGTGTACTTGCATTTGTATTTGTACTTGTATATTCTATATTGTTTCTTACAGAGTCCTTCTTCAAAGCCAATCTTCAGACAGCCGTTGCGCGGATTTATACGGCTGCTTTCCTGTCGAATAACTCCGGCCTCCTTGCAGCTCACCGGTGCCGAGCAAATGCATCAAAGACTTGATTCCTTTTATATTGATATGCACAGGCCTTACGGACTGTCATACGAAGATTGTCTCTCGCTTTGACTGTCACTTACATCCGTGGCTTGTTGTCTGGATTTATTGGAAGCCAGCTCCGGCTGCTGTCCCGTCTCCTGTTCTCCTGTTCTCCAGCTCCCCTGGTCGCGCTCTCCTTTCTCCTGCTTTCGTTTATCTCCCGACGATACTCGGATATTGCATGTTATACTATTAATAAATACCAATAAATACCAATAAATATAAATTAATACATGATAAATTTAGATATAAAGAGTCAATTGTATTCGTTCTACACACACTCATCAGTATAAGTACACGCAGCTCCCGACAATATTGCTTCTCCCATCCAGTCCTTTGTCTCTTCAGCCTTGCACCGCACCAACAGACACACAGACAGCACACACCCATCCAAGACAATAACCAACAGTCTTGTATTACCTATCGCGTAACCTGGCACGGTGGTACATTTGTTCGGACATCCGTTTCTTGGTCTTGTATCCCGCTGTTTTATAGCTTGCCTACATCTACATCCTTCATTATCCATTATTATCCATCATCCATCATCAAACATGACAAAGATTGAGGTCATACAGCCGGCAGCCGTCGCTACAGCCATGGAAACAGCCAACACAGAAACAGAAAAAGAAATCAAGCCCGTCGACACAATACCGGTCCCCGATGGCATGACCCTCGAGTCCTTTATGGCTCAGGCCTGGCGGCCCGTCAACAAGTGCCGCTACCTCGCCCAGCAGGCCGCCGCCGGCACCCCCGTGCCCTCCAAAACATACCAGGGCGGCTGCCACTGCGGCGCCATTGTCTATGATGTCACGCTGCAGCCGCCGCTCGAAGACGGCCACACGGTGATTGAGTGCACCTGCTCCGTCTGCCGTCGACTGGGCTACCTGCTGGTGTATCCCACACGTGAAAACGTCGTCTTCCGCAACCGCGGCGGCGGCCAGAAGCGCTGTGGCACCTACCAGTTCAACACGAAGCTGCAGGATCACCTGTTCTGCAAGCAGTGCAGTGCGAGTCTTGCTATTGATTTCCTGGACCGCTTCAAGCCGGGCTTTGACGGGTACGGCATCAATGTGCGGTCTCTAAAGGATGTTGATCTGTCCAAGCTGAGCATTGAGACGACAGACGGCGCGGCATACATTCCGCCATATGTCGATACGGCCGGGCAATGGTACCATGAGTCGGATGCTGAGGAGTAGAGCTTTTGGGATTACTTGGGAATATAGAGACGATGGTAGCAGTAGACCACATAACGACTTATGACTTTTATTTCAATTTATACAAGATACAATATACGAAATACGAAATACAAAATACAAAATGCACAATCTAAAATACAAAAAACTACCTCTGCCGCCGTGCGTACAGCTGCTCGGCCGACGTGATACAGTGCATGTTGGCACCCAGCTTGTTCATCGTCTCCACCCACTCGTCGTGCTCGTCGCTGTCAAACACAATACCGCCGCCCGACTGCAGGTATGCCACGCCGTCGACCATCACCATTGTCCGTAGCGCAATGCACGTGTCCATGCAGCCCTCGACAATCCCTGTGCCGTCGCTGCCGCCGCCCAGGCTGTTGTACCCAAAGTAGCCCACGGCCCCCGCATACACGCCGCGCTTCTCGCCCTCCAGCTCTGCAATCAGTTCCATCGCCCGCACCTTGGGCGCGCCCGACACCGTGCCCGCCGGGAAGATGGACCGGAACGCATCAAACCGCGTGCACTCGGGCCGCAGCACGCCCGACACTTGCGATACCAGGTGCTGCACGTGCGAGAACTTTTCCACCACCATCAGCCGGTCCACGCGCGTCTCGCGCGGATCGCACACGCGCGTGACGTCGTTGCGCGCGAGGTCGCACAGCATGACGTGCTCGGCGCGGTCCTTGAGCGACAGCCGCAGCTCCTCGGCCAGGCGTTCGTCCTCCTCCTGCGTCTTGCCGCGCTTCACGGTGCCAGCAATGGGGTGCGTAATGATGCGGCCGGCCTCGGACTTGACGAGCAGCTCGGGCGATGCGCCGACAATCTGGAAGCGGCCGCCGCAGTCGACATAGAACAGGTAGGGGCTGGGGTTGACGGTGCGCAGGTGGCGGTAGACGTTGAAAGGGTGCAGGTCCGTGGGGCGGGCAAAGCGCTGCGACGGCACAGCCTGGATAATGTCGCCCTTGACAATGTGCTTTTTCAGTTCGGTGACGTGGTTCATGTAGCCCTGCTGGCCGACATTGGACGTGAACTCGCGGCCGAGCACGACGGGCTTCTGCTCGGGCAGCGGCGTCTCGGGGCTGTTGAGCACGTCGATGAGCGTGTTGATCTCGGCCGTCGCGCGCGCGTACTCGGCCGCGACCGCCTCGTTGTCGTACGTGCCGTCCTCTTTGTGCTCGACCTTGACGTAGGTAATGACCTTGATGATGCCAAAGAAGCTGTCAAACGCCACAATGGTGTCGTAGAAGCAAAACTGCGACTCGGGAATCTTGAGCACATCCTTCATGTCGCGCGCCGTCTTGGGCTCGAAATACCGCACGCAGTCGTACGACACATAGCCGACAGCACCGCCCGACAGCGGCGGCAGCTGCAGACCGGGAACGTGGGCGACAATCGACTTGGCCAGCTCGGCCTCAAGCGCCGGCAAGGGGTTGACGGCGCCGCCCTCGAAATCGGGGCCGGTCTCCAGCACTTTGCGGGGGCCGGCAGCGACAAAGCTGTAGCGGCCGACGCGCTCGGTGGCAGCGCTCTCAAAAAGGCACGAGTAGGGTGACTTTGCGTGTGCGGAGACTTTGAGGTAGGCGGCGGACGGGGTGATGAGGTCGGACGAGATCTGGCCGTAGACGGGGACGAGGTTGGGGAAGGGGGCCTTTTTGGCGATGCCGTTGGCCGAGGCGTCGGCGAGCACGGACTTGACCGTCTCCAACGACGGCACAATAAGGTCCTAGGCTGTTAGTACTTTGTACGTTTGGAGAGGTATGGTGAGTATAGAGTGTCATGGTGAGACGAGAGGGGCGGACAGATGGGTGACGACGAGAAACGAGGTGGGGGAGACTCACGGCTTCCATGCTTCGTAGTGTGCGCGGTCGATCACTGGGTATTAACCGGATGAGTATTGAATGTATATGCGCAAGTCGTGAGACAGCGAGTAGTCGTATGCCGTGAGCGTGAGTCGTGAGATGGTCGGAGTGAATTGAGAGCCAGAAAATGCGACAGGATTGTCGTTCAAGTCCAGGTTATGTAATCACGTAAACGTTGACTCAACCTTGGGTTGATACGAGTGGAATGCCGTTGTATGCTTGACTCTTATCACAGCAGTCAGGCAAAAAGAGTACGACAGAAATAAACTTAAACACCGGCGTGGTCAAAGCTCATCCATCCTGGACTCTAGACTCGACTCAACTCGACAGACGTTGACGATGTGACTCAATGGATCCTACATCGATGTTGAATAAATTTTGGCAGATGTACCTTTTGCTAGTAGTCGCAGCTAAAAAGTACAAGGCCGGATTGGAAATCACAAATCTGTCTGTAATTGCGGCCTCGACCCCACCATTTGCACTGCAAATAAGCATTTTTCGTCCGTAATCGGCTAGTGGGTCACCAAGTTGACGTCTTATCTTATCGCTGATTTTGGACTTATTCACTGTAATATGCTGATGTTGTTGTGTTTACTTATTTTACTGATGTGTTTGATTTTTATTATAGTTTTAATTGAATATAAGAAATTTACGAAAGTAATGCATGGTCCAGCCGGGGTATATGGGATAGAGGAAGTAAGACAAGAAAGAGAAAAGGAAAAGGAAAAGGAAAAGGAAGAAGAAGAAGAAAAAGAAAAAGAAAAAGAAAAAGAAAAGAGGAAGAATGTACAAAAATAACCGTAAAAAGAGAAAAAGAACAATAGACATCTACCGCACAGGAACAAACAGAAGCCCTAGAACAAGCACGGAAGACACGATCCCGGCACTCATCACGGCCGTCCATACAGCCCGCTTCTGCATCACCCGGACACCCTCATGCTGGATCGCGGCAGTGGGCGGCCGGAAAGACAGCTGACTTGTGACTCTTTTGTGCAGCCGCAGCCGCTCGTGTCCCATCATCCACGCTTCATTGTCGGGGTCGTTGCGCGGCCCGAGCGCCCGCAGACTCGTCTTGCGCAGCGGATCGACGCGGCTGGACATTGACAAGACGGAGCTGGTGGATTTCGTGTGGCGGTGCGTTTTAGTTTTTGAATTCGTCTTTGAATTCGTCTTTGAAGTCGTCTTTGAATTCGCCTTTGGCTTTGCCAACTTGCCTGGTCTTGTGGTGTAAATGTTCTTTTCCGGATCAGACTGAGCTGAAAGAGAGTCTTCCTCCACCTCCCACGACCTCAGCAGACGCTGGCCGCGAAGATACAAGACAGGGTCAATCCGGTAGAGGCACAGGCCAAAGAGAGAGAGGGCGGGCCACCACAGCAAAAGACACACGAGACGCGGTGCGTTGCTGTGCTCATACAGAACAAGAAGCGCCTGGATGCCGGCGCCCAGCAGGAACAAAAATACTGAAAATAGCAGCGACGCCGTCCACCGCGCCGACCACTGCTCGACATTGCCGACGCACCACGTCTTGACAAAGGCTGGGAATGAGTGCTCGCGCAGGGCCGAGTCGGCCGCAAGAAAGGCTGGCAACAGGGCTGACGGGTGGGTGGTGTGCTTGGCCGCGCGCAGACAGGCGGCTCTCTCCGGTCCCAGGAGATCACTGTCGGGCAGAGAGCGTGCGCCGCCGGCGTCAATGTAATGGGCCACCACCCTGTCCATTTCGTCGCGCAGGGGCTGCTCATGGAGAAGGGCCTGCTGGTAGTGGAGGCACCAGTCTGGGGGTTCCCTAGGCGACATGGTCGGTGTAGCCGGGGTTGAGGTCGAATCGGGCAGGTTCTCGAGGAGCGTCAAGATGTTGGCGAGTCTGTCGTTGTCGGCGCGCTGGTGGATGCTGACCCGGGGCAGCGTGGCCGAGGCCAAGGACGACACGGACGCGGCCGTGGCGACACTGGCCATGGAGTTGGACCGCGGGCGGTATGGAACTGTCTCTGTACTGAGTGTGCGGTGGTGCTGATGCTTGACGTAGGTGTGACTGTAGCTGCGGTGGTGGCGGTAGTTGCTGCTTGTGCTGGGCCCGCGGGTGTGACCGGTGTGATCGGGGTGGCCGGCGTAGTAGGGTCTGTAGGGTCTGTATGCTGGTGCCGGCTGGACCGGGCCGGCTACTGGAGCAACAAGAGGAGTCGCTGCTGTGATGTCTAGAGACGCCTCGCGCGAGACTTCTGCTGACTCTGCAACCTCGGCGGCTTCTGCAGCCTCTGTTGGTCCCCATACTGGAGCAGCCTCTCTCTGGTGCACGGGCAGCCGGCTCCAGCGCTCAACATAGTCGCAGAACCACAAGAAGAACTGCAGGTTTTCTGCACGGCGCTCCATGTAGTAGAGGTAGTCCATGAATCCGTTGAGGTCGCATGGCTGTGTTTGATCATTAATATTGTATATTTGGACGAGGGATAGATAAGAACTTACTTGTAATGACTTGTTCTGGACAGTGTCTTCAAAAGTAATGTCGAGACTGGCCGGGCGGCTTTGGAGTATCTTTGGAGGCATGGCGTTGTGTGTGTAGAGTTAGAGTGTTGGGTATTGGCTATGAGAATTTTGCATGTGGCGTTGAAGCACAGAATAGAGAGAGTGACAAGCTATGAATGAATCATAGAGGCGATGGAGACTGGATGATGGATGTAGATGATAGAGACTAAATCATCACTTGAATATCATCCAGACATAACATGGCCTGGCAGACAATACCATGGAGGGGATGTAGGATATATGAAAGCAAAGCGTAGAGGGGTTGAGTATATATAATCTATCAAAGCAAGGACGTGCGTGGGGAAAGAGCCGCCGTGCACGGCCGGTTGGATTCCGAGATGGATCCCATGGATTCCGAGTTGCAGGGGTGGTCGATCTGTGTCTGCGAGTTTAATCTTTATTTTGTGTCTGCCTTGCCTCGACGTGGGTGAGGCATCAAGAAAAGTGCATCAAGATCTGAGACGAGGAAGAGAGATACAGTCCAGGAACAGGGTTATAGAGGACCGAAGAGAGAAGCACGACACTGAGTGGCCAGCTGAGTATGCATAGACTGGGCAAAAAGAGCAAAAATACTTATAAGACTAATAAGACTAATAAGACTAAAAAGACTAAAAAGACTAAAAGGCAACAGTAAAACAGGGTTGTCCAAGTGGACGAGCGGCAGGATGCGAGGCAAGGCCAATGGCAATGCAGAGTGGGCTGTCGACAAGATGTAACGGCAGAAGTACGGGCAGGCGGGTCGACAGAGCACAGAAAAGGGCTGAGGCTCTTAGGCAGCGATGTTGATCATTCCGTATTAGACGCTGTGCAGATGCAGGCGAGCAGCCCAGGAGGGGGGCAGATCTTTGATCGCTACGATATGACGTGCGATGTTGTACTTTACAGCTAATACGACATTATCTCACGATACTACAGTGCTATTGAATACTGACTGCCACTCGATGCATCATGTCAGAAGCGTAGATTCTAGATTCAAGGAAAAGGAATAGCAAAAGCCAAGGTCAAGCAAGGTCAAGATCGAGGTGAAGGTGATGCCAGTCCGTCTTTTGATTTACTACCACCACAACTGAAAGAGCGGTCACCGGCTGTGTCTTTCCTGCTCTCTCTCTACATCTGTGCCTCGTTCCCCGTCTTTTCCTCTTACTACTTTCCTCTTCTTCTACCTTTCTCCCCTCCATCTCGGCCCCCTCGTTTCAGATCTGCTCGAGACCACTTTTGGCAAACCACCAACACTACGCCAAGACTGCTATCTGTAATCGAGTCTCTTTTCTCTGCCATTCTCTTGGCGGTTGACTGCATTTGATTCACCTTTATTATAAATTCAACTCTTGTATTCATGCTTATTTTATCCTTTTTACTGGTTGGCTCAAAAGTGCAAGTCTGGGTGTAAGATATGAGGTGTAAGATCTTCAATGGTATGATTGCCTAATCGGGAAGGTCTTGACATTGTAAAAGCCTCACTCTCTTCCTCTGTCTCTCTCAATGCCACTCTCATCCATGGTGTATGCCTTCTCTTGACAACGCTTGCTACTCACATCATAGTACAACACTCGGTAGCATCACGCTGCAGCTGTAGCATCGTAGAGCATTGTGCTGTCCTGTCTGGTAGTATTAGGAGGTTCGGAGGTCAGTGTCGGCCAATGTTGAGATGAGAGCACTGTCATCTCGTCTGGTTACCGTGGTGTAGGCAATAGGGTTTGCCAGTTCTGGCTCTGGTTTGGCTCCGAGTGGTCTTTGCTTTTGTTTTTGGACTGCCATGTGCCTGTTTTCACAGCCGAGGCGAGACGTAAAAAGTCATGCGGCAGTTGCCTAGATGCCCACGACCCGTATAGAACGACCCGTATAGAATGGCACCTCGTATGCTTCTGCTTGGTGGGTTGTAACTGGCTGCTGGTTCTCTACACGTCGTATTTCGACTTCTCACAGCAAACATTGATGGCAGTAGACAGTGATTGCAAGAACCAGAAAATCCAAAGACCGGTCCTGTCGGCAGTCGATACTCGGCACAATGGAATCAATGGTGAGACCACATACTCCGATACCGTCTGATTGCGGCTTTTTTGTGTCGTCTATTCGTTTTTCCGTCTGTTCGTTTAGTTACGAGTTGCTTTCTAATATTCTGCTCTTACTCTGAAATACACAAGCATACTTTGTAGGCCAAGTGTTTAGAGTCATCTCTAGTCTGCGGCGCTGCACAACTTTATTCGTGTTTGTGTTTTGTTTTATGCCGCTTGGATGCCTCAAACAGAAGTACTAGCAACGCGAGTATAGGCAGTGAGTAAACATTATATATACAAAGAGATCAACAAAATCCACGTCGCCAATACTTGCCAAATCACTCTCCGACTCTCAACTCTCGCACCTGCAGACGTCATCGCGTGCCCGACCCGAGGGGGTTGCAGTCGTATTACAAAGCTTGGTCTGGTCCTTGCTTGTACTGTCTGTGTACTGTCTGTTCTCTGTCCATCGGCTATTGAGTCTTTATCGACTCTATCGACCTCCTCATCTGCTAGTCTACCTGCAAGCGACATCACCCTGACCGGGTTGTCTTCCCGGCTTGTTTCAGATCTGTTCATGCGTTAGGATGTGCAGAGACGTGCAGAGATCGCTGGCCAGAGAACTACTCGTAGTGTCTGTGTGAGTAGTAGATCTTTATTTCTCAAAAGAATCTTCCCTTCACGTCGTCCTCGGATCTGGATGTGAATTGAGGTTCTATTGATGACGACGGCAAGGTGCCTAAAGTTGAAAATGTAGTATTGGACGCAATCGTAGAGACTGCAAAAAAACAATATTCAAAACTTCAATTTCCAAGAAAAAATACAACATCTGAACAAAAAGAAAGTCTCTGGCGGCGCGTGCCAATATGCGAAACAGCAAGTGTCGTCAACCGCGGATGCTCTGGAAGTGTGATAGTGGTGAGCATGAGTAGCGGGAGGGTACGAGAGTACATGTCATAGGCTTGCTCCATATAATAGAGCCCCATACCCACAAAAGTCATGGACCCACACCTCCACGCTTGCTGTACCTTACAGCTCAATAACTCCGGCCTAGACCACGTCACTAGGCGCGTTCATCAATCTACACCTAATTACTCTCGAACTGTCTACCACACTCAACCACACACCACAATTCTTGAAACCCGGAAGACGGGATATCACCGTCACAGAAGCTTATCACACACAATCACATCTTATCTCTACCGTCTCTACTATCTCCATCACATGCTCTTCTAGAATACCGAGCACCCGATTGCATGGCGAGGTCCCGTCGGCTCAACGCGGACAACGAGACCGGACATATTGCAAGCCGGAGCAAATACGGCCGATCTGGTGACGACGGCAACGACGGCAACGACGAAGACGACATTGAGCTGCATACATCCACCATGGCCTCGCACGACCAGCAGCCCTTACTGACAGGCGCCGACGCCGACATCGACGCCGACAACGTCCTCCGCCATCCCGACGATTTCGCCGATGATGACGACGACCATCTCCCCAAACCTACAAGAACCTCTGCATCCTCCTCGCCCAGCATCTATATCTGGCTGCTCACATTGTCCGCCGGCCTGAGCGGTCTCTTGTTCGGCTACGATACTGGCGTCATCTCTGCCACCCTCGTGTCCATCGGCTCTGCCCTGTCCGGCCGCCCGCTCACGTCCTTTGACAAGTCCATCATCACCTCCTCTACATCTCTGCTTGCCCTTGTGGCATCTCCGGCCGCCTCCGTGCTCGCAGACGCGCGCGGCCGCCGTCGCGTCATCTTTGCCGCTGATGCCCTCTTTATCGTCGGCGCTTTGCTGCAAGCCGTTAGCACGTCTGTCGGCGTCATGGTCGTCGGCCGGTCCATTGTCGGTGCCGCTGTCGGTGCTGCCAGTTTTGTCACTCCGCTCTACATTGCCGAAGCTGCACCCGCCGAGCATCGCGGCCGGCTCGTGACGGTCAACGTGCTGTTTATCACGCTGGGCCAGGTGGCGGCCTACGTGCTGGGCTGGCTGCTGTCCGAGTACGGCAACCCGGACACGGCTTGGCGCTGGATGGTCGGTCTGGGTGCGGTCCCTGCCTTGCTGCAAGCTGTCTTGGTCTGTGCCATGCCGGAGTCGCCGCGGTGGCTGGTCAAGGCGGGCCGCGTCGCCGAAGCGCGCACCGTCATTGCGCAGGTCCAGGGCGCCGGCAACAGCGCAAGTGTCGGCGGCATTCTCAAGCAGATTGAGACTGAAGTGCGCCAAGAAGACGAGGCTCGCCGGGTCCGGCAGTCTTCCGCCCTACCAGAATCTTCTTCCCAGTCCAAATACAAATACGCCTGGCTAGTCGACGGCGATGCGTGGTCGGCCTTGCTGGGCGTGCGGCGCAACCGGCGCGCCCTCACGATTGCGTGTCTGCTGCAAGGCCTGCAGCAGCTCTGCGGCTTCAACTCGCTCATGTACTTTTCCGCCACCATTTTCACCCTCGTCGGCTTCAACCAGCCCACCCTGACAGCCCTCACCGTCGCCGCCACAAACTTTGTCTTTACAGTGGCTGCGCTGCTGCTCGTCGACCGCATCGGCCGCCGCCGCGTGCTGCTGTACTCAATTCCCATCATGGCCATTGGCTTGGTGCTTGCCGCCTACGGCTTTTCCTTTTTGGATCTCAACGCCACCGACAAGTCTGGCAACGACGCATCGTCTGCGTCGCTCGTCCTCGTCAGCATCATGCTCTATGTCGGCGCCTATGCCATTGGTCTTGGTAACGTCCCGTGGATGCAGAGCGAGCTGTTTGCCCTCAATGTGCGCTCGCTCGGCAGCGGCCTGGCCACGGCGACCAACTGGGGCGCCAATTTCGTTGTCGGCCTGACCTTTTTGCCGCTCATGGACGCCCTGACGCCGTCGTGGACGTTTGTGCTGTATGCCGGTGTCTGTGGCGTTGGGTTCTTCCTGGTGCGGGCGTGCTATCCCGAGACCAGCGGACTGAGTCTCGAAGAGGCCGCAAGCCTTCTCGAGGCCGACGATTGGGGCATCAGCCGGCGGCGGTAGGCTGTAGCGGTCTGTTGTCCTTGCTATTTACTCTGTATGCTTGAATTTGGAGCCTGTTTGTTCTTGTATAGCGTTTTAGGCGTTTGTCGTTTGTCGTTTTCGTTGCCATTTTTTGTTTGTCAGTTCTATCGGCAAGCACCCGCTTCTTAGAGTTCCACACCACTTATTTACACCGTCTTTGCCTCATTTTTTTCTCTTGGTACAAAAGAGTTTAGCCAAAAAAGTAAAGGTAAATTTTGGATCTCATGGGAGTTATCATCTACCAGGATCAACATGCATCAAACTGCATGGAAAATCAGCCGCCTGGCTATCATCCAGATCCAGCGCCGGCACAAACATCATTTTGCACCAGAGCACCTCATACCACACGCGTATAACAGCGCCCACTCAAAATGGGCGCCCCTCACCTTGAAAGAAAAGAAGAAGAAGAAAGTAAATGGTGCAATCCAACCTGGCAGCAGTATCAAGGCCGTGTCGTGGAATATCAACTGCTTCCGCGCGGGACCTGCGGCCCGAGCAACTGCCTGCATCGACCATATCCAAGAGCTGTTTGAGACAAAAGCAAGGCAGAAGGATGAAGCCAAAAATATGCACAGCAGCAACAACTATCTCGTCGTCATGCTTCAAGAGGTCGGTCATGAATCCCTAGCGGCTATCCTCAATCATAAATGGGTCAGAGAAATGTTTGTCGTATCCAATATCACCCCCTTGCCGGTTTTACAGACAGAACAAAAAAGGCAGAAAGAGGAGAATTCCAAGAGACCACCGCAGTCACCACCATTTTTCACTCTCATTCTGAGCTCTAAGAGCTTGCCTGTGTCCAGCTGCTTTCGACTGCCTCTGGTTTCACCCCATAGCCGCGATGTCTTGGCAATCGATGTGCCGGTGGAATTGAGCCTACAGAGCAAAGTCAATGGCAGCAAACCACTGGCAAAGAATGGTTCTGGCAAGGCCCGAGGCGTACTTCGGCTCTGCACCACCCATCTTGAGTCTCATGGGAAAGGAAACCTGTACAGACCGCTGCAGCTGTTGACTCTTGCAAAGGTCCTCAGGGGAGAGCTGCCTGCGCTCAAAGGGGATACGCCACCAGTTCTTGGCGGCCTCGCAGGTGGTGATATGAATATGATTACCGAGTTTGATAACACCCTCCACCGGATGCCAGAGATCAACCTGCAGGACGTATGGGAGCTGGGCTCTCTGAAGAAGAAGAAGAAAAGCTCAAAGGCACGGGCAGCATACGCCAACATGAGCTATGGCCAGGCCGTCGGCTCTACCTGGGGCTATCACCCCGGTCTAGGAAAGGCAGAGCCTTCCATGAAAAGCCGGCTCGACAGATTCTATCTGACAGCAGCCACACCCCCACTGTCTTTCACGATTGTACCGACTCCCGAGGCTCAAGATACGTACAATGATGTCGGCCGACTCGGTATCGGCATCGAGACTCGCGTGCAGGCTTGGAGCCGGCAAGTCGTCACTACCAAAACAGCCGGCTTGCAAACGACACAGAAGCAGCAAACAGAGTACATCTCGCCCAGCCTGCAGCAGTCGTACTCAGCAGCGGGCCTCGACTTGGGGTTCGCCTGTAGTGACGCCGACGCTTGGGTCAGCGACCATTTTGGCATTGCGGTCACGTTGCGGTTGGGCACAGCACAAGCTGAATAAGCATATAAGCATAAGGGTTGTCCAACAGTTGTGTAACTGTCCATCGTGCCTTCCTCATCTGACCATATCAAAGAAACAGGGATATAATACCAATACAGAAAGAACAATCGTCATGCTCCTTCACTATATTGTTCCTATTCTATTGTTTACAGCTAGACATCTACTGATTCCGAGTTTCTTTCTCTATATCTCTAATACCACATCCACATATGATTTCTTTCTTCTTTTTCAGCTCATTATAATCTTTGCAAATACCGTTATCATGTGCATCCCTCACAAATTCATTGGCCCAACAAACCACATCCCACTCTATCCTCTCTGTGGCATCTGTGGAGGAGTTCTATCAGCCTTGGGCAGAACCTATTTCTACAGTGAGTTATCTTGAATCCAGTCTTGAGTACCGAGTCACTCGACAGCAGCTGACAAGCACCTCTTCCTATAGTGGCCACAAATGACGGCATCCGATATTCAGGAGACGATTCCGCCACCTACGTCTACAAACACCGAAGACGTGATCCCGATATTCCGACGCGCGACGGCTGTCGCCCTTGCTTTACGGATCGCGTCTTTTGTGCAGAATGTATAGATAGGCCGATGGGGGTGAACTGCCACAGCCACTGCCTCAAGTATTTCATATACGGCTACGCAGGATTCGTCAATCGCTCAGACCCCAGAGATGACGTAACGAGAATGCTTCGCAAGATTTGGGTTGCGGGCGCATGGCGCTGGCACCGGCGAGGCGAACCGCCGCTTGGCCTGCAGGATACAGTCACCCCGTCGACATTCAGCAAGACTCAAACCATTGTCTTTTGTCTAATTGCAGGCAGATTGGGCATGCCCATGCTTTCTCGGCTTGACAAGGACATTCTCGACAAGATCTACCGGCTGTCAAACGACTGTCCATTCTGGCGGTGTGTCCTAGTCAAGAGTGACGGTATCAAGGCCGCACTACAGCCAGTCGTTCCTCTCAAGATACGCGCTCTAAGCGATATCATATCATGGAAGCGGTCTCCTCCCTCGATAAAAACTACTTTGTCGGCAGAAGCATCAGCCAAGCACCTTCCATTCATCAGAATCACCATTGATCGCAAAGGTATCTGTGAGATTGAGCGCTTAAAAGAGCGGCCTGCCGTGAACGACTCGGGGGCTTCTACAAAGTATGCATACATCCTGGAGGACATGCGAGATGAGGACCCTTTTGCGCTTGCAAAGATGGACGTTGAACACAAGGTCTGTTGACTCTTTCTGTACCTTGTCATGTTTTTATGCTTTCATGTCTTCATGTCTTCAACTGCCATTACCTAACGCAAACAGAATGGCCTCTTACGGCTTCGCTCTCTTTATAAGAACCCTCGCCCAATTCCTATATGGGATATCCCCTGCCCTCCCGAAGCCGCAGACTGCACAATATCTGAAACTACAACTACTCTAGCCGCCACGCACAATCTTTCAGATCCGCTACCATACGATACTATTCCCTGGAGATTTTACGGCCGACTTCGCGTTGTGGAGATAAGCCGCTGCTCTGGCCTGACTTTTGTTTTTGATGGCAACGTCTTATCAGGCATTCACACACACGGCATCTATGCTCGCGGCACATACAAGAGGGCTGATATTGAGCTGGTAGGCTCTGGAAAGAACCTGCAGTTTGTACCGATTGCCACAGGTGATCAAATCACTTCTATCTGGACCAGTCGCTGTGACAGGTTCGGCCTAATAGTGAGTTAGCATCTGGTATCTGAGATTAGTACACCAAAGTTATAGTTTGCCTATGCACACGATCTAACATTAGTCTATAGCTCCGTCTCAAACAGGCTGGCGATGTATTTGTAGGGTATGACATGGACATCAGCCTGTGCAATGGCGACGACCCCAAGCCTCTCGCACGTGGCGGGCATCTTTTCGTTGTTTTCAACGGCGTTGATGGGAGTATCTTTGGTGCCTTTTCAGACCCCTTATCCTCGGCAAGAAGGACGAGGGCTCAACCTGTTTTTGACACCCAACCTCCGGTGGACCATTTGGGAAAATTTCCCTTTGCAACCACGGCGGCATCCATGTACACTTTTGCACGACCCTGCGCAGTACGGGCCATCCGCATTTTCACATATGGACAAAATGAATACTGCCGTGGCATCATTTTCGATTACAAAAGAGGAGGGTCACGGGCTCTGGGCCAATGCAGCCCGCTCCATGGCGACAAGTGCCGTGTAGTACGGAACCCGAAGTCTTTATGGTACCAGATGGTCATGTGGCCAACAGCAATGAGGTCAAAGGTAGCCTTGAGCCAGACCGAGAGCGAGATGATTACCGAAGGAGACGACCCCTGGGAAAACTTCAACTTTGACGAGGGGGACTGGATGGCATTTGTATGCGAAGTGAGTGGCTTTGTTTCAATGATCTCCCACTTACCCGATTTAGTCATTGCCATGACACAGACCAAAGCCAGCGATTGAAGCAGCAAAGCATATTGAGGTGGCTCAACAAGGGACTTTCTCTTGATGAAACTGGGATGTCTACTATGGCTTATTAATAATATCGTGCTCGTCACCTTAGTATAGATTCAAGGCGGCTTCGCATATTAATCGGTATAGAACTTGAGTCATAAGCATGTCCAGCACGGTCAACCTTGCCCATCGTTCCTTCTTGATTGGTCTCTCTGGACAAGAACGCGTGATCGTATTTTAAACAAAAGGAATGGGAAGGCACGACCGTTGTCGTATCAGGTTTTCGAGATTCAGAAAAGGAAGGAACGGCCGTGCCTAGTCCTTCGCATACTTTATTGTCACAATCTGTTCTATTTCTCTATTTTCTTTCAACCCTCTTGCTCTATTACTCTTCTTCGCTTTTCTTCTCTACATCTTCGCGACCCTTCATCCCCTTTTCATCATTCGCTACGATCCTTCACAAAGTAGAGACACTCTGATCTATTCATATACTACTCTCATCTTCTCTCGTCTCCCTATCTCCGCCATGCCACAGCCATGGACCAAGGAGAAGTCCCTGTCGGCTATCATTGCGGTGCCTGCAATGAGACACTGAATCAAGGCGAGAATGTTTTTGCTTGTAGGTTGTTCTTAACTACTGTCTGGCCGTGTCCTGGTACGTGACACTTTGCATAACAGCAACTAATCAACTGCAGTGCACTCAACTCGCGATTTGACTGCTCATTCTGGACAAGTATCGCCATGTTTTGAGCACATGGAGTCCGTGGAAGACGAAGATGGCGTGCTGCCGTATTATGACTTTGTGAACCTCAACAGGACAGAAAAGAACCCAATCGCCATTGTTGTCCACGAACATTGCTTTCATCTGTTTTTGGATGGCTATACCTCAGAGGCGCAAGCTTCAGGCACGGAGTTCTCAAGGGCAGAAGCTCTAGACAAGCTGTGGACAATGGGGACCTGGCGGGAGCCGTTTCGCGACTACATTGTCATGGAGCTGGAACCGTCTGGCCTATCATCTTACAGCAAGGATGAAATGGCCATGTTTTCCCGAGTGGTAGCAAGGCTCGGTCTTCCCCAGCTGACCAGCCGCCTACCGGCCGAAGTTCTGAACATGGTTTGTCACCTTTCCAAAGAGGCTTTGTTCTGGAGATGCGTCTTTGCGTTGGTTCTCGGCATGTGCTCTGCACGGCAAACAAGCCAGCCTCTGTGCAGAGTCTTGCTTGCTCAAATCGTGTCGTGGGAGCGTCCAGATCTGCAGCTGGTCACACCCTTACTTCCCACTCCATCGCCTTCTAGCTCCTCGCACAAGAAGTCGTCTATAAAGGACTACTTCCCACCCATATCTACCTTGCAGCCAATGTACCCATACATCAGAATCACCATTGATTACCGGGGCATCTACAAAATTGAGCGTTTGCAACAGCGACCTGCCGCTGGTCCACCTAAGCCGACTGACAAGTTTGCATACATTGTTGAGAATGTGCAGGAGTGCAAGCTTGCAGGTTTTGCTAGTATTCAAGTTGAGATCAAGAATGGCCTCCTACGACTATGCCTCCCCACCATCTTCAACAACAACCTCTATGTTTGGTACACACCTTATCCCCCAGACGCATCTGCTTGCACCATGGCCGATTTGTCCCCGATTGATGCTTTACAACAACGCAAGCGCTCTGCCCAGATGCCATACTACCCCCCGAGCCAGCTCCGCGTCGTGGACTCAAAACGTTGCTCAGGCTTGACTTTCTGCTACTGGAGCTTGAACATGGATGAAATCTGCGCGAATCAACTGAAAGACTACACCAAGAACCCCCTCGGATTTGGCAAAACGGAAATATTCCTGCCAATCGCGGAAGGCGATCACATCATCGCGGCCTGGGCGTGCTCTCCAAAAAGCGACCCTGATATGGTGCATCTCATAGTAAGTTTCATATGCTCTTACTTGTGGTATTTGAGGCTGACTCTACAAGTTCCGACTAAAATTGGCCGGTGACGTATTCATTGGGTATGAGATTGAGAGCGACGATTACCAATATTACGACGCTGAACTTCTGGGGCACGGCAGCAGTGTTGGGCTCGTGTGTGGGGAGCGGTATTGCAACAGTATGTTTGGTACGTACACGCCAAAGACAATCCGTGCAGTGAAGGAGAATGAGGATCATGACATTCCCTCATCAATTGACTGCCTTACTGCCGTCCCCCAGCTGAGATACACGATGCCTGGCATATTCAGCATTAATGACCGGAGGGATAACTACAGCTTGGTTTTCATGTCATCTGCTCCATTAACCAATGTCGAATCTGTGCGTATTTTTTCTTGTGCTGACATGGGGCCTGGAAGCACAGAGGGATGCTGCGGGATGTTGATCGAATACGCAAATGGAGGCATTCGTGCACTGGGAAAGGTCAACGCCAAAGACAAAGGAGACAGCAAACTTGTTCTCAAACCAGACTTTGTGTGCTATCGGTTGATTAAGCTCGCATACGTTGATGAGATTGGAGAAGATGTCCGTGTTCACTGCCGTGGGACAGAAGTGACTGCATCTTGTGCGAGCGAGCACTGGCATGACGGACCTTGGAAGTGCAGCAGGACCAACCACGACGAGCTTTTCTTTTATCATGATGCCTACGGTATGCACACAATGGAGCATATGCCAAACGTGCTTAGACGAGGTACTAGAGATGACTCGGAGGATGCTTCAGAGGATGCTTCAGAGGATGGTGAAGGTTCTTGAAGTCGATGAATAGGCCTTGCTAGTCGAATAGCCATGTAATCCCATTTTGAGGCTAAAACTTTGTCATAGTGCTACGAAATAGAGATGACATCACCGGTTACAGATAAGTATGATGTACCTTTACTAGTGATACTTTTAGCTGCTTAAATTTTGGTTAATGGACGACAAGCCTCGGCTGCGGTGGCCCGTATCCCACATAGGGCGAGCTTTACTGAGTAGAAATCTCTAGAAACGGTTACAGTGGATGTGGAAATATAGAATTTGAGACAAAAGAAGAGAAAATGCAGAAGTAAATAATTCGTAGAAGACTAAGGACACGAAATTAATTCCAAAGCAGAGACGTAACGTTGTCATCTACGGCAATGGACTTAGCATTACTGCCGAACCGCAGTTCCGTCTTGCCTTGCTACTGCTCATGCTCTACACGCGACCACGCGTCCGGCGCAGTGCATAGCTGTTCTCGTCCTCCTCGCATCTATCGGGAAGATCTGATAGTCCGCCTCGACACTCAACGGTCTGGCTCTCGATAATGACGGATTAGCGGTGACGGGCGTAGAACAGCCGATTTTTGTTGTTTTGTCAGCCCTTGCATCAAGATTGCATGACCCGGGCAGGCCGTTTCGAGGTTGCAGTCAGTGTCGATCGTATTGGAAAAAGACGTCTACTTGGAAGAAAGGAAGAACAGAAGGGAAGAAAAGAATAATCAATCGTTATTTGTGGATGCCGAGGCTGTGCCGTAAGCCGACACACATATACACGGAAATACAGTGCTGACCTCGTGTGCTTTGTCAGCATCGGAGTTTGATATTTTCTCCGTTAGTACAGATTGCCATGTTCGAAGAGAAAGAGGACAGGAACCTTGTGAATTATTCAACACTGCGAAACCCTTTCCAAATTGACAGCACAATTGTCGGTGTTTGCAAGCTCCGACATTTTGGTCCGCCGGCTATGTTAGTGGGGCAAAGCGGAAATATTAAATAAGAAAATAAGATTTGGCAGGGTATATACGTCGCATTCAGTGTCAGTCGATTCAAAAGCATCCACAAACAAACCCATGTTCTTGGTTGCCAATGGAACGACAATGTATGGATTGTATGATAAATTACATCAATAAATAAATACAAAGCGTTAAAGGGGCATACTCGTACTTCGTATATCGAGGCCATATTAACCCATTTCTTGGCAGGGACAGACCTTACTCATGGCCTGTGCAAATCTGATTTTATGCCACATTACTGAGTAGAACCCAGATACCAAATAGACGGTGCTACTCAGTAGATACGAAGGATGCATAGTGACCGAGAATGCTGTCAAGCAATTGTAGTGTTGCAGTCGGGATGAGCCATGATACTACGATAGATAGGAAGAGCAGGCGTCTATCGTGGACAATAATCATTGCCGTGGGATGTCAAAATATACGCGACACGCATGCATGGCGTACATGTTGCACAGGCTGCACATACTGACATGCGCAGGTGTACGTTAATGAATCCATGCAGCCCTTCCAGTATTCCCGAATAATACTGTCTATGACTCGACCTTGTCATTACTCGTTGAATGGTGGCTGTGCCGGCCCACGTTAATCACGGTGTTTGCAAAGCACGAACGCGCGAGGCTCATGATGACAAACCTAGTTGTACCCCTGTAGCTGTTCTGGATACTCCGTGTAAAGAACACCCGCTTGCTCGGTATTATGTTGTATTTTGTGGCGGGATTTCCATGGCACAAGCCTTGCAGAAACAGACTGCAGGTGGATAATTTAGTATTGGATTCTGTCGCATTGCGTCAAGTTTCTCTTGCATTTCTAGAAGAAGCGAGAAGAAGCGAGAACAGCTGCAGCACAAGTAGACAGAGGCAATGGAAACCTTTTTCAACAGAATCTAACAAAATCTACGGGTGGCGGCATGGCCCGTATTCGATCCGTTCATGATTTTCAGATTTTACAATTCAGAAACAAAATCTACATACTATTTCAAAAGAAGAAAAACATGAGTAGGCAAAAACTATCTCACTACATATACATATACGTACTGGCTAGAAAAAGAAAACCGCCGGTGTTAGTAATACGAGTACTTGCTCGCCAGTCGCCACTATTCTACGGAGACAGGCTCCCCAAAGTCCGTCCTAGGGGCGTGTGCTTAATTCCAAGCTACCGGCTCAGAGCCAAAATACTCAGTATCAATGACGCGGACCTGGCGATGGATCCATCAGTAAAGTTCATAACAAGCAATCAAGCTGCCGGCAGTCGCGCTGTACTTTGTACATATTCAAGAGCAATTGTCGTTGGAAATACTACAACTTGAAATCTTGAAATTTGTCAGCAAATGCTCTTTCCTCGCAGTCTCAGCTGGTCGGGACATTTCCCATCGCTCCTTCCATCTGCGACATCAACATTCCTCTCCTTCCCGTTTTCATCGCATCCCCATCAGCACGTTGTTTACTCGTATTATCTATTACTATCTTACCACTTCACTCTTTGCATTCCAGTGTACAAGTACAGCAGCACATCACACGCAAACAGTCCCTACTGAAGAAAAAGAAGAAAAAAAGCGACTGAGTAATACCGTTAAGCACGAGAGCCGTACGTAGTATAGGCCCGTCGTAGTACCCACACCACTCTTACTTTTACACGCCCCTTCCTATTCGGGAAACGTTTGCCAGTCGGAGTGTCGCTATCTCCAGAGCTCGGTTTTTATTTTGTTTATTTTGTTTATTTAAATTATTTAAATTTCTATTAAAATCTTTCATAGTTCATCTTGCTCTTACTGCTGCTCCCATATATACCGACTCCCCCGTCCTTTGTTTCTCACAAGCTTCTTTTCGAGCTTGGTCGGATCATCTCATCTTCAGTCTTTATTTTATCGACTCTCACCCATTATCGACCATCAGTGACTGCATCTCACATTAAACTTAAACAACAAGCATCAGCAGATACGTCATACATCAATCAAGATCAGCATCGTCTCACATTGACGCCACACTCAATTGCACTGCAAAGCCAGTCACCCTCCCTCACACAAACCCCGCCATGCCTGGCATCGACAACGTCGACGAGGACCTTATTCTCGCCGAGGAGGATGCTTCTCCTCGTTTGTACCCCGATGCACGCCGCGCCAGCATCGAACGCCACCGCGACGACCTTGAGCGCACTCCCACTGCCGCATCCACCTCTTCATCCTCTTCGTCGTCCCTCCACGACAGCAACAGCCGCAATGCCTCCAATTCGGGCGGCGTCGGCCCCTCTGGTATCAACCGCACTGCCAGCATGATGAGTGCCGAGCGCCAGCGCACACAGCTTGAGCGTATCCAGACCGCACGTAGTCAGCACAGCGCCACTGTCGGCCGCTCCCTCACCAGCCGCCGCTCACGCGCATCAAAACCATTGCCCGCGTTTGGTGCCGGCAAGCCCTACCCGCCGCAGATGCCTGACCAGGAGGCATATGTTGTCGAGTTTGACGGCCCCGACGATCCACTGCACGCCCAAAACTGGCCGCTGCGCAAAAAGATATTTACTGGTGCCTTTTTGGGTTTCACGACCATGACGTCTGCGTTTGCGTCGTCCATTTTCTCGGCTGCCACGGCGGCCGTTGCCCACGAGTTTGGCGTGTCCACCGAGGTCGGTATTCTGGGTGTGTCGTTTTACGTCATGGGTTTCGCCTTTGGTCCGACGCTGTGGGCGCCGCTGTCCGAGCTCAAGGGCCGTCGTCTGCCCATTAACATTTCCATGTTTGGTTTCATGCTGTTCTCGTTTGCCGTCGCCACTGCCAAGGATCTACAGACCGTTCTGATCTGTCGTTTCTTTGCCGGCTTCTTTGGTGCCTGTCCGCTCGCTGTCGTCGCTGCTATCTTCTCGGACATGTTTGACAACCGGACTCGTGGTATCGCCATTACGCTGTTTTCTATGGCCGTCTTCTCTGGTCCGCTGCTGGCTCCCTTCATTGGTGGTTTCATCACCGAGTCGTACCTGGGCTGGCGCTGGACCATGTACATTGTCGGCATCATGGGCGCCGCCTGCTTCACTCTGAACCTTTTCTTCTTGGAGGAGACCTACCCGCCCACCATTCTGGTCAACAAGGCTGCCGACCTGCGCCGCCGCACACTCAACTGGGGCATCCACGCGCGCCAGGACGAGATCGAGGTTGATTTGCGTGAGCTGCTCAATAAGAACTTTTCGCGGCCCATGCGTCTGCTGTTCCGCGAGCCCATTGTCACGCTGCTGTCCGTTTACATGTCCTTTGTCTACGGTATTCTTTACCTGTTCCTGACCGCCTACCCCTTTGTCTTCCAAAGGGTCCACCACATGTCTGGCGGTGTTGGCGGTCTGCCCTTCTTCGGCATGATTCTCGGTCAGGTCATTGCCGGCATCACCATGATCCTGCAGCAGCCCTGGTACCAGCGCAAGCTCAAGGCCAACAACAACGTGCCCATCCCCGAGTGGCGTCTGCCCTCGGTCATTGCCGGCGGTGTCGCTTTCACGTGCGGCATCTTTTGGTTTGGCTGGTCGGGCTACCGCGAAGACGTGCACTGGATCGTGCCCACTGCCTCGGGTATCATGACGGGTTTCGGTCTCATGTCCATCTTCTTGCAGTCGCTCAACTACCTGATTGACGCCTACCTCATGTTTGCCGCATCGGCCATTGCCGGCAACACCTTTTTGCGGTCGCTGTTTGGTGCCGGTTTCCCGCTGTTTGCCACGTACATGTTCAACGGCATGGGCATAGAGTGGGCCAGCACGCTGCTGGGCTGTGTCGCGGCCGTGCTGATCCCCATTCCCGTCATCTTCTACATTTACGGCCACAGGATCCGCGCGCGCAGTGCCTATGCGCCGACGGCTCCTGCCGGCGCGCCTGCTGCAGATGGTGCTGGCGGTGCCGGCGATGCCGAGAAGGAGGAGCATGTGCCGGACAACCGTGCACCGGCCGACGACATTGAGGCTGCCGCAGCCAACCGCAAGACGCAGTAGTGTGCATTTTGCGAGCGCGGTTCTAACGATTTCGAGGATCGCGAGGATCTCGGGGATCAGAAAAGGACACTGTGATGTCTTTAATACTCTTTTTGTTCATTGTTTATATTCTTCATACCCCAGTCATCTCGGTCTTTTCTCTCGGTTTGTCTTTTTGCCTATGTATCTCTTTTGGGTTGTTTTGGGTTGCTTTGGGTTGGTTTTGTTTCTGGTTTACTTTTGAACCTCATGATTGGAGTTGGTGCATACAAAATGGGCTACCACACGGTGGCCGGGGCATGAGTACATAATTCATAATGCGATACAAAAACATTGAATAATACATTAATCATAAACTTATTATTTGCGTTGAATTAATTTAAATTGCGTGCTGTTAAACTCAAAGTGCTACAAATTGATCGTCTCCAGATGTAGCTGGTGAGCACGATTATTAGTCATCAGCATCAATTAAGCAGTCGTATATTCTTGAACAGTCATCGATTACAAAGTCACGGCCAATGACTCAATTTTGTTGACTTGATTGCCTCTTTTAGAAAGACAAAAGAAATTAAAAGAAATTAGAAGGAACAGCTGGCATCTTCATTGCTCTTTCTTAAAAAGGCAATCTGTAAATTAATAAGACTCATACACAGTCGTGATTTCCTATTTCGGACAGGTCGCATTTGGGTCTATTCTGTCATTCTGTCCTGAAGTAATATCTTACTACTAGGGCCAGGCCTACTACTACTGCAACTAGCGGGCTAAAAGGCTGAAAGCGCGCCGCAATAGCAAGCAATGCGGGGTTCCATGCCAAATTTTGTCTATTGTCTTGTCACCACCCGAGCACGACACCACTCCAGCAAGCACTGCATTGGTGCATACACAACGACATTGCGGTTTTCTGGTTCTACGGTTGCACACTCAATCTTGCGGTGAAAGTCTGAATCTGACTCAACATCCGACCCTCCCACCGAATGGTCCCTGAATGATCGCTTCCGTGGTTGTGTTCCGGCCGCTGCCTCGTCAACTATTTAGACGTCCCTCTTGTTCTCTTTGGCTGTCTCGACCTTCTCTGTCTCGACCTTTACCTACCCTCCCTCGCACGTGCTGCACTCTACCGACCTGTGCTCCCACAATGGCTTCGACCACCTCTGCCTCTGCCCCCACCGGCATCTCCGTCTTCAACTCCCTCAAGCCGGGCCCGGCCGTGCCCTTTGTCCCCAAGGAGGATGGCTCCGTGTCGTGGTACTCGTGCGGCCCGACCGTCTACGACCTGAGCCACATGGGCCATGCGCGCAACTACGTGTCCACCGACATTATTCGCCGCATCCTCCTGTTCTACTTTAAGCTGGACGTCAACTTTGTCATGAACATTACCGACGTCGACGACAAGATCATCATCAAGGCGCGCCGCAAGCGCCTGTTTGACCTGGAGGTGGACAAGCCCTACAGCTTTGAGGAGCGCCGCGAGCTGGTCACGGCTGCATTCACAGCGTATGCCGAGGCCAACCTGCCGCTGCTGGCCGGCGTCACCGCGGACAAGTATGCTACTCTGCGCGATGCTGCGTACGGCGGCGTGCTGAGCGGCGGCACGCTCACGGGCGAGGGCAAGCCCGGCGACGCCGAGGCCAAGACGCGCATGCACCTGGCCAACATGGACGCAGCAGCGCGCGCTCTGGAGTCGGAGCCGGCGTCGCTCCTGGGCGCCGAGGAAGTGCTGCTGCCATACCTCGACTCGCTGTACAAAGAGACCATCGACACGAGCGACCAGACCATATTTACCGACCTGACGCAGCACATGGAGCAGCTCTTCTTTGACGACATGGATGCGCTCAACGTGCTGCGGCCCGACTCGATTACGCGCGTCACCGAGTATGTGCCCCAGATCGTGTCGTTTATTGAGGGAATCATCAACAAGGGCTTCGCTTACGAGGCCAATGCGTCCGTCTACTTTGACATTGACGCATTCGAGAAGGCGGGCAATGTTTATGCGCGCCTGCGGCCCGAGAGCAAGAACGACAAGGCCCTGCAGGAGGAGGGCGAGGGCTCGTTGTCCAAGAGCCTGGCGGGCAAGCGCCGGCCCGGCGACTTTGCGCTCTGGAAGAAGAGCAAGCCGGGCGAGCCGTACTGGCCCAGCCCCTGGGGCGATGGCCGGCCTGGCTGGCACATTGAGTGCTCGGTAATGGCGTCAGACAAGCTCGGCGACCAGATGGACATCCACTCGGGCGGCATTGATCTGGCGTTCCCGCACCACGACAATGAGCTCGCACAGAGCGAGGCCTATTACTACCGGGGCGAGGGCCACGGCGGCGAGCACCACTGGGTGCGCCACTTTTTCCACATGGGCCACCTGTCGATTGCGGGCTCGAAAATGTCCAAGTCTCTGAAGAACTTCCAGACGATCCAGGACGCGCTGGCGTCGACGTACACGTCGCGCAGCATGCGCATTGTGTTCTTGCTGAGCCGGTGGAACGAGGGTGTGGAGATCTCGCCCGACATGCGCAAGCAGGCCAGCAGCTGGGAGAACCTGCTGGACAACTTCTTCACCAATGTCAAGGCGCGCGCCGGCGAGATTGCCGCAGATAAGATGCAGCAAATGTCTCTGTCAGAAGCCGCCAGCAGTGGTGACAGCTTGGTGGCCGACTTTGCGCGCGCGCGCGAGGACCTGGACACGGCGCTGCGCAACTCGTTTGACACGCCCGCGGCCATGCAGGTCCTCCTGCGCCTGGTGCGCAGCGCCAACGTCTACATGAGCGACCCCAAGGCCAATCTGTCAGTGATTGAGGACGTCGCCAGCTATGTGACGCGCATCGCCGGCATCTTTGGTCTCGACCCGTCGGCGCAGCCGCCCTACACGTCGAGCAAGCCCGGCTGGGGCCCGCCCAACCCGGCCTCCAAGACGGCCACTTCCTCGGCTGCCCGGGTCGACCCCCGGTCGGCCGTCCAGCCGTACAGCGGCGCCTACGCCAAGGTCAAGGGCGACGTTGCGGCGCTGGCCCTCAAGACGGAGACCGACCTCAACGCGCTGCTGGCGGGCCAGGACCCGTACACCGAGTTCCTTGCTCTGCTGGCCACTCTGACGGGCAGCAAAGAGAGCACAGAGACTAAAGAGACGGCGCTGCAGACGGACGAGCTGGAGCAGCTGGCGCTGCCGTTCCTGCGTTCCGTGTCGGCCCTCCGCGACGAGCTGCGCCGCGTCACGGGCAACCCGGACAATGCGTCGAAAAAGTCGGCGATCCTGAGCTTGAGCGACCGCATCCGCGACTACGACCTGGCCGAGCTCGGCGTCCAGCTGGACGACCAGCCGGACGGGCGGCCCAGTCTGATCAAGTTTGTGGCTGCCAGCAAACTGATTGCGGCGCGCGAAGAAAAGGCCGCGGTGGCGGCGGCCAAGGCGGCGGCCAAGGCAGAAGCGGCGGCGGCGCGGGCCAAGGCAGAGGAGGAGAAGTGGGCCAAGGCCAAGGTGGCGCCGCAGCAGCTGTTTGTGGGGGACACGGCGACGTTTGGCGGGTTTGACGAGGACGGGCTGCCGACGAAGCTGGCGGACGGCAGCGACGTGCCCAAGACGCAGCAGAAGCGGCTGAAGAAGGAGTGGGACCGGCAAAAGAAGCTGCACGAGCAGTACGTTGAGAAGTTTGGGCCTCTGTAGAGGGGGGGTATACTGGAACGGCGCACTACAATTGATTGATTTACCTTTGTTCTTTTTTTATTACATTCATATCTGCTATGGCCAAGATAGACAACAATAAACTTGCCTGAATCTGTTTAGATGCAAATCTATTGAGAGAATACGCGAGTCTGTGATGGTCATGCAATGCTTAGTAAGCGAGCCAGAAGATGCAGTCATTTCCGTCATTCCTCATCAATCAGGATGTGATTGATGGAGCTATTTTTGAGTCTTTCACATGTCGCGCCAATGAGTCTACGCCCAAATAAGTCTATGCGAGTATGCGCCGCCGACGTGCATAGACTGTCGACACATCACGGCTGGATGAACCAGCACGGATCTGGTCGGCAGGAGCCAATGCCTCTATGGATGCGACCTGTTTATTGCCACCTGCAGCCATTTGATAGCGGTAGAGGCCTATGTTTGCTTGCTTTGACTTGCTGTGGTTGTGTTTGATAGAGTGTGCAGAGAATGGCCGACATCGAGGTGAGAATATGCACCTCCAACAGGTATTCGTCGGTCACAGTATAGGACTCGATGCAGAAGATCAAAGCTCTGCGCTGTGGGTTGTGGGCTGTGGGCTCTGCGCTGTGGGCTCTGCGCTGAGCAGGAAGACAGGCAGACCAGAGATCAGGAAGATCAGAGGATTAAGATAGGGGCACTCTGGAAGACAAACTCCGTCGAGGGTTGTCGGCAGAGTGGGGGTCCAGCCTTGGCCTGTCCAGGGAACTCGTGCTGTCTACATGAGATTCAATTTGGACAATCTTCCAGTAGATACTGAGTACAAGAAGGGAGAAGAGGATCGTATCAAATAGAATCAAAGAATCAATAGATCAAATTAAATCCAGTAAAGAATGACACCCCCGCAGCTGTCAGTCAAGCCGTCAAGCCGTCAACTGTCAGCCGTCAATTTCAGAGACCAAGACAGCATCTCGTCGTCCGACCGGACGTCGAGCATTGCCGTCGCCCTACGCCATGACCTTTTATGTTTCTTTTACGTGGTTCAAGAGAGTTTAATTCTCTCCGAATACACTGCAGAAAAAGGCAATACGACTCTGCGACTCGCGCAGCATCGACGTCGTCAGTCTGTCCAGTGGCAAGGCTTGCGTGTACGTAATGAATACTGCGCAGTCTGAATCATACTTGTGCTGTATCTATTTGTAGTTATGCGGCTGACCCGTTAGCGAGTTGTCATGTCAAACAGCACAAGCCTGACCTCTGAACTCTGTGCAGATCGTTGGCTCTTTGTTGAATATTTGTGAATATTTGATGAATATTTGATAAATATTGTTACTCTCGTTATTCTCGTCAATAGGAAGTCTTGGAAACTGCAAGGGACTGGCTTACAGGGAACGGGTAGACATGATCGGACGCACAAGGGTAGAGTGAGTTGTAATTAATTTTATTTATTTACTAATTATTAGAATTATTAAACTATATTCATCTAATTTATTCCTTGATCTTTCTTTTCTTTTTCTTCTCTTGCGTCTTGCGCCTCTCTTCCATCCACCCGGCCACTCCCACCTATATCCCACGCAGAATAGGAGCACGAGACAAGGTAAACAGTGCTCTTCATTAATGTTTTTTATTATCTTCTATAATTCTATACAACAGTTTCAGAGAGAATCGAATAGAACACAACGGCAGATGGTCCGATCATGCAGGCAATCGAGGGAGCCAATGCAAACACTGAAGAAAATATACATAAATCATTGTAAATAATAAAGAAACGAGGCAATACAGCATACAGCATACAGCATACAGGCAATAAATCACTCGGTCGACAAACCACCAAATAGCCTTTGGTTTTCTTATCTCTGGGCCGGTGGAGGTTGTGGAGGGTGTACTTGGAGGTACATATTTTTAAGGTGCGTGAGAAAGATACATCGCTGCAGTGGTAAAAGCTAGTAAAATACGCTCATTTTGGCTACAGTAAAAGTTCCCACATGGCTACCCGTCCGTTACAGGTATCTCCAAGTACCGTCTATCAACGGTATGACTCTGCAGTCTGCAGCCACTTACATGATTAAACATCCTTGCATTCTTTATCTTTGGCAGCCGGCCAATCAGGCTTGGTCACGGTTGTAGCTGTAGATGTATCTTAGATGTGATTGAGAAAGGGAATAACCAAGGATGGAATAGTTGATGGAAGAGGGTATAGAAAGAATGAAGAAAAGAGAAGAATATTAAAGTATTATATTAAAATAAATAAATAAAGAAGAAGAAAGAAAACAGAAACAGAAACAAAAAGCAGAAAACAGAAGAAATGAAGCAAATAGACAAATAGACAAATAGACAGACAAACAAACAAACAGCCAGACAACACTCGACAACTCTATTCGCAACTGACAACGGCAACATGTGACATTCAATATTGAATAAATGAAAATCAAACAAAATTACTTGATAGTCTTATTTGATAGTTTGATCTTTATCTCCTCCTGCATGTCCGTCTCGTCTGCACGCCCGTACCTTGCCATCGAGACATCGGGACATCGGGACAGCGAGCACGTCGTCTCCCGATAGAATGTACAAATATTTGTACATCTGTAATGTCGTATATGCTTGCCGACTAGAGTTTAAGATGTCTGTCTTCTTCTACTCGTGCCCTCTAATTAATCTTAACCCTTCCCCATAAAGATAGCCAGCGAGTGGGGAAATAGGAGTTGCTCGCGTGGCATTTCTTCTTTTTCTCTTTCTTTTTCTCTTTCTTTTTCTTTCTCTTTTTCTTTCTCTTTTCCTTTTCCTTTGTCTTCGTCTGTTGTCTTTGTTATATTGTTATATTTCTTATTTTGATTATCAAAAAATTGATTTGATTTTTGCATAGTCTTCCCTCTCTCCCCCTCTGAATCTGCAATATTAAAACACATCACTTCCATCTACCAAACTGGCTTGGTCCTCTTATTGCAGATTTTGATTCTGCTCTTCTTCTCAACTTCTCAACTTCTCTTCTGCTCTTCCTCCTCTCCTACCTACTCTACCCGGCTAGGCCATCCCTGCCAACCTCTAACACCCTCTACCCTTATCCTACTCACCTTACCATTCCCCATCCTCGCTCGCACTCCGCCCCCCTCAATCCCGGAAACGCGTGGGAAACCGCGTGGTTTATTTTATTTTATTTTGATTTTATTTTGATTTACTCTGTAGATATTCAATATTCTAATATATAAATATCTATAATATTGTATTTCTTAATACCGAGTTAGCCTATTCCGGCTACTGCTGCCGGTTCACATCCGCAGAGATAGTCCTCTTTTGATTTTTTGATTTTTGATCTTTTAATCTTTTATCTGAATTATTCATTCCTTCATCTATTCATATTATCCTTTATTCTCTCGACTTGCCCACTGATATCTCATTCTCATTCCCACCCTTCCCATTCTTGTTTCTACTTCTCACTCCCCCATACCTTTAAACATGCATCAACAGTGGTGGTATACTTGATATCTTGGTATCCTTTCCAAGACCAGCCTGGGGCCGTCTCACTCCAGAATACATCCGCTCTTGTTCTTATCTCAACCCACCTCGGCCTCGTTCAATATTACATCGACATCGACATCGCCACTCGTCGTATCGTCTTGTCTATCGTCTATTCTGTTTATCATATCTACTGTCGGATCTACTGTCTCTATATCATCTTTATCTATATCTACAACATCAGCCACACGTCTACCTATACCAATACCACCACCGCCACCATGGTCTGGTACGACGACAGCCGCATCGAGCGCACAGTCACGCGCCAGTTTGTCGTCTCCCACCTCTTGCCCGAAGAAATCAACCGTCTCGACGCCCCCCTCGGCTTTGGCGACGGCCTCACAGACGGCACCTACTGGGAATGGATCGACCAAAAGGCAAAGAAGATCTTTATGATTCTGGTGGACCTCGGCGTGCCCGACCAAATCTTTGGCGTCATCGACGACTCCTGGGACGACGAGGACCTGCCCATCGCACGCGACCATGTCGAGCGCCTCGCCCTCTTGCCCACCCGCGACGACCGGTTCGACCGCAAATTCTACCAGCGCCAGTTTTATTACCTGTTGAAACCGCTCGTGCGCAGCGATGCCGTCGCCGTCTATGACGACATGGATGTCGTTCCAGTGGATGTCGTCTCGTCGTCGTCGTCGTCGTCATCGTCGTCGTCTTCTATCGTAGGGGGCCACCACCGTTCGAGCAGTTCCGACGCGCCAGCGCCGTCACCCAGCTCGTCCGACCGCGTTGTCCTCCCCAACTACCCGGGCATGGTCTTCCGCCGCCGCTGCATCCCGCTCGCCCAGCTGCCCACCTCTGCCTACGGCCAGCCCCACGGCCAGGGCTACATGACGCTCAAAGAGTTCCAGTACGAAATCAGCACCATCAAGTCCGTCCAAAACGACCACCTCGTGTCCTACTGGACGTCGTACGTGCACCAGGGCTACGGCTTTGTCTTGTTCACGCCCGCCAGCGACAGCTCCGTCAAGGCCCTGCTGGCCACCACCCCTGCGCCCATCAAGAACCTGGCAAAACGAGACCGCCGCCGCCTCGTCTTCAACTGGGTCCACTGCCTCGTCGACGCCCTCTGCTATGTCCACAGCCGCGGCCTGCACCACGGCAACATCAAGCCGTCCAATATCCTGCTGGCTTTCCACCACCACACCGGCGACAACCACGTGTTCTTTAGCGACTTTACCCAGTTTGCGACCGACGGCCACAACGGCAGCGGCGGCCACGACAAGGCGTCGTTTTCCAAAGAGTCGTACGACTATGCGGCGCCAGAGCAGTGGTACCGGCCCTCGGGCGCAAGCAGTGGGACGGGAACGGGAACTGGCAGCGGCAGTGGCAGCGGCGGCAGCAGCCGAAAGAGCACGCTCACGGGCGAAGGCGGCAGCAGCCGAAAGAGCACGCTCACGGGCGAAGGCGGCTCTGGTGGACGCGGTGCCGGTATGAGCATGTACGCCGGCAGCGTCTACGGCGACAAGGAGAAGCGGAAGGAGTCGCTGAGCACAAACCTGTCCATGTCGCCCGAGCATGCCTCGTCTACGGGGTACGCCTTTCAGATGGGCGCCTCGGGTAGTTTCAACATCAGCCGCAGCAGCACCGCCAGCCTGCCTTCTTTTAGCAACAACAACAACAACAACAACAATAGCTCCCCCTCCTCTCCACAGCTCAATGCCCAGGCGGCCGACATCTTCTCGCTCGGCTGCATCATCTTGGAGCTGATGACGTTTATGCTCAAGCGCCAGACGCGCGCGTTTGCAGCCCACCGCGCCGCCAAGCACAAGACGCCCGGCCGCGGCGGCGCCGTCCTCGACTCGTCGTTCCACAAGAATCTCGGCCAGGTCGAGAGCTGGATGGCCGCCCTCGCCAAGGACGCCGCGACCTCCCTCAACAAGAAGAGAGGCAAGGACGACTACGACGCGACGCTGGCCGGCGTCGCGCCCATGCTGCACGTCGTCGAGCGCATGCTGGCCCTGCACGCGAGCGAGCGGCCGTCGGCGTACGATGTGCAGACGCGCATGTACCAGATCCTCAGAGACCACTGCGGGATCCTCGAGCCGCACTGCGTGCACGAGTACGGCAGCCTGAATGCCGCCTGGGCCGACTTTAGTATGCACTACAGCGCGGATGCCACCGACAGCGCTGACAGCATTGACAACATTAACTATACCGCGGCATCGCCGCGGCTGGTGACGTCGTTTTCCAGCATGTCCCTGGCCGGCAGCTACAGCGGCGCCATTTCGCCGACGACCAACATGTCGGCAGCCAGCGGCGGGTACAGCTGGAGCAGCAGCGGCGGCCATTTCCCGCACAGCCCGAATATGGGGACAGGTGCGGGGACAGGTACCGGGAGCGGCGCTGCCAGCCCCGCCGGACTGTCGAGAGCCGGCAGCTTCAGCTATTTCGGACAGGGCCAGGGACTAGGACTGGGCATCTCCGAGCGCGCGCCGAGCGGGCGGCGGCTCACGCAATCGGTGTCGGCGCCATCGCAGAACGGCCGCATGCGTGCCGACAGCTCGGACGGCAGCAGTGCGCGCAGCAGCACCATTGGCGGAATTGGCGGCGCCAGCGTCATTTTCGAGGAGGACGCCGACGACAGGTCTGACCACAAGAGTGACCGAGCCGAGAGGACGGAGGAGCCGATCAACGGCCTGCAGGCCATTCGCAACATACAGATCCGCGACAAGGTGCGGCAGTCATGGAACTCGCCAGTGTTTGCCTCTTGATCTCTTTTGATCTCTTTTGATCTCTTTTGATCTCTTTTATTCTTTTCCTTTCCTTTTCTTTTCCACTGCTTTTTGTCTGTATTTTGATGACGATATCTGATGGGACGCAAGGAGTTGGGTGTTTATATTCTTGATTTTGTTTAATTTATTTATTTGAACGTGCCTCGTATTTCATCAATGACAACCGACTTGTCAGCACTAAAACTTGCGAATGGTCACTCTATTGATATTCATACTATTCATTCGCTCGACACGATATCTATCGACGCCAAGAATGCCAATTTAAAAGCACGCCAGACAGCACTCTGCTACAGCGCTGTATCTATTATTTACAATTTAATTACAGCGCACCTCTACTACTTACAGCGGCCTGCTTACTACACTAATCGTGGTATTGGCATATTAAAGCTTAAAGCTAAAAATGCGGAGACAACAATAATACGAGACCATATTCAGCGTGATGTTGGGTCAGAGAATGCCAATATTCTTCCGAGTAAGTAGATCTCCGTCAGATATACGAGAAAGCTCTTCTGGTATGAAACTAACATCGCTTGCTCTGTCAGTGACAACGTCAAGTCTGCTGACATAATAGACCTTGATTTAGATCACCCAATACTGCCCAAAGCTGTAATACGTGATTCGCTCCTTCCTTGTTGTTTCACTCGTTGACCTGCATCTGCATTACGTTATAGGATTGGGCGTTATTAAGCTGTCGGTCTACAAGAGCAGCTGCTGTACATAGATGCGTGTTGGATGTAATTTAGACAAACAATCGACCAGATCCACAAAGTCGAAAAGGTGAGAAAGTATGATGAATTAATGAAGAATATTGGTGTAAATAAGGTGAAAAGGAAATGAAATGAAGAAAAAAGGAGAAAAGCAAACAATCAAAACAAAACAAAACATCCCGCATAGTCTACACAGAAGACAACTCAGCAGGGGCCGAGGTGCAGACAATCTAGATTGCTATGATCGATGTCAGATGAAATGAATAAAAAAGAAAATTGTCGAATTTTTCTTTCTTTTCTTTTTTTAATTTTAAAGGTTAAATGCCATCCGAGGCATTACATCTACACTAGAATCGTCCGACACTAGTAGAGAGAAAACAAGGGAAGTACAGGCACAAGTACAATAAAGTACAAATCACTCTCTTACTGTCAAGGCAAGTCCAGGGGCATTTGTTCTTTCCTGAAACAATGTCAACCATGCACATCTTGAAGATGGAAGGGAAGGAGTGATACAATCGTCTATGCTGTACTCTATCGTACCTGCCTCTGACGTCGTGCTGCATTCGACGTCACTACTGCAGGACGGCCGACACGAATGAGACGCCACCATGCAAATGAACCTGGCGCGCACAAAACATGATTGTGTACCTTGTACTTGAGTCGTTTCGTTTGATATTGTTTTGCACTGGCTTTCTGCATTTCAGCCGCCTTGCACGACATCTCATCCATTGTTTGAGTGACGATACTGAGAGTAACGGGTAACAGACTGCTCGGCCGGAAAGATTGACGATCGTTCCTTCCGTCTGGCTTTGATTAGCTTTGATTACCTGGTCGCGCCTTCTCTTTTCGTGTTTCCTACTTCTCACCGGGTTAATCTACTTTTTCTTTCTCATCTTACTCCATACGGGGAAGCCTTGGCTGTTGCTTAATTCTGAAATTCTGGACTCTTGACTGTCTTGACTGCGTCTTGGCTAATGCTTTTGTCTCCGTCTTGACTCAACTCTCCACATGAAGCTACAATGAATGTCTGGAGAAATATTCTGTAGAATAAACAATAGACGTTCGATCAAACAGACTCAATCGGAAAAGGAAAGAACCAAAGAGGAAAGAACCCCAATAAGAAATAAAAAAAAATAAAAAATAAGAATCCCAAAAAGAGGCCCAGAAAAGAAGGAGCGAATCCACATGTGATGGAGACTGGCACGCACCGTCTCACACTTGCTACGGGCCTTTTGCTCCTCTTCTCTGCCATATTGGTTCCTTCCCCTTGGCCATTGATTGCATTCATACGGGCAGGCACGACCACGGCGCTCCTTCTCTTTTGCGGCTTTTGTTCTGTTCTTTGATGCCATACAACACTGCACAATCTAGGAAGGCACTACTGGCCAGACAGTCTTGGCTCTCGTATTTTGCCCTTTTCGGTTGTTTGGAGTCTATTTTAGCTAATTTTTCATTAATCTAATGTAATATTTAATAGTACATACCATGATGTCCTACATAAGCTCCTGCTGTCAAAGTCGTGATCCAGTCTGGTCTTTGTTTTGCTCTCTTCCTTGTTTCTGATTCTGTCTGACCCTGTCTGTACTCTTGACTTCTCTCGTTCACAGTCGACTTGTTTCTATTTCTTCCTGCTTGCTTGTTATATCTTCTTCGTCTTCCCTTTACGCTTTCCTCTTTCTCAGTCACTCCTTCAGACTCTCATCGACACTCGTTTCGTCTCTCGTTTTGACCTCGCTCCAAGCTCGCCTCACTTTGCCAACATCACATCGTCGACCTCACTTTAACCACACTCTACCTCTCACTTTCACCACCATGAAGGTCTCTACTCTTGCTGGTGCCCTCATCGGCTCTGCCATTGGCGTCCGCGCATCTGTTCCCACCATCTCGGCCGTGGGCAATAAGTTCTTTGCCGAAGACGGCTCTCAGTTCTTCATCAAGGGTGCGCTTCCTCCTGGAACCTCTTATCCTCCTTTTACCTGCCCTTTTATACACCCACGACTAACAAACACAAACAGGCATTGCTTACCAGCTCTCCGAGGATGACCCGCTCATTGACGGCGACCAGTGCGCCCGCGATGTCAAGCTCATGAAGACCCTCGGCGTCAACGCCATCCGCGTCTACCACGTCGACGCCACTGCCAACCACGATTCCTGCATGTCCGCTTTTGCCGATGCCGGTATCTACACCCTGATTGATCTCGATACTTTCACGACATACATTTTGTCGCCTACTGTCTCCGGTGCTAGCTGGACCCAGGACCAGTATGACAGCTATGCCGCCGTCATGGATACCTTTGCCGGCTACGACAATGTCCTTGGCTTCTTTGTCGGCAACGAGGTCATTGCCCAGGCTTTCCAGTCCGAGGCCGCCCCTTACATCAAGGCCGCCGCCGCCGACATGAAGGCCTACCGCGACAACAAGAAGTACCGCACTATTCCTATTGGTTACTCCGCCGCCGATATTGCCGAGCTGCGGCCCATGCTGCAAGACTACTTGACGTGCGGTGGTAACGCCTCCGAGACCGTCGACTTCTTCGCGCTCAACTCTTACGAGTGGTGTGATCCTTCCACCTATGCCACCTCGGGCTACACCAACCTCGAGGCCATGGCCAAGGACTATCCCGTGCCCATTTTCTTCTCGGAGACGGGATGCAACACCCCTGGTCCCCGCACCTTTGACGACCAGACCGCCATCTTCGGCTCCGAGATGAACGCTGACTGGAGCGGTGCCATTATCTACGAGTGGATCCAGGAGGCCAACGACTACGGTCTCATCACCTACGGCGACGGCTCCAACTCGGGCGACATTGTCCGCAGCGGTACCCCCGTGCCCATGACACCCGATTTCGCCAATCTCAAGGCCCAGTGGGCTACCCTGACGCCCAAGGGTGTTGCGAGCTCCGACTACGACGCCAGCAGCGTGTCCACACGCTCGTGCCCGGCCTCGACTTCTGGCGGCTGGCTCGTGGACGGCGATGTGCCCCTGCCCACTGTCGGTAGTGACGTTACTTACGTCGTTCCCTCTGCCTCGGGCGAGGTTGTGGCCACGCCGACAGCTACTACGGCCAAGAGCACTGGCTCAGCTACTGGCACTGGCTCAGCTACCGGCACTGCCACGGGCACGGCCGCTAGCTCGACTGCCACCGGTGCCGCCTCGTCCATGTTCCAGGTCTCTGGCGCCAGCGCCATCCTGGCCGGTGCCGCCCTGGCCGTGCTGCTGCTGTAAGCTGTTGAGCTATTGTGATGATGCCCATCTAAAATGCGAATTTTGATGTTTGTTTTTTACTTTTATCTTCTGCCATTCTTGTACATATATTACGAAACTCACGTATTACTTAATACCCGTTTTTTTCTTTGATTTTTTCTTTGATTTCCGTTCATCTCACTGCAAGACTTCATCCTTAGAGTTAGATATAAACACGGTCTACTTTCGTTTGCCATTTTCTTCTTAGTTTTCTTCATATGCAATGTATTTCGCTCGTATCCAATGCTCCATGCAATAATTAAACAAAAACCAAAAAGTAAATATAATATCCAAAGAAAGACGTCTTAGGCGTCTTGAGTCTCTTGAGTCTCTTGAGTTCCCGTATTCCTATACCGCCTACACAACGTGAGACTCCCGCTCGCTGCTGACACCGCCGACCTCGCCGCTCCACCCGTACACCCGCAGCGGCACCGCCACCTCGAAACTCTCGCACCGCAGAGTCTCCGCCGCCATCAGAATCAGCCCGCCGCGCTCGTCGCGCACCGACTCCTCCATCAGCGGCGGCGGCCGTGGCGGCAGGCTGCTCAGGGAGGCGTTGTTGTACGAGTTGTTGTTGGTGCTGATGCTGCCGTCGTCGTCGTCATCGTTGTCGTTGTTGTTATCATTGTCATTTTCATAGTCGTCATTGTCGCGACTGCTGCGGCCATTGTGGCTGCCATGATGTCCGTGGCTGTGACGGACGGGCGGGCTGACAAATGTCTCGCCCGGCACCACAAACTCGACCTTGATCTTCCACTCGAGATTCACGCCCGTCGTCACAAACTCGGGCGTCGCGCTCGCCGGGATCGTCGCCGTAAACACAAACCGCCGCGCATACAGCGTCGCCTCCGACAGCGACGCATACACTTTGCGCGTGACGCGCTGGACGCTCGCCTCGGATCGGAGGGCCAGCGAGTTGTCCACAACGCGCTCCGTCGTCTCGAGCGCCGCGTGCACCGCATAGCACCGCATGTCCGCATCGGCCGTCGAGAAATCCACAACCATGGTCACGGTCTCGCCCAGCCGGTACGCCGGCCGCGCCAGCATGATTGTGCCCACACGCCGGCCGTTGCGCGCAATGTCGAACCGGTTGTTGCTGACGCCGCCGTTGCCGTCCTGGTAGTTGTCGGCCACGTTGCTTCGGAGAATGGCGAGGTCAATGGCCTCGCGCGACGACAGCGACAAGATGGGCCGACCGGGTCCGCCACCGCCGCTCCAAAAGATGGACGACGCCGCCGACGCGCGCCGCGAGCCGGACAGCGTGGCCGTGGGCGACAGCAGACCGCTGCGCTTGGATTCGTCTGCCTCGCTCAGGCGCTGCTGCTGGACCTGGACCTGCTCTTCTTGCTGCCGCAGAAGCTCGTCGACATAGTGCGTAAACTCGTTCATGCTGGATGCCGAGATGGTGGCGGCAGTCGAGCTCCGCCGGCGGCGTGTGACCTCTTGCGGCTGGTGGTGCGGCGGTGTACTGCTCTTGGCCGCCTCAGTCGTCCATGGCCGGCTGCGCTCCTTTTCAGACAGCGTCTGAATGACAGCGCGGTCTTGCTTGAGAATATAAGGTGTCATGAGGTCGTGGCCCAAAATCTCGCCATAGCTGTTGACGCTGCCCAGCACGCGGAACGGGATCTCAATGGACTTGACGCGCTGCTCTTTGGCCGTGCCCGGCCGCTGCGTACCGATGACAAGGCCATAGGCGATCTTCATGACCTTGCCGCGATGTGTGGGCGGTAGACCTTTGGGCAGCTGGAATGTGTACTCGTACGTCTTGCTCTCGCCGGGCGCCAGCCGCAAATCGACAAACAGCACCGACTGCGGCGTCGACAGCAGCGGCACCGATTTGGAGCTGGCAATGTCGCGCATCTCCTTGATGGTGCTGAGGTCGCCGCTGCCCAGCAGATCGCCAATGGAGCTGGCAAGACTGCCCCAGCCAAACCCGCGCAGCAGGCCCCTGCTGTCGCGCTTGTCGTTGCCACCGCTGCCGTTTTGTCCACCACCATTGCTCATACTGCTCATGGGGTCGAGACCAATGACGCCGCCGCCCTGTCCGCCGACAACCGCCTTGCGCTTGACCTGCTCAAAGGGATTGAGGTCGACGAGCGAGCCGTCGAGCGTAAACGAGCCCTGGACATGCGCATAGCCCATCATCAGCGTCTCGGGTGCCACGGCGGCAGCAGCTGCTGTTCGTGCCCGGTGCGATAAGCTTTGGTGGTGGTGACGCTGTGGTAGTTGTTGTTGTAGCTGCTGCTGCTGCTGTTGCTGCTGCTGGTGGTATTGAAGCTGGTGTTGGTGCTGTTGCTGTTGTTGCGACTGGCTGTGGCCCATTAGAGGCTGCTGGTGCATGTTTGGTGATAGTAGGTGCTGTGATGACTTTTGGCGCATGTGTGGTGGCGGCGGTAGAGACGAGCGGTTGTGTGAGCGTGAGCCACTGGACGCATGATGGGGTGGCTGGTGGGCGACGTATTCCGAGGCCAGCGTTTCTGACGAGTGATTGCTCAGCGAATAAAACTCGCCGCTGCTACGCGGTGTTCCGGCAATGCTGGTTGTCGAGAGGATACGGGCTTCGGCGGCCGGGGCCACAGGGCCTTCGTAGATGGTTGGCACCTGTGCTGGTGCAGCTGCGCCGATATTGGGCAGTGCAGGTAGAGGCTTCTCTTCAGCGGGAGTCGTCGCTGTAGGAGATGAGCTTGCGCCGTCTATAGAGGCTGGGGCCGGGGCTGCTGGGAACTTGAAGTCGGGGAACCCTTCCGATGGCGACCGTGGTGACCGTGTCATACTGCCAATGCTGGGTGTGTTGGGCATTGTTGACGAGCCAGTCAGGCGTCCGCTGCGCAAGCCAGAGATGTTGGCAGCATTTGGGTTGGGAAATGACGAGTTGAACAGAGGCGACGGCTGGGATGAAAAGGGCCGTGACGGGTTTGTGGCTGAGCGTGGGCCGCTAAAGAAGGATGTTGAGCCGCGGCCGATCTGCAGACTGGATGCGCGCGAATGGCCCCGGACAGGCCGGTGCTGGGACATGGCCGGGCCCGATGGTAGCTGGGGGGATCCGCCGGGCGAGCTGGCCTGACTCTCGGCTGAGATGGAGACGATGGACAGCGAGCGACGGTGGCTGTGGCCTGCTCCCGGTGGCCGTCCGTTGGTAGAGGTAGAGGCAGTAGAAGGATCGCTGACATCATTGCTGGCCGATCGTGCTGCACCACGAAGAGAGCTGGCTGATGGCGACTTGGAGACGTGGTGGCCGCTGGTCTGGACAGGGCCGCTGATGGAGTGGCTGGCCCGGTGATGACGACGGGCAGAAGGGGGGGCGAGGTTGGCAGGCGATGAGACGGTTGAGGAGCTGCCGTTGCTGTTGAGGCTGAGGTGCGAGCCCGAGGGGGTGCGGGCAATCTGGCGTCGAGTTGAAGAGGAGGATGGAGGGTATGGTTTTAGGTGTTGTTGGTTCTGCTGGTTCTGCTGTTGTAATTGAGGCGCAGGCAGAAGCTGTGGCGGGACCGGAGACGGCTGCAACGGCTGCGGCTTGGGGGCGACATTGGCAAAGGTGATGCGGCAGCGCAGCTCGTCGCCGGCAAAGACGGTCTGTTCGTACCAGCGCACGGACACACGGATGTTGCTGGCATTGGCTGCCGAGCCGCCAGAGGAGCCATAGCTGTCGCGCGCCATTGTGCAGATCCGAGGTGAATCGAGGCGAGTCGAGTTGAGCCGGGTCTTTGCTATCTATAATATCGAGCAACGCCGTCGAGTTTGAGAATCCAAATCCAAAAAAAAGCAAGGCTGTAAGGGTGACGCCAATGCGCGCCGTTGGGACTGGGGCGTCTCCTAGGTTCTAGCTGGGACGTGAGACAGCCAGGTATTCAAGACAGTGGGTATAGTAATAGACAGTCAAGACAGAGACAGCCGGTCGAGACAGTCGGGAGGCGCCTCGAGGAGATCATGGGCGAGTCATGTCGAGAGGGGAGGATAGGACGGGATAAGGGGTCAGTCGAGAAATGCTTGAGATAGGCCTGTTGCAAGGATAATGGAATTAATAGCCAATCGTGTCGTAGTCGCTATGATGTCGTTGAATCTGTTTATATGCTTGGGTCGATCGACCAAAGGTTGTCAGATGTGGCCGAGACAGCAAGTAGACGGCGAGGTTGGGAGGTCCGAGGCAAGGGGGGGGGGCCACTAAGCTGTATACTATCTCACTATGTAGTATTACATAATGACGTGGAGGAAAGCTTAAGTGGGTACATGGATGGGCCGATGAGCGCAAGCGGAATTAGCGGGCATCGGCGGGTAATTGGCGCACGTGTGCCTGGATATACTACTGTAGGCGCTATATTTATCGTCTTCTACTGTAACCATTCATTGTAAGCTGTCTTTAGAGTGTCATCGCCGTTGACATCACCAGTTGCATCAAAGTAAAACGGTCTTTAGTCACGTCGAGCTGGGATGATGATAAAAGAAAATACACTAAAATATTGAAAACATTTATATATATAATTAAACACTGAAAGTATCGTTACTCATAGCATCGTCACCATCCAAAAGAGCATCGAGCATTAAGCACCAACATCATACTGAAGCATCAGAATTATCACATCTAAACCTTTACCCGCCGCTTGATCTCGCCCCGTTTCCATGCCTTGACGGCTCGGTCAGCAGCCTGCATCTTGGCATCTTCCCGCGATACACCGTCGTTGACCTCGACAACACACTCGCCATCAATCAGCAGCCGGCACGAGTACAGCACGCCGGCCTCGCCAGGTTCGACCGAGTTGGCAATCATCTCTTCGAGGTCGCCCAGCTCTTGGTCATCCGAGTCGTCCGAGTCGTCCTGGCTGTCCAACCTGTTCGAGCTCGCCTTGGGTATTGAGGTACTCTGGACCGTCTCAGCAACCCCAACCTCGTCAGCAATGTACTCGAGCACGGCACTGCCGGTAAGGACGCCTAGCTCCTCTTTCGGGTGCATCACATGGACATCGTCCTCAACGATGCGCCGCAGGTACGGCAAGATGCCTACCTTTTCCAGTAATTCCTCGACGGCCTCCATACTTCCAGAATCAACCCAGATGGCGCCAATGACGGCCTCGAGCACGTCCGAGTAAAACTTTTCAGCATGTAGGCTTGACAGCAGGGCCCACGGGTACTCGCTGCCCGTCCACATTGCTTCCATAATGTCGTCTTTGAGGGCAGCAAACCGCCGCGCAGTGGCCTGAAGTGCCGGCGCCATGTCGCGCGGCGCGCCATGCCGCATAAATGCATACAGCGGCTTGTGAAATTTCTCGGAGATAATGTCGGGCGGTGTGGCGTTGGGGTCGGCACAGAAGCGCTTGCTGCGACCCTGGTCGCGATCGACAACGACAATCTTGTCTTCAATAATGGTAAAGGTCATGGTAGTAAACCCGAGGAACGCGGCATTAACGAGGGTCGTGCGCATCAAGTGCGTGCGCGCATGCGACAGCGGCGTCTCGGTCGTTGTGAGGTGCTTGACAATGACCGTGTCGAGGATGGCGTCACCGATAAACTCGAGTCGTTCCATGCACGCGCCGGCACTAGCACCAGAGAGAAATTCCTGCCCGTAGATATCCAGCTCGGGCACAGGTATCTCGCTAGGACACGATGCATGGGTCATGGCCTCAACGAGCAGCGACTTTTTGTTGAAAGTGTATCCCAACAAAGCTTCGAGAGCCGGCGGCGGCGGTGTATAGGCCTCATCGGGCGCTGCCTTGTATAAGATATCGCGACACGTCTCGAGGGAGTGCCAGTTGTAGTCGGGCTCAAAGAGACGTATGCATCTCAGGACCAGCGGCATGCCACCGTCGACATAGCAGGCACCAATCAGAGCCTCGACGACATCAGCCAGCATCTTTGTCGACATGGGAAGTGTTGCTTCTGTAGAGCCCGCGGTCGACGAGGATTGAGAAGAAGAAGAAGAAGCAATCTCGAGCTTGGCACAATACTTGCGCCACTGCCGCAGCGACCAACGCCTCGCAATAATGTACCGATCGAGCCCAAACTCGAGCGCCGCACGCGACAGCCGCGAGTTGGCCACGAGCCGGTCGCGGAAGAGGGACAGCTGGCCTTCGGGCGCCAGCAAGTTCTGGGCCGCACAGTTGGCAACGGCAGTCACTTTGAGCATGGAGTCGCCGATAAACTCGAGGTACTCGTAGTCGGTCGGCAGACGGGCCACGGGTGTGCTGATGGCGGTGACGACGAGCGACTTGTCTTGAATATGGAGGTGGCGCAGCGGCGTGTCTTTCAAGAGCTGGTCGGCAACGAGATAGGCCTCGATGACCTGGTTGAGGGACGGCAGCAGCGAGCCCAGCTGGACATAGGCCATGGGAAGGTTGTCGACGCGGCACAGCGACGCGGGCAGCACGGTGCGGTATTTGCGGGTCGCAGGCTGGGTATCGAGTTCTGACTTTGCGGACGTCGCATCGTTTTCATTTCCGTTTCCGTTTCCGTTTCCGTCTTCAATTTCAGCCTTGGCCCCAAGCTCAACCTCCATCTCGGTATCATCTTCGGCATCGCCGTCCATGTCGCCGTCAATCACCTCGTCGATATCATCCAGCCTAACATTCGACGTCGCGTGCAAGTGCCCGACTATCTTGGGCCACGGCTGCAGAGCTACATAGGCAATGTCGTCAGGCAGTACATTGAACGTCTTGGGCGGCTTGCGCACGAGCTGCACGGGTGGTTTGCATTCGAGGTAGTCCTGGTAGATGTAGGGGGCGCCGTCTGCTTCGTCGCGCACGAGCAGCGCCATGTCCGGTGTCGACCCGCTGTCGTCTGCAAAAAGGTCTGGCGAGAACTTTTTCATTTTGTCAAGGGATACTTGGTCCACAGTCAGGTGCTCGTCTGTGCATATCACCCGCACAAGTCGGTGTGCTTCCGTCATGGGCCAGCGGTGGCCATAGGCTGTCTGCAGGAGCACTGCGGCGTGGTCCTTGCTGTCGTCGTATCCGTTGCTCAAGATCGGCTCTGGACCCGAGATATAGACAATCCACGACCGGCCCGAGTGGGCAGACCAGTAGAAGTGGAATGGCTCAATGGCACACGGCAGGGCACAGGGGAGGATGAGGTCGGCTTCGTGCAAGACAACCTCATTGTCGTCCATGATGCGCATGGTATGCTTATACAAAAGGGGGCCAAAAGAGGACGACTTTGATGAAAGAGACTGCCACTGTTTGTAGATGCTCGGCCACGGCCGGAAGGGTTCCGAAACAGCCGCCATGTTAGACCGGCCCTCGATGGCCCGGCTCTTGCGCTCGGACCGCGACTGTGGTGGCAGCAGGTGATCCGTCAGCAGGCCGGCCTTGTACAGCGCCTTATAGGCTTGGAACGCAGCATCAATAAACGCGTCGGCCTGTGTGCGCCATGCATGTTCGCTGTATGCCCGCCGCAGACACACCGGCAGCGTGTTGGGCAGTTGCACAAACGCGCGCGTCATCATGGAGCTCTCGTACTTGTGCTCAAAGTTCATATCTTCGTCACTGTGGTTATCCACAAGTCCATAGATTGGCCGCGCGTCGACAAAGGCCGACGTCGACGTCGTGGCGCAAAAGTGCTGCAAGTGTGCCTTGGCGTCTTTAGCCGTGATACGGGCGCCCGTAGTGGGCACGATGAGCGGTGGAAGCAGCTGCTCGGTAACCTCAGAGACGGCCTCGATTTTCTGGAGGTGCTGTGCCTCGCGCAGTTCATCCTCGTAGCGTTTCTTCATCTGAGACTCGAGGGCTTCCCACTCCCGGTTGAGCTTCTTTTTTGTTGACGACGTGCTTTTCGCGCTATTTGAGATCAAGAGGTGCAGCTGCGAGTTGGTCTCGCGTGCACGGCCGCGGCGCTGGATAAAGGCTTTGAGGTTGGTGAGCTCGTCGACACAGATGACCAGGTTGCATGCTGGAATGTCAATGCCTTCTTCGATGACGCTGGTCGCGATAAGCAGGTTGAGCTGGTGGGCGCGGAACTGCTGCAAGGCCTTGGCTGGGTTCTTGGGCGATAGGTACAGCGTGTCATCAGTGTCGCCGGAGCTAACCTGGGACATGCCGACGACGTGGCCGGCCTTGAAGTGATCGCGCACCATGGGATGCAGCGAGATGATGCGGGCCAGCACGGCTGCCATGGGCCGCTGTTGCACAAAGATGATGCCGGTCATTGGCCTTTCCTTTTTGGCCTTGTCTCTGCCGGCAAAGAGCCGACTGTGCTCGTCGTAGTCCTCGTAAGAGTGATAGTTTTGCAGGATCTCAGTGAGCTTATGCACCTTGCTTGACAGGCCTTTCAAGAACTGCTCGTTGACTGCTTCCTGCGCTGCATCGTGCTGGTGCTGGTGCTGCTCGTTGTTGATACTAGGCCATGCGGGTCGTACGGCATCAACACTTTTCAGCAGTCCAATCAGGAACGGATCCTTGTTCTCGGATGGTGGTCGTTTGGAGACAGCCCGGAAGACGCGCCGAATGACTTTGTGGATGTAGTACTCGGCACCCCATGGGCCAAGTTCGTCGAGCATCCGCTCTGAGCGTCGGTGCAGATTTTCAATAAATCTCCACGTCCATTTATACGTCTTGAGAGTGACCGGAGAAGAGTCGGATGCTAGGCTGATATGCTGCAGGGTGCGGTCTTCCGGGTCGGCGGGCCGTTGGAGCCTGCGCAGCTGTGCCAGGTTGGGACCTGGGCTGGGTAGCGGGTCGTCTTCATTGCCGCATTGGTGACGGCTTGTGCGTGGCCGATGGGTATGGAAACTGAGCTCATCGCGGTGCCTTGTAGGCGTGACACAGATGGCATCGAGTGTAGTTTCGAGCTGCTCAAAGCCATCGAGGTTCTTACCCTGGATGGGACTTGCCGTAAGACCAAGAATGGCCGGTAATGGCAATCCGAGGACCTTGGCAGGTTGATAGAAGTTGAGCATGATGCGCCGGCCGTTGTTGTCCTTGACACAGCCGTGGGCTGTTTATTAGTTTCCATGATATTCGCAGATACATAATACAGGTCGGCTCCGTAATAGACTTACCTTCGTCAAAGACCAAGAGTGCGAGCGAGTCGAATCTAACAAAAGCGTGGTTCAGGGCATCCTGGATGTTAATGGAGTGCGCAGATGTAAACTCGAGATATAGAGAGGGCTTACCAAAAGAACACCCGGTGTTGAGACGACAAACCGAACATTTAGCAGTGCGGCACCCCTGTAGTGTCAGCTACATGACACGGTATGGCACATCGAGTTTTGTTGACACATACCATGTGCTTTCCTGCCATGCCTCGAGGTTGCTTTCACCAGTGATCAGCTTACCCTGAGCCCAGGGGATCTGCGACGAGATGGCCTTGTACTGCTGACCGCAGAGAAGCACAGTCGGTGCCAGAAACCAAACAATCTATAAGTGTCAGTTTTTACCACCCACTATCCTTAAAACCCTATAAGAATAAAGATATGAGTTCCAGAGGACCTACTTTGGAGGGGTGCGACCGTTCAAGCTCGGCTCGTATTCTCAGAATGGCACTATAAGTCAGTCTTTATACTCCAAATGCGTGTCAAAATTGCATTCAGGGTTTCTTACATCCTTGTCTTGCCTGTACCGGTGTCCATGGCTACAATAATGTTTCGCCGCATGCTCTGTTCAAACATCTCCAGCTGATACGCGCGTGAAGCCGCGAGTAGAGGGTCTGCCGGTTCGTTGTCAAGCGAGGATACGTTATCGGCGTCCATATATTCGGTGATTGCGCCGTTATAGGGATAGACTGGAGGTCTCGTGCTAAATGCACTCATGGAGCTCATTGGACTCATCGGGCTGGCTTGGCCCATCCTGCTGAACAGGCTTGAGTAGCCAGACTGGCTGCCGTCGTAAGCCATCTTGGAGTGTATCAAGTAAGACCCATTATATATAAAAGAAGACTTGTAGAAACTGGGACTGCGATGAAGTCTATCTGCGACACGGACGAGACTGAACCTGACGATGTGATGATGTGATAAAGTTGAGGTGGGTGAAAGGAGGGGGCCGCTGGCGGGGTGTCGGCGCGTCAATAACCACAAAAGGTCCGCAATCTGTTGCATAAACGACAAACTGTTCAAGAAAAAACCGCAAAACAGTGCAAAATCCACGCTAATACGAATCAAAGCGATACGTTCTGAGAGAGGATGACGCAGAGGTCGTGATGATGAGGGCGAGGCTGATGTTCAAAGTGGGGTCGTTATACCTAGATGTGATTGGCTACTTTGACGACCTCCTTCTATTTACACCCCTTGATTATATAATTCTTTTTTTCCTCACGTTTCATCTTTCTAGATCGCCAGAAATGTTTTAGTAAATCTCTTGGTATTTTGATTCTATATAGGCCAGAGTTTGTACCAAAGTTTGGACAGTAAGAAGAAGAAGAACAAAAAACGGGTGGTCGTGAATCATGTTAAAGTACAGGTAAAGTGGGAAAAGAAGAAAAGGAACCGAATGAGAAAACGTAGAGAAGCGAATGTAGAGAAGTGAAAGGCAGAGAAGCAAAGCAGAAACAGAGTGAACATGTCAGAAGAAAAAAAAATATAAGACAAAATCAACAAAATACTCAAAATAACAAGGAAAACTACCCTAGTAGCGGGCGCGGCGGACACGGCCTTGACGCCGAGCATAGACGCCAGTAGTGCCGACCGATGACGAGGCTGAGCTGGTCACTGTCACAATCGACGTGGCCGTCTCAGTCTTGTAGACGGTCACGGGAATGGTAATATAAGTGGTGGCGTCGGTAGATGTGGTAGTCTTGTCATCGTCATCGTCGTCGTCAGTAGACGGTGCGCGGCACGAGCCGCCGTTGCCCTTGCGGCCTGAAGTCTTGTGGGCCTTGGCTGCAGACGTTGTCTTTGTAGATGTGGTGGCTGTAGTGGGAGCAGCTGCAGGGCCGGTCGGGGCCTTGGTGGCGATCGTAGACAGGGTAGTAAGAGTGGCAGAGCCGGCAGCGGCATTGTTGGCACCAGGAGCGACGGCAACTGCAGATGTAGCGACCGAGGCAGAAGTAGAAGCAGTAGAAGAAGCAATGGAAGAAGAGTTGGTGTAGTGGTAGACGGGACCAGAAGAGCTAGCCGACGAAGCAGCAGCCGATGAAGCAGCAGCCGACGAAGACGACAAAGAAGAGGCAGAAGCAGATGTAGCGAGGATGATGGGAACCGACGACAGAACCGCAGCATTGTTGGCGGCGGCAAAAGTAGCAGAGGCAGAGGAAGATGAAGAAACAGACGATGAAGCAGTAGAGGAAGATGAAGAAGCAAAGGAGGATAAAGAAACAGAGGAAGATGAAGAAGCAGAAGCAGAGGCAGAGGAAGAAATAGAGGTAGAAGCAGAGGCAGAGGCAGAGGAAGACGAAGAAGTAGACGAAGATGACGAAACAGACGACGAAGCAGTCGTAGCCTTGGTCGAGGTAGTGCCAGTAGCCGTGGCACCACCAGAGCCGTACTGCCAGCCAAAGATGGGGTTGTCGCCAGGCAGAGCAGCCAGCACGCCGTCAATCGTCTCGGGGCTCGGGTTCTCAATGTGGCACTCGCCCTCGAGCACAGCGTCGACGCCGGGGCACTTTTCCATGCCGCTGTGGCCGGCGTCGCAGGTGTCGATAATGTGCTGCAGCACCTCCGGGTCCCAGCCCGACAGGAAATCGCCGTGCAGCGAGAAGCCCGTAGCGTCGCCGTTGGCCAGCACAAACGGCTGGTAGCCCTCGTTGGGTGTCCAGCGGTCGCTGAAGAGGGGCGTGTTCCAGTACATTTCGTAAAAGATGTGCGGCGTGTGGATCCAGCCCTTGGGACAGTCCTGCTTGCCGTTGCCGGCGTCGGTGGGGAACTGCATGTTGTTCTTGTAGTCGGTCAGGCCGGCGTCGGGGTTGTAGCACGAGGGGAAGTGCACATCAGCACGCAGCGGCGACGCATAGCCGTCACACTCGGCAAAAGGGAAGCCAGCACCGGCGCCCTTGTTGACAGAGTCCTGGATGCCGGCCGTGCTGCCGTCGGAGCCGACGGGGTACGACGGGATATCGTAGCTGCTACGGGGGCAGGTGAACTGGGCGGGCTGGATGGTACCCTTGGACGGGTCGAGGACGCTGTTGCCGGTGGCGGGGGCGGTCTTCATCATGGCATTGCCGCTCACCATTTGCAGGCCGACGGGGAAGGGCTTGATCTCGTCGTTGGTGCCCTCGAAAAAGTAGTAGACGTTCATGTAGAACAGCTTGACGGGCTCAAAGGTGCCGTTGTCCTTGTCATGGAAGAAGAGGCTGGGCATCCAGTAGGCCGACTTGTCGGCCTTGACGTTGGCAGTGGAGCAGTTGGAGGCCAGCAGGTCCTCGCCGGTGGCAGAGTTGCTAAAGCCGCTGGCGCCCTGGATGGTATGAAGGTGGGACGAGACCTCGCCGGGACTGACGATGGGATCGGAACGGCCAGTTGTGAGGGGGCCATTGCCGTGGAAGCGGAGGACGGCAAAGGTACGGCCGTCTTTAGCAGAGGCGACAGACACCATGGAGGCCAAAGCGGCCACCAGAGTGGCGCCAAAAGTTGAAGAGAGCATGTGTAGGTGCTGTAGATATTGGTATCAAGAGTGATACAGTAATGTAGAGAGTGTAGTGTCGCTAGGACGATGCTGTTCCGGAACAGAATGAAAAAGGGAGAAAAAGAGAAACAAAAAAAGGAGAAAAAAGAAGAACAGGAAAAAAAAAAGTTGTCTTAATATCAGGCTAGCTGATACTTGTAATGTCGTCAAGACAATGGACAAGATATTCAAAGATGTGTAAAGACGTTGAACGGCGGTGCCGTTGACGACTCAGGTTCGAGCCTCAAGTTTTCTAGTCAAAAAAAGAAAGAAAAAAAAGAAGAAGAAAAGAAAAAGGCTGGTAGCTGTTGGACAAAGATAGACTTCAAGTAAAGAATGTAGAACGTGGTTCCGCCAAGAAAGAACGTGGTAGAGAACAAGCGAAGCAGAATATTGAACGAAAGGAATGTGAGTGTGGATTAACCACAATGGTAGTGTAGAAAGAAGGCGAAGATGAAGAAGAGAAGAGAGACGAGGGAAGGAAGAAACGAAGAAAATCAAAAATCAAAAAGCAAAGGGAGTTGTTCAACATATAAATAATTCACATCACCAGTCTCCAGCTGCCATTGCCATCTACCATCTGCCATCTGCGTCTATCATACACAAGGACAAAGGGACCATAAAGGCCAGGGACAGACTACAAAGTACATCCACCATGTTCACATTCAAACGTCACCCCTACTCCTCCTTCTACAGACTCAGACTAAGGAGCCGTCTACGGGTCGTCCACACGCCCACACTAACTCTTGCCGTCATGGTGAGATGCAAGTTCCCGCCGTGCTCCATAGGCTAGCAGCTCTTGGGATAGTGTAAACTTTGTTTGCATTTTCATGTTTCCTCCGGGCTGGGAGAGTCTGGGCGTGCAGCTGGGTGGTGACTGTGGTCTAGGCCTGGTCAGATTTGGTCAGACTTGGTCCTCTGGGCATACCCGGGGATGGCAGAGGCAAACGCTCGAGATGGTGTTTGCAGGATTTCTATTAAGGGGTATACAGGGTCAAAGGACGGGATTCAAAAGATCAAAAGAGGATTCCAGAGAGATGGAAGAATGGAGTCAAAGCTTATTGCTGAGTATTTACTATGACGAAAATCAATATGATTATGAGAGTACTTGTGCACTCCCTGCATTGTAAGTTGTATGTTGTATGACGCTGGCGTGTCAGAGCGCAAGCCACTGTTTCGTGGTTGCTTTTTCTCATGCCTTGTCTTTTCATTCATACTCTTTTCTTTTGTTTTTATATTTCTTGGATAGAGTTTCGGATAGAGTTGCAAAATTCACTGAAACAAATGGAAACAATTAAACGCCCGGTATTACCCAGGCACAAACGTCTCTTGGGTGGATGTGAGAGTTGACGACAGACAGCAAAATAGTCAGCCGCCTCGGCGAACCGCCTTCAGCCGCATCCGAGTCCGCGTCTGCACCCGCAGCCCAGTGTTTGATGTTTAATAATTAATTAGAATTAATTAGCATTATGTGAGTTGTAAACAATTTCATCAGCTCTGGCTTGTGAGTTGGCTCTGCGGCCTGCATGCCTCCTGGTATCAGCCACCAACAGACTTGTCTTTGGTTAATTAGTTTGGGCTGGTCTGGACTGAAGTCTCTTTTTCTTTTTTCTTTCTTTCCTTTCTTATCCCTCTGTTCTCTATCTTTATCTCCCTCTACCCACGTTGGCGCGTTTCAAAACGGCATGTCTTGGCCCACACCACCACATGTGGCAGAGTCTACTTGTATTTACTCTGCAGACACCCTAGATTCTAGGTAGTCCAGGCCGGAATTGTTGTAGAGATTGCTCCTTGGACCCCGTAGCCGCATGCAAGGTCCATACTCCGTAGTCAGGAACGCCGACAAAAAGACAAAAGTACCTCTCAGGGGTAATCAACCACAAATTTTGTGCTTGGATGGATTGAGGTTATTTAATGAAGACAGGCGACAAAGGGGTGACAGAAAAATACGTCAGAGTGACAGACAGGGAGATGGGACAAAGTCCATGTAGTAGCGGTGGTTGGTCTAAAGCCGAGTGCTACACAGAAGAGAGAACTGGAGAGAAAGAAGAGGAGACAAGAAGGCGAGAAGGCTGGGAATCAAAGAGACTAGAAATCAAAGAGACTCGGAGCCACGCACTGGAATGACAAGACACTTGGCATCCTATTCTCCGTGTGCTACTCTCCTCTGCGACTGTTACAACAGCCCTATCAACGTGGATCGTCAGGCACGGCCAGGCCATCTCCCACGTCATATTCAGCGATCATAGGACAAATCGATCTTCTGGACATGGTCTTCTACTGCTACAGTCTCGTGCTTCTACATCCGCGCTACCTCTGTCCATCCCTGCCTTTGTTCTCGTCATGCATCCCCTTACTTGATCCCAGGCATGTGGCGGACAACCTTGACCTTATTTTTGCTGCTTTCTCTTTCAGTAATTGTTCATTCATTTTTTATTCCTTCTTGATCATCTCCTGATATCTCCTTGTTCCCTTTCTTCCTCCTTACAACCCTTGTCTTGATCCTTCGGACAACACATGCAGACGCCACATGTTGGGCTTGCTCCGTGTAATTTACTTTGCATTACCTCTCGCTCGACTTTGGATTCAAAAGCCTGTAGAGGCATACAGTATCGGACAAAGTATCTTGTACTCGAACCAATAGCAGTGGATCGTTCACCCCCAGCCTGCAAGCACTCAACTTTGCATTCCTGCTGGCAGCTGGCGACAGGATTTCATGCTTGATCCTTCGTCCAAGGTCTGCTCTAGTCGCTTTCAAGGCCTATAGAGGCCTAGCTTGCCCTCGGTAATTTGGTTTACTCTCCCTATATATATACACTAGACCCATGTAGTATTGGTGTCCAGAGTCTTCTCGTCAATATTGCTTGGAAATTCTTTAAGTTGGCGCATTGATTTTCTACATTCCTTGGGATTGCTGGAGGATTCAACGACTCCGTACAGATAAGCAGTGAGAACAGGGCAAGTAAAGAGGATAAAAAAGTCAAGAAAATAGCAAGCACAATTGCAGCGAGGCATGTCAAAAATCAGTAATTGTCGCATCTTATTGCCATTGCTGTCAGGGTCATCCTGGTAATTTCAACAATCTTAAAGAGAATAGTGGCTGTAATGATCGCAGCTGAGATGGTTCAGAAGTGGAGAGTAATGGCAGTAGCAGTGACGCCTTGCTGAGAGAACATGGACAAGCAGTAAGATAAAGCCAAAATGAATTCAACAAAAATACGCACAGCAGAGGGTCACTTTGTCATCACCAGTAATCACGTCAAGCAGAAAATGCCATGTTCTCCTTCAGGGCATGCATCAGCCGTGCAGCCGTGCAGCGAGCCATCTGTCGTCTTTGGCCATGCCTCGACCTCATCAAACTTTCTTGCCCAGTACCGCCACCGCTTCACAGAGCACGGCTAGAATGGAGCGGCGTCGCCAATGTCGCCAATGTCGCCAACCGCACACATGTGGTCCTCGATGTCCTCGTCATAGATGATGAAGCTGAGCATTCAAACAGGCTCCCTCTCAAAGACACTCCGCAGCTGGAAAAACGACCGACCTGGCGTGGCACCCTGCGTGCCCACTGCACAGAGCTTGGCCTCAAAAGAATTGAAGTTGACCTAGTCGTAAGAAAACGCTTCGTCGAGGCCTGTCGTGTCTGAAATGGCCTCCCTTGAACGTTCTAAGAGACTGTAATGTAATAAGGCCGTCGGTAGTAGATTACTATAAAGACTTGCATCGACGGACTTGAGGACGGAAAGTTCGACCAGGCTATATCGACTAAGCAACAGGCAAACACCGCGAGAAAGACCGTGCTGGTCAAGAGCCGGAGAACAGACACTATACCAGAAGCTGCACGTTCTCACACGAATAATACGGTGCTGAGATCTCTTTATTCCTTCACAATACATGCCGGGGCAGGTTTTACTCCTCTGACATAACTAGAGCAAAACATGCACCCAGGTGTTGCACACTCGGTGAAGCCACTTTGATTACAGATCATGGTTGTCGGTGCACCACAGCGGCAAAGAACTTTGCGAGGTCGTCCATTTCTTCTGGCTCTTTGATCCAGTGGCCTTCCTGCTCTGCTCCCTCGTACTCGTTCCATTCGACTGCGAATCCGACGTCTGCCAAAACTTGCCGGACCTGCCGCCCGAGCGCAATGTCCACATAGGCGTCGTCCCTTCCGTGTCCCACGAAAACAGGTGTCTTCAAGACGGATGATGGCGCATCGGCCGTGGCTGTGTGCTGTTCCTTTTGTTGTCGCACGTTTTGGTAAAGAGGCGCCATCGTGCTCTGCACAAACTGGAGGCCATGGTCCTCATCCTCCACCGCGGTCTTGCCAGCCACGAGATGCGCCTCGGCCTCCTTGGCAAACGGCAGCCAGGTGCTCGCGACAGCAAGACAGCCCAGCGGCTGCTCTGGTGTCGTTGTGGCTAACAGTGTGCACAGCGCAACAGCACCGCCCAGACTAATGCCACCAAGGACAAGATGGGTATGGGCGTCGTTGGTGTAGCCGGCGCCTTGCAGCGTCTTGGTCTCGTCGTCGAGAATCTGCTGGACATGCTGGACCGATGCCCGCAGACCCGGCATCTGCAGATCCTGCCGCGACGTTGGGTCGCTCAGCGAGTGCGCCTCGAACCAGGCCGGCATCCACTCCTCAAAGGTGGCATTCCAGGTGCTGGGCGACGAGGGGAAAACCCAGCGCCAGGTGGGCAACCTGTCAGCCAGCGTTGGTCGCTGGTCGTTGGAGAGACCTGCAGCACCTTCTTCTGGCGACAAGAACGTCTCAAACAGTTCCTCGGCAAACTCCTCGCCCGTGCTGCCTCGGCCATGGAGAAGAATGGCAGTATGGGTATGGGCATGTCCCGCCTTGGGCCCGACAACGTGAATGGCGCCAAAGCCCTTTTCAGGCGAGTCTGTGCTTGTCATTTTCGGGAGATGTCGAGGGAATTGTGAGACGTTTGAAAGATTGAATGACTGTAGAGAGTTGGATTGTGGGAATGTATTCAACTACTGTTGGGCTGTGATTCTTCACGGGACTGTCTGACGTATCATATCTATTTAAAGAGCAATGAAGAGTATCCATATTTTGCCGTGTCTAGTTTCTAAGCTAGCCATGCTGAGTCGTGCATCCAGTTTGCGCTGACTTTGGTACAAGGAATTCACTGACTCACCAGCAACACAAAATTGAGCTCTACCATATTTCAGCGTGCAATCGCTTTGCAGTACATATTCCTCTTCCGAGCCTAAACAATCAAATAATCTTTCTCTTTCTACTTGACATCTCATATTTTAACGTAGATTGAATTCCAAAATGTCTATCCAGATGCTATTAATGTACATGAGTTGTGATGCCCCCGAAACTCATCATGCTTTGCTCTCAATGCGCCGTAATCATATCAACACCAGCACCAACCGTGCCAACGCTCAGCCAATGCTCATATCTGGCAGCGAGCCTGGCATGGAAAAGGCATCGTCTGGTCGTGACCTCCGCCGGAACCGCAGCGAGTCTTGTGACGGCCGCAGGTGGTGGTTGCTCGCTGGGATCGGCTGTGCCTGCGTAGTTTGCGACGCCGACGATAACGAGTGCGAGTGCATGTGGTGTGGCACAGACGACGCCGCGGCTACGGCGCCCGCAGCCGTCAGCGGAACTTGCCGCTCGACCCAGTTCTCTGTCTCGGCCTCGCGCCGCGGGTCGCGTGTGTTGTTTGTCGCACCCGAGTCGCGCGAGTCCCGGGACTCGGGCCGGCCCTGCCGGAGCGCGTCCAGACCAGGCGCACTCGCCTGCCGCTTGGGTGCGTTTGGTGCGTTTGGTGCGTTTGGTGCGTTTGGTGCATTGTTGTTTCCACTGCTGTTGCCCGGGGCCCCGCTGTCCGACATGGACACGTCCTCGCTCGGCGGTCCGCCACCACTGCCACTGCTGCCGCCGCGCGCGTTCTTCATCCGCGGCCACAGACTGGGCAGCTCAATCTCCTGGAAACGCGGCTCGACGGCGCGCTCGTCAAACCACCGGTGCAGCCGCGACTCGATCAGCTGTGCAATCTTGGGCACATCCTGCAGCCGGGAGCGGCTGCCCAGCAGGCTGCGAATAGAAAAGTCGAGCCGGTAGTCGTCCAAAAAGGCAAAGATCATCTTGGTGGGCGTGCCCTGCGACGGGTTGCTCGGCACAAACGACACGGACAGCGTGCCGCTGAAGCGCACAACCGAGACGGCCAGCGCCACGGGCAGTACGGCAGACAACCGGCGCGGGTAGTTCATCAGCAGCTTGGTCTCGACGGCCAGCGTAATCATGTCGCTCAGGTCGACGTCCATGCGCGCTTGCAGACGCGTTGCGCCAGCGGCAGCTCCTCCCATGCCCATGCCGCCCATGCCGCCCATGCCACCCATGCCACCAAACCCTCCCGACTGTCCATGGCCGTGTGTAGATGTCGACGTAAAGCCCAGGCCATCCTCATCAACTGGGATGATGCGGCAGTTGCTAAAGATGGGGAAATCCTCACCCAGACTGAGCTCGGTGACGCGGATCTCGTCGACAAAGTCGGGCCGGGAAGTGCCGTTCAGGGCTTTTGTGAGTGATGTCAGAATGGCATCGTCGTGCTGTGCGTCGTTGCGGAACTGTGCAATAGTCTGGGCGATGAGCACGTTGAACCAGTCCAGGCTCTCGGGCTGGTGGCTGTCGACACGGTAGTATGTCTTGTTGAGAATGGAGCTGATGGTGAGCACGGGCGGCCGGCGGAGCACGCTGCTCTGCTTGCGGCGGTCTTTGAGGTCTTTATGTGAGTGGTGAGTGCTTGTGTTTGTGTTTGTATAGGCATTAGTGGCTGCGACTGTCGGAGAAGAGGGTGTGTTGTAGTCGTTTCGTGATGGTGACCGATTCGGGTTCTGAGTGTTGCCGTTGGTATCGAGCTGGCTCGCTCTGAGCGTGAGCAGCGACTTCTTGTGTGCTTCGGTGCGCGATCGCCGCTCTGACGCGCGCTGCGAGGCGGTTGCTTCGGGCGAGGGCGGATCGCCAAAGATAAAGAACTTGATAAACGCGGCGACGAGGAGGACGACTGACAGCTGGCCCACGATGAGGCCCTGTGTGAAAGAGAAGCTATGCAGTCAGTATATGGTCTTTCGACTCTCAACTCTCAATTTAATTCAATTGAATCTCATTCGTCCAGTCACCCACGTTGGCTCAACCCTCGGCGGGCAAGTAGTGAGGTCCATGATGCTCGACAAAAGACAGAATTCAGGTTGAGCCGAGTCAGCGGAATGGCGATTGGATGCGGTTGCGGGAAATCGGGCGTCGAGTTGTCGGGGGCGTCGTATGGGCAGCCGGGCAGCCGACTGGGCTCGCTATGCTGTCGATGTCATGGAGATTCCTTGTGGTCCGGGAGGAAAAGAAGAGAAGAAAAAGAGAGGCTGCAAAGGATGAGGTGCTGTCGGCTTTGTCCTGTTTTCCTTTTTTTGCGGAGAGGACCTTGGAACCAAAACGTGGTGCAAAAGCCGGCTGCTGGCGTCTGGGCTTTATCTTATCGGCGTGCATATGTAGCGGTACTTGTATGTGGGGATTTTGCTATATATAAAGTACAGAAAACACACATAATAGCTCCATAACAAGTACCTCTACCTAGAGCTCACCGTTGCTGACGCATTCGATTCGAATAGGGAACGTCACTGCCTCAGTGTCCGCTGCCGCACCGAGCTCACCTCACCTCACCTCACACAGTAGACGACCAACCACGCCGCATCTACTGTATTGGACCGTGTTTTACCTCATTCTATCGCTTTTACGATACCGATCTCAAACTGGCTGCGTCTTGCGCATACACGCACACCCTCGAGCTTGCGAACCAACGAGCCATTCCTCGGCGCTGGCGTCGCAGCACTCCCTACAGCCCGCTTCGCATCGACGACTCCTGACCGAGCAGACGGCACCTCTCTACCATCACACATCTACACAGCCATGGATGTTGTGCAGGCCGTGTCAAACTATGTCGCCAAGATGGTGACCGCCGGCGACAGTCCCGGCGCAGGCACCTCGGCAGCAGCGTCCTCGACCATCTCGGCCAAGATGAAGATCCTCCTGCTCGACCGCGAGACTGTGCAGATTGTCTCGCCTGCTGCCACCCAATCCGCACTCCTGAGCCACGAAATCTACCTCATTGACCGCCTTGACAACCCCAAGCGCGAAAAGATGCGCCACCTGCGCTGCTACTGCTTCGTGCGCCCGTCCGCCGACTCCATCCAGCAGCTTGTCGAAGAGCTGCGCGACCCTTGCTACGGCGAGTACAACCTGTTCTTCAGCAACGTCGTCAAGAAGTCGTCCATGGAGCGCCTGGCCGAGGCCGACGACCACGAGGTCGTCAAGCGCGTGCAAGAGTACTTTGCCGACTTTGTCGTCATCAACCCGGATCTGTTCACCCTCGACATTGGCAAGATTGCCGGCCTGCCGCCGTCGCCAAACCCAGAAGGCGGAGTCACGGGTGGCATCACACACATTTGGGGCTCAACGCCAGACGCATGGAACGCCGACGCGCTGCAGCGGTCGACCGAGGGCCTGCTGGCCGTGCTGCTGGCCCTCAAGAAGAAGCCGCTCATCCGGTACGCCAAGAGCAGTCTGCTGGCCAAGAAGCTCGCGACCGAGGTGCGCTACCGCATGACCCAGGAAGAGCAGCAGCTGTTTGACTTCCGCACAGTCGACACGCCGCCCATTCTGCTGGTGCTGGATCGCCGCGAAGATCCCGTGACCCCGCTCTTGACGCAGTGGACGTACCAGGCCATGGTGCACCAGTTGTTTGGCATCCACAACGGCCGCGTCGACCTCCACGCCAAGAGCGGCCCTTCTTCGGCAAAGCAGGCAGGCGAGGTGCGCGAGCTTGTGCTGTCGCAAGACCAGGACCCCTTTTTCAAGAAGAACATGTTCTTCAACTTTGGCGACCTCGGCGTCAATGTCAAGGACTATGTCGAGCAGTTCCAGGCCAAGCACAAGAACAGCGAGAACCTCGAGTCCATCTCCGACATGAAGCGCTTCGTCGAAGAGTACCCCGAGTTCCGCAAGCTGTCTGGTAACGTCAGCAAGCACGTGCAGCTCATCTCGGAGCTCAGCCGGCGCGTCGACGAAGATATCCTGCTCGAGGTCAGCGAGTGCGAGCAGAGCCTGGCGTGCAACGACAACCACGCTGCCGATCTCCGCACCGTCCAGTCCCTCATCCAGAATCCCAAGGTCACGCCGGAGCACAAGGTCGGCCTCGTCGCCCTGTATGCGCTGCGCTACGAAAAACAAAATCAGGCCAACCAGACAAACGTCGCCATGCTCGTGGATCTGCTGACAGCCGCTGGCAACGTCCCCAGCCGCAAAGCCGATCTGGTTGCCAAGCTGCTCATGTACCAGCACTCGCTGCACCACGGCCAGGGCGGCGCCGGTGGCGGTGGCGGCGCGGGAGCCGGCGGTGGCGGCATCGCCGACATGTTTGAGTCGTCGGGCATCTTTGCCGGTGGCGCCAAGGCCCTGCGCGGTCTCAAGGGCGTCGACAATGTCTACACGATGCACACGCCCGTGCTCGAGGCAACCCTGCAGAACCTCATCAAGGGCCGCCTGCGCGAGCAGCAGTATCCTTTTGTCGAGGGCGGCGGTACGACGCGCGACAAGCCGCAGGACATTATCGTATTCATGATTGGCGGTGCCACGTACGAGGAGGCCAAGACGGTAGCGGCGCTCAACGAGTCGGCGCCTGGCGTGCGCATTGTGCTGGGCGGTACGGCCGTGCACAATGCCGACAGTTTCTGGGACGAGGTGGACGATGCCGTGACGTCATGGCCGGAGCCGCCACCGACGACGGCTGCAGGCCGGCTGCGGAAAGAAATTGGACGGAGGTAAAGGAGACGGTATTCACTGCTACTGTTTCTTTTTCTCATTACTGTTTTCCATTCCTATTTCTACGCTCTTCAATACTTGGACCTTCCATGTCCCGTATGTCCATTTGCGCCGGCTTTGCTTGTTTCTACGATTACGTCTTTTTTACTCCTCAAAAGGAGTTGTCTTTTTAGCCTGCCTATAGCTTCAATGCACTTGCATCATGAATACATTTTTCTTCGTCAGCTCGCCGACTCGCCGCCCTCTCACAGCATACCGTTGACAAGCTTGAAGGAGGGCCAGGTGTGATTGGCCGGGTGAGGTCCGTGACGGCTTACACTGTTTTCACCGTTTTGGGTATATCGTCTGTTGGAGGACTAGAATCGCTAATGGTATAATCCAGAAAAGACTGCCTTGTATCTCTTCTGCTACTGAGTCGTGATGCTGTAAGAGGTCTCGATGTGGCCTTTGAAACACCGTGCAAAGCTGACATAATCCTGACATGTGAAGCAGAATATGGAATCAGGTGCACTTTCCAAATGTGGAGTCTCCCCAAAAGCAGATTGTCTAGAGCACTGTCGAGACTGTCTAGGCGCGTCGCTGCACCCACTAGATGTGGATTATTAGGTGCTAAAATTAACGTAATCATCACCTAACCCCCTGTGAGCTCTGTTAAGTCAATGCGCGTCAGTGCCCCGTTGGACCCGTTAGCCTTGTGAGCGCCTTCCCAAAGCAGACGCCAGGCCTAGATAAGTAAGATACATGCAAGTAAGATAGGCAAGACGTCAGCACCCAAGGAACCAAAATTGCCGCTTTCGCTCGCCATACAATCACCTCACTAAGAACCTTACCACCTTGATACCTACCACTACCAACCAATCTATCTCGACGACCTCATCGACATCCTCGACGACACCCCTGTCACTTTGAGATACATTGTCTACAGCTAGATTGCTTTATCTCCTAACATCATCGCCCCCTCATATTCGATGGGCACCGGGCCATCCGCCCCCCGTCGGCCGTCATGTCGCACTCTCTTCTAACCCGCGCCGTCGACGCCGTTGTCGATTCGACATCAGCACCCCTCGACTCTTTGGCTCTGGCCGTGAACCCGGTCAAGTCCGAAATCTTTGCCGGCTTCGCGCTCTTTATCCTATCGCTCGTCGCCCTCCTCGTTCTCCGCTACTACCTCCCGTTGCGATCGACGCCGGCCTACCTCCTCGTGCCCGTCTTCTTTGCGCTCTGGCTGCCGGCCAGCATCATCCTCCTCGTCCCCATCGATCTCGCCTCCAATGCACAGACCGACGATGAAGCCACGCGTGGCATCTGGCTACCGCGCGCCGTCCTCAATGTGTCGTGGCGCATCACCTACTGGCTCACCTTTGCCCTGACGTGGTTCATCCTGCCCATTCTGGCCGAGTACTCGGACGCGGGCTATCGCGAGCCCAGAGACCGGCTGTTCTATTCGCTGCGCTCCAATGCGCAGTACCACATCATGGTCTTTGGCAGCGGCATTGTCGGTCTCGCCTATGTTATTGTCGTCTACGGATTCTCCGTCGACTCCATCAAGGGCATCGTCATGGCCCTCGCCTACTGCTGGGGCTTGATTCTCGCCATCTACCTCATGGGCCACGGTCTTGTCGCGATCCCGCGCAAGCTTATCCGCACGGCCACGCCTAGCCGCCGTCTGCGTCGTCTCCAAACTCTCGCGCCCAAGGTGTACGAGAAGCTCGAAGAGTCCGAGATGAACCTGGAGGATATCGAGCTCCAGGTCGTCGAGCTGGGCCGCCGTAAGACGGGATCGGCCAACGACTATCGCGAATGGATCGAGGAGCTCAACGAAAGCTCCAACCTCGGCGACATCCACCCGCGGGCATCCCGCGAAGGACCCGGCTCGCCCAGCTTTGCTGACAACCGCACTGTGCCCATTATTATCACCAAGAAGTACATGGCTGATCTGACGCGCCGCCTCGTGCGTGCCCGGCATGCGCGCTCGCGGTACTTGAGCGAGTGGAACCGGCTGCTGCAGCGCTACATTGAGACACAGACCGTGCTCAACTCGGCCGGTTCGAAGCGGCTCGAGCTCGCGCAGCCATCGGCCAACGACGACTTTTGGGAGCGCCAGACCATTCTGACACCCTACACCCGCCATGTTCTCTACTTTCACGTTGTGCCTTATGCGCGCCTGTCGCTGGGAGTGACCCTGGCCGCGGCATCGGTGGCTATTGTGTGGTCTGAGCTGGTCAAGGCGGCACTGCCGTCGGCGTCTGTTCTGCGGTTGACCGTCATTCACCACTGGACCGGCAACAAGGGCCAGGTCGGCTTTGCCGGCCAGATTATTGCGACACTGTGGATTCTGTACATGTGCGTCGCCGCACTGACGTCGATTACCGAGGTCAAAGTATGGCGCGGCCGGGCACTGGTGAAGCGCAACACGGCGCACGAGTCGGCGTTTTGGTACGCGTCGCAGGTGGCCCGCCTCAGTATCCCGCTGTCCTACAACTTTATGACGTTCTTGTCCAAGAGCATCTACGAGAAGACTGTCTTCTTTGACTTCTTGGGTCGTCTGATTACCTTTACGGATCTGGGCAAGTGGTTCGACTACCTGCTGCCGACATTCATTCTTATCCCTGTGCTGGCCACGATATTTGGCTTGTATGGCCGCGTGCGCCGCTTCTTTGGCTTTGGCGACAGCGCAGACTCGGAAGAGTCGGACGAGGACGGCAACATCCGCAACTATGGCACGGGCTCGTGGCGCGAGGGCCGCGATCTTGTCGAGCGCGAGCTCAACGGCACCTCGATCCGCCAGCGCCGCCTTGGAGCTGCTGGTGCTGGTGGTCGCGGCGGTGCCGATGGCGGCCGCCGTGGACCCGTCATGCACGTGCCTGGCGGCGATAGCTCCAACTACAGCGATGATCCGGAAGACGTCCTGGGCTCGCCGCTGTCTGGCGACGGCCCGTCCACTACACCGTTTGCCATGTCGCCGTCCAACTCGGGCATCCTGCCACCACTGGCCCCTGGCCGGTCGCGGACTCTGGGCAGCGGTGGCCCATCGTCGAGTCGGCAATACCAGCGCTCAGCTACCAACCCGCGCTCAAACCAGCGTCGCACACTCGATGACGTCGACGACGATGAAGACGACAATATCTTTTCGCAGATCAGCCACCGGATGAAGAACACGATTGACACAATCGACACACCCAAGTGGTTTCAGGACATTGGCCAGGGCTTCAAGAAGCCCAAGTGGATGCCGGGCGGCAACGACGAGTCTGCGGGCGGCGGCCAAGGACCGTCGCAGCCTCAAGATAACGGTGGCATTCGGAGGTGGTTTGGCGGCGACGGGCGGATCCGCTTGTAGGCGGACATGTACGAAACGGCCGACCTAATTAATATTGGACAATGGATCCGAGGCTTGGACCGATTCATCTTGTACCATTTGCATGCCACTTGTCGCCTCTTCTATCATCTTGTAGCGTCGCATCTTTGCCTTTTGTGTTTGCTCATTCTTTTTCCTTGCTTTTTTTTTATTTTTATTTTCATCTCCCACTTGGCCACCCCAATTACAGACCGTCGCGCACGCAAGATACCTCTTTTATTTTTGTTTCTTTTCTTTATTTTCACTTATTTCATCAATATTTCTCATCGTTATCTAACCTATGTTACACTAATAGACTACCACCACACTTTTTTATTTTCAAGCTAGAATTTCTAAATTTCTGTGACCAAACTCATTTAACTTAAAAGAACTCATCTCTCCATCAAATCTCCCAGGTGGTGGAGATATTTGCAAGGTGCCATCCGAAGCTGCTGAGGGTTGCAAGAGCACTCGTAAACATGCAAAATTAAAGAGCGTGCATGAGTTCCAGAGTACTTTAATGTACTTGCCCCATGTTTCTGTTACATCGTTTCATGGTCCTGGCGAGGGAGATGAGGCAGTTGAGGCGAGCCTTGCCAGCGGCAGTGGAGCTGGGCATACTCACATTACCCAAGTACTTTGTAATATCAACAGTCATTACCAATCGGTATATAGACAATGTTGAATTATATTGACAATAATGACAATACATGTAATGATGAAACATTCTTATTCTTATCTATGATCCCTACAGGTGCAATGATCACAAGCACAAGCCTACCATGGATGGTATGAACTCATCTCGGACATTTCATCTTTAATATCTCGCTGTCGTTTTTCTGCACGGGTAGATTTCAGCAATGTAAATAAGATATTGCCGTCAGCAGAATAGCAACGCCTACAATACGACGACAACCCACTTCAGGGCTCATCCAAGGTTGGCAGTGGCAAGGTGGCGATGGTGATCCGTGACTGGGATGCTAAAAGAGTGTCGTATTTACAATTTTAAAGTCATAGTTGGAGGGGAGCGCAAGGAGGGAGCAAGGGAGCCGGGGATAATGCAGGAACACGGACGCGCGGGTGTAGGTCCTGGAGTCAATCCAGGCAATGAGAGCGCACGGGAACAGACATGTTTGTGGTAGCATAGCGGGCAATAAAACCCAAGAATCTACTATGTAAGATATATTCAGGGATATGACCAGTCTCTTGGACTCGGATGTCATGGATCAAGGATCATGGATCATGGATCATGGTCATGGGCCATGGACAGTGATGGCGGTCATATGCCGGCAGTCCTGTCGCATCACCGTCAACGGTCGGTGATCGGTGATCAGATTCATGCTCAGTACGAAGTAGGCAGATTTGTAGGGATCAACGATCAGGCTGATCACCGTTTAAATATTTTGATTCAAGATACCCATGCTGTTTCGCATCAATTCCTTAATGTCGACCCTTGTTGTCATTGACAGAAATACAACGGCCACTCCGAGTGTGCGTGTGTTTACGTATTTACTTGTTTGCATGTTTACGTGTGTACGTGTTGTCGACGTCAGGGGCATGGATTTGGACATCTAGGCAACGGGGCACATCATCCTGACATCACTTCTTTATTTGTTTATTCCCAGCAGCAATGCGAACGGCAAAGTAATACAAACTACCAGGCTGAGGCTCGAGGTGTTGACGCCAAATGTTCCCTCCCTCATCTAATACTCCGGCAGCAACCCCGACTCCGGGTCTGGAAGTCAAACTATGGAATGCCAACAGCCACAGGGTTGCATAGACGTAGCATGTGATTTATTATAGCTCACTTTGTATATCACTGCAAGGGAAATCATATCAAACCATATTGTTCTATTCTCCGAGTCTGCTCTACATTATTCTTATTATTCAATATGCAAACATCGCCTATAACTCCCTAGTTGGAATACTCCGCGTGCTGTCTGATGGCAACGGTAACAGTGGCGTGCAATACTGCCGTGATGGTCGTCGTCTTTATGGCATCAAATGTCCCAGCGTATCTTGAACTCTCTTGAGATATCTTAAGATACCTAAATAACCCCAAGCTGTGACCCTGTGAGGTAATCTCTCTTGTTAATTTACCGGAGATCCAACCGGAGCTCTTGCTCGCTCTCTGGAGTAAATGCAGTAGCAACAGTAGCAGTAGCAGTAGCAGCAGCAGTAACAGTAACAGCAGCAGTAGCATCGGCACCCAATAGTGAGTATAAATAGCCAATACAAATAGTCAATGATAGCGTAATCGCAGCGGCATGAATGGCAAGGTGAGCTAGATATTAACAAACGGGCTACCATGTAGGCACCACAAGGTACGGCAAGGGGTGTATCTAACATATTCTAGAGACTTCTCTGGAGACTTGTATGGGTAGAGATACTTCTACATCCCCATAGTCGGGGAAGTGTGGAAGTGATAACATGACGAGAACAATCCGCGAAGTAGCGAATAGAATCATCGATACGGCATTCGCAACACTGATTCGCGGCTGCCTGGCAGTCTCGGAAGAGGCCAATGTGATTGTCTGGGTGATATTGGCAAGAGTAGCAATGCCAGTGTGCCAGTGTGCCAGTGCGTGAGTGATGCGGTTTTTGCATGGCCAATGATCAGCTGCCAACCCAAGTGAGCACAAACAGAGTGAGGACACAGGTAGAGCACACGAGACACATGAATGGGCTCGGAAGCGTTCGTATCAAAGCCTATCAACGACGTGCATCATGCATAGCCGATGCATTGCAGCCATTCTGCATCGTAAGATACAATGCACAATCAATCACCACGTATGAGACCTAAGACCTGAAAAATGAGAATATGGAACATCTACAGCAGCGTATGTCTTTCTCTGGTCTTGCATGCTGCATCTCAGCCTCGTTCTTTTGAGTCAATACTCAGTAATAGGTCGTGTCTAGCGGGTATGCTGGTGATCTGTAGCGGTGTGCTTGACAACAAGCTTGCATGCAGGCAGAGAGACATGCAGACACTCCTTGGCATTTAGCAGATAACCACTTGATCCCATTGATCCCATTGATCACACTAATCACATCGATCACAGTAAGCACAATCTTAAATCCTCATTCTTTGTCGATTGAAGCTTGGCCATTGCTATTCATGGGGCACTTCTCGTCATCGTTGTCATTATTTGCTGGCATATGCATGTCGTATAGTCTCAGATGCACTGCTGCCCAATCTCGGCTGTAGAGGTCTTTATTTGGTTTTACGTTTTTTAAACTTGTCTTCTAAATTAAAATTACTGCTTGTACTTGAACAGCGGCAGACCCTTGACACCAACATCCACCTTGAACACGGCTCCGCCCAGCTTCTTGCTCTGCTCGCCGCCCTCGGCCTCGTCGTCCGATGCCGTCGTGATAAACAGGTCGGTGCCCACAAACTGCGTGCACGTAATGTTGTTGGTCGGCAGCCGCACCTCGCCCAGCACCTTGCCCGTCGCAGGGTCAATCTTGAGCACGCGGCCGGAGCCGTAAAAGGCGTGCCAGATGTTGCCCTCGGCGTCGACGCGGAAGCCATCGGGCGCGCCCGGGCCGGGGTGGTCGTAGACGACACGCTCGTTGGTGGTGGCGCCCGTCTCGAGGTCGTAGTCGTACGCATAGACCTTGTTGTCAGCGGTGTGCGTAAAGTAGAGCGTGCGGTTGTCGGGCGAGAAGCCCAGGGCGTTGGGGATTGTCAGGTTGGCCTTGTAGAGGTCGTTCTTCTTGTCAGGGCCAAAGCGGAACAAACCGCCCTCGGGCTGGAAGTCGCCGAGGTTGAAGTCAGTCATGGTTCCGAGCCAGAAGCGGCCGTGCGGGTCGGCAGCGCCATCGTTGCCGCGCGTGCGCTCAAAGTCAATGGTGACACCTTGTGGCTTGGCGCTGTCGGCAAACTTGTACACGTACTCGTAGGCACCGGTCTTGCGGTCGAGGATGGCGAGGCCGTACTTGAGACCGACGGCCAGCTTCTCGCGCGGGTCGACGCCTTCAATGTCGGCTGTGACGGACACGGTGGTGTCGAGCTCGAGCGTGTGCAGCGACGAGGGGCCGGCGGCGAGGTCGACGGTGTGGATGCGGTGCTTGATAATGTCGACAAAGCGCAGAGAGTGTGTCGACTCCTCGTAAAAAGGACCCTCACCGAGCGCGCAGTGCAGGTCGAGGTACGGCTCGGTGACCTCCCAAACTTGAATGTCGGCCATTTTGGATGGATTATGTGGTGGTGTTAGTGGTGGTGTTAGTGGTGGTGTTGATGCCGGGATTATGTAATTTCGATTGGTAGAAGGAAAGACGGTTGTTTACGTTGAAGTGACTGCGCGGGGTCTATATAACTACATCTCAGGACACTCTTCCGCGCCGACGCTTCGTTGCTCTACTACTCTATCGCTTTATTGTTTTACTTTATTTCTTTACTTTGTCCAGTCCGCCCGGCCCACACTGCTTAGCGCAAGACGCAGCCGTCAAGCCGGAAAGACGTCAACGGTCCAAGATAGTGAACAGACACATTTGAATACCGGCTGAATTCAACTTGTAGAAGTGGTAGTGATAGTCTATAAGTCTGTACGAGTCCCACAATAGCTATTGTCAAGAGGGGTAGCTTGCTCCTTCCCGTTTCCCTTTCCCGTTTCCCTTTCCCGTTTCACGTTGCCTCAACTTATACAACGGCCCGTGATTTGGTAATCAAGGAAGACGGCCCTCAATTCCGGACTGGCCATACCGTCTTTGAACAATGCTCAGTCGTAAGGGGCCGTCAACAGAGGATGCGTCGGACCGGCCGACGCAACAGCTCGACACGCTCGGTGGGTCAAGCCGATATCATAGCTAAGTGGTAGCTTGACCACAGGCATCCGCTTTTGTCTAGCCCGGCAAAACTCCGGTATGTCGATGAGTGTTGCTTATATAAGTATTGTATTTGATGGTTTAAATTCTTTGAGAAATGAATATAAGAAATAAATATATAGCACGTGGTGTTTTTTGTTTGATTTTATATATCTCTTTGATTTTGCTTCTATTTTATAAAATACACATCCATTGCTGTCAACTTTCTGTGTTTAATTGCAACCAGTTTGAATAACAAATTACCAAATAATTACCAAATAATATACAATATGCTGACTGCTCCCTACGTTCATCTCACGAGATATCTAGCTTTGCCGTAGGAGGCTGTAGAGTAGTTCCAATAAATCATATACATCAAACACGGGGGCGGCGAAGAGTACGAAATGGAAGAGGCGGAAAATGGCGCAAGATGCAGGACATTCATGGACAGTAACTGCTGGCTTTAAAGCAAAGCTACGGAGAGCCCGATCCATCCCACGATTTTTAGTCTAGTCTTTGCTGTTAGTTGAGCTGTTAGTTGAGCTGTCAGTAGAGCTGTTGTGCTGCCAGTTGTGCTGTTACTTCGTAGTGCTGTTACTTCGTAGTGCTGTTAGTGTATCTGCTTTGCTTTGCCCCTTTCAGGATCAGACGCGAAACAACAGCAGAATGCAACCTCCCACGCTCCTCCCACGCAGCTTCCCAAACAGGCAACCAATGTCTATTCCCCAGACCGCTCCTCCCACGCTTTACTGATGCTATGCATGATGCAGACGGAGATACGGATTCCAGCCCAACGAATGGACGCATCCCCACGGATCATGGCATCATGGAAGGAGATCAGAGTAGATCAGAAGTAGAATTAGTATTGGATGATAGAGGAGATAGTTGTAATCAAGTATGATGTATATTGACTGATAGGATGCCTCCGATGCCCTTGTCAAGACAATATATCAAGACAATATGTCAAGACAATGTCGAATGACAGAGCTGACGTGTTGACAAATTAGATGGCAATAGATGACAGTAGATGACAAGGTAAATGACAAGACAGGGCAACAAGACGGGACGACAATGACGACAAAATTACATTACGAGATATTGAGAGACATCTAAACATACCCTGTCTACTGGGCTTGCATACAGCTATCAGGCATCAGCTGTTTACTGGCTTTTTTTTATTATTAATCAATTTACATTCATAGTTCATCACAGCAAGCCCTATATATTCTACAGGGTCTGTGTCTGTGCCTTGAATGTCTTGAACACAGGGCGAGTTCTAGACAACAACGACAGACGACACATCAGTCATACTCAGTAATCAAACAACAACGCCTGGGGTATGTCAAAGCAAACTCCTTGCATGTTTTGTATTTACGGAGTATTCATTTTAATTTAAACTCAATGATAGCCCTGCAGAGCAGATAGAACAGATAGAACAGATAATTCTACTTGCAACAGGGCTACCCTAGTGGTGCAATAGTGGTGCAATAAAGGCAGGCTATATTCGAGTCCTTGAATTTTCAAACCCCAAAAACCCAAAACCCAAAACCCAAAAAGCATTTTATTACTCCGTAGAGGCGGTCCGTCCACGCGCCGTCCCGTAGTAGACCTCCAGACCTCCAGACCTGCGGGCCTGCAGACAAACATTGGTGATCAACTCGGGTCAATTTAATCAAAGCAAGTCTGCAGAGTAAACGGCGATACAGTTGCCTTTCGTAGAAGGTCAGGGCATGCAGCGTAGGATAATTAATAATTATCAATTAATGATCAAAAAGCAATAATCAATAATCAAACGAGAATCAAGATTCTCCGAGTCTCCGTACTCATAGAGATGCCTGTCTTATTAGCCCTGATATACCTATGGTAATATCATGATACCCAGGATTTACTGAGTAATACGCGGGCAATTCTCCTCTTGTTCTGTTTCATCAGTCATCAGTCGTCTGCCGTCTGTGCGGGAGACAGCGAGACAGGGAGGCATTATCTGGACAAGGTTTCCATGAGACGAAACTCATCGACTGCGAAATGACAATTTTTTTTGAAAAATTACAAGGTTTAAATTACATTTGCCTCAACAATCGGGCACGCCGCCCGCTCCTGACGTCTTACAAACGCCCACCTGGCTTGAGATGACGACTCGAGTCTTTTACGAATATTTAACACAACTTTACAACTTTTTCAACACCCGGCTGATCATTCGACTGGCCAGACCAGCAACGGCGTAGGGGCGTAGGCATTGAGGCATAGAGGCGTTGAGGCTTGAGGCGTTTGGGCGTCATGCATTCCATCTGCATTCCGTATGTATACTCTATCCCGTAGTCCGCCCGAGTGGTAGAAAGGCCGAAGCTGCAAACTATGCTCCATGATCTCGCGTCACACATGCTATACCATAGACAATGATAATACCTGAATGCTGTGATGCTTAATGCTGTGGCACCCTCCAACATCCTCTGGTTGTACTACATATCAGACAATATGCATTGTCTCAGCTGTCTTGTCGTCTTCTCTCCCTCGTCCCTCAGCGCTCAGAGGCCTGCGAGCACAGTCCTATATTTTGTTTGCACTCCACCTGTCGGTAGATGCACCCGCTGCACAGCACGGAGCACCCAATGGCAAGTGTTTAAGAGTGTGCATGAGCGGTCCTTTTGTAGTCCTTCGTCTCCTCTACCGAGTAATTCATCATCCTTCAGCTCATTTTTCCTAATCTTCATCCCATCACGCTCCGATCTCAGCCCAGCTGTCGTTTGTTTTCGTCGTGTCATTTCGTCTTGTCTTTTATTTGTAATATCGGGTGATACTCTTTTACTGTTGCTTCTTGCTCTCTTCCCTTTCCTCTTCTCTTCCCTCTTCTCTTCCCCCCCGTCTCTTCTACAGGTCGATCACCCGGGATATGGCTTTATTACCCCTGTCAACAGGGATGCATGCATAATCAATGTTCATCTTCATTTTCGTTGCTGCGTTTTGATCTCGACTTTGAAATAACATACTGACAAAACAAGAGAAGAGAAGAAACAACTAGAGATAAAACAAACATGCAATCAGCCCGAATCCCAACCTTGGCTGCAGCTGCATGGCTGATGCATGGCTGCATACTGCAAGCCATTCTACTTACATCCACTACCCGTGGTGCATGATACGTAAGATCCGGAGATTGTGTTTTTTTTCTTTCAGTACAGGACAGATTTCTTTTTTAGTCTTTACTTTTTTCTCCCTTTTCTTTTTTCCTTTCCTTTTCTTTTCTTTGAGACAATATTCCAATGTCTTATCCTACTATTAATAGCGGCGCTCTCCTATCTATGCTTACTCTGTGACTCTGAATAAAAAAAACAATAGAGAAAAGAAAAGAAAGAAAAAGAAGAAGAAGAAAAAAAAAAAAAAAACGCAATATGGAGTACCCTCCATTACGAACGAGATTGCGAATTAAATGGTACGGAGTATGACTAGTGAAATGATGTAGAGTGTTTTTTAGGTGTTTTAATGTATCTAGGTAGTTTTTAATGCGGTATGGAAATGTACAAAAATTGCCAGAGATGTACCAACATGAACTCAACCTGGGGCTGAAAACGAGGCTTGCGCTGGTAATCTCGCCTCATTTAGATGTCGTCACGAATGTGATGAGAGAAGAGGGAGATGTATTATCAAGGAACTGGCCCTGAATATGTAGAAAATAGTAAATATATATATATATTTAATAATCAAATACAATATGTACCAGATATACTCAGTACACAACAACGCCACACCAGTCACGGATGCAATATTCAAAATGACAATACAACAGCGGGTAGATACATGGCTGTGTTGTAGAAGTCACCATAGCACATTGCAAGTACCTTTCTTTTTTATACAAATTTGCAACGTGAGGTCGCCAGGAATAGTCCGAAAAGTAACGCGACTGAAGAGATGAAGGATGCTGCGAGGAGAGAGGACCGAGGAGAGAAGACAGAGGAGAGACGAGACTGGACAGGCACAGCGGGAAATTACAACAAAAAGGACTGTGACAGATACGATGATTAGGTCGATACAGCTCGGTCCCACCTATTAAGATACTTTCTTATTGATTCTTGATATCCTAATACAGAATACAGTAAAAGTAAATACACTTCAGCCGGTAGCGCAGACGGGCGCGAGGAAAGGCCCAACACTGGTCGTTTACAGAAGCTTTTAGCGACAATGTAGACATTTACGTCAGCTATTGGGGGCCGCTGTAGACTGTGGACGATCATCTCGTCGATGGGTATCTTGGGATGTCTTACAGCTGGCAAACTAGGCAATGCGTATTTGAAATGCACACGTTGGTGATGTGACAAGCCTCATCGGTTTCTTCTGGATTCTATATGGTTCTTGATTCCCGGTTCTGGATTCTTCTTAAACACGCTTTGTTCATCACATCGGATCATCACGTATCACCATCACCACCTCTACCAGCCCCGAAATCTCAAGATGCATCTTCGTCACGACAGCTCGGGCATTATCATCCTACGTAATAATCCCATGGCTTGCCCATCGCCCGTCAGATACAACACAAAACACATCACGAGAATACGGTTGACCGAAAACACGAAAACACGACGGCCAAGACAGAACCGAGATTGTCCTATTTCACAGCTGTATCACGACTATGTTTAACAAACCGACTTCACGTAGCATTTGATCCTGATTATTCTGTCTGCCTGATTATTCTCTCCGTAAACCAGCACATGGCTTGACAACACACGACATATGCGGGGACGGCACAGAGGAGAGAGCAGAGACGAACCGGATGATTAAATACCGAGTACTGAGTACTGAGTACTGAATACTGAGTACTGAATAATGAATAATGAATACTGAATACCGAATACAGTTGGGATGTGTCTCAATCCCATGCACGTAAAATCAAATACGAGCATGAACCACGACAAGTTAAGAGTGAACCATGAAACGGATTACTGTTAGCCGTAAGCCACCATATTGTTTATTCACGGCTTGACCGAGTTTTGTCGGCTTTCTTTTTCTTTTTCCTTTTCTCCAATCACAATGTCTCACCGTCCCCGTGTTTGCTCACGTCTCTCGTCCAAAACATTCTCTTGATCCATGTCTCAAGTCGGGCTCGTTGATGCCTTATTCGGGGTAGTCGATAGTTGGAACTACTGAGTACTGGCGGTGAAAGTCAAAATGTAGGGAATATCACATAATTCATACCTCGTAATTCACCCTTGATACTGGTACTATACTGATACCAATACTACTGCACCCACGCTACTGCATGCAGTCCCGTATTTCGCAAGGTGCCGACGGTGTGGAAGCCGATGGTGGAAAGCCAAAAGAAGGAAGAAGAAGGCCTAGAGCGGAAGATTAGATGGAAAAGGAGAGGGACAAGGGAAGAGGATGGGATAGAGTACACAGATGCAGATACAGAGATACAAATGTGGAAGCGGCCACAGAAACGGCCGCAGGTGTTGTCATGCACCCTTCTTGTCTGCTTTCTTTTCTCTCTTCTTATTTCTCTTTTTACAGCCTTTGCAAGACTCTTGTACATACTACGTATACATAGCACCATGGACCGAGAAGCTCAGTTGGGTATGCTTGAGTGTGGATCATACACCCTACATCCTACACACCTGCAGGTGCAGGTGCAGACCGTAGATACAAGCATAAGCACATGCATGCGTTTGCAGTCAGTCTGCAGTGAGTTGTCACGGAAGATGCAAGGTGACGACCGTAGCTTGGGCTGGATGTCCAGTCTTATGGGGGTATGGAGAGGTAGCACCTGCATGCTCCGTGCACTTGCATGAGGCTAGGCAATAAGACTAGAAGAAACGCGACTGCATCTCGGGAGCAGGGATGAAAGAACGGTGAGGGCTGCATTGGCTGTAGAAGCTGATCCGTGGTGGTGATAACTGTACTCGATACTTGATGTTTGACTATTTGACTATTTGACTTTTTGACTATTCGATTATTCGATTATTCAATAACTCAGTAATTCAATGCTCTTGGTGGCACTCGAAGTGTGATGGCACGAGTGACGAGTTGGGCTTGAATGCGTCGACATCATATATTCCACTTGAGGGACGGACCGAGAAGACAGCACAGCAGGCGTCAATACATATAACAGGCAATAGCAGGCAATAACAGACAATAACAGAAAATAGCTAAAACAGAAAATAGCTAAAGATAATAGCGGAGGGCGGGCTTTCAACTACCGGACCGGCCGCTCATCCTTTTAACAGAACTAGGTAAGATACGATCGGTTTCGTACATCTGTTCAGCTAGAACCAGTCTGCAGTCTGCTCTGCCTTGCCTTGCCTCGCCGCACCTCGCAGTCTCGACAGTCTGCCTCCTGCCGTTCGCCTTTGCTTTGCTCCTTTCTTCGGCTCTCGTGATCTCCAGTCGATCACAGCCCTGAAGCGGTCCACAGGCAGGGATGGGTATGGTATTAAGAGCACTGTCCTCCTGTACTTGCAGTACTAATACTAATGAGTACAGTACACACACGCATCGCGATGCTCGTCAGGCACTAGCTCGCTTTTTGCTTCTCCTTTTCTCTAGCTCGAGGCGTCTGCACTCTGCAGCTTTATGCCCAACCATGTACAGCGTGTGTCAACGCCCTGCCCGTCCTTATGTGCATGTCTCGCCTCGCATCCCCTTCTGCTCTAGTGGCTGACTTGGTTCATGTTGGTTGTGTCTGCAAGGCGGTGACTATGCTTCTTTTCTTTTCTTCTTTTCTTTTCTCTTTTTCCTTTTTCCTTTACTTTTTTCTTCCTCTCCTTTCCATCCTGCATCCTGCATCCTGGTCGCCCTGTTTAACAATGTTCCATCCCGGCATCCGCGAGCACGAAATGATGGTGCACATAAAGGGGCTTATGGAAAAAGTCAAGACAAGAGAAGAACTAAAACTACTGAGTAGAAGAAAAAGAACTAGAATAAAACAAAAGGAAAAGGAATTATTGAAAATAAAAAGAAACAAAAGAATCAAAATCAGCCCACTGGTTCGTCCAACAAGACTATCAATGTTGGGCATCAGGACAATCTTTCCTCTTTCCCTCTCTTTTCCTCTCTTTTCCCTCACACTTGCTTTTGGCATTCTTGATTTAGTTGATCGTCATGCTCTTATTTTATGATCTTAGCGGACTCGACAGAGTGCGGTGTAGTTGCATGAGCTTGGACAATGAATGACTCCATGAGTTGTACACATAGTTGCATACTCCCTTCTCCGTATCTTGATCATCTGAGCTGGAAGCAGCCTCTGGTAGGGGCAATCTCCACTCTCTCTCACCTTCAATGCCGTCAAGCCCACCGCCTCTGTCTGTTACCATATTGGGCATATGAGCATATACTCAGTAGGCATACTCAGGACTCGCCTAAGACTGGACGGAGTACGCAGCTGTATCAAGATAATATCAATTTTACTGTGGGTTCACCTTGCGGTGAGCAGAAAGCCAGCCATGTTGGATATGTTTACGGAGTGCTGAACGATGCATCGGCCTCTTTCTTTGCTTTTTCGGGAACATGTTTACTTTGAGTTGATTCAAATTGGGTTTTTCTTATTTCAGCGCCGCGGTGTAGACATTCGTGTGTGGCGCAGTAAGGGACAGCAGTGATGCTCGCAAAAATCAGACTCAAGTTCTACTATTTACAGGTCCAAGTAATCACTCAACTGACCACACAAGTCACCTGTAGAAGCAGCCATATACATTTATTACCAGCTACCACAGCAATCGCACTGTTGGGGCCGCTGTCCAGAACTAGCTGCTGAGTAGATGTAGCTGCGAGTTAAATCTCTCTTCTCGTGAATAAAACAAATCCATTACCCCTGTTCTCGCGTTCTCTATTTACAAACTCACATATTTACATATTACATTTGTCCCGGCTTCACAGGCAAGTTCCCCGGCGGTCTGCTGCTAGTGACGACCAGCATAAGCCAACTAGATGACAATACTAGTAAAGTAAATACTAGTGAAAAGAGTGACGACCTACTTTTTGAGGACTGATCCATGCACGCAGGTGGGTGAGAACCAGCAGCATGGTGCTCGGTGACGCTGATGTAAGTGACACGTCAGTTGCGAATAGGGCGGTCAGTTGGAAGAGAGGTGTTGATGGGGCACTGGAGAATGCAACAAGTTCAATTATATTCTGACAACAAATCTGGACAACGAAGTATTCAAAGAAGCCGAATTCAAACCATGCATGTTACTCCTCGGCAGACGATCCGACCTGGACAGCACATCGACCACGAATACCACAAAGCATCCACCTCAAATCATCTACACATACACTGCATCGGCGCCATGCAGCCATCACGTCTGTCGTGTATCTGTATCTGACTGTGTTTTCTATTTTTTTTTTTTGTTAAATTTTTATATTCAATTGAACCTGTACACTCTGTACTCCACGCTGCTGTGTCACTCTCGTTTCCCTGTGCTTGGTTTGCTCGGGTCTGCTATCCGCTGTCTACGAGTCTATTTCTTCTTAAATTATGCATTATAATCCAGCAAATGCTGTCACCGGAACATCGCTGCGAAGGATGGGCCCGCATCTCCTCTTTCTCTTCGTCTTCCTATTCTAACAAAATATTTACAACCAACAACTTTGTGCATGCTTTTGGCTCTGATTTGCCATTGCAGTCCCACATATGCATCCGGTAACAACTTGCGTGGTGAAATGGTAAGATACTTGCTTTGCTATACGGAGCAGTTCAAGAGCGAAAAGATGCGCTCGCACAGGGGCGGGTGAGATACGGCTTCTGCGTGACGCACGGCAGCCCTTTCTGTACGTTTGTACTTTGATTTTGTGCTTGATATCTGAACTTGCTTTCTGTACTGAGTACTCGGTACTTTGATTTCCACTAATACAAAGCTCCTGCATATTCGTTTGCGCCCCTGGCGCTTTATCCAAGCTTGGTGCAGTGCAGTGCCAGCAGACAGCACATATCTGCCTCGTTCTCCCTAGTGCTCATAAATAGACTCTAGTTTCCTACTCTGCCGTTAAATTGCAACACGTGCAGCAATGTAGAAATATAAAAAGTCCAAAATATACCACGAAACGGGCAGAACGACAGAAAGACAAGACCAAAAAAGAAACAAGTTTGTCACCGCTTGCCGTCTTACCGCTGCTCCCGCGACTAGAGGGTCATTATCAACGTTTGCGTGTTTTCGTGTTTTTCGTGTTCTGCGTTTTGCGTGTTTGCGCTCTGCGCTCTGCGATGCTGCTCTGCTTGCCCCTGTCTGCTCCTTGCCCGCTCTCGCTACTCTTCTCAGTAATAATTACTCAGTATTACCTGCTCTACCACCTCCTGCGCGTTCGCACGGTCTCCTCCCGTCTCCAGTCTGAGCTCCATTCTACTCCATAACGGTACTGAGTAGATGGTCTCCCACTGGAGACTACAATGTACAGAGTATGGATAGAGACCAGAGCCCAAGGAGACTGCTTGCATGCAGCTTGTATCTTACATCTCCTGCATGCACCGCAACACACACCTCACCGAGTTTCTGGTCTCTTTCAAAGTCTGTTTGGGCTTTTGTCTCTTCTTGTCTTGACTTTGTAAAGGCCAAGTGGATCTGTAAGTCTAAAGTCACGTTGAAGCTGCGAGAATTCAAAATCAGTTAATCAAATCAGATCGGATCAGATCAAATCAAATCAGCAATAAATCCAAGCACGCATGTATCATCTAGTATACGTAGACGCGCCACCATCAAGACACTATTATCTCGTATTATATCTACCACTCATCTAATATTGATGCCGATTCTGCACATACCCATCTCACATCTTGTATCTTATATGTACTCAGTAATAATCGACGCGTCGAACAGGGGTAATGGCGGAGAAGACGCGCTGTAAGAGGATTAGAAACCAGAAAATCAAAAAAGCTAAGATATTTTCCAAAAAAAAGATACTGCAAGAAAAACCAGCCGCAAACTTTTCACTTGTAGATTCACTCTAATTCAAGAAATAAATCTTCATCCACCCAATCTAGCATAGCACCAGGACGCATCGGGAGGGAAAATAGGAGACGAGGTACCACTCGTGATCTTGTTCTGATTTGGGTTGGTTATTTTGGTTATTTGTTTGGTTGGATACCCTACTTTGCAACGACACTGAGTAAGTAAAGTGCGTACATCAGAGTATTTACACATTGCTGTCCCGAGGGAGGAGTGGGCTCTGGGGTGACTGACAGCTGCCCCTGGTACTCTGTCACTCTACGCTCTGCTTTCTATTTATCTTGCTACAACAGTCTACCTGTACTGACATAATGCCTCAGCCTGGTATGTGCACGGTTGTACTTGTGGCAGTGTCTTGCCTTGACGTTATTTCCCATTAGTCTCTCTCTATTTCTCTGGAGCGTGATGTCGGTATGCCGACTGTCGAGAGTAGATAAGACGGAATGTGCTCATAGCATCGTCAAACGAGGCACATGGTGATGATCGTGATACGTAGAGGAGGAGCAGAAGAGCAGACGAGTAGAGCTAGATGGAAGTAGCCCTGCTCCGGCAGTACTTACTGAATACGATCTGGTCGTTCATGATGCCGATGCCAGAATCCTACCCAGTAGATAGAAGACTGCCAGACCCGGAAGCTGCAAAGACTCCTAACGACATCACAAATTCAAACATCTTAAAAAGAGGAGCGATACGACGGCATGGGTCGCAACAAGCAGCCACTTTGTAAATAGATACTCACTAATTACTCTGTAATAATAGCTACTTGGACTGAGTAATAAATCAAATGTATATTAACATCGACAAGTACGGAGTAGTACACCGACCCATACAACTGGTCGCCCCCGCCCCTGTTCCTTTTATTGTTTTCTTTCTTTCTTTCTTTCATTTACCTTTTATATTTCTTTTTAAACTACTATTTCTACCACCTTTATTACCGACAGTCACCAGCCAAGGGGTGTGAACCGTTGTCCGTTGCTTCTCGTCATAATTTGCTTGCGACTTGCGACTTAATGGGCTGCTGCTCCTAACTATGCTTGTACTGTGGCTGGCTGGCCTCGCTCTCCGTTCCTCGTCTTGTGTTAGCCCTCGATTTGCATCTTCATTTCATCACATTTTGTGCAGTAATTCCTCGCACTAGTTGTATCTTGTTTACATCCCGACGTCGCCTTGAATCGTGTCATGCCATAGCTTATTGACATCCTATCCATTCACTTGCATCGGGCTACACTCTTGTCCATGAGTGGCCGTTGGCTGTTTCTTTTGATTGTTTCTGTTTTGTTAAATTTCTTTTGATTTCTTCTTTCTTTTGATTCTCCTGATTCTTGTTGCCCGCCCCATACAACTGATCACATACGAAATAGAGAATAGATCTGGCAGCACTCCAGTCGTCTCTCCATACAACTCCCCTTACACTCCATTCCCATACTCCCATACAAGCCGAATGTTAGTGTCTGCCTGTTGCTCAAAGTTTATTATGTGTACGCCATAGACAAGGCACAAGACCAAACCCGTTTTGTCGTTTTGTTCGTTTTCATACCCCCCCCCCCCCCAATCCTTCTACTCCTCTCATCCTCTCGTCTCTTATTCTCTCCATCACCCCCCTCCCTACTGGGATTACTGTTATATACATTAGTACCTATCTAGAAAAATACTCATTTGTCTTTTGACTTACTCAAGTCTGCCTATTATTTTGGTTCTATTTCCTGACTGTCTACTTTCCACTTTCCAACTACCCATATTACCGTTTATTCATCCTGATTTACATTATTTTATGAGACTTGTCTTGTCTTATTCTCTTCATTATTCTCTTCTCTTTCTTTAATCCCTATTCTCTTTTCGACCTTGACCTAGACCTTGACCTAGACATACTCAACTCCGACTTCTTCTACTCGTCTTACTCTACTCAGCTCCTATCTACTTCGTGCCGTACTTTGGTTCTTCCATCTATCAATCTATCACCACCAAATCAACCTCACCAGCTTAGCTCAACTCTACACCATCATCTACAGCTTCTCAAACACAATCACCATAGCTTCAACCTCGACCGTCGCTACCTCTTACTCGGTATTCAACTTGCTTCATTGTCATTCGTTGGTTCGTTGATTCGTTCAGTCAACTCGGGCTACAGCCACTCGTCCTCGAGATTTGCCTGCGCCTGCTCTTCTCCTCCTTCCGCCACTCATTTCTTACTCCCCTTGTTCTTGACTCTTGACACCATATCGGTTAGACCCCGGACTATACTACAACACGCTTCAATCTTACTGGGTGTCTTAATACGGTTACCTTGCCTATCACCTGCCACTCTGTAAGTAGAGCTGTTATATGGTGTCTGGTGTCTGCATCTCTGCAACTCTCTGCCACTCAACATCCTGCAACCTCCACATACACAGCTATACATATACCATCTATATAAGCATATGCCATCGCGTTTATTCATAACAAGCTTCTAACAAGCTTGCGCCTACCAGTACCCTCAGAAATATTATCCACTAGGTTATATATTTCATCTTTCAGTATTCACCCTGGCGGTCGACACAGTTTCCTGGACTCGCAGACCCGACCCTCCTCGGGCATCAACATCTTCAACGCCGACAACACCGCCTGCATCTTTAGCATCACCATCAACGCATGCTCACGGCGCACCCAGCTTGATGCGGTGGCCGGAAACAAGAGATTCAATCACCGTGGCTACCTCAACGACGACGACCGCCACAACCACGACAGCACCAGCCGATATTTCTAGAGGCGCTGTTCTCTCTCCGCCTGCCGCGGCCTACTTTGCCGTCAACAAGCCGAGGGACTCGAAAGACTCGAGAGACTTTAGAGATTCAAGAGATCTAAAAGAATCAAGAGAATTTAGAGAGTCTGCCGAACGGAGGGAGGGCCCATGCCACGGTCTGCATGTGTATGACGTGTATGACCAGGACAAGGGCAAGGGACGACCAGAGATCGAGCTTCCTTCAATGTCCCAGCAGGCGTCGGCGCCTCATTCAGAAACAGCAAAAGCAAAGTCCTCGATACCAGCTTCAGGGAATTCATCGCCAGAGCAAGCCAACTTACACGACTCTGCTAAATCTTTGCTCCGCAATGAGCAGCACAACATGCTATCCGCCGACACGGGCATTACGGGCATCACGGGAAAGAGAGATCGGGACGACAACGACGACATGGACTCGGCAAAACGTCAGGGAAATATCAATATCAAGGACCCATATGCGCCAATGCCAAACCCGAGTCCAAACCCACGGAGCAATGTCAACAGCGTGGCCAACAGCACAGTCAACAGTGCTGCCAATACGCCAAAGCTAGCAGCAGCCGCCGCTCTGGCCGTAGACGAGAGACAGTCTCCTCAGCTTCAGTCGTCTCAGCCGGAGCCCAGCCCGACACTGCCGCGCCCGTTTGGCGTTCACAATATCTTGAACCCGTCAGATTCGCAGCAGTCCCGCCCGCTACCCCGGACCCGGCCGGGGTCCGCCAACAGCCCACGCAATAGCCCACGCATGGGTTTCAGTGGTCCTCAGGGTCCTCAGAATCCTCGTAACTCTCAAAATCTTCAAAATCCCCAGTACCAATATGGACCCGGCTCAGCTGAATCGTCGCCGTCCCTCGGCCATGCACACCCTGCAGCATATGCTGGACCGCGCCGCATTCTTACGCCGAAATCGCCGCGACGGTCAAGCCTCGGACGCAGCGCTTCCGGCATGGGTGGCCCTTTCGGACAGCCGCCAGTGCCACCCATCCCGCAGAGTCTGCTTCCGCAGAGCCTGAGCGCGCCGAACCTAGGCGGATCTGAAAGGGGAGCATCCGAGAGAGGAGGACCGCCTACAGGAGGACCACCGTCATATCTGCCACCGCACATGGGGGGCCCAGGCAGCGGCAGCCTCAACATCAAATCGTCTGATACTCCGCCGCGGATTTTTTCTCAGCCTTATTACCCTGGCGATGGATCCCGTCCCAGCAGCCGCTCGCATACACCGGCAGCCGAATCGAATGCGTCACTTCCGCCCGTACCGATCACGCGTGATCAGCAGGAACAGGCGCGGTTCCAGCCGCAGCCACAACAGCACCATCAACCATCACAGCAGCAGCAGCAACAGCAACAGCAGCAGCCTCACGGTGGATACGCGCCTAGCCCGTCGCCGACTCATCCGCCAGGACGTGCCCTACCGCCAGGACACTGGGGCAATCAAGGCTATCCAGGTCCGGGTCAGAATCAGGGACAGCAGTCTCAGCATTCTCAGCAGCATCAGCACTCGCAGCATCACCACCTTGGCGAAGGTCGCACCCTGTCCATGTCCGCGGACGGTCAGCAGTTTATTACCATTACACCGTCAGTCGGGGAGGAAATCCATGTGCCCATTGACATTCACCAGGCGTCCAAACAGGCTGACGAAAAGAGACTACGCAACGCCGGCGCCTCGGCCCGCTTCCGTGCCCGCAAGAAGGAGAAAGACCGCGAAGTGCAGGTGGGTATCCAGCGACTCGAGGGCATGAACCGCGAGCTGCAGCGGCGCATCCAGGACCTGGAAGGCCAGCGCGACTTTTACCGCAACGAGCGCAACCGACTACGGCACATTATTTCCAAGACGCCGAGCCTGCGCGAGTATGCCGAGTCGGGTCCGGCGAGTCCTGCGTCGACGTCGTTTAGCGGTGGGTCGTTTGCCGCCGATGGAAGTCCGATGATGCCCAGCAGCCAGGGCCAAGGCCACCCTCAGCAGCAGCAGCAGCAGCAACAACAGCAGCTGCCTCCACACCAGCGGCCTCACCACCACCAGCCTGTGCAGATGCCACCGCACCTGCAGCCAGGCGGACAGGGTCATGCTCAGTCCCCGCTGTATCCTCCAATGTCGACTGGTCCGGCACAAGGCGGCCCGCCTCCTGAATACCCTCCGTCTACTCAACCGCCACCCGAGTCTGCTTTCTCGAACGCCCCATCGGAACATGAACGCCCTACTCGTCGGCGCCGCACAGACTCTGGCCCACTCAGAGCTGGCGATTATTACGGTGGCAGTGCCAGTGGTAGCGGCCCTGCTTACACGACGTCTGCACCGCCTGCGTCGATCACGGCCGCGTCTACACTTCCGCCGCCCATGCCATCCACAGTCGCCGGACAGCAGCAGCAGCAGCACCCCACCGCATTTCATAGCATGAGTCCGTCGCCGCTGTCTGGGTCACCAAACAACCCGCGTCTGCCACCGCTGCGGATGGATACACCTGGCAGCAGCATGGGCAGCATGGGAAGTATGAACAGCATGGGAAGCCTGGGACGCGGCACACCGACGCCTGAGCCGACTCCAGGTGTCTCATCTCTGCCGGCACCACAGCCGTACCACCCGGCAGCAACCGCCGCGCCCAACCCGTCGCCTTACACGCGGCCGTACGGGACTGCCGGCTGGGCTGCCGATGCGCCCGAGCACAACTACCCGAGATGATCTCTGCTCATCTGCCTCCCATCTACATCTAATTCTCTCCTTATCATCACTACGCTCCTTTTATCCCGTTATTCTTCTATCCAGTTATTCGATTATTCTTTCTACTTATCTCGTCTTCACTACCGTGCTCTGGAAGCACCCTCTTCTCCAGCATATTCCCTTTTTAATCTCTGTCTAAACGTTACAAGACCATAGCCTGTTGGGCAACCGGCAGCTGCTTTCTTTCTTTTTCGATTCTCGGATATATCCCCTTCTTCGCCCCCTTCTATCTACTTTCTTTAATCCCCTACTCCCTCTTATTTCCTTTGTCTTTCGTCTTACTACCAACCTCCTATATTTCCCGCTGTCCTTACCTTGTTTCTATTTCACATAGTCTCTTAGAAGAGCCTGGTCAAAAGTATCAGCAAAGCAATTTGCATTTTGGGGAGTTTCTGCTTTTTATCTGTTTTGTTTATCGCACATATATCACCAGTTCACACATCGCACATCACCATTCACCACACCACCCACCCATCCCTACTCAACTCTACACTCAACACATTACCCTTTCTTTATACCATGCACATCACACCACTGCACCGCACCGCACCGCTTCCGTTTGTCATTCCTTTATCGGTTATAGCTTTTTTCTTATCTTTTTTTTGTCATTGCTCTGATTACACCGTCGGTATCTGTTTTGAATCAGTCCCATATACCCCTCGATTTGTTTCATTTTTGTCTTTTTATTTTTTTATTTTTACCACACCAGATTGCTACATATATAATTTGCTTTTTTCTCTTTGCTTTGTTCTTTGCTCTTCTCTGTTCTTCTCTGCTCTTGTCTGCTCTTGTCTACTCTTTCTTTCAATGCGTTGCTTTATTTGCCTCATCATCACCTGCACCGGCTTTATCATGGAGATTCACCAAAGCAGTTTGGTTACAAAACAGAAAAAGGGTTCACAGTACCTGCATCACATTCTATAGCTACACGGAACGGGGCTCCATATCAAGATAAAGTGTCGGCTATCAAATTGTTATATTTCTTTATCATTTCTTCATAATTTCTGTTCTCTTTTCACGGAGTTGACGAATCCATCTCGGGACAGGCCAAGGAATCGGATTTTTGTCTTGGGGTTCTCCGCGAAAACTTTTGCAATCACTGGTTATTACATTATATATATAGGCCTGCATCACTACAGATTGGAAACAAATTGATAGTATTTTTTCTCTGGTTTGAGTCTTGACTTTGTCCTGTCTCGCTGCCATCTCGCGACGTTTTTCCACTTCTCGTAGAGTGGTCAAATTGTGAATGTCGCGAATGAGGAGCCAATAATAGAAAGCAATTAATGAATCAGCGATTAACTGTACATTATTGAAGAACGAATTGTCACAGAATAGCATATATCAAATACTAGAAACCAATATATCCTGGTAAATCAACCTGAGCAATCCTACTTACACGAAAAGGGGCATAAACAGATACGGTGCGGATGTGACTAAGCGATGCACTGTAACTGTGTGGGTCCCATCACGCAGCCTTACAGGCGAGGCTACGCGCATGGGGAACTAAAAAAAAAAAGAAGAAAAAAAAAGCTAAAGCTAAAGCTAGAAATGAATTCTTCACTGCTCCAGTCCCCGTCGCGATTCTGCCCAAAAAACTTACCAAGTCAACATTCGATAACAGATCTCAGTCAAGCTTCCACTCTCAACCAACACACTCATTACAGCCATTCGCGCATCCAATTCAAGCCATAACTCATTGCTTACATATTCTGCCTCTTTTTACTGGCAGTTTATCCGAGGACAAAGCCCTTTACAGGGTATTTTTGAGCCTTTGAGCACACCGAGCTGCGGGATGAATTAGATGCAACAATGGAGCAGTGAACAGTGAGCAGTGAACACGACTCGAGTTTAGACTTTGAATACCGAATCGAGAGAGTGGGACATCTCACAGCTTTCGATTCATTCTTTCACACAACCACTCATCATGGACGCTTCAGACGTCGTTTTGGCCCAGGCCAATGACGCTGGAGTTCAAGTTCAAGTCGAAGTTGGCGAGCCGAGGAGGGACGAGATGGCAGTGCAGGGAAAGCAGACGGAGGATGTCGACATGGAGAACCTATTCAGCAACGACGAAAACAACAATAACGACGACGAGGACGACGACATGGAGAGCCTGTTTGGCAGCCTCGACGACAACACCGAAGAAACCTCGCTAGCATCGCCCACGTCCACATCATTCTCTGCAGCAACACCGCTTTCGCTTCCGTTACCTCTCTGCCTACCTCTCCCTACCTCTACCTCGACTCCTTCTACCTCTTCTACCTCTCTCCCACTTCCACTACCCTTGCCGGCCCTGCCGTCTTCATCGGCAGCGGCCGTGCCTGCGGACAGGAACAGCTTTTGTGACGTTAGTACAACTCTCCCAGAGTCGAATCGTGAGGAGGATGGCCAGCGTGAACAGGTGGAAGGTGGCAGCAGCAGCGGCGGCAACCTGCAACAACTACAACAAAAACCCTTTGAACAAATAAATCAACATCAGCAGCAACTACAACAAGGCGCGAGCGACACAGCAGGGGCACCAACGCTCTCAGATCCTGGCCCGAGTGGGTTTGACCTCAACCTTGACCTCGGCGACTTTGAGTTTGATTTCAGCCTCGACCTCAGCAACTTCAATGGCAACGACACCAGTGGGAACGGTTTCGCGACTGGCCCATTGAGTGTCGGCGCTGCTGGAGCTGAGATTGACTTTGATTTCCGACTCGATGCCGACGAAGAGCGCCAACTCGCACGGGAAATGGGGTTGGAGCTGGAGGTGTCCCAGGCTGGCGCTGCAGCAGCAAAAGACAGAGAAGCGGGCACGGGCACGGGCACAGGAGCAGACACGAGCAACGGAGCAGACACTGGAGCAGACATTGACACTTGCTTTTTTGACTCTACAGGACTAGCAGGCAGTACTCTCGACAACCTGGACAGCCTTGCCAACCTCGACACATACGCCGCGCATACACCTCGGAGCGTGTGCGACGCAGGAACGGCCACAGGTGTAGGTGCAGGTTCGAGTACTGCCGCCACCACCCACAATGACGATCAAGAAGGTCAAGGGCGGCGCATGCAAGACGGCCAGCAGCAGTTCAACCTGGATACGGAAATGGGAATGGGGCTCGACTTTGACTTTAACCTCTTCCCCCAGGATGCGCTTCCAGCCGATCGAGCCGCTGCGCCCGGTGTTCCTGAAACCACAAGCACTACTACCACCACTGGAGGTAGTGCCAGCATGCCCATGGTCGTCGACACGGACACGGCATCGGCCTCTGACGATGTTGTGATCCTGTACGAGCGGCCGGCATGCGCAAGGTTTGTTCCAACGTCCGCTTCTGAGCATGCTGAGACCTCGCAGTCAACGGCGCAGGCGGCACAGCCCAAGACTACTGCGCAGCCTGCCATGCAGATTGCTGTTCAGCCTGCCCTCCAGCTTCTGTCACCAGCATCAGAGCCTCTGTCGCAGCCCTCGTCACGCCACGCCTCTGAAGAAGCATCACCCGCGCCTACCACTCTGTCCTTTACGTCGACAGCCTCTACCGCGCCATATACAGCGCCATCTACAAAGCCAACGCCAGCACCAGCTCCAACACAAACCCAAAGCATCCCAGCGTCTCTCCAAGCATCGATTCCTCACTACCTCGAACTACGTCCCCGCTGCCCGCAGGTCCCGCCACCCAAGCGCATCGACCTGGGCGAGTTTAACGTGGAAGAGCTGCTTCCTTATGTTCAACTTCGTAAGTTTTTTCCGTCTTATCTCTTGCTAGAACAATCACTAATGTCTTATTTACAGACTCCAAACTGTCAATGGTGGGCATCCAGCAGATGCTCGGCCTGGACATTGACGCAGGCCGCATCGTCGTGGGCGAGTGCCGCCGGTACCTGGCCGATCCGGCGCACAGAGTCGCTCCGAGCGGCACATCCGACCCGGCAGCACTGCGCACGCTCAAGGTCGCCCTGATCCAGAGCTCGCTCCAGCTGCTCAAGTACGGCGAGAGCGGTGCACACAGTCCGCAGGACCTGCAGAACGGCGTGGGCGAGCGGTGGTTCAGCCGCAGCTCGTCGCTCGAGCCGAGAAGCATGCACATGTGGCCCGACGATTCGACGACGCTTGTTCTTTTATTCATCCAGCTCCTCTACCGGCTGACGCGGAACAATAGCGTGCGCGAGAGACAGCGCAAGGCGTCCGCGCTGCGCAAAGCCCAGAATCTGCAGGCCCAGCAAGCCAAGATTCAATCTCTTTCTCAGAATCAGTCTCAGTCCCGGTCTCAGTCCCAGTCTCAGACGACACCACCGCACTCGCCGACATCCACAGACGGTACAAATGCTAGTGCTAGCACCAACACAAAAACAAGCTCTGCGCCCGCCGTGCAGCCGCGAGCCAAGCAGCAAAAGCGTGGAGCCCGTTTTCCGTCGCAAGAGGCATCGGCCGCAAAGCACCCGCGGCTGTCTCCACCCGGCGAGTTTCCATTACCCAATCTGAATTCGAATCCGAATTCGAATATCAACTTATTGGGTGAGACGACTGCAACTGCGCTGCCACGTGCTCTGCCCAGGCCGCTGCAGACGCTCCAGCCGATCCTCGCCTACAACTCGCCTCGGGTTCTACGCGACGACCTCATCCTGTCTGCGTCGAAAAAGGCGCCAGCGACGGCCAACATTCGCTACATTGTCAATGTGGTGGACCGCGGTGCGCAGCGTCTGATTCCGCAGCTTGTGCTCGGCCACGACGGGCCCATCCGCAGCGCAGGCTACTCGCACCTCACCGAGCGGATTTCCTCCGTCTGCTCGGTTTCCTCTCTTCAGACGTCGACCCCGTCCATCTCGATCATGACGCCGCTGGGCCTGGAAAAGGTTGGCAACGATGCCGACTGGGACCGCGTGGTGTGTCGGGTGCACGACGACATGATCATGGACCGCCAAGTGCGCGTGCTCATCTCCCTTGGGGGTTGATTCCCATTATGATTTGTTATTCCATCTACATCAAAAGCAAGGCATAGGCAAAGGTGCCTACAAAAGGAAAAGCGAGTCATTTCAGATATCTCATCATTGGCGTTATTATTCTGTTTTCTGTTTTCTGTTTTCTGATATTTTGCTTTCTTCTTTTCTTCTCTTCCTTTTTTATTACTTCTAGCTTCTTCTAGCTTCTCATCATCTATCAATTTACTCGGACTGCACAGGCAATGTCCCCAGACCAACCCCAACCCAGCCGTCCCGGCTATCCAGACGTATCGGTAACTATGTTCCGTCAATCCCTATCCCGGGGTAGCCAGACGTCGTGATCATAACGCACGCCCAGACTACCAAGACTTGTAGATATTCATCGACGCGTGTGTTTGTACAAGTAGATATGATAGGAAGAGTGCGGCCGATCCTCCCGCAGAGCACAGCTCGAATGATGTCACATTGAATTGGTTGATTAATATTATTTTCTTCTCTCTTCTTTTCTTTTCCTTTTTTATTGATTATCAACTCGACGCGTGCCTGTCAAGGATATCGGGTGCATGAAATGGAGAAACGCATGTTATCGGGTCATCGGGGAGATGGTTCGGAGTTCGAAGTCTGATTAGATTATTGATATTTGATTAAATCGAGGATTTATTTGATTGATTAACTTGGCATTAAGATTTGGCCTTATTTATTGCCCCACAGACGGCGCCTTTTCCCTATTCAGCAGGTCGAAAGCTGCACAAGAAATGATGGGTCTTTGACTCTCTGCTCTCTTTGGCTCTCTTTGCTCACTCTATTGACTGCCTGAATCACTGCTAATCTGGTGGCGTTTTAAGCTTTGAGATTGCTCGACGTCGTTCAGCAAACCGCTTGTTTATTGACTTTCAAGATTTATTCTTGGTCTTGGGCGATTAACGACTCTTGCTTCGGTTTCATCTTCTCTACTGCGCCGATCTTTCGTCTTTGCTCTACTCCGTACAACGTATAATGTTACTCGTCCACACCTTGTCATGCATCCCCTGGGTAGCTCGGGTAGCTCTGTACAAAAGCTCTGTAGAGACTCTAGGCCAGGCCAACCGTGCAGCATAGATCTGCACGTGCATCCTATTATCCATGCTACAGTGATTTATTTGATCCATTTGGAAGAAAGAAAGAAGAAAAGAAAGAGGAAAAGATAGAGAAAAAAAATGAAAAAAGAGAAGATTCGTTTGGAGTGATCGATCCGAGCCGACTCTCTGTTGGATTTTGTTTCAGTTCTTTTATTCGAAGAGTGTTTGATTTTTGAATGTCATGGATGCTCGCTTCGGTCTCGGTCTGGCTGTCTCTCGTCTCGTCTCGTCTCTCTTCTCGTCATCATCGTCTTTCTCTTCGTTTCGTAAATGATACCTTCTCTTTCTATTATGTCTCTTCCAACACCTACTCTTATCATCACGGCATAATAACTCACCTTGCCCGCAGTAATGTCCGTGGTCTTGGCCCGACTTTTCCAAGAGTCTTTATCCTCTTCCTCGTCTCGTCTTTCTCCATCTCCTCTTCATCACATTTCTCTATCGTGCCTTTATTCCTCTTTCTTATCCGGCTGCAGCACAAGGATGCACTGTACATTTGCCCGTCTTTATCGCAATCAGCAACCGCGTCTATCCCTCCCGATTGGCCAATGCTCTGCGTCTTCTCCGTGCACACTTGGCAAACGACCAGGCAAGCGTAGTATCGCTCGTCAATATCAAGTACAAGATAGGTCGTCGCTCACTCAAGAGTCAAGAGCGAGCAACCCCGTCGGACCCCGGCCCCCTCGACTGTCTATCTCTCGTCTTTTGGTGCCTGTGTTACTCAGTAGTCTGTGCTTGTGCTACCGGTAATCGTCACTCTAGCTCCATTTCCACTTATACCGATGATCCTTCCTCTTTCATATAAAGGCCTTTTTGGTCCTTCTTCTTCCCTTCTCTCTCTTCTTGCTCTTGACTCTTCACTCCTATTCCTCTAGACACCAACCTCAAAGGATCTGGAAGCCATGAAGTCCTTCTTTGCTGCTACGGCGGCTCTCTTCTCGACCGCCGCCCTGGCCTGTGACACCTGCTACGGCCCTGCCAGCCGCGTCGAACATGTCCGTCTTGCCAAGCGCATCCAGCCCGGTGCCCCCGAGGCCACCTACGGTCCTACCCGGCCCCTTGAATGGGGTCAGGTCAATTTTATGCACACGGTAGGTTGTCAATAAATAATGAATCCGTCGAGAGAGTCGTATAGAATGAAAGTGAAAGCTAATGAAAAAGACCGATACTCACGGTTGGCTCGCGGGCCATCTGAAGGAGGCCAACTGTAAGTCTTATACTTTTTTGTCCCGTGAACCCTGATGAGTTGCCTAGCGCTAGAGGGTGCATCAATGATGTATCAAAGGATCAGCCGGCTCATAGAGGTTCTTCCCCGGAATCGCACTGTAACCATGACTAATACTCCGTAGACGGCGCCGACTTTGGCGACTTTATCAGCTTCTCCATCCACATGAAGCAGCAGGCCAAGAAGATGGGCGTGGATCTCCTCCTGGTCGACACGGGTACGTTGGTTCACTCTTGCAAAAATTGATATCGGCATCATCATTACCGTTGCTGACTATCTAGGTGATCTTCACGATGGCACTGGCCTCAGTGACACCACCAACCCCGACGGTGCTCTGTCCAACCCCATCTTTGAGCAGCTCAAGGGCTACGATCTGCTGACCATTGGCAACCACGAGCTCTACGTCGCCGAGGTCGCCTACGATACCTTCAACGAGTTCAGCGCATACTGGGGCGAGAAGTACCTGACGTCCAACGTCCAGATCTACAACAAGGCCACCAGCCAGTGGGATTATATTGGCCAAAAGTACCGCTACTTCACCACCGAGAACGGCCTCCGCATCCTGGCCTTTGGCATCCTCTTTGACTTTACCGGCAATGCCAATGTCTCCAAGGTCATCCCTGCTGCCACCATGGTCAAGCAGGACTGGTTCACCGAGGTTATCAACGACGAGTCCAAGCCCGTCGACCTGTTCGTGCTGATCGGGCACAACATTGCCCGCCCGGCCACCAGCGGCAGCACCTTCCCCGTCGTCCACGAGGCCATCCGCGCCGCTCACCCCAGCACTCCCATCCAGATCTTTGGCGGCCACAGCCACATCCGCGACTTTGCTGTCGTCGACGAGTCCAGCACGGCTCTCGAGGCAGGCCGCTACTGCGAGACTGTCGGCTGGCTGTCCATGAGCGGCTTCGACAAGACCAACAGCGGTCTCAAGTCCGCCAAGAGCCCCCGCGGCGTCCCCAACCCTACCCGCAAGGCCCTGTCCAACTCCACCTCGCCCTTTACCTATGCCCGCCGCTACCTCGACTGGAACCGCTACACCTTCAAGTACCACTCGGTCGAGGCCGAGAAGGGCAGCTCGGGCAGGTTTGACTGCAAGCCCGGTCTGAAGGCCTCGGCCGATATTACCGCCATCCGTACCGAGCAGCGCCTCAGCGACGTCTACGGCTGTGTTCCCAACTTCTACTGCCAGACCTGCGTGCCGTTCACCAACGAGTCCAACATCTTTACTCTGCTGAGCAAGGCCCTGGAAGAGATCGTCGTCAACCCCGACCGCGTCGACAAGTCCCGCATGATCTTTGCCAACACCGGCAGCGTGCGCTTTGACATGCACAAGGGCCCCTTTACCTACGACGACAACTACATTGTGTCGCCTTTTAGCGATATCTTCTTGTACGTCCCCGACGTGCCCTACGCCGATGCCCAGAACCTGCTGTCCCAGCTCAACGGCGGCGGTGCTGACAAGAAGCGCGGCCTCGCTGCTGCCTCCGAGGACACCATCTTTGGCCGCCAGGCTGCCTGCGTCGACCCCGTTGTCGGCCTTGCTCGCCGCGACGGCCACGACCACGGCATGGGCGCTGTCCGCCGCCAGGTCCAGGAGACGTCGGGTTACACCACCACCGACGACTTTGGCACCGACGGTGACGACACCGAGCACCTGGCCATCCCCAACTACGAGGTGCCCAACTACTTTGGCGTCAACGCCAACTTCCCCGAGACCGGCACTCCCGAGACCGTCGATGTTGTCTTCTTTGACTTTATCGAGTCGTACATTCTGTCGTACCTGGGCTCGGCCTACAACGCCAACATGGTCACCTACTATATCTCGGAGAACTTCACCGCACAGGACTACCTGCTGCCCTATGTCCAGAAGAACTGGGCGACCAACCTGACCAGCTGCCCTCTGTGAGCGGCAGCGTCGATGGTGTGTAACTAATATCCAATGTAAATATAATAAGTATATCATGTCGAGTATTAAAATATCAAAATATCAATTTTCACATTTGCCAATTCATAGACCTCAAGAAAGGACAAGCCGAATGATCTAAAACTATGTCTCAGTTTCAATATCACATGCTGATATCGCGCATGTGGGGACATGATGAGTGCGCCAGGTTGCACCAGAGCATCACCAGACAGCAGACAAAATACGAATGCGAGAAGTAGATGCTTGTGTGTCGAAGCATCGACTCGAATCTATACTATATCACGGCTTAACGGTGGAGTCGAAAAATTGGGCCCAAATAAAGCACTTTGATTGGCTGGCCAAGAGACCATTCCGGCCTTCTGATTGGCTGACTGACAGGCCTGAAAACAGACGATTCGACGTGTCGACCGCGTTTTTGGTGTGTATCACGACGTCTTTTGCGTCTTTGGCCGCAGATTCTACACGCAACAAGGGCTATCGCACGAAATGCCTATTTTTCCCATAGAATAGGCTAATTTCTCTTTCGTTTGATATAGGTTTCATGTGCTGTCTGTATCTGCCCGTTATGCATTATTTCGTAGAAGATCGAACCTTCTCTCCTTTGCTTATGTAACATATTAGTAATCTCACTTTCTAACACACTCGCACTCGCGCCACATTACCGGGACCCGCGCCACATCACCGTGCGAAGCCGGTGATGTGTTGCGGGCCTTTAAAGCATTGAAATATATCGTTATACCGGTAATGTCTTTTGGGTATTATTTAAATATTTTGAGTGTCCGCTACTTTTTAATACTTATTATAAAAACAATTCAGCTTTTTAGCTACCCCCGTGATACCACACACACCAACCCACGCCACATCACCGTGCGAAGCCGGTGTCGTGGCGGGGCCTCTAGTAAAGTCATTAATATTATCAGGTGACGCGATCAAAAGTCACGATACTGCCAGTCGCACCTTCTTTTTTTACTTAATTCTCGATTCTCGTTCTTGCCTCTCGCATTGTCGATTTTGTCGTTTTGTCATTTTCGCCGCTCGCATCCTTCCTAATCTGTCCTAATCTGGGCGTTCCACACACTAAGCCCAAGCTTAGCGTCGCTTACTCAGTAGTTACCGCTTTTCAGTGGGGCATGCCTCTCTGTGCTACCTCTTTCAGTGGAATTACCACTGTACTTGCCCCAACGTTTTTGCTGCCGACGTCATTTGCTCCTTCTGTATCGGCCGACTTGCTCTATTGCTCCTAGTTTCCCCCATCAAGAAAGCACCGACCGCCTAGACTGGCACGTTCTAGCAGCAGCAACGCCTGAAGCTGAGCCTCGAAACCTACGCTCTACGCCACTCTTGTCACATCACCGTCACATCAGCCTTGGACACCAGACGTCGCTCTAGACATAGACATTAAACACCAGACACCACGACGTCTTTCACGATATACATACCATTCGCACTCCAATCTTTCGGCGCCTCAAGCCATGAACTCGCGGCCTTACCTCTCCGGACAGCGTCCCTCATAACACCCCCTTCCTCAGATCGGCGATCCATCATCATCATCATCATCGCCATCCCTACCTCCAACTGTGGCTACATCTCCGACAGCTTCGACAGCTGCACAATATCCTCAACATCCCCTATCCCAATACTCACACAATGGCCGAGAAGAACAACGGCCCCGGCGGCCCTACATACTACGGCTTCCCCGTCGACAAGCTCTCCGACACCACAGACCTCCCCGACTTCCACACAAATTTCATCTCTCCCGAAGACATTGAGGCTTTTGTCCAGGCCCTTGCCGCACCAGATCCCCTTCAGTCGCCAGTAGCAACAGCCGGTGGCCAGCTGGGTGAAGATGCGCAGGGCGCGACACCGGCCAGCCTCTCAAAGCAAAACTCTATTGTCGGTCTCGACGGCGAGGCTGGACCTTCACACGGACATGGCGCATCAACACCACTCACACCATTCTTTATATCTGCCAAGAACGACTGGGCACCAACCTACGAAAAAGTCACTCCAGTCGATGAACACCCATCCTCTACAAGCGCGCCAACTACAACCAGCCCAGTCACAAAACCCGTCAAAGCACCGCGCCTGTTCTCATCGTCGTGGCTGCCTTCTCTCACCCGGTGGAAGGGCTCAAAAACAAGCACATCACCAAACACTACAAATGCAAAAGCCACAAAACGGCAGCAGCAGCGCCGCCGCGCCGCTGCCAGTGCTGCATCTGCGGCGGCCGGGAAGCGCGCCAGAGCCAAGTCTGGCCCAGGCCGCACACAGGACGAGACTCGCGAGGGGTATCTCTACGGCCTGCTCAAATGGCCCTTCCTGATCGGCGTCATTGGCTGGATCTTTGGTCTTTCCATTTTCTACCTCTTGACGCGGGCGTATGTTGCCGCATACGAGCAGCTTATTACCTGGCGCGGCCGCCGCGAGAAACTCCGTCACCACATGCGCACCACTAACAACTACGCCGACTGGGTAGCCGCCGCAAACGACATGGATGTGTACCTTGGCAACGACAAGTGGAAGGAGGAGAACGAGTTTGCCTTTTACGACTACCGGACGGTGCGCCGTGTCACCGACCAGCTGCGGCGGTGCCGTGTACGCGCCGAGACTGGCGAGCCGGACGGCGAAGAGAACTCTGCCACAGACAAGGCCGTGGCCGATCTCAAGGCACTTGTTGAGGCCTGCGTCAAGAACAACTTTGCCGGTATCGAGAACCGCCATCTTTACAGTCGCACCTACTACGGAACCAAGAATCTCGTACAGACCTACATTGATGAGGTCGAGAGAAGCCTGGAGTACCTCATCCAGACGAACCAGCTCGACCCCACGGAGAAGCGCACACTCTACAAGCGCCTCTATGCAAACTATGGTCGGACAGCCCTCTGCCTGTCGGGCGGTGCATCCTTTGCCTACTACCACTTTGGTGTCGTCCGTGCTCTCCTCGACCAGGACCTTTTGCCCGACGTCATCACCGGTACCAGCGGCGGTGCTCTGGTAGCTGCCCTGGTGGCCACACGGACCAACGAGGAGCTAAGCAAGCTGCTGGTGCCCGCACTTGCCGGAAACATCACCGCGTGCAGTGAGCCCTTCCGTGTCTGGTTTGCCCGCTGGTGGAAGACGGGAGCTAGATTCGACTCTGTCACCTGGGCGCGCCAGTGCTCGTGGTGGACACGCGGATCCATGACGTTTCGCGAAGCATACGAGCGTACGGGCCGCATCCTGAATATTACTTGCATTCCCGCCGACCCGCACTCGCCCACCATCCTGTGCAACTACCGCACATCACCCGACTGTGTCATCTGGTCGGCTGTCATTGCGTCGGCCGCCGTGCCGGGTATCCTGAACCCTGTCGTGCTCATGATGAAGACGCCCGCCGGCCGACTGGTCCCTTACTCGTTTGGCCACAAGTGGAAGGACGGCAGTCTGCGCACCGACATTCCCATCAAGTCGCTCAACCTGCACTTCAACGTCAACTTTACCATTGTCAGCCAGGTCAACCCGCACGTCAACCTCTTCTTCTTTAGCAGCCGCGGGTCCGTTGGCCAGCCCGTCACCCACCGCAAGGGCCGCGGCTGGCGTGGCGGCTACCTGGGCTCAGCCTCGGAAGAGTACCTCAAGCAAGATCTGCGGAAATGGCTCAAGCTGCTGCGGAACCTCGAGCTTCTTCCGCGGCCGCTCGGCCAGGACTGGTCGCAGCTCTGGCTGCAGCCGTTTGGCGGCACCATTACAATCTGGCCCAAGTCTATCCTGTCCGACTTTATCCGCATCCTGTCCGATCCCACACCGCAAGAATTGGCGCGCATGCTTCACGAGGGCCAGCAGTCGGCCTATCCGCCGCTGAAGTTCATCTCCAACCGTCTGCGAATCGAGCGTCTCGTGCAGCGCGGCCGCACCGAATCGCGTGCCGCCGTAGCAGCTGCCGGTCGTCCCGCCAGCAACAGTCTTAGCAGCCGCGATCATGATCGTGAAGACTCTCTCCGCCCCCTGCGTCCTGGTACCGGACACGCTGTGAGCAGTAGCGTTGACTCTCTGCCCAGCGATGAGGATGATCTCCGGCAGCGGGGCCAGCACCGCGAAGGCAGCAGCCGGAGCGACGCCCGCCGCATCAGACGTCTCGCCAGACTGGATAACAATGTATCCGGCCTAGGGCTGAGCGGTCTCGGCAGCACGACTGCGACGTCGGACGACAACATCTCGGACGAGTCCGATCTGGATGCCTCTAGCGGTGGTGGCATCACCGACCGCCAGCGGCTGATACTCGGCGATGATGACAATGACGACGACGACGACGATGATGTTGATCGTGTTCCTAACTGACTGCATTTTTTAACATGATTGCATTTTTGCCGTTTTGCTATTTTTTTTGGCCTTTTTTATTCGCATTTGTGGCGTTTCTACAGAGGAGGGTTTGCCAGTTATCTCACATTCTATCTGCATGAGACACGGGTTTTTTTTTTTTTTTTTTGGTTTAACTATTCCTTGCTCCTCATATCCTGGACATGCATATATCTTCCAGCTCTTATACCATAGCCACTTTTTAATATCCAATTGACAGTTTAGATCACTATGCCTCTGTTTTATCTTCTGCCTTGACCCTATGCCAACGTGATCAGCCCGGCCATGAAGCCGACCATGGCGCCTATATGGCCACACGAGATTTCGAGACTCGGGCGACAACACAGCCGACAGCAAGGTCTCGAAAATGGAGACTTGCCGTGAGGAACTGCCATGGCCTCTAGCACCCACCCCGTCCAGATCCTGTCGCTGCTGCCGCCCCTGCTGCCGCTGCCCCGTTTGTCGACGACTCGGACGTCGCTGTCGGCGTCGGCGTCGGCGCGCCTAGCAAGCTCACCGCTTGCGTCACCGTGCACGGCGCAAACCCGTACCGGCCGCCGCTCGTCCAGCTGTAGTTGTATGTCGAGTACGTGCCGTTCCAGTTGGGGTCCGCCGTGTATCAGATCGAGCCCACGTGGGTCAGGTTGCAGCGCGCCGAGCTGGCCGCGTGCCCGTAAACACAAACGTCGTGAGGCCTCGTGTCACAGTCGATGGCAGGCCTGTGGCATTGTATGTCCACGAGTTGGTGGGCGTGATGATACTGGCCGTTGGCGAGTGTCTCGTCGTGCTTGCAGTGCCGGCCAGCACGTCACTACTCCCGTTCCCGTACGTGCTGCTGTCGGCAGAGGCTGTAACGACCTCGAGATCGACACGCGTGGTTGTAATGGCATATGCCGTGGCGCCGCCGTCGCTGTCGACGCCCAGCATGTTGCCGCAGACGCGGTGCAGTAGTGTATAGGGCAGGCCTTTACAGGCTCGCTCGTCCAGGTAAAAGATGAGCACGACACGCGTTGCGTCAGTGGTGGCTGTCGTTGTCGAGACTGATGTGGATGCAGATGTCAGGGTGCCAATGCTTACAGAGACGCTCGTAGACACAGATGTGATGGTAACCTGCGGTGGCAAGTCTTGCCGGCGATACCAGGGAATTGGCTGCGTGTGCTCCAGCAGATGGCTTCAGCACTGGCTCTACGGCTGTCCATCCCAGCAGCAACAATGAAGCAATGTTGTCTGTTATTGTGGCAGTGTGTCTATGGCATCGGCAGACTCGGTGTCCAGACGTCACAGGATCAGATATCCCCTTCATCTAGCATATGTTGCAAAAAGCCAACATCAAAACCAAGGCCTCATAGACCTGGAAGACAAATCACAATCCCAATAGATAGAATGTATATCATGCTCGATTTACATTTTGCTCCCTATATGATATTGATAACTAAACGACATCATCCATATCATCCTACTTCAAACAGGCCCAGACCTACACATTAACAATTATCTACTTTGTCATATTCCTTCGAGAAGCCCTCTCTCTGCCGCGGTATACTAAAGTCTTTTCAAATGCGGCATATATCAACCTCTTACAAGCTGCTCAATCAAACTTGAGACATAGCGCAATGTTTCTTGCCAAAGACCCTTGGCAGTCTGCCATTCCTTACTCAATTTTAGGGTATCAATCTATAGTCTATTTCAAAGTATAAGTCTATCGTACATTAGTGGTGATGTCAAGATTGGTGATCAAAAGGTTCCCGTTCGGGCCCTGACCACAACATATCTTTGAGCCTCTAGCAATCAAACAGCGAAAAGAAGTAGTGGAAAGATGAAGATGAAAATGTGTAAAGATGAAGGAAACCAAACCATCAAATCCGCCTCCAATCTCGCCATATCTCGGCACCGACTGTCCGCCCTATTCAAATAGTTCAGAACACGTAATATATATCTTGAAGTCGGCATCAAGCTTGAATCCCTCGAACTCGATATACTTGAAGCGTTTCTTCGACGAATCCCTCCGGAATGAATAATCAAACTTGGTCCACAAATTATAGCTCCACCCAGGGTCATCGTAAGGCTTATCATCCGACTCATTATTCCTTTCTTCACTGACTCCTGAAAATAACGAGGGCTCCCCTAAAATATACCTGACAACTTCTTCCAGCTCATTCTCCTCCTTCAACCGAGTGTCGTCGTTTTCCCATCTCACAGGTAGTACCTCTAAAAGCTGCTGCAGTGTGACAACAGTACCTCTCCTATCATTGAGTGCAACTTTGCAATTCGCAGCGCCAGGAGGCAAGACAATTCTCTTGAGAAAATCACCATTTAACTCTGGACCATATATCCCACCTATCTTCAATACCGTCAACAAATAGCGAACCATGACTGCAGCTAGATACATCCAATATGGGCAAGGCAAGGTATTTGATTTCGTATGGTACAGCTCCGTGAAACCAAGGAAATTGACATAGTCCTCAACTTCTTGCATATGCCTGTCACTTATACGAACGATCACAGCTAAAGCCAAAACACAGTGTTCTTCTTTTGTCAACAGGCCACGAAGCCCAACCCAGACACCACCTAGATACTGATCCCAGTTGATGACAACATTATCGTTTATATTTAACATGGTATAACCCAAAATTGAGATATTTACAGTTGGCACACTCGTGCCGTCAACCGCAATGGGAGTATTGGTTACCATAAATCGGGCTAACGCGAGCGCACCCATTATCAGTAGGGTCGGGTAAGCTGTTGCATCCGGGTGTTTTGAGTTGTGCTTTGCTAGGACAATCTGCCGAACCCTCTTGCTCAGCCTCAGAATCGTGTCGGCGCGTTTATTATGGTGAAGCTTGGAGAACTGTACAATAATAGATTCCATTTCCCGCATGCTATAAAGTTCGCTTACACAAATCCGACCCCAGACGTCAATCTGATCAAAGTCCAAGGCTGTCGAATTAAGCCGGCCGCTTTCTCTGCGTTGTTTCATGTAGTCGTATGCAGTCCGATGGGAAAAAGTCAAGTAATTTGGACTATGGTTGACAAGCATTCCATGCGTCAGGCTGTTTAAAAGTCGACGCCATTGGCCATGGCGTTGTGCATGCCCAGCTAGCGTCATGCTCGCGGGTATCGCATCGGGGAAGTTTGGGTCGGTCAAATCATCGAGACAAGAAATAGCGAACGACCCCCCAAGTTTATAAGGCTCACTTAAGAACAAGGCCAGTAGAAACAATTGATTAGATCGGTCTCGGTCGGATTCATCAACTTGGTTGAGAAGCATTGTATACAGGTTGTCAAGCTCGGGGGGTATGGCATTGAGCTTCTGCATTTGTATCTTTTCGCTGTCGCCTCGCGATAGAGATTTAATCATGGCTCGCACCGTCAGGACCGCCCACAAGAACACGCCTTCGGCGCGCTGAGTGATCTCATTCAGCAAGTGGTCATATGAGATTTGCATATCTTTAATGTCGCCGTCTTCGTCAAAGGCTTTTTTGCAAAACCGGTAGATGTCGCAATGGTTGGCTCGTTCAAGATTTAGAATAGTGGCATTATTCCGGTTCAAATGGTCTAGGATCTCGGGGTAAGGTCGTGAAGTCGTACAAATTTTGACATGAGCTGAAGTGTTCCAGCGCAGGAGCGCTCCGGTGAGCTTCTTCAAGCCTGGTGACATGTCCTTGCTGTCTCCTCCACCGTGTGAAGCTCTCTCTCGGTACTCGTCCAAACCATCGATGAAGAAACAGAAGCAGTAGAGAGGGCCTTTACTAGCTTCCGACCCGACCAGCTTCGAGAAAGCATCATGTATTGCCTTGTCACGGAACAAGGCAGCATCTCCTGTCTTACTTGCTTCTTCGTTTTTGTCGATACGGCGCTGTATTTCACGCCATTGACTTGGGAAGAGATACACGGCAAGCTCGGGGCACTGGTCTAGCACGCCGTGCAAGATTGTCCGGTAAAGCCCATTGAGAGACTTTTGCATGTCATCTCCCGATGCAACCCAAAAGTAAAACGACGCAAGAATGAGCGTACGGGGTCCAGCCCATGTTTTCAATGCCTCACGAGTTTGGTCATGTTTGAAAAGGTACCGCATGAGTGTCGACTTTCCGCTTCCTGCTTTTCCAGATATGTGAAGTATCTTTGGGCTTGATGGTGCTGTACCATGCATACCTGGGTGCACTAACTGCGTGCAGGCGCCAAGCCATGATATGTACTCGGACCTTGCGTGGGATCGAGCTTCACGTTCACGTAGGTCAATCCAGTTCGGGATCTCACACCCGTCTCCTTCGGCGTAGTCGCTACTTGCATCAGTGATCCAACCTAAAGTGCCTTCTTCGGGGTCGTCGATACCATCTTCGCGGCGGTATATTGACTCGAAGTAGAGCTGCTGCATGATACGAGAACAGATGGAAGCTTCGATCTGGTGCTTGTCTTTGATCGGACGCCTGAACTCGAGCAGAATAGCATCAAGTTTTTTGTCTGCTTCAAGGGCATTCTCTCTAATGAGTGAAAGTTAGTCTCACTGCGTGGTAGACATTAACGACTCCCAACGTACATTTGCATCTGATTCAGCCGCAGTAGGATGGCCAGACGGTAGTCTCGAAGCTCGCCATGCAAGTGATCGATGTCGTCCTTTTTCCAGTGCATCTTCCAGGCCGCTTTGAAGCTTGACCACTTGGATCGGTCATAGATCTTGAGCCTTTTGGTGATATTGAGGAGTTCGGTACACTTTTTGTAGCACTTGTTGCTCAGGTCTGCAAGTGCCTTTTCGTGCTGTGAAGCTGGCCGGGTATTCTGTACACTGAGAGTTCCGGCTGCCGAGTGAAGATCAGATATCACCAGGTCGACATGGGCGTTCTCTTCGGTTGCCCCGTTCAGTGAGCAGTAGATCTCGCGCGATCCGTTGACCAGCTCGATTGCAAAATCGAGAAATGTGATGGCGGCCGACGCGACGCCAATTATCGTTGCTGGATCCATGGTGGTCGAACTGACGGTGCTAAAGTCTTCGGGGCAGGCAGGGTGTGTAACGACTGGAAAATAATAGGGCAGGTAACCACAGGTATACTGGATCTTGGTGGTGATAGAGTTGCAAGATGGGTTGTATGAGAGAGGATAAGAAGACTTTGAAGTAAATCGTAAGTCGATAATGAAGACTTGTGAGTTCGTATCAAAGTGAAGACGCAAATGAAGAATGGGAGGGGAGGGGTGAGGGGTATGACCATATGACAACTGTCTCTGCTGTTGATTGGCCATGGAAGTGCATTTTAAGCCTCCCTCCCTGACCACACAGCCAACGGATGCCTCGCCATGCAGTGATGAGTTGTCTTCTTGTACATTCCCTTGTCGGTGGGATATGATTGGTTTCGCCAGCCATCGTTGGGCGTTTGTCTATTCCAGGATCTCAGCCCAACGCCCGCGATGCTGCCTTGTGCCCGACACCATCCCTTGTGCCCGACACCATCCCTTGTGCCCGACACCATCCCTTGTGCCCGACACCATCCCTTGTGCCCGACACCATCCCTTGTGCCCGACACCATCATTGCCATCAATACCTGCTTCTTTGATGCCACTACTGCTGCATGTCAGCGACTATTGATCGTCAGGTAGCATCTTGGGCATAGCTGCATAATGCGTTCGCCTTTTTCTATCTCTGTGTGGTTATATCGCGCACTGCTGGTGAGATGATACGTCAACCATGACAGATATGGCGATGATTCAAGAAGGCCGAGCAGCGAAAACAGACCCTGAGGCAACGTTGTGGTATCGACATATTGCGACATTGGAGCTGTGTCAGGAACGAGCAATTAATTGCTTGGATTGAATCACGTCCGCCATATAGTTCCACTCGCCCCCTTCTTGTCGGCATCCCTTTGTAGACTGTCCACGACCCTTGGATACGGTCGCGTTGTCGATATTTTAACTTGCTCACTATGTATACATGGTCACTGTTTTAACATTGGTTTATATCAGAGACATGAAATCGCTTGCTGTTCTCAGTAAGCTTTGGACACAGCCTCGTATTACGTTGCGGCTCGTGGCTCGAGGAGCTGTTTCGGATCCCCGAATAGGAATACGCGCACCACAATCGCGATAGTGGGGTGAGGTTCCCACCTCGTCTTCATCATACGGAGTACACAATATATTTAATCTGTGAACTTGTCAAATGATAGTCGGGCTACATTTAATAGGACTACATTTAACATTGTAGTTGTTTTTTTTTTGTTTTTTTTTTTTTTCTCGGTTATGCACTTTTTCTTGAATTTTTTTTCCAGATTTTGTATGTCTCGTTTCTTATTTTAACTTCAATAAGTTATTTTAATTTATATTATTGTAAGATATATATGTATTTTTAGTACGCGTGCACAGCTGAGACGAGTCGTAATAGTTTATTACAGAGCGGTATTATCTACACAGCAAAGAGAGCATGGTTAGTCACACACCAGCACGAATTACACGCATATCAAGGCGGAGCTTATAGTCAGTCGGCCGTTGACGGAATACGGAGCCCACCAGCCGGAGCCGGGTACCGGGGTCGGAATATCACATGACACCGTCCAAGAAACGCGCGCAGAGTGCGTTAATACGTGACAAAAGAGGGTCACATTCCAGCGCGTGATGCTACAAATGACCCGACACAATATGTTCCAAGTCATAGTCAGCGTAGTTGGCTGTAGCGGGTTTCACTCATCGCACTGCGTCTGCAATGAGGAATAATACACTGACCATTATGCAAATTGAAGGATGTGATGGTGATAGTGTGACGTAGCACGAGTAGAAAGGCAGACCTCGTGGACGGCTCACTCGGACCTGATTCGGTCAGTCTAACGGGTATTTTACATATTTGCCTGGATAGATCAGACGAATTGTTACTCTTCACTCTTCAGGCTAGTCAGTCGATATCTCATGACAGGACGACCAGGGTATTGTCCCATACTGTACTCCGACAAGACCGACTGTGCCGTTGGTCAAAGAGGTAGCTGCAGATCACTGTTTGCCACTAACAGATGCCAAACAAAGCTAACCACTGCTAAGCAATACTAATGACCGCTAGTCAGGTACAACATCCTGTCAGCGAGCGAGTCGTGCCGGCTGGCGAGCTGGCGAGGTGGAGTTGCAGAGGGCTGTGCACGACTATCAGTGTCCTGCCGCCCCAGTTGCAATTTCGCACGACCTCCACTTCGGTCCAAAGTAGGAAAGAAGAGAGAAAGCAGGGCAAAGAAGAAAGAATCTTCCAACGAGTCGAAAGGATAACCCCAGGTATTGTACCAGTTGTGGCATAGTCTTGTCTCGTCAATGCATGTTGGTACGACGCTGGGGAAATGAGATGGGGACGAGTCGGAGTAACAAAGTACATAGTAGGCAAGAGCAAAGAAGAAAAAGAAGAGCACCATGGAAACGAGGGTGGTCATGGTGTCCCGGTGGCGAGTGTTCTAGTGTATTCTTGATGAGATTGCTGCCATTGTTGGGTTGCGTTTTCCGGGGGAAACATCCCTTCCCGCAGGATGTGAACACCATCGCCTAGAGGTTCCATTTGAGTCACTGCAAAGTTTTTCACCATTTCACGCAGTCATAGGAAATAAATATTCACAAAAAAGGTTGATTTCAAAAAGAGTTTTTAAAAAAGAGATACCAAATTCCCTCAAGAGAACTCGACACCCCAAAAAATACAATTAGAAGATTAAAAATAACAAGGACCATGCCAGGTAGCCAAACACATGGGAATCAAAAAAGAGAACAATCGCCAAAAGCCCCAATGGAACGTTTTTCATAAATGCCATAATAGCCTTCCAGGCTTTTCTAGAAGAAAGAAATTGAAGAAGACATGATATTCATGTTAAAACGCTTATGCCAGGAAGACGGCAGCCAGACCGGCGGCGGCGGCAAGGACGCCAGAGAAGGCGACGTTGCCGGCACCGGCAGTCACGACCGAGGTGGTGGTGGCAGGGCTCCTGATTTGTTAGTATTTGCGATGAGACTCAAATGCATTAAGAGTAGAGTAGAACTTACGAAGGGACAGAGCCGGAGGGGGCAGTGCCGCTGGGAGCGGTGGCGCAGGGGACAGAGACGGTCTCGTAGATGACAGTGGGGATGACGGTGGTGACCGAGGTAGAGATGGTCTTGACCGAGACGGTGGGAACGCAGACCTCGGGGGTGGCAGCGGGGGCCGTGGTGCCGGGGGTCACAGCAGGAACCGAGCCAGCAGGGACCGACTTAGCCGGGACAGACTTGGCAGGGGTGGTCAGGATGGTGGTACCAACAGCGCCGGTACCAGTGGGGCCGGGGCCGTAGGGGCCAGTGTTGACGGTGCTGTTGTAGTAGACCTTGCCGGTGGTGGTAACGGGGCAGATGGTGGTAGAGACGGCGATGGTCTCGGTGGAGTAGACGGTCGAGCGGGCCGGGCAGTCGGGCACATCAGCAGCGCACGAGGTGATGGTGTGGACAGCGGTCGAGTAGACGGTCGAGGTGGTCAGGGGGTGAACCTTGGTGGTAGTGCGGGCAGGGCAGTCAGTGACCTCAGGGGCACACGAGGTGACGGTAAGGTACTCAGTGCTGTAGACGGTGCTCTCAGCAGGGAGCTCGGTAGCGGCCAGGGCGGCACCAAAGAAAACGGCGGCAGTAGCGAAACGCATTTTGACGGTTTATAGGGGGGGATGTTTAAAAAACGGGAAGTGAAAATTAAGGTGGTAAGAAAAGAATGACTGAGCTAAAAAGCTTGTGATAGTGGGATTGTTCTAAAAGAATGGACGACCGAAGTCAAAGTTGAGCAATAAGATGCAGTGGAAAGTGAGATTATCTGTTGGGCTGAATAAAGAGGAGAGAAAAAAAATCAGATGAAGAGGACGGAGGGACGAGGTGTTAAATAGGTGAATGGATTCATATGGCAAGCCATACAAAGACAGTACTTTGTAGTGAAAAGCAGTTTTCCTATCCATGTCAATCTCCATCCATGCATACGGAGTAAACAAGATACTCATTTTGAGAGTGGCTGCGGTCCACACACCCCCTATTCCATGTCCACTTTCACATTGCAAGTAAACAACCCCTGCTCATCTGGTAGAGTCGTGGAGTCTTCTCTCTGTCTCTTCTCCTCCTCTCTTGCTTGTTTCTCTTTCACCCCCCGGAACGTCCTCATCTCCCACGCCCCCGAGTCGGCTTTTGCATGTATTTTCCATTTATTTCTTTTCTTTTTCAATTAAATCAACTCTATATCTGTGCGAGCTTGTGGGAAATTAAAGAGCGCTACTGAAGTGTCCGTCGTGGACGCTAACTCAGGGGAGAGGGGACCTTTTGGTGGAGGCACGCGCTGAGGATGAGGGCACTGGCTTGCACTGGAGAAAGCAGCATTGCAGAACAGTGGATTGGGGGCATCGATTGGCGGACGACTGCTATGGCGCCTGCTACGAGTATGCTTGGGGAATGCAAGTAGGAGAGAGATATCCTGTGGCATTCTTCATGAGCATAACAGTCTGCGAATGTAAACAAGGAATATAGTAGAGTGTTCGGAGTATGGAAAGCCCAGTACATGCTTAGACGCAGACGCGTTGAGGAGGAGAGTCTGCCCACCTGGCCATGAATTAATTACTCAGTAATACGCAACAAAGAGCGCTCTGATGGTCGACCGTGGATCATTACTGGCCGAGTCATGTGTAATTAAACTAGTAGATGCAATAAAAAACGACAGTAAGATACAACAAGTGATATGAGACGTAAGATACAGTTGCACTCAACATTAGCCGTAGAGTGCAGTGAAACTGTAATTGGAGTATTGACAACGGCTCGCCCCTATTACGGAAGTTTACTGACGGTCTTGTGGTCTCCAGCGCTTAACTTGAGATATGCTTGATTTCGGGCATGCTTGATGGGCCCGTATTACGACGGGGGCATTACATCACATTAATCAAAAGTGTCAGAATCGAATCTCTTGACTGAACTAAGACTTGAGGTTAATCTCACGGCATTAGAGATCGAGAAGCGAGCCTCGTATTCAGAGATGATCTTCTTGTAGGGGATGCCACTAACGACCACAGGCTCCCACGAGTAATGCTCGGTGTGCACTGTAGGCATGCTCCTCCGGGGCATTTTTAATCATTTATTTCCCCAGTCACTGCTTGAAGTCAATGCCGGTACTGCCCAACAGCATCATACGACCTGGCGACACAGTGATCAGCATTGCGGTCATTTCAAGCAGAAATGGACAAATACAGCCCTGAGTTTGTGCCATTCTAGAAGGGTTGTAACGTCGTATACACTCTGTCGGAGAATGCTCATACAGGAGAGTAATGGCAATAGCGGTGATAATGCTTGTACTGGCACGGACCACGGCGATGTTCGCATAGATGTGACAGCATATTCATCCTCCTGTGCCTCTTTCGCCTTTTGCCTATCATATCGTCTTCTCCTCGCGATCAGCATCCATCGACCATCCTTGCCTCTGCTAGTCTGTTTGACGACAGTGGGTATTCTCGTAAACACACATGCGATAGTCGGAGTATTATCGTGATACAGATGGATAGGCTATGGGCTATGGAGGCTATGGAGTAGAGAGCCGAGTTGGGATATGACAACTGAGGAAGGAGGTAACAGCTTTCCCTGTATGGGAAAGTCCCGCGTCAATATGTCTGTCTTTCTGTGCTTGTGGAGTGCTGAACACTTTCTCTTCAAGCAGCTGCAACTACGGGGCACACCGTGCATCTCATGCAATGCTGAGCAAAGAGTATTACGGAGACAGGTGCAGCACTACACCGCATAAAGATGAGAGAGGCGGTCAGGCCGCTAATCAGATCAGTGTCGGTGAGGACCAGCCACCGGGATGTGCAGCATACGCCTTTCTGCTGTTCTGTTGTTTTGATGTTGTGTTGTTGTCTCTGAATCTATCTTGCTCACTCGTGTCTTTCATCGTTCTTTTTTCCTGCCCATTCCCACTTGTATCTGTCTGTCTCTGACCCTTCTGCGTGTTATTATTTTGTCTCTCCCCTACATCATATTTAATTCCTTGTCTTAATTCAGGAATGAAAGGGAGCATGACTGGCGGCTGATCAGCCTCGGCCCAGTCTCCAGTATGCTGTCTCCAGTCTCTTATTACTATGTATCTTATGTCTTTTACATTTTTACCCTTTTCCAGGTTTCCAGCGTCTTCCCTATTACAGGCTCCGCCACGAACAAGTAACGTTTGGGAGGTGGCATTTGAAGGAGCGCCCTGTGATACTGATAGCTCACAGGAGGAAGAGGCATGACGATCAGCATAGTAATTACCAGTTGTACCAGTAGGTGGGACAAAGGGGGCCGTTCCCTGGTTTAGGTGTAAGACACTGCCGGGCGTACTGTTTGTTGTCTCATAAACACTGCATTTGTATGGGATGAGTACCCAATACACAGTATGGAATACACAGTCACACAAAGCTAATGCAGGTACGAGAGACAATGACATAAGGACCGGTCAGGAATGAGTGCACCCAAGGCCCAAGCAGCAAGGAAAGTCAAACGTAAAATACAAAAGAAAGACCGGATGAAAGCCACGCATGCAGATGCAGGTACGCGTGTTGACAAGACCTGCACGTAAGATGAGATGATGTTGGAGGAGGCGAGATGTGAGAGATGTGATGTCCAGACGAGGTGTGCCTTGTCGTAGAGAGTGCTGACTCGACTGCACGCGCCTGTTCCTAGTTTGGGCTGCCGTCTCTCCTCTTTCCAATCTTGGGTCTATCCAATAACATGCCGTCAACGACGACATGCGTCTGCGCCATAACCGCCGCCGTGATACGTGAGCTGTTCGTATCTTACGAGTATGTCTGTCTTTCTGTGATTTATTCTTCATTCTATTTTGTGCGTTCTCTCTCAGCTTCTCTCTGTAATAGTTCGATCGCCAGATCAATTTCGCTAGCTTGCTTCATTAAGCATGTCTCTCCTTGCTCGGTATCTTTTGACTTTCTTCTTTGATCTCATTCACTCACTTTAACTTTCTTTTACCACTCCGATCTCTGCCACCCTTTTTCCATTCGTCTTCCATGACAACGATGGGGTATTCTTGCGACGTCGACCGCCATCGCTGTGACTTGCCGCTTCGAACTGAAGCAGGGGTTTTAATTATTTCAATACCGTCTCCACCAGTCCTTCCTTCTTCCGCTCACGTTGACACTGTCACTTGTGTCTACGGAGTATCTCCCTCCTTTGGAGCATTTATCTTCTCTCGTCTCCTCTTTTCTGCTCATCTCTTTAGCTGGGCGAGCGAATGGGCATGTCCGGATGACATGTGCACAAGTAGTTCCTCACCTCGCAGGATCTCATTATCTCAACGCTAATAAATACGTAAAATGTGAAACACAGTATTGTCTATTGAGAGATGAGCGAGATGAATACGAAGCAAGCGAATGTCTTCAGTTCCGAGATACCCTATCAAATGCAGTGGGTCATGTGCCTTGTATCATTTCTATGTATTTGGCATTGTCGGGTTTCCAGGTTCATACTATGTATGTAATGGCAGAATAACGATCGTATGCGATTTAATTTACAATGAATATGTGCGCCGTGGAGCGATTCGGCGGACATCCCAATGGCCCGAGACGGTGCAGGCATGGTGGTCATGGTAGTCGGACCGTAAGTATGCTACGATCCAAAGATAATGAAGGAAATGCTCCGGAGACAAGAAAGACAAGCAATTCAAAGTACAATGTATTTGCTTGGTCTTTGCTCTGTCGGACAAAGATCTACAATACGACAATAGATATCACCCAGTCTCACCGATCACTGTGGATGTCAAATCAATTTAACAAAAATGGGACATTTTCATTTAGGTTTACAATAACCACGATAATAAAGAAAACAAACTTAAAGTTAAAATATAAATACTGCAATTAGAGATATCAGAAAATATATAGAAGAAGAGTAGATGTTCTCGATATTTATGGGTAATCAAAGGTAGCCAACGCAATCACATAAAAAAAAACAAAAAAAAAAAAAAACAGACATTCAAAATTAAAGACTGTCTTTAATCAGATAAAGTGCCACGATGCCACGATGCCATGGATAAATGTAAAAGAAAATTAGGAATGGAGAAGCAATTAAACACCAATAGTCTGTGTCTATTGACAATAACCTTATGGAATAGTCTGCTGGCAACTCTGTAATACCGTTGACGGTTCAGGGGTGTCCCCGCAACTGGCAATATACCAATATTTATTGACGATTATTTACAATATTTACAACAACATAAATAAACAGATAAACATAAACAGTTGATCTGGCGGGTGACGGGCCAGTAAGATTAGATCACATTGAGGCGGCAGCTTGGGCCACTTGACGAATGACGAATGATCAATGAGGAAAAGGAGAAGTGAGCACAGAGGGCGGAGAGGCCTCTATTCGGCAAGATTGTTTCTGACACTGGTTCTTTTCTGGATGTGGTTCTGAAAAGGGTATTGGTAGCGGCGACTTAGGACTCAGGAGTGCATGGTTTGTGGGGATGAAAGATTACAGATGGCTAGAAATGAGTATGGAGTAGGTGCATAAAAAGAAAAATGCGGTGAGGTTCGACGTATGGATGGTCTCCGTAAACGAGGTGCGAGCATGGGTTGATACTCTGTGCATGATGGAGGAGAAGAGCGGCTGAGTGAACAGAGGACCTTTGAATATCACCGACACGTCCCCTCTCGGAGTAAGACGCGACCCTCGTTCGGGAACAAAGTATACGAAGAAGCAAGTGGAGGGCAGAGCCCGATGTAGAGAGCAGAGCATTGCTTCTCTCACAGGTGGTCATTATCAAGCCTTGATGGAAGCGATTGATTCGATTGCTTCGATGGCTTCTTCCAACTGGCCGACTGCTTGTCTCGACCGCTGCCCATCTTGGGCCGGATATGAATGCTGTCTGCTCACCTGCCCGTTTGTTTATACTGGGATAAACAAAGACGATGATAATGTGGGAGAGAGCAGCTGGCATGCTTCATCATTACTCACCGTTCTGGCCCATCGTTGATGTCTAGTCGGCATTCCATGCAGCGCAAAATGCAGGACGGCAAAAGCTTTGACGGGGTTCTGATCTCTTCGGATCCTCCTTGATCCCGCTCCAAGACATTGAACAGCCGGCTGGGCTGACCTCGGGGATTTTATTATCATTATTTACTTCTTTGACTCTTTGAGGGCGCAATTACTCAAAACACTCAGACTCGGACCACTGGAACGGAGCACTTTACAAACCTTGCAAAAGAGATGGACGCGAAAGCACCTAGACCTCGCATCGCGTCAAAAAAACAACATGACCAAACAAGACAAATAATGTTTGCACTTTGTCCACAGCATTGTTGACGTCGACAAAATTGCTGCTGGCTGGAATGCAAGCCTTTTAGACTTGCAAACCATTGAGGGTCGATTCTTCGTCTTTTCTGTGATATATTGGTTCTTTACAACCTAGCCTCGGTACAAATGTGACAAAGGTTGACGATCGACATATTGATAAGAGACACAGCAAGTGTTGTCCTTTTGTTGATGGAAATAAGACAAATAAGAGAGGAAGACGTGGTGGCGTGGTGGGATCGCATCGAACAGAGACATATGCGCGCTGGGCGGGACTTTTGTCTTCGTGCCCACAACGCGCTCAACCCCTCCCTTGCTTCCTGAAATCACAGCGCCCTGCGTCAACGACACAAGTTCGCACTTTTGTTCACCCTCAAACACATGTAATCTTTTTCTCTCTATTGAAATTATGATTTGCTGTCTAAGGTGTGCTTGGCTCAACGCGCTTGTGACCAGGGATTCTACCTGTGCTCAAACCTTGAAAGACGCCAAATGAAGCTTCTGTCGAATTGCTACTGATTATGCTCGATCTAGTCGACTCGGTTACTCCTCATCGCTCGCCCACGACATGTCGCCCTGGGCCGCTATCCGACGACACCGCGACAGCTCGTCCAAAAAGACGGGCACAAACGAGCCGGGTCCCTTGACCACGGGCTGCGATGCCGCCAGCGCGGCTGCACGCTCATACAGCAGCATACCTGCAATCACCGCCGAGTAAGGGTCGTTAACTGTCTCGGCCCTCTGTGGTGTGCTCTCCTTAATGGCGGCTGTCGCGGCGGCTGCCACTGTTGCCGACAGAACTGTGCCTAGCGAGCATCCAGTGCCCGTCACCTGGCCCAGTATCGGGTGGCCCTCGGCCACAGTGGTCAGGCGCTCGCCGGTGGCATCGCTGACATAGTCCACTTCGCCTGTGAGCACAACCACACAGCGCTCGCGCGCAGCCAGGCGGCGCACAAGTCTACTGCGTGCCGCCGCGTCCAGCGCGTTGCCGCCATCAACACCTCTCTGCTGGGCCAGCCCGGCTTCAGCCTTGATGCGCTCTTCGTCGCTGAGCCCGGACAAGTAGACGGTCTGGATCTCACCCTCGTTGCCCTTGATAACATCGATGTAGCCGGCGCTCATAATTGTCTTGACCGCCTCGCGACGAACTGCCGTCGCACCAGCACTATTCTGTTAGATTTGGATGTCAAATTATGTATAAATGAGGGGGAAAAGAACTTACCCAACGGGATCGAAGATGATGGGACGGCCGGCGGCGTTGTAGGCGCGAATGGCCTGGACGTAGTTGGAAAGACTCTCGGCCGTCACTGTGCCCATGTTGATCACGAGGGCGCTCGCTGGAATCCGGGCCAGGTCAGCGGCTTCCTTGCCGCTGTTGGACATAATTGGCGATGCTCCGACGGCGAGCGCAATGTTGGCCGCAATGTTCTGAACCACCAGGTTCGTCATGTTGTGTGACAGCGGCGTCGTGTCATTGAGCGCCTTCAGAATGCGCTGCACTGTAGACGTGCTGGGCGAGCCGGGCAGCGGGGTGCTAAACACTGTACTGCCGTGAATGCTCGACTTGGACGTATAGAACTTGGTCGGACCCTCGGTCTTGCCTAGCCGAACCTCGTCGGCCAGCAATGCAGACGCAGCACCGGGCTCGTCAGCAGACATGATGGCGCTGACGACTGCCACGCCGTCGAGCTTCTTGCCTGTGCCAGCACCCGTCTGTGCCACGCTACTGGCAGCAGTAGCAACAGTAGCACCCGTAGCAGAAGTAGTTGTCTCGTCGTCTTCTTCCTCTGGCAGAGGCAGGTATCCGCTCTGGAAGATGACGCGCCGGGCATTGCTGGCGTTGATACCGCCGATGCACACTGCCGGAATATGGCCGTAGCCCGCCGCCGCCATCGCTTTAAGCATGCGCTGAATACCTGTAGTGCCTACGACATGCTTTGTGTTGGTCTTGGTCGGTGTCGCAAAGACTGTGCCTAAGCCGAGGTAGTCAGCACCGTCGCGGCACGCCGTCACCGCCTCTTCGACTGTGCTGGCCGTAACACCGATGATGGCATCGTCGCCCAGTATGCGCCGTGCTGTAGCCACGTCAATATCCTCCTGGCCCAGGTGCACACCCTCACAGTGCCCGCGAGCCATGGCGGCCACAGCCACATCAACCCGGTCGTTGACTAGCAGCGGGGCACCGGCGGGTCCTGTAAACGCATGCAGCTCGGCCAGCGTGGCCAGCATCGTCCGTGCATCAGTGTTCTTCTCGCGCAGCTGCACGATACCGATGCTGCCCTTGGGACTGTTTGTAAACGCAGCCCCCACGACCTCGGGCACCGTGCGGCCCGGTCCGAGGACTGCAGGTGTTGAGTCCGTCACCAGGTAGACCGAGTAGTCAACGGTCGGCTTAGGCATTTTGAGGTATTTCTGCCCTTATAAAATTGTGGTCTATCAATTGTCAATCAATTATCGATAAGCAATTAGACGCAAACAACAAAACAACTGAACGTCGTTAATAGAGGACAACCGGGTGATCAGCTAATGTCACGAGTGTTGACTCAATTTGTTGAGCTCCGAGGGCGGCTTAAAAGGGTAACAGCGGGGAAAAGAAGGTGCAATTCGCGACAGGTTGGTCGCACCTGCACTTTTTGGGCGGCGGCTGTATCGCCACTCTATTTGCTCTATGATCGATTACATCACACAACACCCAAATGACACACTTGCTTCATGCAACGGCGACTATATTTTCTGTGCAGTTATCTTCCGAATTGTCCAAACATGCAATTTATACCTAGTTAAATACCATTTACACCTTTACTGCCGCTGGAATCACAAATGTGCCCATACCACAAGCCGGCACAAGACCAGAGACGGCGCCATCCGTCGTTACCGTCGCTGTCGACTTTTCGGAGCTATGCGTATTGTCCGTGATCCAGAGGCCGACACCCGTTGCCGTCGCTGGCACTGTCACATTTGATATTTTGACAGTCGCCGTGTTTGGCGATGCCCCACTGTTGATTAGGACTACTCCAATTGTGCCGTCGAGGTTCTTGAATGCTGCCGCTCTCAAGTCCATCGCCGCGCCAGTTGCTGCAATGTGCGTTGCTCCAGGACGCACGTATAGCACTGCTTTCATGATTTTGCTGGCCCAAGTCATTCCCTCACCACCATTGCCACTACCCGATCATGCCGTGGACCATCCACCATTGAGAGCGCACTGCTCCGACAGCCACACCGGTGCCTTGACATTCATGGGACCCGACGGACCGCCTGACACCCTTTGCCACTGTCCGACCGCTCCCCGCTCGACGAGATGCCAGCTGTGGGAATGTTGCCCGCTGGAGATCTGCTCCCACAACCGAAACTGCTTCGACCACACGCTGCACTGGTATCCGTGGGTGTATGGCGTGCACAGTTCATATTGCGGCGCTCGGTGACGGCCTGTAAGGTCAAAAGCCAGCTCTTTTAGTGCGTGCCGATAGTCCCAACCAGGCACCTGCATTGTCATGAGTGTGAGTGCGACTAGGAACGTGTAGATAAAATCATATGACGCGAGGCACAGGTAGCCTGGCTGGTCGCTGATGGGATCTTGGAAGCGCCGGGGCATGTAGCCATTGATTGAGCGAGAGCATGGCCAGAGAATCTCAAGCAGTTCGTCGCTGGACATGGGATCGGTCTGACAAGCAGCATGACCGCTCTCTTGCAAGACAGCCTCATATAGTAGCGTCTCAGCCGTAAACACATGGCCGTTCAAGTTGACTGCTATGTTGATCTTTTACATGTTTATTTTCGTATGGAAAGAGGCTATTACTGTACTGCCCGGGAAGCCGAGCTTTAAAGGCCTCGAGCCCATGCCACAGGCCCTGATATACGTGGCGCGAGGGAGTGCCCATTTGCATACCGTTAAGACGCAGCGGAAAGGACACCGAGATGGACTGGCTTAGCTGTTGGATACGCACTAGTTGCAGAAGATAGGCATCGGACTGATACTCCATATGGCACTCGAGCACCTGACAGCAAATTTCGAGGTAGGCCGTGCTCATCAAGGCATCGGGCCGCTTGTTGGTGGCGGAAAGGACATCGCTCGAGAGACTCGGCGGAGTACTCGGTTGTCTGTCGCAAACTACAGTCCTGCTCATTGTTCATATGATCCCTGTAGATTATACATGCAGCTAGGTAGAGTATTAGACTCGTCGGCTTTGTGCCGTTTTGACTCCAGCTTGTTTGGCTAGAACCATGAGCGGCAGGCATTCAGCGTCCAGGCAGGACAGGCCGGTTTCCTCTTCTGAATATAACCGAACCGGCAATACTCATCACTACCGACGACCAAAGAGTCAATGATTGATACGGCGGCATGCTTGCTCCGTACTCAACAAAGCGACGGAGAGTGACGGAAAGAACATCTTTATCTCACGGCGCCATGCTCTAGACTCGTATGATTATTGGTGCCTCTGAACGGTAAAGACTTGATCCTGCCGCTTTTTCATTCTTATTGTAGCGGATCTTTCTGACCACTCGACTACTCTATTCTACATCTAGAGCTCCAAGAGCTGCCGGCAAGAAGGACACTGATTTGATACCGCCTCACCGGGCCTCTTCTCTGCTGTTCACTTCCCGTTTAGTATAAAGTAGCGAGTGCGAGATGCGAGGCCCCTTGCTAGTGTCGGGATGCGAGTCCTGGGCGATATCCACACACCAGTGCCTCGTGGTGCACAGCTCTGGGTGCTACGGCCGACCGTTGAGGAGGATGGGAGTATGCTTTAAATACGATTGAAAAAATATGGGCCGAGGGCTGGGCGTGCCACGCCGACTATCAGAAAACCTTAATTTGAAAGTCATTCAGGATGCCACACCTCGTACACCGAAACAATAAAACGACAATGACGATACACCCAACATACAAACTTCCCAAAAAACAGGCAACGATGTGTTTTTGTCTTATTTAGTTCGTTTTGTTTCCGTGTCCATTGTCTTCGTATAAACACGGAGTTTCACCATCGACAGTTATAACACGCACGATATAGCAATAGCAGAGCAGCAATGGCAAACGTATAGTAGCATGGAAAGAACGGACTGAAATGCAATCCAAACTGTAATATTGTATTTGATCGGGGTCGTCGATCTCCGATGGAGACCAAAAACCATCAGACTATAAACGATATCCACCGTGCTTCACTTGATCTCCTTGATGGGATCTTGCTGTTGTGCTCACTCCAAAAATAAATATGTATAAAAAAGGGCCGACAGAGATAACCAGAACATGCTCTCGGGCCACATAGGGCTCCGTGCATGTCTGAATTCTTGGCCACTTTGGTAAGACGAATGATAAGTTGGGGGGTGTATGTAGCCTTGGCCCGAAAGCAGACGGAGTCATCCGTCTGAACGAGTTGGAGATAACCATCCAGAACTAGAATCATCCAGTTTTTTGTTGGGGGGAGATTGAGCCGGGTGATAGACTCTCGCGGTACGATAATTCAGTCACCCAGCCACAATCTCCCCTTCCACTGCTCCCGGTGGCGATACAGGCTTAGGCCGTCACGTCGAGCCAAGTTAAATTTGGGCAGAGGCAACGGCCTCGCGCTCCAGGAGAGCCTCAATCACGCCAGTCGACGAGACCGAGCTCTGCTGGAGCTCCTGCACAGCCTCGGCAATACCCAGCTGTTCGTTTGTCCAAAGTGGAGTGTTCTCTGCGGCGGGGGGTGCACCAACGCCCAAGAAACCGCCAGGCACCTCCTTTGCCCAGTCCGAAGTACGGCGGAGACCAAGGGTCGTCCAGATCGAGTCGACGGCGTGCACAAGGCGGTCACGGAACTCCTTGGTGTGGCCGGGCGTGGGCGTAATACGCAGACGCTCCTGGCCGACAGGGACCGTAGGGTAGTTGATGGACTGCACGTAAATCTGGTGGTCCAGTAGCAGCATATCGGATGCCTGCTTGGCCAGCTCAGCGTTGCCCACAAGGATGGGCACAATATGCGACGGGTTGGGAATAACGGGGATGTCGTGAGCAGTCAGGCTCTCCTTGACAGCGCGCGTGTGGAGCTGCTGCAGACGACGGTCGCCTGCATACTCCATCTGGTACTCAATTGCGGCGCGTGCACCGGCCATCGTGGCGGGAGGAAGAGAGGTAGTAAAGATGAAACCGGGGGCAAGCGAGCGGATCATATCCACGAGCTTCGTGCTGCCGGCAATGTAGCCACCGACACAGCCGTAAGCCTTGCCCAGAGTACCGGTGATAATGTCAATGCGGTCCATTATGGAGCCGCTGGGGCGACCCTCGAGGTGAGCCTCGTAGTCCAGGTGCTCAGCAACACCGGCACCGTGCGGGCCATACATGCCGACGGCATGCACCTCATCAAGAAAGGTGATGGCGCCGTACTTGTCGGCAAGATCGCAGATGGCCTCGATAGGGCCAATGGAACCGCACATGCTGTAAACGGACTCAAAGGCAATAATCTTGGGGACGCCCAGGGGCAGCGACGCAAGCTTGGCCTCGAGATCCTCGAGATCGTTGTGGCGGAACACAATCTTCTGGGTACCTGAGTGACGGATACCCTGAATCATGGAGGCGTGGTTTAGACTGTCTGACAAGATGACACAGCCCGGCATCTTGCTGCCGAGCGTAGCCAGAGTTGCGTCGTTGGCGACGTAGCACGAGCTGAAGACCAGTGCGGCCTCTTTGGCGTGCAGACGAGCAACAGTCTCTTCCAGTTGAACGGCGTGCTGGTTGTGGCCGGAGATATTGCGGGTACCACCAGCACCGGCACCGTACTCGTCGAGCGTCTCGTGCATGGTCTGCAGAACCTTGGAGTTGCGGCCCATGCCGAGGTAGTCGTTGGCGCACCACACGGTGACGCGGTCTTCCTTGTCGGCCATGTGGGCGCGCGGGAAGTCCTTGGCGAGGCGGTTGATGTTGTTAAAGTAGCGGTACGACTTATCCTTGTGCTTTTTCTGAAGCTCGGCTTCATAGTAGCCCTCGTAGTCAAACTTGGTCTGCAGGTTGGCCGGAGCAGCGGTCTTGCTGGTCTTAGGAGCCTTGCCAGCAGCAGGGGCACCAGGAGGGGCTACAAAAATAGTTAGTAAGTGCTCAGAACTATTGAAAAATCAGGATGCCACCACGATTCTGCTTCACATACCCTTATCACTAAAGATGGGACCATCGACGGCGCGAGCCTCCTGCGAGCGGCTAGAGTGCAGACGAGCAGTACGGCCAGCAGTGGCCGTGGCCGATGCGCGGGGAGAAGGGCGGACGGGACAGCCATGGGCACTGGTGCTGGAATGGGTGCCAGAGACGGGGCGGGCCGAAGTCGAGAATGCGACAGACAGCGAAGCAGCGACGCCGCGGACACCCATGCCGCTGACACGGCCAGTGCCAACACGGGTGGCCTGCACAGCCATGGCCTTGCCCATCACGGGGCAGCGGTGGGCCAGCAGCTGCAGCTTGGACAGGGCGCCGCCACAAGGGGAAGAGGCGACCAGGGTAGACTCGACGGCCGGGCTAGCCTCAATGGCAAGCGTAGAGCCCTCGAGGGCAGCACCGGAAGACGAGCGAGATACGGTCGAAAGAGCCCGGAGAGTGGCCGGCGAGGCCTTCTTGAGGAACGGGCACACGGCCTTGGACTGGCGGAGAACAGCGTCCATGATTTCGGCTTTCAAAGTTTATTTTCTTAGTTTGGACGGAAGCCGGGTCGCAGAATGATCACAAATGACGAAACCGGGGTGGAACAGTCTTAGTCGACGAATCGGTGACGAATAAGACAAAGGAAGACAAATTGATCGCAAGGAAAGGAGTTCAAACCAACGGGGCACGGTGTAAATATAGTCGGTGATGACTTGGAAGGTAAGAGTGTAAGGAGAAAGCAAAAAGGAAAAAGGAAAGAGCAGATGAAGTAGGAAAGAACTACTTTCAACGGTGGTGGCAAAAGTGGCAGGGACGTCCGAGGCCGAAACCGAAACGGAAGGGACAATGGACACTGGTGAAAAATAAGAGGAGATATACGAAATATAGGGCACTAAGAAAAAACTAGCGCAGAGGGATTGTAGATACAGGGCCCAAAAGCCGAAGAATTGGAGGGTGGCATGCGCTAGCGCATTACGGAGTACAGTGATTACAGAACAATGAAAGAGAACAGCGCATGGTACCGGATTATATAATCATTGATGAAACTGCATGAAATGCAAGCAACCCTTGATGAAATCCATCCGATATGAAGCAAGAATGGCACGACAGACGCGCATGTTTCCAAAGAGGGCTTATGCGGTGAGACGTAGCAGACGTGGTATTACAGCAGGTAAATATATTACATAGAGTAATAAGTAATATAATGCAATAAAAATAATGCATTCAATCAGGCCAGGAGAAGCGACGAGAAGCCCTCGTCTGCCCCAGTTGTCCAGTTCCAGTTGTGGGTTTGAAGCGGCCTGGAAGTTCGGTTCATGTGCGGATAATAGAATGACTGGATCCAAACCGTCAGCTTTGACCTAGCAGCTTTCTTAGCAGAGTAATTACTTCGTAGAGCGCGCACGGCGCGCACCAAGCGGGTCGCCGAGCAGAGACCGAGACCGTCAGTGTGCGACGACACTGCGATTTCGGGCTCTGGGCTCCGACTAGGTGAGACCAGCCAGTCAATAGGCATCGAGGTATAGTAAGTCCCCAGATTTTATATATGCATATATTGGCTCGCGGTATGTGGTTCGTGCTTTGTAGTTCGTGATCCGTACTTTGTGATTCGCGAATCTCGTAATTTGATATAGGCTTATAGTGCTGCAGTGCGTGGACGCAGGCAGGTCACTCACTGTCTCGGCATTCGGAGACATGACTTGTGGAAGAGCTACTATTGAACACACTTGTACTGAGTAAAGATCTAAAGGCTAGAATGTCAATTAATTCAAACAAAATAGAGTCAAGATGGATGAAGCAGAACAGTCATCTGGGCCAATCACGAGGTGTTCCCCGCACGGCTAGTCTTCCTTTGACCGATAGATGCATGCAAGCAGGAGAATAGGGAAGATGACAGAACCATTTCGACGGCCGTCTTTTTTGTCATTTTTTCCTTTTCAAAGCACGGCCATGTATTCGCCAACGACTCATGCGATGGTCCCAGGGAAGAGGCCCGCTGTACTTACTACATACTAGTGGTCAGCAATTTATCCGCATTTTGATTGGTCTATATTTGTCCGGGTCCATTTATTTATTATACAATCGAACTTGACGCAGGTACCACGTGTAGTATCACATGACCACAAATCATAGATTAGTCATCAATGGAGATCTAGTACAAGAGTGAGGCTCCAAAACTCTCTCTTCTACCAAGTCACTTTAACACCTAGTCGCTCCAGAAAGTCATAATGATGATTTGATAGCTGCACAGTAACCATGGTATCTGACTCGGCCCTCTCTTGATGATCTCAAATACCATGCATAATATCATGATGATTTGATTTAGTTGGATTTAGATAATAAATAAGAACGTCTTGTTTTAATTATTTTTAACTGTTTCTAACAGATTAAGTTCATTTTACTGATGATAAAGAGAACAATAAATAAAACACAATTTAAAAATATTTGAGATAATTTGAAATCAATTTCATTCAAGTCAAATTATGTATGCTTACAAGCTGCCGTGATTTCAAATGCCGGCTAGGCCGAATTGAAGAATCCCGATGAACAGAGCATTATGGTGAATTGAAACGAGGCTACGGTGTCATGGTCGGTGAGATGGATAGACAAACATAGCCTTGGCTTGAGCCGATATGTCATTGTTATGTGAAATCATTTACATGACTGGGTATTGAAGAAGAATTAAAGATGCCGGATAAAAAGACGCTTCCCAACCTCGCGCGTCCCCAGAATACAAATCAAATCCCGCAATTAATAACAAGCAGAATTAAACAGAAAAGAGAGCAATAAAGATAGAATAAAGAAGCAAAGAAAAGGAGCGAGAAAAGACAAATGATGCCGGCAATAACCAGCCTTTCAAATCGATGATGCTTAGATACCATTAGAATAGAGAAATAATAGAATGAGGTATAAAGGAGAAGAGGAAAGTAATATAGGGAGTGCGAAGGAAAGTGAATTAAGATAGGACCGAGTAAACACATCAGATCTTAGTCAAGGACAAATGGGTCGTTAGCCGTGCTGCCTTGACCCGGGTTGGGCGGCGGGAGGATTTTCAGCTTGGCTTTCGTAGCCCCATGTCCATGCTGCTGCGGCTGGCCAGGTTGCTGGCTTTTATGCTGGCTGTTATGTGGATTGCTTTGCGCCTGCTGCCTACGCTGCCGCTTGTCTGCCTCCAGCATCTCTCGAGTAATCTGCGCCTTGGTCTTATGAGGAGTCTGCTGTACCAGAGAGGGAGAGCCATGTCCTTGGCTTTGGCTGTGTGTTGGCTTGCTCGACCCTCCCCCGTGCAAGCGGCCTTCTTTCCGCTGGCGTCGTCTGATGACCTCGCTCATAGCAAGCTGATCGCGTGAGGGGGCAGGGGAGGAGATGGCGCTGGCACTTTGGGTTGCGCTAATCCTTTGTGACCGTTGAAAGTGCTCGCGAGCGTCCTGAAATCCGTTAGAAATCGTGGACAGGACTGGTTGCTGCCACTGAAAGGAAGCGTGTGGGTTCGCGTCTGGATCCAAAGCCCGCCCCTCGGGGCCACCAGGTATACTTCGTGCTGCAGAAGATGCAGGGATGTCTTGGATGTTGATGCCACGAGATTCCCGCGGCTCAGCCTTTGGAGGCTGATGGGGTTGGTGGGCGGGAGCATGATCCGGTGCATGCGCAGGTAAGCTGGCCGAGCTGCTTGGGTTTCCCGCACTGATTATGTTGGCAGTCACAACACGTGGACCAGCCCCCGGCGGTGCTCGTTCATGTATCTCTGCAATTTCTGCAGCCTCTTTCTCGGGAGTGTTCAGCGCCAACCACTTGCCCAGGGCCATCCTGTCCACCACCAAATGGTTTGCCACGGCTCCATCGCGGAGCGAAAGCCGAACAAACCGAGCCAGGAACTCCTTCACTGCACTGTCATTATCTGGGTAATCCGGCAGCAAATGGGGGAGGCTTTCCCGTTCAAGAGCGCTAACGACAGACAAGGCCTTATCGTGCGACCGGAGGACATCGCCCTGATAGGACGGAAACGACAGTGTCGCCCCCTCAAGCATCTTCATCATGAGTACTCTTTGGAGGACCTGGTAGTTGCCAAATAGCTCTCTCGAGGGTGAGTATACCCTGGCATCTCTAAATGTGCAGGGATGCCCGCCCAAGTACGCATCGAGCTCCTCGATGGCAAGATGCAAGCTCGAAAGGTAGGCCAATTCCTCTGCGCGAGTCATCGTCGCAAGCCGTGCGGGATCGGCAATGCCATAGACGACAGCCTCGAGGAACACCTCATCGTTATCGACAAGTTGTTGGAGTCGACCCCACTGGGAACTAGCTGGCAGGCCCGACTGCTTAAAGTGTGTCTTGATGCTGTCCACGACGACATCGGCAATACACGCGGCTATTGGCATAGAAGGCGTGATCTGTGATTTGAGGGTTCCGGATGCGAGTCTTTTGATAATCCAATCGCGCAAGTCACTGTCAGATCCCATCAATCCGCTGCCGACGAGTGACAGGGGTGCCGCTGGCTTCGGCCCGGGCTTCGGATTCGGTCGTGCAGATGTCGATGACGGCACTGACGGTGGGACAGAAATTGGAGGTGGAGGTGGATGAGAGAAAGGCCGACTGGAAGAAAGAGGTCCTGCTAGCTGGCTTCCCATTCTGCTGCTATTGTGAGCCTCTGCTCGCAAGGCGGGACCGACATTGGTAGTTGTGGCTTGGGTAGGGATCTGCATTGGCACAGGCACGGGTATAGGCGTAGACGGCACCACTCTCGGTATTGGCAGCTGAGACGGCACTAGAGTATTTGGCTGAATGTTGAGCGGGCTATTGAGCATTGCATGCTGGGACGCAAGAGGATACTGCGGTGTGCCCAGTGTTATTGGCAGACGGGCACCGCTCGCGGGGGCGGCGGCAGATGGGGCAAAGCTGGCACCATCGACCTGCATGCGCTCAATTGAAGTCGAACCGCCATGGCCAGAAGCAGCCGCCGCTGCCGCTGCAACTGCTTCGGCATCACCTGCTGCTGCAACGGCCACTGCTCCCAACTGACCACCATTCTTGAGTTTCCGCTTGTTCAAGGTGACCATCTGGGCCGCTTCGCTCAACTCCTCGGCTGTGAGAGTGGCCTCGGGCTCCTCCTGCTCAAAGGTGTCAGTCGACACAATTCTAGCAATGCGACTCTTGGAAGCCGAGCCGTCAGCCAGAAGTGCATCGAGCACAACATCACGACCGCGAAAGTCTGCCTGGAGATGCTTGTTGATGGACACTTTGACGGGGTCTTTTGTATAGTTGCGCATCTGATTAGCCCATGCAGAAGGATTTTTCTTGTCGACAACACGCGATGCCAGCTGTGTCTTGAAGACGGCCTGATCATGCAGGAGCGTCTCGTAGGTACCGTCGACAATGAGCCAGTAGACGTAGACATTTTTCTGTTGACCGATGCGAAACGCGCGGCCAATGGCCTGCTGCTCGTGTATAGGATTCCATCGAAAGTCAAAGATGACCACACGGTTGGCACCCTGGATGTTGAGACCGACACCGCCGGCAGTCGTTGATATGATATACACCTCGTCGGTACCTGTATTGAATTCTTTGACCATGGCCTGGCGCTTTTGGGCCGCCGTGTCGCCGTCGAGGCGCGAAAATCTGCGATTTTGGCGGCGGAATTCGGTCTCCAGGTAGTCCAGCACATTGCGGCTTTGAGAGAATACAAGAACCTTTTCATTGACACGGCGCGCCTCATCCAGGATGCCACAGAGAACAGTCATCTTGGACGAATATGCAATGTTGTTGAGGCTTCGATGCAGTGACGCCGCATCTATGATGCTGGACTTGGCGTCGCCGGCTGCCTCAACGGCTGCATTTAGTAGAGACTGGAGAAGTCTTTTGACAACAGGCTCGGGCAGAGAGGCTTTGCGACTTTTGGCATCCGTGGCACCGCCATGGACCTTTTTCATTTCATCAAGACGTGTTTTCAGGATCTTGGGGTGTGCTAGCAGCAAGGTGACATTGACCATAAAGTTCCATAGCTGGACAGTCGTCGTGATGCCCTCGAGCGATGAGTGGTGCCGCAACACTTCCATGAAGGCCTTGTACACGCTGAGCTGGATGTCGGTGAGAGGCAGGTACAGAATGAACTCGCGCTTCTCCGGCAATTCGCCCTTGAGCGAGGCCACCGTGGCGCGGTGGATCTTGGGCGCGACTGTGTCTTTCAAGATCTTGAGCATCTTGTAGGCATGCCGCTTCCGCCACAACGGACTGTCGCGGTAGAAGCCCTCCTTGATGGGGTTGGCGTAAACAGATGCAAACTCTCGATGATCGGCCAGATAGTTAGGCGCGACCCAATTGATCATCGAGTGGTACTCGTTTACGGAATTGGCCAGCGGTGAGCCGGTCATGGCAATGCGTGCAGACGTTCGAAAGTTGGATGTGATGCGGTGGACCTTTGAATTAGGATTTTTGAGCGCGTGTGCTTCGTCTGCAATCACAATGTTGGGTGCCTCCTGCAGCAGCGTAGTGAGATCCTCAAAGTCATCGAGCAGCCGCGAAAACATGGGATAGCCCAGAACCATGGTACCGCCACGATCAGCCCAGACCCGTACCGTATCATGGCGAGCCTGGGAGTCCATTGTAGCAGCTACATGGAAGCTGCGCCCGAGAATGCCGCCACGAGCCCAGGCCAGAAGCTCATCCCGCCAGTTCTCGACTAGGCCGGAGGGGCACAAAATGAGTGTCTTGGACTGCCGCAGGTCTTCTGGGATCTGGGATGAGATGCTGTGTTCGGGAGACCTGGCTGCTTCTGCAATAGCAACGAGCAGTGTGATGACTTGCATCGTCTTACCCAAGCCCATGGTGTGGGCAAGCAGACAGCCCTGTCGGCTATCGGGCGGCGTGATGATCTGGTTCCACATAAAGCGTACACCTTCAATCTGATGGTCGCGGATGTTGCGGCTGATCCAAGAGTTAATGTACACAAATCCATGATGATCGTCCTTGGCCAGGTTGATGATGAGCCGGGTCTGGTCGCGCGACATTGTGCCTGATTGCTCGAGGTTCTGGTAGAGGGCTCTCCGCCTTGTCTCGAGATTTTCGTGGCGGGCCTTGTCCTTGTCGCGCAAGTCTTGGGCTCCTTTGTCACGGGGAACAGGGCGCTTTCGTCTCTTGGAGGGTGACACTTGCTCGTCGACTGCTTCATCATGTGACTCGTCCATGCTCTTAGAGTTGCTATCGCTCTCAATTTCGACGTACTCAACGACTGGAGAGTCTGACTCAGAAGTTACCAGTGACATGTCTTGGTCAAGCTCTGATTCGACACCTCGTTCGGGCTGGGGTTCGGACTCGGCACCGGCGCCAGCGCCGGGTCTGTTTGGGACGACTTCCTTGCCCTTGCCCTTGTCTCTCTTCCTCTCGTAGCCTAGGTAGGGAGCAAGCGTGCGCATCTTAACGCAGAAGCTACCCAACCGGCCACGGTTGTCCAAGATGCCCTTCTTCGTTTCTTCCTTGATAGGATCAAAGTCGTTGGGACTAACACTGCGGCCAAAGAGGAAGATGCTAAAGAAGCGCGTGAATAAAGTACCGTCATCCTCGGGCTTTTCTTCAGGTACCGGCTCATCATCGTCTACCATCAGCTGATCGGCATGTTCGCTGGGATCTCGGCTTAGTGTAGGAAGACAGTATTTCTGCCAGATGGCCCCATCGTCAAGGCTGAGATTATCAAACAGTCGCATCATCTGCTCTTGGCTGGCGTCACAGAACAGAGTCAGCAGCAGACGTGTTACGTCTCGCACCGTTTCGTAGTAGGCCGCACCTTTTGCCACAATCGCCGGAATATCATCGTAATGGAGAGGAACAGAGTGTGGCTCGACTGAGGCTGAAGTACGGCTGTTTCCAGGATCGGGTGACCGTGCGGGCGTGCTGTTTTTTCTTCGCTCTGCCAAATGCATGGCCGGGTGTGGACGAACCATTAAAGATAGGCCGTCATCGATAATGTCGCCGTCGTTGTCATCATCATCGCTATCATCATCGTCGCCATCATCGCCATCATGAACACCATTGCCAGATGTGCTGCCCGCTGGCTTGTCATCGTCAACGATAAAGCCACCTATGGGACTGTCGTCTAGATCGTCCTCGTCTGATGAGCTTGTGAGGATCTCCTCGTCGCCTTCAATGGCCCTTGTCCGAACGATACGCATTGCAGACCAGTTCCGGGGGCGAAGGGGCCGCTCGACAGCCACCTTGGGAGGGGCAGATGGCAAAGAGTAGAGTCTGGCCTCCCACAGAGCAAGCTGCTTGTCTTCGATACTGGCTTCCAGGACCGATACTTGCCGGCGAACTTCAGCCTCGTTCTTCCACTCAACCTGGCGGATCTCGTCGGCAAGTTTGTTGATGCGCTTTGAAAATTTCTCGGCTTCCCTGCGGGCCGCGTCCGTCCTGTACCTTTGTGAACCAGAGCGACGCGCTGCCTCCCATAGGTGGTACTCTTTTTTCCGCAGCTTGGGAAGCTTCTTGTCTGACCACCTTGCTTCAATGACACGAATGGCATCCGCAATGGCATGGTCAACGGCCTCACGTGGAAGATGCTGATGCTTCTTCTTTTGTCGGTTTTGTCGCTCGAGCTCTTCTTGCTCCATGGCGTCCCATGTCTCCGTATCGTAGGCCTCGTCGTCAGACTCTCCCAGGGCAGGCAACACCTGGTCGTCCTGATCCTCCACTCCGGTACTTGTCAGCAGTGCACTACCGCCACTGCTATTACCAGCGACAGCACCAATAACAACACCGCTGCCGGATATATTTTCTGGTTGGTAGCGTCCGAGGTTTGGTAAGCTCGCACGCTTGGGCCGGAGGAAGCGACGTAGAATGATATCCACCTGAAACCTGCGCCCGGCGGGAATGGGTGCAGGCTTGGCCCAGCCAAAGTCCTCTACTGGAGAGAAGCCGCCGTCGTCCTTGTTATCGTCGGTATCAAGCGGGTCAGATACTTCCAAAATGTCCTCCATTGTGAGTTTCCAATGTCCGAGGTATGCACCCTTGCGACTCTCCTGCCATGGGAGGTCACTGATTGTGTTGAGAAGACGATTTCTTGTGCTCGCAGCAGTGCCGGCATCAACGTGATCAATAATGTGGCCAGAGTGTGAGCGAGGAGCAGACGATACATTGGTCGGTGCAAGTCGCCTCTGTATCTTTAAAGAGTCAGGGAGCGAACTTGTTGGTGCGTCGGTATCGTTGATGCCGTTGATCCCCTCGATATGGTCAATGTCCATTGCGCTGGACATTTCGGCATCAGATGATTTGCAGTGGCTGTGAGCTAACTTGTGTGTACTTTCAAGCTGCATATCGTCTTGGGCCGATTGTGCAGCACCCATCTTGAGAGGGCTTGCAATTCTGTGAGGTAGCGTGCGCGGTGTGTTGTTGACGTTGAGGATTCTAAACGGTGGAGGGGAAACCTCATGCTTTGGGCTGTTGGGCCGGGGCTTTTGTGGTGTCTGAAGGTCGACTACGTTCTTAGCCGCGCGTCTCTTCTTCCATGCCTTGTATTCCGGGCTGCGCTCTTGAAAGAGCCGAATGGCCACCCGGAGTGAAGTTTTGTGGGGGATCTTCTTGATCTCGAGGTCCTTGCACAGGGTGTCGAAGGCTTCGCGCCCCATCTCATCCTCGTGGGTGAGAAGATCCTGGCCGTCGAGGTCATGCTCCTTGAGCACAGAGGCAAAGCGCACGGGGTCTGGCCATTTCCTCGGTGCCGGGGCTGTCCATGTTCGGTCTTCCGTACACAGCTCTTTGATGAGACGCTCATTCGACCATACAAAGGGGTCGTCGGGGCCGTTGTGGTCCTCGTGGGAGGGACCACTACCGCCATTTTTTGACATGGTTGGAGTAATCTAGAAGAATGCTTATCTAAGTGAATGACAAGTAGTTAGTAAATAAAGGGGGTCAGGTTATGACTATCTTATTATATATATATGATGAAGGGGGGTGGAAGTGAATACTTGAGACGGGCATATTCATATGATGTGAAGGGGAAGTGTATTCACTGGGCAGACTTACTCGAGAGTACATCTGGAGAGTGTGGACCAGGGTATGTATACTTTGAAGGATGAGATCTAAGTATGAGTATTTTTCTGTCGTTGTCAAAGCATCCGACCTCACGGCCTCGAGCTTGAGGTTGATGAAAATCTGAGCCTCAGATGAGATTTTCTTGACCGCCGGCTTCACCTGATGTATCTCTCCCTGGAAGTGAAAACAAAAGGACTGGCATAGATAAGAAACACTTGCAGAGCCCGTTTTGGTCCGAGGTATGCGATGACTGAGAGATAACATTCCCGAGAATGCCCATGAACATCGATGTGCGTTTGCAGGGTTGGATGCCGCTCGAGATGCAGGTGGGTCACTTTGGCACTAGGAGAGTGCTTACAGTTGTTGGTTCAGAACAGCACTTTCCCCTTCCAGCTGCTAAAGTGACTCTGTAAACTTTGGTACGCGTTTGACGTCTAGAAGCGCGTACCCCCATGTGGCACAAAACAGGTATATAGAGGGTCGTATTGGATGATTAAGCATGCAAATAGAGGCTGCTCCAAGCCGTTTCATCTTGGTCTCATCTTGACCCGGTCTGTAGCACTACCCATAGAGTATCATTCGATATGCGATTTATGTTTACATGTTGAAGATGTTGAAGTTGATAATTCTATTAGTTATTGGTTGTATCACCTGGTCGTTACCATGATTTCAGCCTTTATTTAACGAGCAGCCCTTACACCTCTTCATCGCAGCTTAGTCATCTTGCCCATTCTCTTACTCTGAATGCATTGCCAGCTTGTCGATGAGATTTTATTTATCCAATGCAAATCAATTTATGATCTTCCTCACGTCTTGAGTCCTCTACCTAGCTCCGGTCCGGACCCTCTATCTTCATCGGATGGTGGGTATGGAGAGTTGTATTATCATTGGAAGCGACCGGTGCGTGACAGGCCTGGTGTGTAGAAAGTCTAAAAACACACCAAAATACACCAAAATACACCAAAATACACCAAAATACAATTACACCAAAATACCCGCCTCTAGCAAAAGACGCAATCGTCCCGCACGAAGACGCTTTGTAATGCGCCGGCTGGGTTTTCTGCGGTTGTCGGTGATTTCATAAGCATAATTAATGCGCTTACAGCCGATTGAAGCGTCATATCTTTCTCATATATTTACTTGATTATTCATAATATTATCGCAATACACGATACACTTGCCAAGCACATCCTACAACGGAAGAAGCGACTGTTAGTTTCCACTCCCCGGAAGATTACCCCTCACGATCCCGGTCTTCCATCTTCCGTCTCGGCCCCGCCTTCGGTCCTCGCCCGACCACAACGACATCATCGCTAACCAACATCAGTCACAATGGTTTCATACCCGCCCACTATTGATGATGCTGAACGGCAACGGCTAGAGCAGGTTGTCAAGGACTGGAGCATGGCCAATGGCTTGGCTGTGCGGCCACCCGTGCCTGTGACGGCGACTGTCGCCTCGACGGACGCCGAGCTTGCGCCAACACTGGCCATGCCGGTCCCAGTCACACTATTCCCAAGCGCATTCCCCAAGTCGTGCTTTGAGGAGGCACAGTCGCTGTTGTCGGCGTACAACCAGCTGTACATGAGCATCTCCGACGACGAGGAGTTCCTCAGCCAGATTGTCGCAGAGTGAGTCCGGGCGCATTATCTTTTTTGTAAACAACTGTCTAGATCTCGCTAACAACAAAGGGTGGCCGGGGGTGACGAGTTCACGGCCAAGCTGTGGGAGATTCACCAGCGTGTGAAGAAGGACGGCTATGTCCAGGTATGTTTCTTATTTCTTAATAGGCCATTGAATATGAGAGGTAAGACTTCTGACATTCTAGAAACACTCTCTCGGCATCTTCCGGTCGGATTACCTGGTTCACCAAGAGACGACATCCGATGGAAAGCCTCACCTGCAGATTAAGCAGGTCGAATTCAACACGATCGCTGCGTCGTTTGGCGGCCTATCAGAAAGAACATCCAATCTGCACAAGTTCTTGGCCGCGACCGAGTACCCCTTGCTGCAGTCGCCACAGGTGACATATGACCTGCCTCCCAACGAGAGCAGCCGCGAGCTTGGCGCATCCATCCAGGACGCATTCGAGGTCTACGGCCGCACTGAGCCCAGCACCAACGGCTTCCCCCGGTGTGTTGTGATCCTGACTCAGGATGGCGAGCGCAACGTGTTTGACCAGCGGCATATCGAGTACGCCGTCAATGCGCCCGTATTCCGTGTTCCTTTCAGCGAGGCGCTGCAGCACACTACTGTCGCCGACACACCGAAGCGCGAGCTGCTCTACAACCACCTTGGCCGCACGACGTTCGAGGTCGCGGTCGTCTACATGCGCTGCGGCTATGACCCCTCCGACTACCCCTCCGAGACGGCCTGGGAGACGCGCTACCAGGTCGAGCGGTCCAACGCCATCAAGTGCCCGACTGTGCTGACCCAGGTGGCCGGCTGCAAAAAGGTGCAGCAGGTGCTGGCCACGCCTTCTGATGATGCCACTACAAAGTCGGTACTTTCCCGCTTTGTGGAGGCTAGCAACGAGGCCGGCCTGCGCCGCACATTCACCAACATTTTCCCGCTCGACAACTCGCCGTCCGGGTTGGCGGCGCGCAAGCTGGCACTCGATCCGGTGGCGTGCCGCAAGTTTGTGCTGAAGCCCCAGCGCGAGGGCGGCGGCAACAACTACTACAAGGACAAGATTCCGGCACACCTGGCCACGGTGCCGGAAGAGCACTGGGCGTCCTACATTCTGATGGAGCTGATTGAGCCGCCGCCAGTGTCGAACCTGATTCTGCGCAACGGCCAGGTGGAGCAGGGCGGCGTGATCTGCGAGCTGGGCATCTACTCGACGTGCATCTGGGCGGGCAAGGACAGCCTGCGCAACAAGTCGGCGGGCTACCTGTTGCGGACCAAGGGCGACCAGAGCGAGGAAGGCGGAGTCGCAGCCGGATTTGGATCCATGGACTCTGTCAACCTTGTTTAGTATATAGTTGAAGTTTTTGATAGCATCATAGATTTTTTTTTTAAAAAAATACAACAGCGCAAGATAAATATAGACATAAGAGAGAAGATGAAAGTATTATAAACCCATATACAGAGACATATTAGTTACACGGCCTATCCACTTTGATGAGCAGAGATGGAAACAGCAATAAAAAGAAACAGACATAGTCTAAGCTTATGGCTCAAAACAAAATGGTTGCGTCACGGTCGACATCATCTATGGAGCGGGGGTAGGGCGCTTGAGGACCTCAATGCTGCCTGTAGATGGTAGATGTTAGTTTTTGTCTGTCTTGATGTCTTGTTGTGCCTGTTTTGGTAGTACATACGCTGAGTGACGTTGAGAGCGCTCTTGTTCTTGCCCTCGGCATCCTGGTAGGTGTTCATCGTGGCATCGCCCTCGACAAAGACAAGGGTACCCTTGGGCAGGCTGCGGAGGAGCTCGCGCTGGGGGCCTTCGGGGACAAAGCTGGAGACGCGGAACCAGCTGGTGTGGCGGTTGTCGCGGGGGCCGCTGCTGCTGGCGACGACGTACTTGAGGACCTCGTGGCCGGTGCTGGTGGTCTGGACCTCGGGCGTGTCGCCCAGGTGGCCGACAATGGTGATGCGTGCAACCTGGCGAGCAGGGGTGGTGCTAAATGCGCGCGACGAGGCGGCAGAAGCGGTAGTGGCAAGGCCGAGGCCACGGCGCAGAGCAAAAGACATTTTTTGAGGTGGGTAGGTACTTGGAGATGTGGCGTTGTTGTTGTTGGAACTCTTTGTTTGTGCAATGGGCAGATGCGATATGAAGCGATATGGTATGTTAAAATGCGACGGGGGTGCGATAGGCCACAAGAAAACTGCTTGGAGGGGAGGTCGCGTAATCGCACGCGTCTGGCTGCTCCCTGGCTAGAGACCCACTTATACGAGCTATTGCAAAGTGTGGCGCATGGACCGCTTGTGGCCCGTGCGTTGAACTGCCAACATGTGGCTGGAGATCAGGTCCCACTTTTGTTCAAGACGACATATCTGCATCGACTTCATCGGCCTGTGTGAGACGCTGAGACGCAGAGACGCATCGGCGGCAACGCACCATGTGTCGGGTATCATATGGTCGGCTTTTAGCACCTTGAAAAAGATTGCCAATTTCTTTGCAGTAGACAACCGGCTGCAAGGGCAATGCAGTGTGATAACCAATTCCGGAGTCCGAGACAAATTGATGAGAAATCCAAAATCCAAAATCCAAAAATGACAGCCAATATTCAGCCAACTGGACTACCTGAAATGAATGATAAAAGTAGACTACCTGAAGCTATCGACGGTTATATGATGATTCATATCTCCGAGTGTCAATAAATAGAAACAAATGCCAGCGTCGCCAAGGTGTGAGGGGCCCTGTACGCATGTGGTACAAGCCAGTGCCAAACTTCCTAATTGGGATGGTGCTATACCCGATTTGGGTCTGAATAAGGCTGTGAATAACCTCAATAAGCCTGCCGAACCTCAATAACGTCCGCGCACCACCCGTCACCAACACAACAGAAGCAGAGCTAGACATGAAGCTAGAAGCGGGCGGTTACAAAAACAGAAAGTTGCCGGTAGCTCGATAGACTAGCCCTCCCTTTACCCTCTGACAGGCAGAGGAATGATTGGCCTGAGAGCAGCCACCTGCATGCAAACGCCTTGCTTGCTGTGCTGCGTCTATCTGCTTTATTTTTATTTAGCTCGTGCATAAATTCTTACACCTGCTCTCTTTATTCATTGGCCTGATTCTAGGCCGGCATTGAATAGCCCGCTCGCTGATCTTGGCTCGTCCTCATAGTCGTCATAGTCCTCGTCTAGTCCATCCTTTCTCGTCCGCTTTCGTGATGGCTTGACGTTGTTTACCGCTTTGCCACCGTCCACTATTTCTCTTGATAGCTATTATTTAGAAATGATTTCCTCTCCTGTCATATTTGCTTCCTTTGGCATTCAATAGCTTGATGCTTTCTCCCTCTCTTCCTCTCTTCCTCTCTTCCTCTCTTCCTCTCTTCCTCTCTTCCTCTCTTCCTCTCTTCCTCTCACCTCTATTCTTCTTCTTCCATCTCTAGCTAATGCCTCCGGTCCTTCGTTTCATGGTCTCGTCATATATCTGATGCTTACTTCCTGCGTCTCATCTCTCCGTATTCTCATATCACCTCCACTTTCATCTCTAGACATCCACCTCGCTCTATTCACCATGATCATCCTTTATTCACGATAGTCGTCTCCGCCATGGCCTGTCCTCTGCCCAGGGCAACCCAGTCCGACTATTGAACGGCATCACAACGCCTCGTCTCATCTCAGGACTCTACTCAAAGAGGACCCCTCAATAGACATCACATATCAGCTGTCACCTCGCATAGAGATCATCTTATTTTCTTCATCTAGACCGGTGGTCTGAGGGGTCTTGGGCACTTGCCAAACTCGTCCTCCTCTTCCTCCTATTCACTCTTGGATACAGTCTCATCTTGCATCCAGAGACTAGTAGGGCAGCATTATTCAATACGAATTTGTTATTTTATATATATTCTCTCACGGTTCATTAATCACGAATGCTCTCCGACTGTCCTGTCCGTCTGTCCGTCTTTTCGTCTCTTTACTTTTGGACTCGCAGCACTCGAGAATCAACAAATTATTCAACCTGACCAATTCTTTCCATTGCTCTCAATCTTTATTTTCAAAAAGCTCCATCTCAAATACTGCCCATGGATGTCACGGCATATCTCACTGATGGCGGCACACTTGTGATGGGCCGCGCCGGCCACGCCCCGTCTCCGCCGGCTCTCGTGGCCAACGTCGTGCTTCGCCTCATCCTGTGCCCCCTGGCCATGCTGCTTACAGTAGTGCCGCTGCGCATATTGTGGAAAAATGGCGAGTTCCCAGCCTGTGTGTTTGTTCTGTGCACCGGCATCATGACACTCTTTGTGTTTGTCAATGCCGCCATCTGGCACAACCAGGACTTTGACAGCTGGTGGCTGGGTTTTGGCTGGTGCGACCTGCAGTCGTACGTCTCGTACTCGCTGACCACAATCTACAGCGCGTGCGTGTGTGCCATTATGCAGCGACTGTCTGGCCAGGTCGGGCTCACGCGGGTGTCGGGACTGTCGCGGCGCGAGCGGCGCAACCAGTTGATCTTGCAGGCAGCTATCATCTTTCCTATACCGATCCTGCAGACGGCCATTACCATTTTTGTGCAGGGCATCCGGTATGCCATTATCCCGGGCAGCGGGTGCACGGTGCAGTACAATATATCGCCCGTGGTGTTGGTGTTTTATGTTCTGCCGCCGGTCATCTTCACCCTCATCTCGTGCTTCCACACCTGTAAGTCGTCTGGTTTCCCAACGCCCATGAGTTTGCCAGAGTACTGACAGAAACAGTCCAAGTCTACAGAAAGTTCCGCGAGGTGGACGTCGACTGCCGCGCGGCACTGGCGGGCACCAACACGGTGGCGTTTATGCGCCGGCAGCGGGCCCGCCGCAAGCTGTACTTTATGGTCATATGCATCCTCATCCCCTACACGCCCCTTACTATAACGTTCTGTGCCATCAACATCATTGGCGGCTGGCCGTGGAACTACCCCGTCGACTTCTACACCAACCACTACGGCGGGCCCAACCCGTGGAACACGGTCATCATTTTCGGCTTTTCAGACGTCACGTTCATGACCATCAATCTGGGCTGGATTCCCGTCGTCAGCTCGTTTATTGCCTTTATCTTCTTTGGCACGTCCAAGGAGGCCATCAACATGCACCGCAGGTATATGCTGGCACTCGGCCTGGGCCGCCTGTTCCCACAGCTGCACACGCCGTATGACCCAGACCGCAGCGGTGCCACGTCTCTATTTGACAGCACTGCATCGACCGCCGCCACCCAGCTGACAGCTTTAACGTCGACTTGGTATGTCTCACTCTATTGTCATGCACAGTTCGTTCTTCAAAGACTAACAGTTATCAAAGTGACTCGAGAAAGAACTCGGTGGTGCCGCAGAGCTTTTCTACGCCAGCAGCATCGCCGGGGTTTTCCATCTCCGAGACCGGCTCACAGAGTAACTTTCTGGCAGCCGTGGTGTCTCGCGATGACGGTGATATCCTGCAGCGGCCACCACCCTCTACGCTGCGCCGGTGGTACACCAAGGCGCAGTCTTTATCGATAAGCTCTCGTCATGTCGCCGACGACAGCAGGGACCATGAGCTAGAGCACGGCCTCGGCGCCAGTCGCGGCAGTAATCCTGTATTTGAAGGCGCATCACGCCCGGCTGCACAGTGCAGTCAACCACAACAGCCGCTGGCACGCACCCCGTTCAACCCCGGCCTCAACTGGCTCGCGCCGGTGACGGCCAACACCACCTTTACGAGTGCGCCCAAGTGGAAGCCGGTCGTCTTTGGCCAGCGCACACACAGACACAAAAAGGTCGGCTCGGACGGCTCTGATCTTGCCGCTTCCTTCCCCGCACCGCCATCGTCGGCGTCGACTGCACCTATACTGCAAGCGGCCCACGCTCAGAGCACCAACAATGGTACTCATTCCAGGTCTACTCCATTCTCACCCTTTGACGGGACTGATACGTGCCACGGCCAGCAGGCAGTCAGCACGCATGTGTGGTCTGAGGGCGACGAAGGAACGGCCAATGCCAGCAGCAGTGGTATCACTGAGACGCGGGACACAGGCACTGGCGAGCCGCAGCAGGGTCGGGGTGTCGTGCATGTCGAACGCAGTATTACCAGCCAGGTCACTCTGTGATCTATCTCGCTTTCTCTTTACGTTTTGTCTTTTCTTGTCCCTTCAATTCCACCAAATATTGTTCTTGCTTATCATATTTTCATAGCTGTAATTCCTATTGTTAATCTCCATTGCAAATCGAATTCAAATTCTAGATATTGAATCAGTCCATGGTTGTCAGCGCCGCACGGCCATATAGTTTCTCCTATTGAATTTGAAAGTGCGTACATTCCGTGATGTTTGAGTACGCCTCTCTTACTACGGCATACCACGGCAGAGCATTTTTTTTGGTAATCATTGCTGTCGAGTTGCTTGGCCGAATTGATTGCTTGATACACGACTCTCCCTGGTCTCCCTGGGTCCTGTCATCCCGAACAACGATCACCAACTATCCGCGACTTTCTCCGAGTGCATACATTAGAACAAGGTCTTTGAAACAGGTCGATGATCTTAGCAGGAGTACCCAACTCTGAGTCTATGTAATTGTCAAGATTTTCGCACAGCATTTCAGTGCTATTCAGAGTGTCAATGGAATAGGGCCTTTGCAAGGGTTGCCAGTGCAAATTTATTTCTGTTAATCAGCCGCCGGAGGGCCGCACAAGTGGCCGAGCTCTTTCTTTCCCTCCTGTTTTGATCTTCTTTTTTAAACTTGGGTTAAATTAACCGCGAACTGCAATATTGATTCTAGAGTCCTTGAGTCCAGAGTCTGGGGTAGTGCATAATTTCCCCAGACAGACGATGCGTGACGCGCGAGGAAACCCAAAAACTACGACGACGGAAAAACATGTACTGAAGAAATATGGTTGCCTAATGCTGTGAGTATTTAATAAAAGGATGCCCATTCCACGGAACATAAATTGCCGGGAGGGACAGACACGACAGGAGGTAGACATAGAGGCAATTTGCAACCCCGATTAGGCAATGTTCTGCTTCCTCTTTAGGAACAAGAGTGTCAGCAATATAACGACGGCACAATTGGTGTGTAGTCCGGTGAGAAGCATTTCTGCAGGCCCTCTCTCTCTCTCTATTGAGTTGCCAACAAATATCTCTTTCCAGTTTCCAAGTATTTACTAATCTTCAACTCACGACTCCTGAAAACGGCATTAGCCCGCTGCAGGACGGCACAGACACAGGGTTGCAGCAAAACGTAAGCCACTGAGTTGTCTAGAGAGAGTAGACAGGACTGGGCAAAGAAAAAAAAGAATACAGCAGAAAAGAGAGTACAAGAGACGGTTTGATTTAGCTACTCTACTCTGTACACAAGAGGATTATGCATACATTAGCTCCATGTACAGTCTTTTTGTACTGGTAGCTGTAGACAATATTCTATCGTCTATGCGTAGACTTCTAGACGGTCGACCCAGTTGCAGTTGTAATGTAGCTTTTGTCATTACGAAGCGGGCCAAAATAAAAGACTCGGTCGTTCAGCCATCATAGTATCTTACACGGTAACTCGGAACCGCTTCAACTCGGGTTCTGCTTGTACAAATCTCCAACGTGTCACGAAGAGCCACATGCTTCTAAACTCCCGGCAAACACATCTGTGGCTGGTGGCAGTCTGAGCGGCGTCGCATTGAGCTCGTGTGGTCAGACATTTCCTATTCTTTTAGTGCAGTTCTTATTTTGGTGTAGTTTGTGTATTTTGTCGGGGCCGCGCAACTTCTAGAATATATATCAGTTGTGATATACCCTCGGACAGCGTTGATACGACAATGCGCCCATACGCCCAGCCACAACAAGCTCAAGTAAAACCCGCCTCTTCCCAGGAGTCGGTCCATCCGGGACCTTACAGCGCCATTGAGGGTCATGGACGATCAAATAAGGCAGACCGGAACAAGCGATACGACCATATAGTCGTATTGTGTACAGTGCGTCGGTACGATAGACTGCTCCGTACTCTTGTAACAGAGTGCCAGACCAGATGCAATGCGACTACTGAGTAATTACTCCATACAGTCGAGGCCTGAACAGTCGCAACAGGTGGAGGAAAGTGTGTAGATATAGATGTAGGTATACTAAATGAAATCATAGTCAAGCCGGTCGGTGTAATGAGAGTCCGTTATCCTGAAAGACATATCAAGATATACCAAAATATACCAGGAATATCAAACTGTCAGAAATCAACGGGATTGTCAACTCCTTCCGTGTGTATCAAATATCAAATGATTTCGACTATATCCACCGAGTAGCACCGTGATCTCGGCCTTGGTGTTGCGTTTGGGGGCCATGACAATCGGGCCATGTTTGTAGAGGCAGGTGGATGGGCGGACGGGCCTCTAAGCGTAGACGTAATCATGTAGACGCATAGGTGTCGTCGTAGTACATTATACGAGCAGGCGAGGCTGCAATCCTGTGGGCGCGCTTCACTTTGGCCTTGAGGGGGACCACTCTTGTCCAACGGTGGCACAGCTGGACTGAATGTTGGATGGTGAGTGTTAATTTGTATATGACTTTAAGATGGCCAGATGTTGGTCAGTTATGAATAAAGGCTAATTAGCAAGCCGCCGTTGCATGATAGCATTGGTAAATTTAATCTAATATATTTACGCATTTGTTGAAATACTGGAGTAAATATACACTGCGGTATCACGAGAGTCGATGCACGTTCGCTTCGGTCCAGCTTCTGTAATGCTGTGCGTCGTCTGATTTGTATTTACAAATAAAAATGGCGTCGCACAGCATATTACACCGCTCCTCTCCTCCCGATAAATCGCCTCTGTTCATTCTAGAAGATGTTTCGCATTGTCTGTCCTACTTCAGCCTCATGACGATGTGCTCCGCAAGGAGGTGTGTTTCGCAAAGGTATTTTTAGACTTGAGATGTTCAGACGCTCAGTCGGACGTGCAAGTCTGCAACAGCTGTATCGTCACTGCGCATCAGTGCCCGTCCTTTTCTCATGTACGGTACTTCTTTGAGGTGCGCATATTCTTTTTTTATACTCTTTCTTAATCGTTCTTAATCTTTCTTAATCTGTCTTATTTTCTTAACCTTTTTACATACTCTCAATGAAGTTCAGCCGAAACAATATACAGTACTACGACGCACCTCACCCCATATGCAAAGCACCTCTCTGTAGGCGAGACATCATTGAGCTGTAACGCCAAGTAGAGAGTAGCAGTTCAGCTTGATGTTGTGTCATGTTTCTATTTCGTTTTGTTTCCATCTTTGTTCTTATTCCTATATCTTTTTTATTTTTGTTTTTGAACTCATCTTTTTTTTAATGTCAGCTGCCCCTTTACTGTGCTTATTGTGCTACTGCGTCTGCGTCTGTGCCTGTGCCTGTGCCGTCTGTGATGGATGTGATGACATAGCGGTGACTATTGTGACTGTTGTGACTCGTGACTGTTGTGATTGCTGTGATACACCCAGTTTAGGCCTCACCGTTTTATCGGCTTCTCAGTGCCAGCCGGCCTGAGCCTCTTATACTCTCTAATTTGTTTTTTATTTACTTTGATAATGTGTTTGATATTTCATTCCTCAGCTCTACAATTTCCACTCTTTGACATGTTTTGGCATATTACGCAAGCAGCAACAGTGTCAAAGCTTGGTGGCTGAAAACTCTCAGCCGTCCTGTCTTTAGAGATGGGTGAAACAATACAAGTTTTGTCGGAGTCTTTTCAGGTCGGCTGCGCATATTCGTACGAGAGAGGTCGAGGCTGCTTGGGAATTGCTCTCAAGTGACTCGATTACACCTCAAGTTGCGGCCGAGCTCGAGCTCAGCTGAAACTTGGGTCCAAGGTCCGAGGAAGCAAAGGAAGCAAAGGAAGCAGAGGAAGCGGGTGATGGTAGACTGATGGTCGACTGATGATGGGATCACCAGAAGATCCAGCCAAGCTGACCAAAGCTTTGTTGCTGCTACTACTTTTACTACTGCTACTCTTCAATCAGTGCAATCTTTTACCCCACGCTGGTCTCCAGACGCGCAGAGGAAGAAGCTTGCAACCACGCCATTGAAGGTTTTTTGCTTCATCTTTGGTATTCTGTCCAAGGCTTCCGCGTCAATATTCAATTTCAAATTTCAAATTTAACCGGTATTATTCAGTGACCAACTGCCCAACACCAACATTTATAAGAACAACTCGACGCTATTCGCGGTCGTCTATCTTTTTTGCTCTTGTCTCCTCTGCACAGAGTACAGCCCCTCCAACGCGCTTTCTTGGGTTGCATCGCGTCAAACGCACCCACCTTTACAAACATAAATATGCTCGTATGCAAGCGCAAGTGCGGGTGCAAGCTGCAGAATAGTGCATTCATATCTCTCACTCTCGCTGTATACATAGTACGTACTGAGTAGTGCAGTCGACCCCGGTCCTGGTGTACCTGACCCAATACAGCCTGGCGCCAGGAGCAGGAGCACTCCGTAGCCCGATCACAAGAGGTCCAACTACGTCCCCGAACCAATAGGAAGAGTCAATTAATCAAGGTCCATTTTTTTCTTTCATTTTTATGTGCCTTTTGCGGTTTTTCCTCTTGCTCTCCTCTCAGAGTCTCGTCACAGTGCAGTGCTTCCTTCTGCAGGCAAGACCGCTTGCCTTGTTCTCTACGGTCCCGAGGGTCCCTAGGTCCCTACTCAGTAGTGTTGACTTCAAGGATCTAGCGCGGGTTTCCTTCCCACGCGTCTGGTGTGCAAGTATCTCACAGCCTGTCATAGTACATATATGCTTACTCCGTGGCTACTACTTTGTAGATACCAGTTCCTGTATCTTACGTGTCACCTTGTACAGATAGACTACAGCTGCAGGGGAGTATTTTGTTCCTGTTCCTGCATGGACAAGAACAGGAACAGCCCAATGACAGGTTTGCGGAATCGTCTCCTGTGGTAATGTGTGGTGTAGCGTGATAGCGTGTCGATGTCCATCTGGTGATTCTTTGATTTTCTTACTCTGTAGTTTCTTGATATCGTTTCGTCATCTTTTTCAAACATGTCATCTTCATCCCTCTTCTATCTCACCTCTTGTTACCTTTGCTATCTCTCCCCATACCTCTACCCTGCCCCCAATCTTGGCGGCCGTTGGTCATACAGAGGACAGTCTTCCTTCCTACGGAGCACATCTGTCTACAGAACACTCCGACACGCCCTTGACAACCTCTCCTCTTTAGACCGTTGCGCGTCAATCACGTTTAGTTTAGTCGCCGTTAGTCGTCTTGGTAGTGTCTCTCTCCCAGTGAATAGTCTCACAATATTGAAATACACCCACTCGAGCCACTGTATGTCACGTTATATCCGCCATTTGGCCCATTTCCCCCGGCTTTCATTCTGTGAATGGCTAGCCTTGCCGTTGGTAGACTCGGTGCTCTCGTTCTTCTCGTTCTTCTCGTTAGTTCGTAGTCGTAGTCGTTGACGAATGTCTTTTCGTCTCCCACTCCCTCTCCTCTCCCGCTCCCTTCAACAGTTTTGTCTGTGCGTTTGTGGATCGATGCCGAATATGACAGCTGTGTCTCCTGTCTCTCGCGTCGACCTTTTTTGTCCTCTTGTCCTCTTGACCTCCTCTTCAGTATGCTCTGAGACTTTGGATTTTACGTACGACGTATCCATATCATATCTTTCTTTTTATCGTCTTCTTAATCATCTTCTTATCATCTTCTTACTATTTTCTTATTATCTTCTTCAAAGTAGCACGGCAGTGGTCCGTGTGCGAGTGGCGTGGGGAGTCCAGAGAAGTCTTTGCCAGGCTGTGTAGCTACTCCATAGACGAGGTCAAGCAAGCAAGGTCCAAAGATCCATCGAGACTCCGTACGCAGCAGAAACGATAGCAAGGCGAGCCCAACTCTCCATTTCTGTGATTATGTGATTCTGCGATGCAAATTTTGAAGATATTCTCTTTCCTCTGCCAGTCAGCATCAAACATCAACCCAGCCATGACACCGCGTATCCATCAATACTCGTCCTCGCTCTTCTCTGCATTTATATTTACTTTTCTTTTTGCTTTGTCTCTTCGGAACCCATCGCGTGGGTATCCGACAGTCATTGTCACTCCTCGCGTCAGGCCCGCGAGCCCAGCCCCTCGGCCTCAGCCAGGTCCTAGCAAGGCAGGTCCTCGTGCCGTCCCCATCAAGAGTGCTACGTACGCACTTTTATTCCTGTCGATATTTACTTTTTGACGTACTTTTTTTTACCTTTTTACCTTTTTACTTCTTGCCTCGGGCAAATATTGCTTGCTCGCCTTGCTTTTCTTTGCCTTCCTTGCCTTCCTTGCCTTCCTTGCTTGCAGCTGCCCTACGGATACTGCCCTGCTGTGCCTCTGTGCCGCTGTGTCTCTGCGAGTATGCCTGCGTTGACTTGCCTTGCTTTATTGACAGTATCGGATATTTTCTTCCATTAAATCCATCAATCATGTCAACTCTAATGAGTCTCTTGTATCTGTCCATCGCGACTGTACTTGTCTGTACGTTATCGCGCTTTTAGTAGTGTTGGTACATCTACAAATACATGCTCCCAAGCTACAAAGAGATGTCTGAGTTTCGGCCCTAGACTCCATGGCGAAGCTTCATACCCTCTTTAGCCACGTCTTTTTATTGTATTTACAATTCTCTACAACCTCTATGCTTGCAACCGCATTCCTGCCCTCCTCTCGCTTCACAATGGTGGTGTCAAGCTTATTTCTTTTCTTATTCATTCTTATTTCTTCTTCTTCTTCTTTAGTACAATAGATGACGGCTACTAATCAATAGAGCATCAATGGCGTCGATGTAAACGTGGCTATTCTAAATATATGCAATAGTAAATAAATACAAGTACAATCTTCCGGTTTAACTGATTGTTTTTATTGTTTTATTGTTTTATCATTTTATCATTTCTTTACAATTATCCCGTCACTGGTCACCAACATTGTGCATGGCAACATTGAAAAACGTAACTGTGATGAAAATTCGGTTGCATATATTTATGTACTTTGTATGCAAGGAGGGCCACTCGTTGAAGTTTTTTTTTTTTTTTCTGTGAATGCTTTACTAATCTGGTTCACTCGTCGATTCTGTCAATGTTGTCACTGTCGCGATAGTCTACGGCAAACCCGCCAGGGACACAGGGGCCACAATACAACATAACGCAGACTATTGACTGGTAGGAAGAAGTCCAGATGCCTCTCTGCACCTACTTCTACTTGATTCAACAAGTCGTACCATTTCATACAGTATATATTCAAATATTGGATACTTCAAGGCAAGGCGGTACAGACATCCGTCGTCTGGATGTTAAATAGAACCTCTCTAGAACCTTGTGACTATGCCATTCTCCTCCCTCTGAATATTCCCCCCGCCCTCTGCAGTCTCCCTGCGTCTGCCGTCTGCTGACCTTGTCCTCCCTTTTTGATTTTTCTCCCTGCTTCTCAGTGGGGGTACTGGATGACTAGATGACTGTATGACTGGATGACTGGATGACTGGATGTAGTGGATGCACTGAATACTGGATGCAATGCAGGCCGGCCGGGCAGCTTCCGGTGTTTTAGATTCAGGTTCCCTCTTTCTTTTGATTCTGTCACTTTTATCTTCTGTTTTCTTTCTACTTCGTACTCAGTATTCTTCCATCTGGCTTCTTCTTTTCTTCTTTCTTCTTCCCATCCCCTTCTTCTACATCGCCTTCTACATCTACCAGCCATCTTTGCGACATGACTGGCTCTTGTCTTCTTGCCTAGTCTTTAGATGCATCGTCTATGCAAGGGAGACACGAGTGTGTTGATAAATCTCTTCATAGAATTTCTACTCAGTAATATTACGGGTCTCTACAATTTCTACAACCTGACCCATGGCGGTGGTTTGGAAAATGGGGTCCAGACAGCCGGGACAGCCCCACTGCTGTTTTCTGCCTTTTGACCATGCCTCTTTCCTCCTTCCTCTTCCTGCCCAAGCGTGTATGATGTATCTCTTTGAATACTCGAGGGACTTGTAACACTTGCAGCAAGTAAGCTGGTGATTCCAACCGTCTTGACGCTCGTTCAATGTTGAGATCAAGTAAGGTGTTTATTTACAGATCTTGATATGGTTTGAAATTGTAGGCCCGGTTTGCTCTGATTTCGAGTTTTACTCTCGGTTTTTTACTTATTTATTTACTATTGATAATAACAATAATAGTATTATTATATATTTTGTATTTTGATTCTCATAATATTCAACCCCCCCAATAATCAATTCATTATAGTATATAGCAATATACCTACCCAAAAACATACACAATACAACTGAAAACACAAGCCACTAACAATTTATCCACGGACCAGACGTCTAAATAGGAAGCCTTCATGATCATCGAGCTTACAATTCACAACATATTAATGATTGTTGGATGTTACACAATACTAGAGGTTTGACGACTATTTCTAGAGGTTTGAGAATACTCAACAAGGGCTAGAAAGGATAAGGATTAGAAAGGGTTAGAAAAGACGGACTCCGCTAGAGCCCGAGATGGAGTAAAGGCTCCCGCACTTCGGCGTGCTTTGTTAGTACCGCACAGAGTACTCGAAAGCTGACTTTGAAACGCCATCAATCACTATCACAAATATCAGGTATTGACTGTGAACTATCAGCTGCTCCAGTGTCAGCTCCATCACACACGGGTTGACTGCCCATGCAGCGTATCACCAACTTCAGCTGTAGCCGTGAAGCGGTGAGTATTATCGAGATTCTTTTTGTTTCTTGCTTTTGGTGTATTGTTTCAAATGGTCTGTTGAGCGAGACATGCATGCACTGGCAGCTGTTTCTTCTGTGTCTTTTGCGTTTTTGTGCTTTTTTTTCTTCTTCTTTTCTTTTCATGGCTTGTGTAATAACCAGGGTGCACTGACGTATGTCTGAATCCAGTGGCCTTGTAAGATATCTGTTTATTCTCTGATTCTCTTTTTACAAACTAATACGTTCCCATGTGTCATGTGCCCGGGGAGCCATACCGAGCAGCTCCACGACTAGCGAGTACCGTGGAGTGCACCGAGGTATCTCGTACTCAGTGCTGAGTATATGTAGTATCTCTACTCTACTCTACTTTTGTTATTTTCTATTTTGTCGTCTCCTCTTTTCTCGGCCTCTCCTCCTCCTCATTCTATTCCCTTCTACGGCGGACCGGACAACTGGGATCAGGGTGGTAGAGTGGAAATAGAGGGCAAAAGACAAAAGAGTGCTTGAGAAATAGAAATAGAAATATGAATAGAAATACAAGACAAAATACACAACCGTTGTGACCCATCTTGGGCCGTCATCCTCTTCCCAGCTCCGTAAAAGTAAGTATTTCTCAGCGTCAACGCTTTGCTACCTATTACTTTTCTGCCGATGGAGAAATGCCAGAGTCTAGTCTACAAGCACAGTAGCTCAAGAGATAGCTGTTTGAGAAGAGATCGACCAACCTTGGTTGAAAATAGTAACTGATGCCGCCGTAGTGGCTAGAGCAACGAAAATGCGAGGCTAGAGGCAGACTAGAACATCCAGACCTTCAAACAGAAGAAAGGGGTGCACATCATTACTGAAAAGCATACAACGGCCCAGGGATGTGCTGGTAAAGTGCTGTAGATACACAAGAAGGGCGACAAAAGACTGAATAATCCATCCCCTGGTTTTTGTTTCTTCCCCTTGAATTTTACTGCACTTTTTTATTATTATTTTACTATTTTGGTCTGCGCGCCACTATCATTGCTATCGTTACTCTGTGATCGACACAAACATACATATACAAACCAGGACTGGCCGCGTCTGCCCTTGTCACGATGGGTATGAATATTATGTAGATGCACCAATGAGAACATATGGTTTGCATCTGTGCGCTTAACCAGCAATCTATTTGTAGATATCTGTAGGCATCTGTACAAACTCATAAAGAAGATCACCTGGGGGGCCTTTACTTTAGAGCTGCTTGACCTCTGTCTCTCCATACTCTGTATGCATGCCGTACGGAGTATCGTGAGATCAGAATCCGGGGCAGATACACAACTTCCCCGTTCCCAAGATATCTTGAGAGGCGTTCTGCCGGCACTCTCGACGGAGGCATCAGTGGAAGCACTGGCGACGCGCTAGAACAATTTAAATCCAAAGAGTAATTAGCTGGCCATTCAAAATAGAATTAGAAATAGCATTTGAAATAGAATTAAAATTAGAATTAGAACTAGAATTAGATTAGAATTAATCAAGTCACAGACAAGACCAGAGTGCTCTGCGATCCTTAATCACGGCGCAGCCCGAGGATGATTTAATTGCCATTGATTATATTTAATTATTCAACTTGCATCCCCTACAGCGGGACAAATTGCCGTGATGGGTTCTTGGGTTTTCTACTCCTCTTCTTCTCTTGTTCTCGTTCTGAAACTCTGAAACACATCAACACCCCCTGCCCCAGCACTCCTGTCATTATGGCAGACCCGTAGTGGCTGTACTCTTGTACTCTGTACTGCATTGTACAATGTATCTGCTTTCTTTCTAGATGTTTCGTTTACCCAGTACTGATTTACAGAGTAAGATACGAAGGGTATTGTGTACCGGCACATACTTGGCAGCTGTCAAGTAGCAGTATCGTGCAGTCGCACACTGACAGCGTAAAAGATACAAGACACGGCCATGCTACTGTCTTATCACTCATACTGAGTAAATGATGATCATGGATGCCGTTGTATTCAGTATTCAGATGGTTTCTTCTTCTTGTTTTTCTCTTTCCTTTGTTCAACTGCCGATCCCTAGGGGGCTATTTCTTCCCATTGTCGATTCTGTCGATTCTGTCGATGCAATACACTCTCCAATGCTACTCTCACCGATGACAATAAGAGAACAATACAACATCGCCGACGTTGGTAAAGCCTAAATAATTTAGAGGCCTATTTAAATACAAAAGATGCATGCCAATAGAAGAGGTCTTATTGCTATCAGTCGTGTCCATCAGCCTATCGACCTGCATCCTTGCCTTACAATGCTACATATATCAACAAACCGATAGCGAAGCGAGCGGACAGCTGTTCCGACCGTGAAAACGCGCCATCTGTTGTGCTTATGGAAGACGTCAGAAACCTTCTCACCATCCCTGCAGCATATATCATTCTCTATCACAGCTTAGCATGACAGTTTTCTCTATGCTGCCAGTCTGTGCAGCAAATCTCCTTGACTTGACAGATCTCGTATTTTACTAGTGCTTGTCCTTGGTGTGCTTGGTGACAAACACGTCAAAGCCATGTTTGCTAGATCGCCAGTTCGTACCAGATGTTATTGCCACAAGGAACTAGGAAAATATGAGGGGAAAAAAGAATATATGACAGAATTTGACAATACCAGCATCCCATCGACGATCTTCTTGACAAATGGTCTGGCCCTTTGCTTTAATTAATATTATTATTATTATTTTCTTCTTGGTTTTTGATGGATGAACGAAGAGTAAAGACTCTAAACACAATCCAAAGTGACGGACAGAATGACAGCAGTAAGGCGGCACCGGGGAGACAGAATACTACGTCGAGACTTGGCCTATCAAAACACAGCAAGACGCGGCAGCAGACGCACAGTAAAAATGCAAAAAGACAAGGGCAATCCTGGTTCCATTGGCGCTCGTATCCATGCCTACAGCCCACAGCCTACAGGGGTAGGTTCGTGTAAATATCGCTGTGGGAAAGAGAGATAAGAGACAATATAGCATGAGCCCTGTATCTATGTGTATGTGATATGTCTGTGTCAAATAACGCCACTTGTATCTACTCCGTAGTTGGAGCCTGCCCCTGTCGACTCCTTTTTGGCCTTGGGGGTTGGTTTGATTATCCTCTTTTCTCTTTTGTCTCTTCTCTTTTGTGTCTTGTCTCTCTCCTCTATTATCTCTTATTGCCCTGTATTTCTATTTTACCCATGCTGAGTGATGCTGGTAGAGACCCATCCAGGTGCTGATCTGCATTTCAGGATACCGACAGAGGAAGAGGGCAGGGTAGGAGGATAGGAGGATAGTTGATGGGAGTAAGAATGTGACAAGTGAGAAGAGAAACTTGACTGAGGTAAAGAGAGCTTTAGTGACGACTGCTATTCGATGCTATTCCCGTGTATTTTGATATATAGGATGGCGCATTGCAAAAGGAAATTGAGTTGACGTCGTGTTATTACTTTGTTTTTGTTTTTGTTTTTATATTTGTATTTGTTATTTTGTATCTCATTCACAGAGTGGTCTTTCGTGTTTCTTGCTTGTATCTCTTATTTCCTACTCTTATTGCTGCTATCTTTATCTCGGCGGTTCTGTTGTATCTTGATGCAGGTGTCTCGTCTCGTTTATTATGTCTTTTGTCTATCTGCCATGGTAGCTCCCCTGTTGAGAGATTTTATTTGTGTTCATGTTCTTGCTTTTATGTACATTCTATGCAATTCTGTGCAATTAAATCAGCACTGAGTGAATATTTACCGCCCACCCCTGCTCTTTGGGTAGCATCACACGGAATCGAGCTGTACAAAGTATGGTACTTTGGATACTATATGTACAATTCTTCCTTGAGTGATTGGCAAGGCCCTGGTAAGATAGATAGAGGCCTATATTCCCTGTCATTGCGAAATACATACTGAGTAGTCACCGGATGCACAGTATCGGTGCCGGAAGAGCAGAGATTGAAAGGTGAAAGCCACAGTCTGAAATCCTTCAGCAGCCCATTTGGCAGTGGAGCTGGGCCTTGGCAGAGGAGCAGCAGTAATACTTGTTGAGCAAGGCGCCAGGTGGCTCTGTCCTGGTCCTTGCTTAGGTCCCTGTCCTTGACCGTGGTCTTTTGATTTTTTTTTTTGGCTATTTGATATTTGAGTTTGACTTTTGTACTGAGTAATTAGTAACCTCTTTGTCTAGTTGTGGTTTATGCCGATGCCGTGTGGTCGGAAAACAGTGCTATCTCGTCCACGATGCGGGTGGGTGTCGTTTTTGTTTTGGAGACAAGTCGGATAGATTTAAGGCTTCGAGTGAGACATTGACCGGCACTAACGAGGCGATGTAGCTGTGTAGCGATTCAGCGGTTCAATGGTGCTAGCACTGCTACAGTAGATATAGCAGTTACGAAGCCTGGTAGTCAGTATATTCAACACACCTTGCAATACTCTACGTTACGTTCCTGCACATCGCATGAATTACAACACAACTCTGTTATAGCTATAATATACATCTTATTTTATCACGCAAAGGACGCCACTATGGCATGCGAGTACGACTCTTACGGGTATGGCACTTTGACCACTTGCCATTTTGGAATGTCTTGCATATCATGGGGTGGTTTTGTGTGAACTGGTGAGGGTAGAGAGTTTGAAATGGAGTGACGAGGAGAGATGACGGCGAGAAGATGGCATCAAACAAGCTCATGGTAGATGCGATGCCTAGGGCTGTCTCTCATGGGAGTTTGTAGGATCATGATAGTTGGGATGAGGATCAGGATTGGGATCAGGATTGGGATCAGGATTTCTATTAATCATAAAGACGCGGGATCTCGTTTACTGTCTTTGACAATCACAAGATTTGTGGTGGCACAACCTTCTACCGAGATCAACGTGGTGCAATCAATAGACGTGGGTAGAAAATGTGTACTCGGTAGGCAGTTTCCTTCCTGGGTTACGCTGCATGGGGTGGCAGAAGCGCGGGTTGAGACTAGAGACACAAAAGGACTGAAGGGGGAGCTGTATCAGAAGCCTGTGAAACTGATAAGGCGCGCATAAGGAGAGTGGACAAGGCAAGATGGGTACTGAGTAAGATGGAGGAGAGCAAGCAGACTAACGAGGCAGGTGTAGTGGCAAGTGTGGTTGCACCTGCCTCCGGATTCCAAGACATGATGCGGGCGGGGCCGAATACACGGCGACGGTGCAAAAGAGGAAGGCACGTACTAAATGCCTGTAGGGTAGGTGAGGACTGCCTCGGCCCTTAATCACAAGCCTGGTTAGTGTTTACATAAGACTGCTTTCGCAACCAACTGCCTGCAGGCCAAGCTCGTACTTTGTATTACTTGGCTTCCCAAACAGGACATCTCACATCTGACGTAGCATATGTTTCTGTCGTTTGGGTTTGATGTATGGTGGAATGCCTGGTATGGCATGTATGATATATCTGATATGTCCAACAAGCCTCTTTGAATTCGGCGGCCTCTACTCTTTATCTACTTTTTATTTACTTTTTATTTACTTTTTATTTACTTTTATCAGTCCCCAATCAATATAATCATTCAATATTCAATGCTGTTGGCTCATTTTGCGCATCGCGACAGCTGTTGGATTGAATGGCCTCAATCCAGTGATGTCTGCCATGTCTATCTTTGTGTTATCTCTGCTCCAACATACACCAGACACAGCCACCTCGACTCCTGTTGTCTCGGCCCCGTCAGTTTGATTTATCAAGGGAAGCACCAGCGCACAACACAACGAACCGGACACAGACGGATAAACCAAACTCGACCGACTCGAGCTCAACAAACTCAAACTCACGGAAGCAAAACATGCCTGCAGAATTGGTACCAATGTTCTGTTTCACAACCAACTTTAAACCACTAGTTTACCGCGTTCTACTCAATAGACAGCTTTCTAAAATACATTTATCTATCTCCATCTCCTCAACATCCCATCTGCTTCTTTGTCTTCATCGACGGCGGCCATGCCCAACAAGGCAAGGTAGAAACTAGCCCACACATACTCCGTCCCTGGCGTTTTCTCTAGTCTTGTAGCTTGTAGTCTTCCCCAGTTTTCCAAGCTGTCTCTTTTTGTCTTCCAGTCAGTCTTGCTCCTCTTGCTCGTCTTCAGGGGCCGTTGTACCAGTTGCAACCTTGACTGGAGTGGGGGAGAAAGAAGACCTAGCAAGGAGACAAGGTTCCACCCGGGTGGTCTCTTCTGTCTCCCTGCTGCTCCCTGTTGTCTGCTGCAATACTGGTACTCTTCTCTCCCTGCCTCTTCCGTCAGTATCCCTGGGCTCTCATTCTCCCTGTGGCTGGTGTGGCTGCCAGTTTTGTCAATCTTTCTGTACCCAGGTATGTACGAGTACTTTGTACTCTCGAGCTCTCTTACCATCTACAGCAAGCCTCTGCCTCGACGTTGGTGTTACCGATGACCAGTTGACAAGTGAGACACTACTGAGTAAAGGTAAGACTTGGAGTAAGACATGACGAGGACCATAGAGAAAAGAGAAAGTAAAGGCCGAACATGAGAAAAGAGACGCGGAGAGTAGGAAAATATCCAAGACATACAACGTCTCCAGCCAGACAATTGGCAGTTGACGTTGACTCTGATCGGTTCGTTGACTGAGGACTGTCTGATAGTCTTTGATTATTTCAACGGCCTGGGCTCGCTTTTCGATGACGACTTCAACGCCCTTTCTTGATCGATTGCTCCTACATCGATAGATCTACGAGACACGTTCTCTATGAGGTTGATGCTACCACTAGTCGGCATCACCAGACATGACGATCTGATGCACGGTCATGATCTTTGTCCTAATGTTTGCATCCATCTGTGTCTATCGTCTGTCTATCGTCTGTCTATCGTCTTTGTCTGTCTGCCCATCATCTGTCGCTCTTCCTCCCTTCCTTCTTGCGCCCTCTGCCAACCACAGACAACCACAGACTACCACCACGGAGGATTTCACACGTTGAACCTCACATCTCCGTAGCATCGCATCACGATACCAACCCACGGACTGGTTGGAGACACAGCGCACGTCCTGTCGGTCTTGGCCACTGATACTGGGTAGAAACAAGTAGATGCATAGTATTAAGATACATCGTAGAACGCTCACTGTGTACAATGTAAGATATTCTGTCAGGACCCTATTTTTCCATTTGTTTCCTGTCGTTTTCTCTTTGTACGAGCACAAGTAGCAGCAGATTCAAAAGACTCATACTCAGTAAAAAAAGGAAAAAAAGGAAAAAGGCTAGCCTAGGGGTGAAGGAAGCATGGTCCACAGCTAGCGTGCTCCGTCGAAGAGACACCCCTGTCTACTGTACTTTTTCCATTCTTTCTTTTTGGTTTCTTTTTTATTTTTCTTTATTATTTTTCTCTTTTATGTTTTCTTCTGATTATTCTACTCGCGCAAGTCACCGCCTGCCTGGGCTACCACCACCTTGATACCCCTACCTTTAACAAACTCCACAAACCGTTTTCTTTCTTTTCCCTCTTCCCTTTTTTGATTTTATTTTATTTTATCATTCTTTTATCTATTCCTTTCTTTATTCCTTCATACTCAAAATACATATGTAATAATCTAAATCCCAAAATACTCAATACCATAATAAATCTAGCAAAAGCACCCCTTCTCCCTCATCCATATCCATCAAGCTTGCTGCTCTTCTTTCTCTCCTCCCCTCTCTTTTTTTCTTTCCTCTTACTCTCTTATTCTTATTCTCTTATTCTTGTTCACTGTTAGTCCATCCAACTCATGTCCAACTTCAACACCTTCTCTTCGACCTCATAGTCCGTCACTCCTTAAGTTTTGATTTCCTCGTCTCCTGCTTCGACTCGACCTCACCTCGTTAGTAACCCTCACTTAAAACACCATCTACATCTACATTCCAGACCTCATCTCTCTCTTATAAGACGCACACACACACACACACACATACGCCTTGCAACGACGACACTCCGTCCAACAAAAGAGTCGTAACCTCAATGGTCTACCCATTTTTTAGTACTCAACAATAACGTGGTCTTTTTCACACATACCATCTTTTTCAGACAGACTCCTTCTTTCTCTCTCTCCTCTCTCTCCACTTCTCTTCACAATGCTGTCCCCTCATCATAATGCTGGCAGCATCCAAGAGTTCATGGAGCCCGCCATCGAAGGCCCTCCCTCGCCAGAAAGCATCCGCGCCATTAGCAACCAGATGCGCTTGGCCTCCAACTCGGTGTCCACCGTTGCTTCTGACAGATTCGTAGACAGGGGCCTGGCCCGCCAGAGCCACCAAACGTCTTCCTCCGGCTCGTCCTCGCTGCGGTCCATGACCTCGACTGCAGAGCGGCCCTCGTGGGACCGCGACCTGTCCTCGTCTGGCATCACCATGGAAAGCAACACATCCACATCCAGCCTGTCGCGCAAGTCCTCGGGCCGGTCAACGGTCAGCAGCACACAGCCGCGCGACAGCGTCCAGATCTTTGGCAAGAGCATCTTTGGCAAGCGGATGCGGGCACGCCGCGAAAGCAGTGCCGCACAGAGCCAGAGCCAGAGCCAGAGCCACAGCTCGTCCAGCTCCGTGTACTCTGCCGAGGGTCTCATCTCGCCCACATCCGTGCCTCTTCCGGCACCTGCACCCGTCGATGCGTCTTCATACTTGGCCCCTGGTGCCCCCTTTATCACATCCGCACCATACACTCGCAGCCCGCCGCCAACCAGCAGCAGCAGCAACAAGCCATTCAGCGGACTCTCTGGTATCTCCAGCATCACGAGCTCCAAGGACGCGTTTATGCCCTTCTTTAGCCGCCGCCGCTCCAACGCCCGCAGCAACGAGACCATCAACGAGGATGCCGCCGAGCACCACACCCAGCAGGCAGCTCCGTCCAAGAAGCTCATGATCTCGGGCCCCTTTAACTTCCAGCACCTCACATCGCCCGATGACTCCATCAACACGCGCGCCAGCTACATTGTGCCCGGCGCCGACTCGCCTGTATCTCCCAAAACATCAATGGTTGACGCCAACAGCTACTTCCCCGACTTTACTTCAGGCCCCTCTGGATCATCAGAAACCCTGGCGATCGATGAGGATGCCGTCCTGGCTACTGTGCCTCGCCGGTCAACCATGCGGCCACACGCTGCGTCCGTGTCGTCCGCAGCGGGCTTTGCCTTTCCCACCTTTCCCACACACCATCGGTCCCTCCTCAACCACTCGCAGTCGACCGACCAGCTGCGCACTGCACTGCCACCGCCACGCCCGCCACGGTCGCCCATTGAGGCGTCGCACTCGCACTTTGCTCCTTCGCAGTTTCCCCCCTCGCAATTTTCACCCCCGATCCCGCCGCCGCGTATGTCGAGCTGCACTTCGCTGCAGCCTGGCGATTTCGCTACCGTTTCCCGCACAATCGATGGCAACGGCAACGGCAACGGCAACAGCAACATCGTCAACCGGCCGCGCACCAGCGGCAGCTTCCGCCAGCCCTCGCCCTTTTCCTTCTCGACGCCCAACGTGCCGCGCGCCTCGGGCATCTTCTCGCACTCTTATTCCCTGTCTCACTCCAGCACGCATTCCGCCGCTCACTCTAGCACACACTCCCTCGCTCACTCGCACTCGTTGTCGGTTGATCTGAGCAACAGCGGCCCGGCCGATACGCGCCGCTACTCGCAGATGCCCGACGTCAGCGTTTTGAACGCGCTGGCTTCTATGCCCATGCCTTCGCCACCGGCGTCGGCACCGCCCCAGGTCTCGAGCCACGACGACAGCAACTGGCCTCTGTCGTCGCCGGGTGCTTCTGCCGCGCCCAGCCTGTCGAGCGCCACCAATGCCACGTTTGACATTCTTCCTGGCGTACCGGAGGAAGAGGAGCATTCGCCGACCAAGGAGAACAGCAGCAACCACAACAGCACGCACCGCTCGCGCATGAGCATTGCCAGCAACGCGTCGTCGCTGCGCAAGAGCCACTCGCTGCCGCTGCTGCAGCAGTTCCCGTCGCCGCCCACGTCGTTTGAGGCCGTGACGGTGCGCCCGCCGAGCGCGGCGTCGGACACGCTGGGCACGGACATGTACGCGGCCCAGCGCACGATGCGCGATTTGGTCATGGGCACGGGCCAGGAGTCCGAGTCGGATGCCGACGCATATCTGGAGACGAGCTGGGAGGACGACATTGACTACTGCTACGAGCACGAGATTGAGGCCGACTGCGAGTATGCATGGGACCGCCCGTCTCTGGACATGTCGCGCGACGAGGTGCTGGCGGGTATGCAAATGTCGTCGTCGCAGATGCTGAGCCCGGGCAGCAGCTTTGATGTGCCTGCCCTGAGCCCGGGCAGCCGCGCGTCGACGGCGTCGATGAGCGAGGCCATCACCCCGACGACGGGTGTGGCTGGCTTTGCCACGACGCGCCGCAACCGCGGCCTGACCATCAAGACGTCCATCTCGTCTGCAGAGGAGCGCCCCGTGAACAAGTTCTTGCACGCGCGGTCCAGCTCGCGCGGCTCGCGCGCCAGCCTGTTTGTCGAGGCCCAGGGCTTTGACCTGTCGCCGTCTCTGTTCATCCCCGGGTCGGACAAGTACGACTGCTTCCGTCCGCCTGCACGCGGCCCGGTCGGCTTTGCCCTCGGCGGCGACGACACCGAGACCGAGACTGAGGTCGATACCGAGACCGACGATATTGACGAGAACTACGACGACCTGATCCCGTCGTACCTGGACCCGGCGACGATCATGGGCATGGACAAGTCGATGCTGTACATCCCGACGCGCACGAGCGCCTCGACGACGGGCAGCGGGCAGTCGCGGGATTCCGTGCTGTCGAGCCAGATCTCGGCGACGTCGACGGCGACGGACCTGACGCGGCTGACGATGAGTACGATGAGCACGTCGTCGATGGAGGACATGGCCTACAGCAAGAATGCCAACCGCGAGTCGATGATTGACATGGCATACAGCAAGAACGCCAACCGCGAGTCGATGATCCTTCCTCAGTTTTAGATGTCTCTCCGCAGACACCTTTCTCACATTGTATCACACACGATACATCACCACAAAACATCAATGTCGCAATGCCGACTCATTGATACCTTTTCTTTACTGTCTACTCACATTTCCTTTTCGTTTTGGGGCTTCGGTAGGCTTACCGATTGCGAAAAAAAGAGCAAACCTGCTACTATCATTTCCTTTATCTTTTTCTTCTCGTTCCTTTTTCCTTTTGTCTCTCTCCATTTTCATATTTGCTACTGGCTGACCTCGGGGTCTTTGGGTCTGGTTTACTCCATCTTTTTTCTTTTTTTTTTCTCTCGTCTTCTTTGGCCGTCTACTACCCTTCACTTCATCTTCTGTCGTTATCTCTTTTCTGTTATAGACTACTACTGCTAGACTTTGCCTGGTACCGGGACGGTATCCCTCGGGCAATATGATGTTTCACGACTTTGTTTTTGTTTTTGTTTGTTTTTTGTTTGTTTTCTGTTTATTTTCCTTTTCCGTTTCGGTCTCTCTTTTCACATTGTCTCTATACTCTGTCTACCTAGCACTGGATTGCATCCATTTCCTTTGTGTACCATGTACTATGTACAACCAAAAGATTCTCATTCCTTTCTTTCCTCTGGACCGTCTATCGTCTCTCAACCATTTCTTTTTTTTCTTGTGTCTAGTCTTAGTAATCGGTGCACTCAAAAGCATATCAAAATATCAAATACCAAATAACAGCACAAAGATGCCTATTAAGCCACAATCTACTTTTCTATTTTGCAATCTTTCATTGACTATTGTATCTTGGGCATCTCTTAATGTGACGAAATGGACTTTTATTCCCTATTTCATCATGCCTGCCCACTTTGTCTTTGCGTGCCTGGTCGTCAGACGGTTGATTGTCCGCTTGTTGGTTTGCCCGAGTCCTTCCTTTACCGAAATTAGACGCTCCTCTACATGGCATATGATATCATATTTTACGGTTTTTAGGGCGAGGCTCAGCTGGGCTGCTGTCCCGGCTCAAGGTGGATGTTTTAGCTGGCAGTCTTGGAGACATCTGGAGTCTTGACCGAGTTCTTGTCGATGGTGCCGAGCAATGATCATCCCTTGGGCTTTCAGATTTCGTAGCCATCAGCGTTAGCTTGGACTGGACAAAATAGAAAATTAGAAAATAGAAGTACACATGGCACAACCAGCTAGCTGGCTAGCTGGCTAGCTGCCCTTGCACCGGAGTGCCCGTGGGCATTCTTACGGCGTCGTTGGTCGTCGGATGCCTCTTCACTTTGCTATATTTTCCCAACTTGTTGAGATTGTGAACTTGAATGAAAACATCATGATCTTATATTTCAGACTCAACCGCAAGCCAAAAAAAGGAAGGGGCAAACTAGAGCTGACGATCAGCCGCATGCCGAGCAATGACAGTGAGCCAACCAAATCTGAGAAGAACAGACAACACACAGACATTAACGCTGATTAGGCTTGCGCTGTAGATCGTCAAGCTGTCATCCGTCATCCGTCAGCCGTCATCCGCCATCCGCCATCCGTCATCCGCCAATCCGCGTCATTCTCCTCTATTCTCCTGTCTCCCATCTTGTTTCCCCATTTCCCATTTCCCTTGCCCAAGATCAAGCTCCCCGGGATACCCGGACCCCCAAGATAGATACGGCATGCACAATCCTGCAGCATCTCACCATGTAAGATACTGCACTCCCTGCATCGTGGCAAACGTCGGTATTAAACTAGTTAATTAATTTATTATTCTATCAATTTATCTCCAATTCGGCGAAGCTACCTGAGCAGCACGAAACCTGTATACGAACAAAGACCGCCAGAGTGTCAAAAGTCCACGGGAATAGCCGAGAGGCGGAGCAGAGACTAGTTGTGCGTCTGTAGTTAGTGTTGGCGGTAGATGGTAAGCATACAAAAGAAGGGAGAATGCGAGGAGAATAGAAGACAAGCAGACTAATAGAGACAAAATACCGAAAATGGAGAAACAATAAAGAACCAAAATCAACAAAAAGGAGGCAAAGTGGCATAGGAAAAAGAAGACGAGAAGAGCAATGCAACAACACAAGGATAAACAATCACACCGAGAACAAGAAATGTCCCTCAAGACCCAGAGATTGAAATGGCTGCTTGACCAATTGTTGCTAGTTATTGGATGTCTCCTACTTGACTATGCGTATGCTCACCGTGCCTTACCCTAACAACATTGAGAGTAAATATAGCGAACCAATACGAGGAAAGATGGTCATCTCAATCAGACTTGTGTCAATAGACGTCACTCTAATGTACATCCCAGAAACCTATGACGGCACATGCACATGCTGTTGCATCACATATCAGAGTAGCCTGGCGAGCATTTAGCTTTTCGTCCTAGGGCTCCTACTAACATCCAGCCAGGCGCAGCATATGCCCCGAGCCCCATATATAGCCGGAGCTAGTCTACTTTGGCCATGTGACCACACACCCCTCGTGATGCTTGCTGTTGGATGCTCGCATCTCACGGGTTCTTTGGTCTCTTTTTTTGAATTTGGTCGTGTTTTCTCTGTCAGGAGAACCATCTCGATGCATCCCAAGTCTTCGCAAGCCTTCTATTTTAAATAAATAAAGCATTTGTGCATGGGAGGCCTCGGTGGAATTGATACTACCGATCGTGCCGTTGAGTCGGACATGTTCCTCCTTTGTTTGTCAAAGTCTTTGATTTCTTTTGATTCTCTATCCATTTTATCACATCTAGATCCAGTACTAGATCCACTCCTAGCGACTGACCTCATCACTCGACCAAGTGGTCTTCTTTTCAGTGGTTCTCGTTTGAGGCGACTCGTTTGAGATTGCAGAGTATTGGAGTCAAGTATTGGAGTCTGGAGTATCGTGGGACAAATGGGATAGCATGCAAATACGCATGACTACGTGTATAAATTTATGCATATATTAGAGATTCAAGAGATGGCACAAGTGGCTGATGGTTTTGCAGCCACTCGGTGTGTGTGTGTGGATTGCAGTTGTAGTATTGCTGTGTGTGCAGTGCGCCGGCTTCCTTCCCCTTCCGTCAATACCGTCGCACATGTATATTTACTGCGTACAGACACTGCTACACTACAAACTACACCACCACCACCACCGCAATACAACTCAGCTCAGCCCTACCGCGGCCAGACCAGACGAAGTCGAGTGATGGGCAAATAAAATAGGCACACCTTTAAAAACACAACACCATTTCTATATTTTGCCCGCTTTGAGCTTTTCTTGGGTAAATTGTCGAGCCATGGTGGCGCTATGGCCATATTTTAAGTTTAAGCTTTTGTGCTGCCAGCTGATTTGTTACACGATAGATATTAATGGATAGAGTATGCAGTTATGCAGTATGCTTTAGGCTTGCTTGATTCAATTGTTGCAAGTTCTGTATGTGGTAGTTTGATTTGTGTGGTCCTCTGGCTTGTGTTGTCTCCGGTCTGCCTCGTATACTGGATTTGATTATCGCGACTGCCAGCCATTACGTAAGATGCATAACAAAGCTGTACCTTTTTTAATTTAATTTTTTTAACTTTATTTTTTAAAAATTAAGATGTTTAATTTGTTCTGTTCGTTTTCATCTTTTGTTTCTTTTTTTCATCACGTCTATGATTGAAAAAAAAATGATATCCAAGACTACCGAGGCTATTTCCCGAAATCTCATACATCTCAACACAACCAGCCCAACCTCAACAGCGAGGCATGGCATATGCCAGACCTGGACTCTCTTCGGCTTTTTTAAAAAACATGCCGAGTGAAAACCGCCGAGGCAATGTGTGCGAGACAAGTCCGACAGCAAAAGGACGCCTTGTCACCGCCTGTCCTTTGGTGTGGTCTAAGCCTGCACCTGCGCCTGGACAATGAAAGAATGGAGTGTCTCGCCTTGACTTCAGCCTTGCTGACAACAGGCCGAAATTGAGCTACATATTAGATAAGATAAAAAGCATGGTGCATGTTTTGTTGGAAAGTAACAGACAGCTGTAGCGATGCAGCAAATGCAACAAAAAATACATGTAACAATGTAACACGAGACTGCACAAAAACTGATTGGGCTTCAAAAAAAGACATAGACGCCTAAATACAAACCTTTTGGCAATAAAGTGCACGGCAAAACACGGCTGCGCAATCGTCACACGTTGGGCTATGCTTACACAAGGCATAACGCGGGCACAGAAAAAGGCAAAAATGCAAAAACTTAAAATGCAAAAACTTAAAATGAAAATAAAATGAAAATGAAAACGCAAAAAAAACGGCAACACAAAGAATACACATGGTCGGGCTGCCCAGGCTGTGTTTGGAATTTTGGCAGGATATCCTTGTTGATTGTAAGATCTTTCTTTTGCTTAATATATTTAAACTCGCCGACTCGGTCCAAACAAAAGCGGTATGTAGGAGCTTCAGGAGATTGGGCGGCAAGACATCCTATTCGTCGGGTAGCTTTTGTTTCTTTTGGAGGGTTGTTTCTGTTGCTCTGTTGTTCGGTTATTTTTTTTTTTTTTTTGTTTAGTTATTTTTGTTTCTGATCCATCTCTTATTTTACTTATATGTATATCTTCCCCCACCAATGCCCAAGCCCGGTGGCAACACCAGCCCCAATGGAGATGCCGACGAGATGGAGACTCGAGAGGCTGAGAGGCTGGTGAGAAAGCAAACCCCCCTCCCAAAAGCAAAGCTGCAAGAAAAAGCAAAAAGGGATTGTCTGCATATGTGGAGTGAGGCTTTGCAGCGCGTCTACTCTCCGTATTCCGCTACTGTGTCTCGGCTCCAAAATATAGGCCGAAACCATGAGATATATTTATTATTCATCATGCTCAGGCTTACCACCGCAACCCGGCCAATGCAGGGGTTCAGACGTTGACAATAAGAGCCGGAAGAATATTGAAATCCAAATAGTAAAAATATTGATATTGATATTGTATTTGTTATATTTGTTGTATTTGTTGTATCTGCATCAATAGAGCCGTATTTCTACATATCGATCGAGGCTGATATGCAATTTCCAATACACAAGAGTAGCCGCCCACTTGACTATTCCGTGCAAGTGTAAGTCTTATTCAATATAACTGACAAGAAATATAAAACACATAACTCAAAAATGGGCTGAGGCCTGCTCATCAAGGCTGAACATATCCATTAATACGTGCAATATAGCAAAGGATGTTGCCGTCTCTTGTTGCGTCTTTGTCTCTGCGTGGATTGACCTGTCACTTTGTCATTTGTCTTCTTCTGATACTGTCTTGCGATGCTACACATTACTCCTTGGACAGGGTCCGATACAAATTGGGGCTTACAAAGGTGTGTAAACGAGCAAGCAAAGCTGAAAGAGAAGAGAAACAGAATCCACCTCGACCAGAGTTGGGTGCAGGCGAGGATGTAGATGATAATACCGTCGACTTGAAAACAGGCAATAAAAACATGTACCGAACAAGAAGCAGAGATGTACAACAGCTGCTGCATTGCCCAACGTTGTTTCAACGCCAGTGTTGTGTTTGCTTTTTCATGGGAATATCATGAGAATACGATTGAGTTTAATTTGACTTTCTATTACTGCCGTCTGTTGTTGACGCTTTACCACACTTTTACCACATTGACGATCTCTGTGAATCACTGCAAATCACGTAAATCACGTAAATCACGAAAATCACTGGACATCACTGCAACCCAATGCCCAACGCATAGCCTACTTGATTCTGACTCCAAAACATTTTAGGAAATTTTATTTAGTAAGATTAGCAGCTATATTATAAAGTATTAAGACTTGAAATATAGTATCGAAGAAAGTCGAGCTGAAAGCAAAACTGCTCGATCAAGATCCGGGTGAGAAGTAAAGCCACCCTGGCTCACCATAAACATTCCGAATGTTACTCAGCCTGTTCCTTACTCGATACAGTTTACTTATTCTCACTCTATTCTCTAAGCTACTCGAATACACTCTACACTCGCATGTACGACCAAGCAAGGGAACGCACAAATACAAAATATGGAACCCGCTCAGCCACTGGCCCATTGATTCACACACCGGCTGAAGGTTTATAATAATGATAAACTCAGGACGGCAGTCGTATGCCCTATATATATATCATATATCATATTTAATACATAATGCATAATGCATAATATAAGATATACATATTAAGATATAAAATTTTACCCACCCGACCAGCCTCAGGAACGCTCATTTGGGCATGAAGGCAATGGGCTTTTTCATGATAGACGCGGCTCACACCGCTCTCACCTGACCCCTGTTCCAACCGATTTTGGATTTATTTCTCTGTAGCTTATTTAGTTTGATTTGGTCTAAATTAACATGTGTCTTTTCATTTTCATTTTCGTATATTTTCATCTTTACTTTACTATTGTTGAGTGTAGTATTCAATCACTTCACCCGAGTAAACCCTGTTCAAGTGCTCATTAAACCCTATAATCTGCATCATACCACCTTGTACTCTACCACCTTTGGCTGAGAAACGAGATTACAAAGGTTAAGAAGAAAAAAAAATAAGAAAAGCTAAGATAAAAGATAAAAGATTAACGCAGCACCATCGATACCCAAGCTCGCCTCAGTCTGTCCTTTGTGTATCCTTGTTTTGTTCCCAAACCAAAGTCGAAGAACCTTGGAGACGACAACTTGAACCCTAATGTTTCTCATGCGAGACATGCTGCTTGTCTGAATTGATTAGTAGATTATTTTATCTAGCAGACAATGATATCAATAAACAAATAACATGAGATAGAAAATAAGAATAGAAATTACAGTAAAAGTAAGCGAGGAGCAAGGGAGAGTAGAACTAAATTGTGACAACTGAGCTTTACTGTCTGTTTGATCTGATGCTCAAGTCCGAGTCTGAGTTCAAGCTCGTGCCCAAGCTGAGAGCCGGAAAGTACCGTGTCATGAGTAGCTGTGAAAAATTGGTAAAGGGGAGGGTTAACTTACAAAATAAAGGTGGTGTTACCAAGGCCGGGGAAGAGAGTAAGAGAGGGGGCATGGGACCAGACCAAACACCGAGATATAACACAAGACAATGCGAAAGGGAACAAGAACAATATTCATACTGGCATGAGATGGAAAATACAATTGAGAGAATCCAAGAAATAAATAATATTATAAAAAAAGATAAATAAGAACGGGCAGCTCACTCCTGCTGCATATTTGCTTCCTGAACCGATACTAAAGAGAGCAAGTACAGCCAGATGGCTTGAGATAATAGAGAGTCTCGGGAGAAGAAACAGCAGAAATAGAAGAAATAGCAGAAATAGCAGAAATAGCTAAGACAAGAGACAGAGACACCCCCTCGCTCCCCGTATCAAGTCAAACATGAAAATGTTCATGATCGCGGGTCCCCTCGACAGCCCAGCCCCACAGACGCCGTCCCTAGACTCTGCCATTTTCTCCAAAACAAAATGTACGTCAAGGGGGTATTATCTGCTCGCTCCTATACCATATTGTAACTATTTTGCAAAGCTTGTCCGCAAAATGTGACATGGTCAAATAGACAAAAGACAAACCTGGTAGATGCCAGATAGGCAGAGTTGGGGGACAGCCTCGGTACCGCAGAGGAAGAGAGAGAAAAGTTGAATAACTCGTAAGAAAGAATCGGGATATA